>CM062819.1:1987314966-1987914966 GCA_031772625.1 Pinus tabuliformis | reverse complement strand
AACAAACTTTTTGCTTCTTTATCAGTTGCTCTAGTATTTGCTATAAAGGGGCCAATTTGAGCTTTTAGTTTAAACTGATTTGGACACAAAATGAACTTCATCTACATTCAGGCTCTGCCTTATGAACTCCAAAGCAAAAGCCCTCATTGCAAGAAATATTGGCAATTTATAAGGTGACATTTCACAACCAAAATTTTTGATCTCTGTGAATCTCTGATATAGATACCAATCTCCTACCTTTGTTTGCTCACTTAAATGTAAAATTCTCTTAATTTCAATTGAAATTCTTGGGACTACATGACTACTAAGAATACAGAGTGATAAGTACAGGAATTGGTTAACAAAATCACTAAATGAATACACTTTTGAATTCTCTTTTACTAATAAGGTCCCGTGAACAACAAATTGTGGCGTTCCCTGTGAATCCAACTTCTATAGTGGCATCTTAAACCTTTCAGCTTGGTGATATAAGAACAAGTAAATTAACACAAATTGATGTTTGAAGGCTCTTTCTGCACTGAATTTTGAAAACTTCTCATGAATGTTATCTGAGATAAATTGGCTAAAATTGAATAGGACAGAAGACTTTTTCCTAGATGAAAAGACAAAGAGGAATCCTAAAATATCTTCATCAATCCATTCATCACTTTGATAACTTAACGAACAACAAACCATGGAGTTTATTTGTTTGGACATTTCAGGGAACATGGCGAGGAATAAGGCAGATTATGACGCGGCAATTCACATCCTTTTGGTAAAAATGACTAAAAAATATGGGCTCTCTCTTCAAATGTAAGCTTCTGGTAAATTTCCATTAATGAGTTGACTGGAAAGGAATGTAGGGAACTTGGATGACTGATTTGTAAAGCTTGAAGAATGGACTTTGGTGTTATGTAGAACAAAAGTTCACCATTTCTGGCTATCACTGCTCTTTGACTGAGAAAATATCTTCTTTCCCACCAGGAGACAAACTTGAGAAAATGATGAGTTTGAGGAAAAACGAATTGAGGTAATGTTGAATTTTCTAAGTCTAACACGTCAGAAATTCTTGCTACATTATCTTGTTTATTTCACCTACTTGTTTATTCCTTAACAAGTTATTTAACCATATAAATACTGAAAATAAACACAAATGCAGTCTCAACTCATCTACAGATCATCAACTGAAATAACAGATAAACACACAAGGGACACTATTATTTTTGGACAATTGTCTCCGGAAAAACCCAACTTGGGAAAACCAGTGTAGTAGTTCTAAGGGTTTTATTTTTAAGCAGCGTTCTTGAGTACAACTAGGGTGCCAAACTGGCTCACCCAACAAAGATTTCTATTTGGCTGTAATACCTCTCTTCGGAAACAGATATTCAGCAAGTCTGCCCCACGAAAATCCTTCCAACACTTCTCTAAGGCTCTGCGTCAACCCTGCTAGCCTCTACGTAGCCCTAGAACCCTCTGTGTCAGCTCTCTGGCCTTCTGCGTCACCCACACAGGCCTTGCTAGTCTCTGCGCAGTCTCTCTGGCCTTTTGTGTGGCTCCTGCTGGCTCTGCGTAGCCTCCTCAATCACTGCGCTGGCCCTCTGGCACTATCTCTGCCTCTCTGCTATGCACTCACTGCCACCCGCCGCAACTTTGATCAATTGTTCGAATTTTCTTAGCAAACCCCACTCCAGAAAATCGAACTGACTGATCAATCTTGGTGTATCTCCAACTGACCCTCAAGCCTCCTCTTATACTTTTCCTATTGAGTCTTCAACGATTGAGATTAAATCTCTAATCAACGACTAATATTAGATTAGGCTTCATCCATGTCATTTAGAACATTCTCACCCAGTTTTATATTAATACCCATTAATATTTTAATTTTCCTAAGTTTAGACTTAGAAACTCCATTAAAAATATTAATTATTTTAATATCTCTCTAATCGGGTGGAATTTTCCCAAACCATTTTTGGGTCTTGGATATCTCATGTGCTTTAGCCTCTCCACCAATTTTCATGGCTAGAGCACATCCAATGCTACCCCAAATCAACACTCCCTCTTAGCGAGGAATGTGCTCTAGTAATGCTCCACCACTGAACATCACCTTGATAATCTGGCACTGGTACTTGTGCTGATGCTTGGCCTGCTGCCCAACATCCTTTGCACTGCTGCCCATGGCTCTGCCATTGCCACTGCTACATTTGTACTGCAACTCTCTCTACATTCGTGTTGCTGCTGGTCCTTCCTCCCAACACTGCATTTGCACTGCAACTTTCTCTCATCATGTTGCATCGTGATGTCCATAGCACTACCACTGCTAATTGCTGCACTGCAACTTAGTTACTCAGAAGTAAGTAACTGATCTACCTAACTACCGACATCCTTGCCAGGATAGAAGCCCCCTGATGTTGAAGTTACCTCTGTTGCTATCCTGTGCTCCCTCTACTGCCTCTGCGTCGTTGCAACACCTCTGTGCCTCTCGCACTGCTGCAACCACCTCTGTGCCTTTCTGCACTGTTGCAACCACCTATGTGCCTCTCGCACTGCTGCAACCCTCACTGCGCTGCCAGAGACCACTGCACTTTAGCACTGCCTTGTTGCTCCATCCGCATCTTGCTTCTATCGACATTCGTCATCCTGCTACTGTCTTCGGGGCTCCCGTAGCTGGATATGATCCAAGAGTTTGGGTACTTCAAGGGTCTTGCCCCTCATCTTCTATAGTCCTCTTGACTACAGCTCGATGTTACCCCACCTCTTCTCTAGAGGTGCATGAGCACTTATGGCATAATCGTCATCTGTCTCGACTTTTTTCTCCGCCTTAGCTGGAGCTGCCTTGGAGTCAGAAGCCTCTCCCTTATTCTTCTTCCTAGGACACTGGGTTGCATAATGACCCAACTCCCTAAAATGGAAGCACTTTACCTTGGAGATGTCCTTTTTCTTCCTCTTCCCCTGCTGTCCCGCAAATGCCAGAGCCGCATCCTCCTCCTCTTTCTTGATTCGACCTCCTTTGCTGCTACCCACCACCTTGGTCAGTCTTCTGATCTCTGTTTGGCGAAGAGCTGCCCACATCTCTTCCCATCCTGGAAGAGTCGCTCTGCCCAAAATGCTTTGGTCAAATGTCTCCCAATCCTCAAAGACTACATTCAAGGCGGTCCTCACCATGAACTCCTGATCCGGTGTGGCCCCTATGGAAGTAAGTTGGTCCCGAATCTCTTACAACCTGTTGAGGTATAGATCTATCTGCTCCCCCTTCTGCATCTGATACGATTGCAGCTGATTCTCCAGTAGCATCTTCCTCTGCATGAAAGTGCCTTGATACAATGTCGTTAAGGTATCCCACATCTCCTTTGTCGTGTTCTTCTTGACAATATGTTGTACTACATGATCCTTGACCCCATCAAGGATTATGCACTTTTCCTTCGCCATTGCATCCTCATACCTTTCATTTTCAGCTGGGTCGACTGGGATAGCCACGGTTCTCAAGGCAAAGCCCTTGATGCGATGTCTATCCAAAACAGACAGGATCCTAGCCTTCCAGATGGCAATGTTGGAGGCCCCATCCAACCTGTCCTGGTCGCTCAGTGCGTTCATTGCCATCTCCGCTCTTCTCTTGGACTCCCTCTGAGTCTTGACTTCTCTCCTAGGCTCCCTCTAAGTCTCGATTTCCCTCCTGGGAATCCTCTTGCCATCTGTCGATCCGCTCCTCACCGATTCTCTGCAACTCGTATCGTGATTTCTTGGCTAGAAATCCCTCAAGGTAGTGACTCCCTCTACCTTGGTTTTGTCCCATTAGGTACTGTTCTGCTTTGACAGCAACAACACCCCACTAGCTTCCCAATCCACAATCTGCCCACAGCTCCCTAGGTCCCAACAGCTGAAGAAACTAAACCTCTTAGCTCTGCGTAATCCTGACAAGGCTGAATCGCTCCTCTAGCCAACTGCGTCAAGCCTACATGACTGAGTAGGATGACGTGGCTCTTCGTGAGCCTCTTTTGCCTCTCTCTGCCTCTAGATGATGACACAGGCCCTCTGCGTCACTCCTTCACTGCTGTCTTCTACTTAGGAACAACTCTGTCTCTAGGGACAACTGTTTCTGCTACAAATTTTCTGATTTAGCTGGTGCTTTCAGCTCTCTTGTGATCTGCAATGCTTTGATACCATGTTGAAATTTCTAAGTCTAACATGTCAGAAATTCTTCCTGCACTATTTGATTTATTTCGCCTACTTGTTTATTCCTTAACAAGTTATTTAACCATATAAACACTGAAAATTAATAGAAATGCAGTCTCAACTTATCTACAGATCATCAACTAAAATAACAGAGAAACACACAAGGGACATCGTTATTTTTGGACAATCGTCTCTGGAAAAACACAACTTGGGAAAATCAGTGCAATAGTTTTGAGGGTTTTATTATTAAGAAACTTTCTTGAATACAACTAGTGTGCCAAACTGGCTCACCCAACAAAGATTTCTATCTGGCAGTAATACCTCTCTTCGGAAGAAGATATTCAACAAGTCTGCCCCACGAAAATCCTTCCAACACTTCTCTAAGGCTCTGCGTCAGCCCTGCTAGCCTCTGTGTAGCCCTGGAACTCTCTGTGTCAACTCTTTGGCCTTCTGCGTCACCCACGTAGGCCCTGCTAGTCTCTGTGTAGTCTCTTTGGCCTTCTGCGTCACCCACGTAGGCCCTGCTAGTCTCTGTGTAGTCTCTTTGGCCTTCTGCGTGGCTCCTGCTAGCTCTGTGTAGCCTCCTCAATCACTGTATTGGCCCTCTAGCACTATCTCTGCCTCTCTACTATGTACTCACTGCCCCTTGTTGCAACTATGATCACTTGTTCGAATTTTCTTACCAAACCCCGCTCCAAAAAATCGAACTGACTGATCAATCTTGGTGTATCTCCAACTGACCCTCAAGCCTCCTGTTATACTTTTCCTTTTGAGTCTTTAACGGTCTAGATTAAATCTCTAATCAATGACTAAGATTAGATTTGGCTTGATCCATGTCATTTAGAACATTCTCACCCAGTTTTATATTAATACACATTAATATTTTAATTTTCCAAAGTTTAGACTTAGGAACTCCATTAAAAATATTAACTATTTTAATATCTCTCGAACTGGGTGGAATTTCCCCAAACCATTTATGGGTCGTGGAGATCTCATGTGCTTTAGCCTCTCCACCAATTTTCATAGCTAGAGCACATCTGATGCTACCCCAAATCAATAGGTATCAGGGATTCCCAAAAACTAATATCATCCCTAGCATCTTCAAAGTTCTAAAAAGCCCAATTATGCAATTCATACAAATCAAACTCACACTTTGTCTCTACAATTTTGAAATCTAAGTCTACCAGAGACGACTCATCCAAATTCGAGACTACAAGAAGCATGGGGTTTTCACTCTGTCAGTTACTTTTCCCTTTAGAAGTAGTCATTTTGAAATTGAACAAAAAGGAGGAAGATTGGAATACCAGGGGAGATTGAAGATGGTGAGCGGAAAGCTTGTGTGTACTTGGAAGTTCCTCTATTGCTTAATTTTGCTGTTAGCACTGCAAATATGATCAACTGGCCGAACTATTTGGGAAGATTAGGCATTTAAAGAAAATTGAAATACCTATTAATGATTATTAATGATCGGAGTGTTTTAACGAACTTTTGAATGTTGGCGGGAATTTATTGCGATATTTGGCGGCAATAAATCGATGGATAGTCGAGGAGATAGCGAGAGTTTATTTGGCGGAATGAATGGTAGAGAGATAGATCTAGTGGGAATAACAGCTAGCGAGAAGGTGGTTTTGGGGGGGGGGGGGGGGCGGTGTAGGCGGTATATGGTTTTAGGGGAGGGGAGGCGAGGGGTGGTGCGCAATGCACAAGTGCATGCCGCGTCATTTGCCATGGTTTACGGAAACCATGGATTGCGGACCCCCCCCCTTCATTAAACGTCGAGGGCTTCGTGGGGGGGGGATTTGTAATCTTTTATGAGCTCTTGATCGCGGCGGGTATTATCTTAGCTGTTAAAATATGCACGGGAGTTACCACACACCTTTATTGGTGGAACATTAAAAATAATTCACATTTATTTGTAAAATAAACAAAACCTTTATGTGACATTTATAAAATATGTTGAATTATTACAAAGTGCATAGTACAACAACCCTTTTTTGAAAATTTCCTCCATAAGAGAAACTTATAGGTAAGAAAAAGTTACAACACCCTATAGGGAAGCGTTGAGAGCCATGGGACTCCTACTACTTGTAGAGCATCATTCCATTCCATGGGCACCTACAACACTCGAGCAATCTACACTTTGCCCCACATTATTCATGAGATGATACACTTGGACCAGTATGCCCTAGTCAGCTTAGTAGTGATCATATGGTTTGGTCATTGATCCGAGGCCCGAATGAGGTTTGTCTCACCCCTTGAAACATGGGAGGGGTAGAACCATCCTCTAAGCCCTCAACATTTGAGCAAAACCAACCTATTCTATCACCAAGAGACCCATGAGACCCATTTTATGCCCCAAACACAAAACTAGGGTCCACACGATGATTTGCATGGAGATCTAGGGGCATTCCCTAGAGAATGATTTTTGGAGCCCTCTACATTCAGTGTGGCACTAGAGGAGCCCAACACATGCCCTAGAAAGGCCTACACATGCATGACAACAACATTTCAGCCTCTTTGTGGGTTAATTGTTATGTTTTTACATTGGCTATGAGTTGGCTTATAACCTCATTTAGTATTTACCAATTATTTTATGACTTGTGGGGCTTTTAGGCTGAAATTAAAGATCGTTGGACATGTATATATTAGAGAGAGATCATTTCATCTCTCATCATCATCGTCACTTGGAGAATTCAAACCTTCTAAAGGAACTCACACTTGTTTCTCTTTTGGCTATTGGAGTATCTTGGATGCATTTTGATGTTTGGAAGCTATTTTGGATTATCTTTGGAGCCATTCTTTGGTAAATGGATAGATATACTACATGTTATCTTTTAAGTGTATATTGTTGAAGATTTTCTTTTTGAAATTGTCTACTGTATGGAATTGTTGCTTCTATATTATGCTTATTTGTGCCCTAATTTGTTAAAGATAAGTTTTAAAGGTTATCTAGTTGAGAATTTCATATGTTACTCATTGTATAACATGTAATGAATGTTCCTAGTGGAGGAATTCTTATTGACTTTCCAACTTCCATTTTCCTTAGAAGTGGGTAATTGTTGGGAATCAATACCTAGGGCATCAATTTTCACCCTCCTTAGAGACAAATTTAGCTTATCTTTAGCATCCTTGACTCCATATGCCCAAAGGACAAGGCACTAGTCCAAGTCCTTGGTGATGATTCTTACTTTTCATCCATAAATTCTTCTCTTAAAATTTCGACCCTTTTAGGGCTACGATGTCAAATTAGGGCTTAGAATGGAAGAGGTTCTGTGGACACTTGAGAGCCTAAACATCAAGTGGAGAGACTTGGGTATTTGACCTACAAATTTGGTGGGCATCCACTTAAGTTTCCTCCATAAAATCTCTTGCCCTAGGTGTTTTCCTAAGAGGTAAACCCTAGTTTTTCCTCCTCAACTTGAAGGATTTCTTGAAGGTTGTATGAACTTAGTACTTGTTGGAGTGTATCTTAAGAAGCCTTTTCTCTCCATTTCCTTGACGTTGGGTATACCTAAACTCAAGCAAAATCGAAAAGCTCGACGTCTTGTGCATTTTATTCCTAGGTAAAGCATATTGTTGCTTAATGAAGCCTTATACGTGAAATTTGAGTCTTTCTTGAGAGTTTCTAGCTTATCACCTTATACCTTGACCTTAGAATACCTTTCATATGCGAACCTATCCTACTCATACCCCTGCCATCAGTGAAAATCTGTGAAGAGCCGGGGGCCTTGGCTGTGGTGATAGTGGGACATTGCTCCATTGTTAGCACTTAGTCTAACTTTTTATCTTGTTGGGTTTCCCTCTCTAAGGCCTACTAGATTTTGTGGTAACATGGACGAAAGGAACTAGGAATGATTCAAATTTCTTCTTTTGAAATTGACCTCATTAGTTGGATACTGTCCTTAAGTTACTAACTTTAGAATATTTTCAATTAGATTCATAATTTGTTAAAGTTATGCAGTGTGAATTAGCTAAGGAGATGTCGGACAAGCTTGTAAGCAACTATGAAGGAGATGAAAAAGTTAAGAAGGAAAAGCTTCAGACTTTTTGGAGAGAATTTGAAAGCTTGAATATGAAAGATGAAAAAGATGTTGTTGCTTTTTTCTTTGAGTAGATGAAGCAGTTAATTCTCTTAAAGGACTTGGTGAAAAAGTTGAAGAAATAATAGCTGTTCAAAAAACTTTGAGGTCTCTTCCTCTGTGTTTTTATGTCAGAGTTTTTGACATAGAAGATTAAAGGATTTAGAGAATTTAAAAATGGATTTAGCAATTGTCCATTTGGTACTTGGTCTCTAATTAATAATAAGCAAGAAATTGACTCCATAAGGCACTAGTCTCAAATCAGAATTTAATCTAATGCTTAAATCTTGCTTAATTTAACCAAGTAGGTTAATCAATCGTGTCTCCTAGACTTGTTGGTTGCCAACTTGTCCTTTGCCTTCATATTTCTATAGGGACTACCCCCCATAGCCTGCTTTTGGGAGACAACTCGAACAGAGAGGTCGGGGATCAGAGTGATAGTGAAACATAGAACCAATGCACAATAAGAGTATTTGTGTGTAGATTTGTGTATTAGAGTAAGTAGGTAAATGTATTATTGATAAAAATGAAATAGTGATTACAATTCTTCGTGGCGGTGTGCCTATATATGCATTGAGTGGCCATGAAGATAGGAGATCACATCTTTTGACCAATGTCCCTTCATAATTAATGGGACATTAATTAATTTAATTAATTAATTATTATTATTATAACTTGTTATTTAATGTTTATTTTTTAATTGATGTTTGTTATGAATATTTTATTCGTAACATTGCCACTCCCTTTAGAGATGCTTTGTCCTCAAAGCATAACCAAAAGGTTTTCCTCTACTTGAACATTGTTGCTATGGAGTGGTATCTTTATGTTGACTGGTGCAGTCGTCACGAGTAATTGTACCTTCCTTGAAGCTGGGAGTGTTAACACCATATAATTTATAATTTCGTCCTTGCCAGTTAGACTCCATGAATTGTTCTTCAAGGTTTGTAGTATAGCTTTCTAGTTGTATCAACCATTATGCACTTAGAACTACATCCATTTCTTTGAATGGTAGGGAAAATAGATATGTTTGTAGCTCCAATTCTTGTATTTGGATTGAAGCCTTATGACATTCTCCTATTTCCTTGAACTTTTGCCCAATAGCGACAAACATGGTCAGGTCCTTGATTGGGCATATACAAAGATCAAGTTGTTTAGCAAGATCGATGTTTATACAATTGTGAGTACTACCAGAATCTACAAGTATATTGACATTTCTGCCTCTTATGAGTCCCTTGAGCTTTAGGCTTTTAGGACATAATCTCCTCCTCATGTTTGTTGATGGTGTAGTAAGCTTAATGTTCCTTCTTGGAGATTGGTTTCTCTTCTTTCGAAGATGTGGTGGAACGTATTTTGCAGTTGCTTGTTGTTCTTGATCTCTGGGAGAGTTACTATTTTCATCAAGGTTTTTTCAAACACATGAGATTGCAGCTAATGACGATTCCTTAGAATCTGAATCTTCACTTTGTGTGACAATTATTCCTTCATCACGTACCTGTACTTCAACTTGCTTCCCATCTACTATTTTATATTAGCGCAGGGATGCATCTTCACATTTATGTCCTGGCGTTTAGTTTTCTCCACATTTGCGACAATTTTTTTTTTAATCTTTTTTTTTTTATGCTTCTGACTCATTACTTGAAGTGTCTGATTCCTTCTGGACTTCATAAGTATATAACTTCTTGTTAAGGCATCTGTGTCCTGATGTCCATTTGTCTCCACAATAGCTACATTTGTTAGTTTCTTTTTTTCTCGAGTGTTGTTGTTGGTCTTCATCTTCCTTGAATAATGACATTCTGAACTTATGTTTTCTCTCAATAATTATTGCTGCATGTTTAGCTTCTTCATTGGTTTTGGGTTTATATAGTTTTAATTCTTCTCGAATGTACTGTTTAAGCACACATCTATACATTTTTAGTTGTTCTTCGTCTAAGAACCCCTCTTGTCTTATAGCTAATACTTCCCACTCGTGGGTGTATTCACTTACAAATCTTTTTTGTTTGAGGTGAACTAATTTTTCGTAAACATAGTCTTCTTCTTCGTCATGGAAACCTTTGAGCAGGGCGCCTACAAAATTTTTCCAATTGAACGAACGAGCCTCACATCTATTGGACCACCATAGGAACCAATCATATGCTTCAACTTCGAGGTGGTTAGATGCGGTCATGACCTTCTCTTGTTCGCCTATTGGCGGGTTTGCTCCGAAGATGGCGTCCATTTTATTTACCCACACAATAGGCCCTTATGGTCCTTACCATCGTACTTAGGTAATTCCCTTTTAATTCTGTGGTAGCCTTTTTCGGGGAATTTTGTTTAGTACTAACTTCGTTGGAACTGTATATGCGGTATTCATGGGACTTCGTGCATCGACGAGAATTCATGAATTGGAAAAACTTCACCTTCTAGAGTCTTGGGACTTTGTGGTGACTCTTGGGACTTTGTGGTGAGTCTTGTGGATTGACTCCTCCCATAAACTGGCTCATCATGTTCTCTATTTTTTTGATATTAATTGTCAATTGGTCTTGAGTGCTAATTATCCTTTCTTGGTTATTTCCGAATTCCTCCTGTTTCTTTTCGACATCGTCAAGGCGCTGGCACATTCTATCAATTTCCTCTTGGAATTTCCTTAAATTCGCATCGTCATGGCTACTCCCCATTTTGTTCCTTTTTTTCTTAGTAGATTTTTTTTTTAATTAATTAATTATATAGTTATAAACTATATAATAGGGTTATGCCCCTTATATAATAATTATGATAAGATTAATGACAATGAAGAATCGTTGAAAGCTCTTGGAGTATGGAATGATACGACTCTTAAGGCAACGCGTGGACCACGTGAAAACGGTGGATGATGTTGGTCAGAGTATCTGACAACACAGGACAACAGACGGGGGTTGGTCGAGGAGATAAGCCGACATCACAATGGACAAAGACGCAACGGGGACTTGGATGAGGACAGACGGTGAGACGACGACAGATGGGGAAGGCGGGAGCACGATTGACGGGCAAAGAGGATCGTGACAAAAATGTGGTGGTCAACGAATCTTGGGAGGATGACAAGCACAACACGAATTGGGACCAAGTTTACGTAGACAGACAAGGAATGATGGTGGTCGATGGTTGATTGAGGACGACGACAATTGGAATATGGGGAGCGAGAGGCGAGGTGTTGACCGAATTGGGATGCAGCTTTGGACAAGGGATTCGGTGGAGTGATGAAGATAGGGCTGAGGATAGGGAGCAGCAGATAGGGAGCAACAAATGGAGGTTGAGTGAGAGAGACGAATGGTGAGTGAAACCAACACAGGAATGATTTGATGGCTCTGATACCATTGAAACATAGAACCAATACACAATAAGAGTATTTGTGTGTAGATTTGTGTAGTAGAGTAAGTAGGTAAATGTATTATTGATAAAATATGAAATGATGATTACAATTCTTCATGGCGGTGTGCCTATATAGGCATTGATTGGCCACGGAGATAGGAGGTCACATCTTTTGACCAATGTCCCTTCATAATCAATGGAACATTAATTAATTATTATTATTAATACTTGTTATTTAATGTTTATTTATTAATTGATGTTTGTTATGAATATTTCATTCATAACAGACAACCCTCAACCTGAGTCATTGCCCGACCTGAGTCATTGTCGCAGTGCCTTTACAATCTAAGCGACAATAGGACTAAAGCACAAAATATTTTGTATGTTGAAGGATTCAAACATAATCTTTTAAGTGTTAGCCAGATGTGCTATCAAGGTTATGATCTCACTTTTTGTGCTAAAGATTGTTAGATAAGGGAGACTATTTTAGGAATATTAGTGGGAAGAGCAATAAGGACTCTATGCAATGTATATATTCTTGATGAAATTCAAGGAGAAAAAAGCTACATTCTACAAACATATGAGAGTTGGCGATGGCATAAAAAGCTAGGACACTTGAGTTTTGACAATTTGATAAAAATCAGTAGAACACTAGCAGTGAGTGATATGCGAAAAATCTTGAAATCAACAAGCACCATCTCTGAATATTAAAAACATGGGAAATAGACAAGAGTGAGCTTCAAATGAAAAGAGTGTTTGATGTCAAGACCACTAGAGCTTATTCACACAGATCTTTGCGGACCAACAAGAACACCAACCCTGCAAGGTGAAAGGTACTTTATGCTGTTTATTGATGATTATACTAGAATTCCCTTTAGGTGCTTGCTCATGAAGAGTAAGTGATTAATACTATGTTGCACAGGTTCGCGAACCTGGGGGTGGGGTTCTCGAACCCGTCCCAGGTTCTCGTCCCCAAGTATCGAATTCGGGTACGGGTGCTTCTGAGAAGAACCCATAAGAACCAGGTTCTTCTATGAAGAACCAAGTTCTCCATTAAAAAAATTTGGGTTCTTTTGTCTTGACGAGTATAGAGAACCCTGATGATGGGTACATGGAACCCCAAAATCGGGTTCTTTGGGGTTCATTTTAGTTTTGATTTTTAAATTTTTAATTAATTTAATGGGCTTCCCCTAATATTCCAGGTAACTAGTTCTTCATCTTGCAAGAGGAATTGGAGTACTTATGCCTTTATCCATTTAGTAAAGAGAAATAGGGTGGGCTCAAGGAAGGCAGAGAACTTAGTGTACATTCATAGCACACTTTGTCTCATATCTCGAAAAGACCCTGGGTACAAGGAGGGTCCTTTCAAGAGATGGGACCAATACATAGATGATGCTATGTGTGTGGACAAGGAGATACAACCAGATGGCCTTATTGAGCTACCTCCGGTTGCTATGGATGAGCAGGAGCCTCAAGATGAGAGTGATTCCTACCTGGAGAGATCCTGGGTGATCCTGATGACATGGATGCTGATGACATGGCTTGAGAAAGCCATTGTTCACTATTAGCTATTTTTATTTTAGTATTTTAAAATTTCCTAGTGCTTGTTCGGAGATGCAATAAGGAAAATTTTGAATGTACTATGACAATGAGCATATCTCATTATTCTGATTAATATGTAAACTCCAATTTGCACTTGATATCAAACTAGAAATTTTGAAATTTCATTGTGAATGTTGAATGTTCAATGATGTGCATGTTTAAATCTTTAAAGTTTAAATCATAAATATTTTAGTTTTCTTGTTTAAAGTTGAAAAATATACAAATTCTTATATATTATAATTTATAAAATATAATATTTATATATTATGTATATAAATTATAATATACCCCCGATGAACTGACACACATTGTTTCAAAAATG
Organism: Pinus tabuliformis; assembly: GCA_031772625.1. NCBI lineage: Eukaryota > Viridiplantae > Streptophyta > Pinopsida > Pinales > Pinaceae > Pinus > Pinus tabuliformis. The sequence goes on along the minus strand of CM062819.1, from coordinate 1,987,901,490 downwards.
ACATACCCGTTCCCGTCCCCGAACCCACGTTTCTTGGCAACATAGGATTAATATGGTTTCTTTCCTAAGTTTAACTTAGGAAAAGCACATTGATTAACTTAATTGATTAATGTTAGCTATTGGGCTAGGTTTCAAAATAATATAAATGAAAAGCGCATTGATTAACTTAATTGACTAATGTTGGCTACTGGGCTAGGTTTCAAAATAATCTAAATATTTAAGTGAATTAGATCAAATATCTGCCATTGATCTTAAGTGGGTTAGGCGTTAATCCTAGCCATCTATCACTTTGGAGATTGGGGATATGGGATTTAGCTCAGGATGTAATTATAAAATAAGCCTAAGGGAGAGGATGAAGACACATCAAATCATTTTAAGAGAGTGATTTTCTCAAGAGAGTAAGAGACTCAACAATGAAGAGAAGAGAAAGGTGTGCAGTGAGGTGATTTCAGGAGAAGGAAGAAGAGACCAAGTTTGTGGAGAGAGAGAGAGAGGGCTGAGATTTGGAGGGGGAGATCTGTGAGGGGCTGAGATTTACCAGCTAGGCTTGTGCAGGGGTAAAAAAAAAAATTGCTCCAGTGTGCAAAGGGCCATACAGAACAAGGAAGGGAGGTCGATTTGCAGGTCTGAAGCCAAAATTTTCCAGAACTGAGAATGGCCAGTGGTCTGAATTCTTCAGGGGGCCAAAAATCCGGGGTCTATATTGCTGTAATTTTGTGTATTTTCTAAGAGTCAATTTCTTTGTTAAGGGAGCCCTAATTTTCCTGAGTTCATTCAAAGTGAAGGAGAATTTGTTGGGCAGAATTTTGTACTGTTTTTTTTTAAGTTTGTGGTTTTCTTTGCTGTTTTCTTTCTGCTGTAAACTTAGTTGTGAAGTTAAAATTACCAGTATATTTATTTTCAGCAGTTTCAGAACAAAATTTAACTGGATGAAATAATTTCTGGGTATAAAATAATTGTTGAGAAAAATAAATCAGACCTGGTTAATTAACACTGCTATCACAGCATGGCTGAGGTCAATCAAATATTCAAATTTACCTATTCACCACCTTTTCAGGTTTTGCTGGATACTTTGATGCTACACTATATAAAGATATCCATCTTGGTATTGAACCTTCTACAGCAACACCTAACATGTTTAGCTGGTACATACTTTTATCCAGATTTTTTCCCACAACTATGCCTGTGAAATTGGTTTTATTTTATTTTATTTCCATAATGCTGTCATAGATAAGGGTTTATTTCAAAGTAGATAGTCTTCAAAGCTGATATGTTTTACCTAAGCTTTATGTAAATATTTCTTGACAATTTCAGGTTTGCAATTTTCTTCCCACTTCGTAAACCCATTTATTTGCCAGCTGGTTCAGTCTTGGATGTCCATTTCTGGCGTTGCATAGGTGCTACCAAGGTATGGTGATCTGTGGTGTAATGTGCTCCTAGTATTATAAAGCCCTAATACAGAAATCTAATTTTTTCTGCCATTTTCTATCCAGGTTTGGTATGAATGGTCTGTCACCTCTCCGTCAGTTTCACCTATTCACAATTGTGGTGGCAGATCATATTGGGTTGGTTTATAATTAGAATGGTGTGGATATACACCATTTTCTTTGTATTTTTAACACTGCATTTAATTTGTTACAATTGTCATGTAAACTGAGAGATAGAAGCAAAGCAAGTGAAAGCCATTTTCTGTTCTCAACCTTGTATCTGTCTCCCTCGGCTGGATAGATATTATTTTAATTTCTTTATTGAAATTTATGCCCTATCATCATATCATCTGGTTATGGGGGCAGCAAGCTTGTAGTTATATGTTAAATCTCAATGGCTGGAGTTGGGCAGCAAGCTTGTAGTTATATGTTAAATCTCAATGGCTGGAGTTCTATGGTAGACAAAAATTGAAATTTTGAAGGTCGAATGAGAAGACGGACCTTTTTGCTCAAATTCCAGTCTAGATGGCCACATTTCTACTACAAACTAACTCGACACTGTCAGTGCTGCATGATCTGTAGCTTTAGTTGGATTGAACAGATTTTCAGGATGTTCAACCAGTGTTGAAGTAGGATGTGGCTGGATTTCCACTTGGACATGAAGCTTTCTTCTTTTTGACTTAAAACATATGTAGTGTCCATGGAGGTGGCCTTTACAGTGTTAACATCTTATGTACACCGTTTTGCTTCTTATTCTGGTAATGTAAAAGCATGCATATTGTATTCAAGGTGTTGATGTAAGTGGGCAATATCTTTCCTTGTTTTTTGGTCATTTGCAGCTGCACTTGCATCTCAACCGATGCTGTACTCTTTAATTAATGTCTTTTACTGCCTTAGTAGCGTTTCATGATTCACCCTTTGTCTTGTATAAGACATGAACTCGTATATGAGACCATGAAGGTAAGCTATGTTTGCATATCATGGCCATTAGCTGCCACGTTGATACTTCCATATGTAACTGTTAATTTGCGGATGGGGCCCAATTCTTTGTCACTAGGGTCGCTTCTCCCCTTTCTCACATCTATCTGGCCATCTAATTCCCAGTTTATCTTTACTTCTAGTTGATATTATTCCAAATTTCCAGTCATGTAATAGGTTGTGATGTGGCTGAAATTCCTGAAACTATGAATTAAGTGTCATCCTATAATTGCATTGAGAACAGGCAGGTACATTTACAGCTTCGGTGGGAGTGATCCATAAATTGTGTGCGCCTGTGTGCCTGATGTGACATTGAATCTAGATATTGCATTGGGTGCATAGAATATAGACATTAGCAGACATTCATCTAAACCTCTGGTTCAGAAATGCCATTAGTTGTATAGTTGATACTTCCATATGTAACTGTTACTTTGCAGATGTGGCCCAATCCTTTGTCACTAGGGTCAGTTCTCCCCTTTCTCAAATCTGTCTGGCCTTCTGGCTTTCTAGTTGATATTATTGCAATCATGTAATAGGTTGTAAAGTGGCTAAGATTCCTGAAAATGTGAATTGTCATCCTATAATTGCATTGGGAGTAGTCAGGTACATTTTACAGCTTGGGTGGGATCTAAGAATTGTGTGCACCTGTGTGTCTGATGTGGCGTTGAATCTACACTAGCACACACTCATCTAAACCTGGTTCAGAGATGCACCTTAAGGTTGTTAAAGGCCAATTGACTTCACAAATGGTAGGTGTATCCAATATTAGAGCTTTGACACATGTAACGTTGAACTTTGCCTCCTTGAAGTGCATCTTTGGTAACAGTAATGATTTGATATATTAAAGTTAATCAAAATCATCACAGTAAAATGCAGAAATATCCGATAACTAGCTTCTTTTTACAATGCTCTTAATTTCTTAAAGTCGTGTACACTACTAAAATGAGCTATTTGACGTCATTTAACCTTAATGAGGTCTTGGACCTATACACAAATTCCTCTAAGAGAATATTGAAAATAGGACTCAATATATAAGTGAAACAACGAGTATTTTTTTCTCTAGAAAGAGTAACCATCCAAATTTTTACGTAGAGGGGTTGAAACTCTCATATTGTTCTGGTGATTATTAAATATAGTGTACTAAAAAAATGCTGAAAATATTACTTAGGCTAATTTGGGTAATCCCATCAACTTGACAACATCCCTATTGACAGATGAAGATTTGAATTTGTTACGAGGGACATAAATGTTTGTGGTCGGGTTTGGTAACTTGGAGAGAATATATACATGTACATGTCTGTTGGAGATCAGATGCACAACAAATAATAAAACATATGCACAGCCATAAAATCATGCACAGGAAACACAGAGGTTTAACGTGGTTCACCCAACCAATCTGGGCTACGTCCACCAAACATAGGCATCGGCAATTCTTTATTAATCAAACAGGAGATTACATAAATCAAATCCTCACAAACTCTCACTCTCACACTACTCAAACACTCCGTATGATCATCTGATTTATAGCAAAGAGAATCTCCTCAGCTCTGCATTATCGTGTTAAAGTCCACTTAGGCACGGGATGTCAATCTTGGAAAGCTCATACACATAAGCAGGGATTTATGACCACTAAGCCAATATCACGTCAAGAACTCATTGTAATTGCTAAATTATAAGTTGATAGAGAAAAATATTTTTGCGCTGAGCTGAAGGGGATCAAATCAAGATTTATTTTCATTTCATTAATTGAGAAAACGCTAATGTTCAAACTCATTTGGCTTTTGACATTTGTTGAAAAGGTAATCAAGCATTTTGGTTTTGTAAAATATGCAAAAATAATTGGTGTTATAAGAGAAGACTATTTGCATTGAGCAAATGGTTTTGTTATAAAATGTGTATATCGTATCAATGAAGCAATGGGGCAATTTTATAGTTATCCATATAGGTATATATGACATTACTCCTAAACATAGGAGTGGAAAGGCATTTTGTATGGAAGACTCATGTTATGTATAACAAAACAATTGATAGTCTTAAATATCAAATAGCCAAGAGTAAGTTAATGTTATGAACATAATAATAAGTATAATCGATAACTACGAAAGCGCGTGTTCATTAGTTGGGACATGACTACTCATGAGAGGTTATTATGCCTAATTTTTATATGGGGCTCTCGTTTGTAATTGAATATATCATTCTTTCATATAATATTCAATATATTATATTGTATCCTCGAAGGATTACTTTATATTCCAAGTCTGTTGGATTATTTAACTATGAACTAGGGCTGACTATCACATTTGATGTTAGAGCATCGTTTTTTTTATTAGGCCTTTGTTATTATGGATATGGTAGCATCGAACATGTCTTTTAGTCTGAGATGTTGCTAAGAGGCTAAGGAACACTAGATCCCCAAAACCTAGAAATTGTTTTGCGAGATAAGCTTGGGAACACCTTAATTAAATTAATTTGCCATAATTAAAATATTTCCTAAGTCTAACTTAGGAAAAGTGGTAAATTAAAGTTAATTAATTAAGGATGTTTGAGATTGCTCTAGAAGCCTTTATTGATGATGTTTAATTGATCTTATCCATTTATGGAGATTAAATTGTGGTTGTTGAGACTCCAGCGAGAGATTATAAGAGCATGTTGAATGGCTTGGGGATAACACCAGTGTCATTGTTGTGAGCAAGACAAATCAAGCTATTGAGTTTCCAGTTTTTAGTGAGGACGCACTTCGAGCTAGGGAAAGAGCATCAGGGAGAGGGAGTAGCAGAAATTTGAGAGTAAAGATCCAGAGGAGACTTTCGTCAATTTACCAGTGTTCAAGAAGTAGGAAAAAAGGAGGTTGAATTGTTTGCAAAAGAGGTTGATTTGTGTCGTGTGAATTAGCCAATCGAGTAGTACGAGTTATCCGAAGAAGGTTTGATCCGTTGCTAGAGGTTGGACCAATGTCTAGAAGGCAGAGAAAATTCATTCATAGGCAAAAGGAGGCTAGACAACCCAGTTGGAGGCAAATCCAAGGTTGTATGTGTTGCTCAGAGGCAACATTGTGTATTCCAAGCAGTAGTGCGAGCTTCCAGTGTGGGGTGCGAGTAGGCTAGATGAGGTTGAGTTGATTTTTAGAAGAGATCTGGGATCTCTAATATATTTTGCTAGTGTATTCTTAGAGGATAACTAGTTGGGCATCCAATTGTAAAATTTCTCAAATTACGAAATAATAAAATAAATCCTCATTTTTTGCACTAGTTTTCCCTTTGAAGTTTTTCTAGGGGCGATTAGTCCAAAATGACGGTGTCATTATTTTGTGTGTGTGCATCTATTTCTCAGTCCTTATTTTACTTCTTTGGTGTATTTTATTTAGTGAATAATTGCATTGTGGCTTATTCACTATTTGTTGTTAATAAGTTAACAAAAGATAAATAAACTATTAAGTTAAGAGAATAATGCTCGGTTGTTGTTGTTCAAGGATTTTTCACGTGGTATCAGAGCATTATTGATCAGATCAAAGGCTCAGAGGCGAAAGGAAGAGAAATCTTGCAGTTTTAGAGGGAGATATGGAGCATTATTTCCATATCTGTGCGGATCAACTAGGAAGTGTGAATCGCCGAAGGCAGGAAAATTAATTTCCAATTCATGGTGAAGGAAAAGTTTGATTGGCCCTAGAAGTAGTAGCAACAGGCAGTGGATTTGCTGGAGAGGGTTTCTAGTGAGTAGATCAATGAATTTACAAAGTAGATTTGGGCACCAAGATTTGCAGCAAGGGTTTGTAGTTGTAGATTTGCATTGGTTAGGAAGAGAAAAGCACACCAAGGATTATACCCAAGACTTCTCTAGTGTATTTGAAGTCATAGATTTTCCAATATGGACGCAAAGAGATTCAACATTCAAGAGGCTACATACTTGTCTTCCAGATTGGAAGATGACTTCACTCAAATAGCTTGCCTCTCTAGCTCAACTTCACAGGATGTCTTGTACATAGATAGTGGAGCGTCAACTCATATGACATGACTTAGAGACCACTTTTCCAGCTACAGGGAGGATGAGATGTACTTCTAGATCCAGATGGGAAGCAAGAGTGAATGTACTCCAATTGGGAGAGGTACCATCGAAATTCAGAGGGAGTCAAGAGCAAGCACCAATGTTATAAATGTGTTGCATCTGCTCGACTTAGGTATGAACCTAATTTCAATGTTAGAACTAGAGGATAAGGGATATGATGTATACTTTGTAGGGGAAAAAGGTGTTCATCAAACACCAAAGTTGGAAGAAGGTGAAGCAGATTGGAGTTCATAACAATAGGTTATATAATGTAATATTCCTAATTAGCCACGGCTAATTGGAATATTCAAGTTTGCCCAATTTTTGCCTTCTATAGTTATTTTTAAATAAAAAAAGTGAGGACAGGGGACATAACTCACTTTAAGAATAAAAAGTCACTTCCTAGTAGCACAACGTTGTGACTTAAGGAGGAGCTAAGGGGGCTAAAGGGGGACGCAAAAATGGGGCCCACGCAAACACATGGAGGGACTGCGCAGGATGGAAGAACACATGGCAAGAGGGGAATCACGCAGGAGGAGGTGAGCCTAGGGATTGCGAAAGGCAGAGGCTATAAAATAGAGAGGATCCCCCTCATTTTGGATCATTCAGTTATGTGCATTTTGATCTAGTCGTTTAGACTTTTGAGCATGCTGGCTATTTAGCTAGTTTGCAGCACTGTTTAGTGCATCGAGTGTCTCTGTTCAGAGATCTCATCCTTAGCCCCAAGGGACTTCGAATGCTTGCTCGGGCAAGGTATTTCCTTTGGTGTTTCAGCAGTAGTTTCATCAGCATTCCAGCAACAATTTTAGCAGCGTTTTGGAGGAATGCACAACATTGGGAGAGGGACGTAGTTCTTTCTAGTAGCAGTGTTGGATTGGGGTTTTGCAAGGGAATTTATGCTAGGAGGTTGAGCAGGGGTCCAACTCTTGTCTCATTGGAGAATTTTTGGTCGGGTTTCAGGCAGTATTTCAGGTAGAGTTTAGAGGGGTTTCCTTCAGTGGCAGCGCAGGGCATTGATGAACTGCGCAGAACCCCAAGAGGGTGTTTTCCGGGGGTCGGCCATTCCAGGAAAGCTTTCTGGGTTTTTCTGGGTTTCTTTAGTAGAGCCCGAATCCAAAGTTTCATTTTTTTCTTAGGAGGGGTGCAGCCCCAAATCATCATTTGTTTTCTAGCAGCAACAGTAGCACAGCAGCAGCGTCCACGCAGAGAGGCCATTCTTGTCATTCTGAGATTATTTCTTCACTTGCCTTGTGCAAGTTGAGGTGCCATCTGTATAATCACCTTTTGTACTCATTTTATTGCTCAATATAATAAAATGGCTTAGCATTTCTTGCTGCATTTCTTGTGTATCTTCTTATATTTCCGGTTTACATTATTATATGTTGTTCCACTGTTATTTTATCACTTCCAGGTTATTATATCATTTGCACATATTTGGTTGGAGTTTTGCTGGGGTTTGAGGAATGTTTTGGGTTAGGAATATTACATATAAGTTGCAACTCAACTCCAAACATCAAAGGCACTAGTTAGCAGTGACAATAGTGATAAGAGTAGCAGTGGGAGAGACCTGAATGAATTATGGCATAAGAGAATGGGTCATCTACACAATGGAGCTCTTAGGGTGCTCAAGGAGATAGCAATAGGTGTTCCAAAATTAAGCACAAAACATGATGATGTGTGCAAAGGCTTCGTACTTGGGAAATATGTTAATGCAATATTCCCAAGAAGTGAGTAGATCAAATGGTTTGTTGCAACTTATACACTCATAATTTTGCAGTATTATGTCCACTAAATCTTTTAGAGGGTATGAGTACTTCATCACCTTCATTGATGACTACTCCAGGAAAACTAAGATCTATTTATTGATGACTAAGGATGAGGTTTTCAGTCGTTTCCAAAAATTTAAAGCTCTAGCGGAAAATACGACAAGGAAGCAAATTGAGATGCTTTGCACAAATAACAGAGGAGAGTACACTGATAATGACTTCATGGTCGTTTGTGTGAAGGAGGGCATAAGGAGGCAGTGGACAACTCCATACAATCCACAACATAATGGACTAGCAGAGCGAAAAAACAGGTCTATAGTTGGGGCGACAAAAACTATGTTGTATAACCAGGACATGGCCTTGTTTCTATTGGATGAGGCATGTAACACAATAGTGTAATACATAATAGGGTTCCTCATAGGGTGTTGGGGAAGATAACGCCAAAAGAGGTTTTTTCAGGGAAGATGCTGGAGGTTAGTCACTTCAGGATCTTTGTCAGTGTAGCCTATTGTTATATAGTAGATAAGAAATGCACTAAGGTAGATCATACTGCAGAGAAGGGGTTCTTCGTTGGATATAGTGAAACCTCAAAGGCATAAAGGATCTATATTCCTAACAGCATGAAGATTATCGTGAGTTAGGACGTGAAGTTCATGGAGGACAAAGCCTTCAAGAGATCTGGCAAGATGTCAGCAACTGATCAGAGTGAGTCAACAAAAGCTCCATTGGCAGCTGCAAGGACAATCACAAGGATCTAATACAGTTACTTGTATGAGAAAGACCTTAGGTGTAGGAGATCCAACGAGTTCATGACAAATAGAGCACCAGATGCATGATGAGGAGTTGGTTGAACCACCCACCACTAGTGGTTGAACCAACAGAGAATTTTGTCAGATGCTTAAGGATGTGTGGCAGTTTATGGGAGCTCCTAAATGGGCAAGAGAGAACACAGGCAACCAAATAGGTACCAAGCATTATTGGCACAAGTTGTTGAACTGCCCAACTAAGAGGCTACACAACATCAGGTGTGGCATGATGCCATAGTGGAGTATAGCTCCATCATGATGAACAACGCTTGGGAGGTAGTACCGAGACTTATGGATAGGTCAGTTGTGGGCTCACGGTGGACCTATGACATCAAGTACACTGTAGATGGAAGTGTGGAGAACAACAAGAATAGGTTCATGGAAAAGGGGTATGTGCAACAGGAATGCATAGATTATGAGAAGACCTTTGTGCCAATTGCCAGATATACTTCCATCTAGTTAGTTATATCTCTAGCAACACAGATGGGATTGTAGATTCACCGGATGGACGTCAAGGTAACATTCTTGAATGGGGTGATAGAGGAGGAGGTATACATCGAACAACCAGAGGGCTTCGAGACACACGGGAGGGGCACATGTGTGCATATTGAAGAGAGCACTGTACGGCCTCAAATATGCTCCCAAGGTGTGGTATGGTCTAATTGACAACTACTTGCAGCAGATGGGATTTTTCAAGAGTGTTGCAGATCCTAACCTTTACTAACCAATGGTAGAGGGTGAACCACTCATCTTAGTGTTGTATGTGGATGACCTCTTTCTAGTATGGTCATCAGGACTCATAAGGGACTACAAGAGGAACCTGACAACAAAGTTTGACATGAAAGATTAGGGATTGATGCATTACTTCCTAGGCTTGAATGTATGGCAGAGGGACAGGGAGATCTTCCTTGGTTAAGGGAGATACACTACAGAGATTCTGAGTAGGTTTAAGATGCAGGACTGTAGGTCTATGTCCATGCCTATGAATAATAACTAGAAGAAGATAGATGCATTGTAGGACGAGGACATGGACCCTACCTTGTATAGATAGCTCATCAGTTCACTCATGTATTTGGTCAATACTAGGTTGAACATTTTCTTCGTAGTCAACACTCTCAGTCAGTTTATGGTGGGACCTAAGAAAGTACAATGGACATTAGCGATGCATATACTAAGGTATTTGCACAGGACGATCGAGTATGGGTTGAGGTATACTCGAGGTGATGGTGTCAGGTTATGTGGTTTTACAGATGTAGATTGGGTAGATAGTTCAGTAGATCAGAAGAGCACATCAAGGTGTTGCTTTAACGTTGGATCAGGGGTTGTATCTTGGTGTAATAGGAAGTAGAAGAATGTGGCATTGAGCTTTATAGAAGTAGAGTACATGGAAACTAGCATGGCCACATGTGAAACTATGTGGCTTTGGAAATAGGTCGTGAGTTTGTTTAGTGAGAAGATGGAGGGAACCAAAGTTGCATCAGACTCTCTGATAATCCAACATTTCATTATAGGTCGAAACATATAGACATACGATACCACTTTATCAGAGATTGTGTGCAACATTGAGTAGTCCAGCTACAGTATGTTCCCACATACCAGCAAGTGGCAGATATACTCACAAAAACTCTAGGGAGAGCTAAGTGCGTCTACTTCAAAGAACAAATGGGTATAGCGGAGAACACATTCCTCCCTGAGAGGGAGTGTTAGTTTTTTATGGATATGGGAGCATCAAACGAGTTTTCTAGTCTCAGATGATGCCAAGAGGCTAACGAACATTATATCTTCAAAACCAAGAAAATGTTTTACAAGATAAGCTTGGGAAACACCTTAATTAAATTAATTTGTCATAATTAAAATATTTCTGAAATCCAACTTAGGAGAAAAGGTAAATTAAAGTTAATTAATTAAATATTGCTTAAGAGGCTTCTATTGATGAAATCTATTTGTCTTAGTCGTCAATGGATATTCAATCGTGGTTGTTGAGACTCCAACGAGAGGTTATAAGAGCAGGCCAAAGGGCCTGGGGATAACATCAGTGTTATCATTGTGACCAAGGAAGATCAAGCTATCCAGGTTGTTGTTTTTAGTGAGGACGTAGTTAGAGCCCCGGAAAGAGCATCAGAGAGGGGGAAGCAAAGATTTGGGAAGAGACTTTCCTCAATTTTCTAGTGTCGGGGAGGCAGAAAAAGAGGATGCCAAACTGTTTGTGGAAGAGGTCGATTTGTGATGTGGAATTAGCTAATCTAGTAATGTGAGTTGTCGGAAGAGGGTTAGATCAGTTGCTAGAGGTTGGATTAGTGTCTAGAAGGTAGAGTGAATTCATTGTAAAGGCAAAGGGAGTCTAGATGACTCAGTGGGAGGTAGATCCAGGGCTATGCGTGTTGCTCAAAGGTAGCAGTGCGAGTTGCTAGTGTTGGGTGTGAGCGAAGGCCAGAGGATGCTGAGTTGATTTGCAGAGGAGATATGAGATATCTAGTATATTTTTCCAATGTATTGCCAAAGGATAGCTAATTGGGTATCCAATTGTAAAATTTCTCAAACGGTTGAATAATAAAATAAGCTCTCACTTGCTGCACCTGTTTTCCCTTAGGGTTTTTCCCAGGGGCAGTGAGTCCAAAATGACAGTGTCATTATTTTGTGTGTGCATCTATTTCTTAGTACCTATTGTATTTCCACATCAGATTTTATTTGGTGAAGAATTGCAGTGTGGTTCATTCACTATTTTCTGTTAATAAGTTAACATAACACAAATAAACTGTTAAGTTAGGACAATAATACTTAGTTGTTGCGGTTCAAGGAATTTTCACAACCTTTGGCCATTTTTTATTGGAGTCTTTTCGATTTGGCTTTTGGCGATATTTTTTTCAGACCTTGTCTAACCAGGGTTTTAACCATTCTCAGAAAGGAAAAATTGGCATTTATTCGATTTTGAAGTCATTGGCTAAAATCAAAGTTTGAAGTTTCAAGAAAAAAGAAAAAAAAAATGTTAATAAAGAAAGCCAAAAAGTTTAAAGTAAAAAAATATTAGTACAACAGATTTGTACCATTAAAAAATTAAGAAAAGAGTTATCACTAGTCGCCTTTACTGGTCTTGGCACCATACCCTTGTTGAGAAACCAATGCTAGTAGGATTAGGGTTAGATTTCTCTTTCTTGATAATTACTTGTGAACTATGTTGGATTCTTTTACTTATTTGTTTTATTATATTTCATCAAGCAATTACCAAATTATGTGTGCATGAAGATCATAAAAACACAAGACACAAGATGTAGGCACTCTGCCAGGGAAAAACCCCTATCTAGGGGAAAACCCAGTCAAAATCTCTTCCTTCAATAGTTTTCCTTGAGACTCTTCAACCTAGACAAAGACCTCCTCCACACCAAGCCAACCTCTCCTTCTTCGATCCAACCTTCGACCTAGTAGCAACAACACTTCGACCCTAGCAACTTCGACTTGGTAGCTTACACCATCAACAACAACTTTGACTTGGCAACTTTTGGCATCAGCAACAACTTCGACTTTAACAAGGAGACTTCGATCACCTAAATTAGCCCACACGAGAGAGAGAGAGAGATACCAAAACTTTGATTTTGTCCTTCCCTTCCTTGTTGACCAAACTCACACTCATTTTAGCCTCCTTCTTCAGCTTCACACTTTTCCCAGCTTTTAGCTTCCAACTTAGATATTGAACTATATGAGAGAGAGATAAGTACTCCAAATGAAGTCGAACTTCCTTGTATAAAAAGCCTTCCAATGAGGTCGAATTGCCTTCCTTGAGGCCGACTTGGTGTGGAGGTTACATAATTTATTTTTGACTCAAAAATAGTTATTTTTACATCGTTCGAAAGCCTAAGAAAGGTCTTATAAAATAGACAATGACTCTAATGAATCTTTATTAATCATAGGAGTCCACAAGGGGGACTTTGACTAATAAAATGATGACCCAAGCATGAAACCCATGCTTTAATAAGTCATTGTAACAATAATACAAATTCTTTTGACAAATACATTTAATGAAGACCGAACCTAGTTACATTTTTCAATGCTCCCTCTTAACTAGGGAGGTATTCATACAAAAGATCTCAAACTATATGAACTATGAAGAGTTTACACACCACAATGCCATGGACTAGATTCCTAATCAGGGAAATCTATCCAAGGTCTCTCAATAGTTTAGGCACTGCAATGCCACAGTCCAGATTCCTAACCAAGGCAATTTATCCAAGTGGGATTAAGATGGACTAAAGCTTTCATCCTCTCTAGGTACCATTAGGCTTACTTACTAACCATCAACTCAGGGATCTAGGTGTGTATATGAGGTCAAAGCTCTACGACTCCTCCCTACTTCGGGAACTAAACATCAACACATAGTGTAAGCTAGATGTCCTCCCAGGCAATGTCTCACACACAAAGCCTCAACTTCTCGATTATTCTAACCGGTAACAAATAGATCGACAACAAATCTCTCTTAATTAAACTGATCGACAAATCTAAGCATGTAGAACATTCTATCAAAACTTCGAGAGATTTACCTGTACAAACACAACCCCAATCAGTAACAAACTTTCAAATGTACATAAATAGATACAAATCTTTGGGGTCTTTCAGACAACTTGATGTTGCTTCTCAACTTTTCACAGTAGGACTTAGAGCTTTCCCAATGAATCTAGATAAGAGATTCCTCAATGATTGAACTTCCTTTCCTACTTCTCATGTCATATTCTACAAATAGATCCGACTCTTCTTATCTCAACAACCCCTCAAAATATATTCTCCATTTTTTTTCTCTCACTTGTGGCCTTCGCTAAGACTTATGGTTGTTAGTCCTGGTCTAGTGCATGACACATGAAGTAGAGAACCATATCCATCACTCCCTCTTAATCAAGAAGGATATAATCATTCCTATACAAGGAATAGACCCCCACTCCCTCTTAACTTAGGAAGATCAACTTTCATCCAAGATCCCTCTTAACTTAGGGAGTTCCATTTATTTTCTATGACATTGGAGAATCCTTCATAGCTTCCATACTTCTTATCATAGTTATCATTACCATCATCATTCACATCATGCTTGTCATATCAATGAACATCATCAACATCTTGAAGATTATGTATCTGCACAACTTAGATAGCAAGTACAACCAAATCTATACAAACATGAAGTTAACGATATCAAAATCACAGAAGCATTCAACTTTTGACATCAAAATACCCAAACTTAGAAACACATACACTTCAACTTCTTGCTAGGGTTTTTGTCATAAACCCTAGACTAGATCAAGATTGTTGAGCCTTTCATAATAAACTTCATTACATCTAGGGTTTTAATGTTTCTTCCAGAGGTATGACATACCCTATTATAACATATTGCAAACCCTAGAAACAATTCAAACAAATATAGATCTACAATGTATCTAACAACTTTAGAATCCATATGTTAGACTTCCTAGTACTAGGATTTCATACAAACCCTAGATTTCATACATGAGATTTAGCAATCAAAACCAATCACACCTCAATCAACAACATGACTAGCTTTCACTAAGGTTTGTGGTAAACACTAGATTTTATTTATTCCCAACAATCATAACACAAATTCAAATTTCAACAATCTTAAACAAGTCTTAAATTATCACATTGACATCATATATCAAAGATTTGGACTTCTACTACGGTTTAATTACAAAACCCTAGAATTTACAAATACTATCATCCTAGAGAATCAAACTTCGACTAGGGCTTAGTTCCAAACCCTAGGACTCATGAACACCAACAAACAGGTCAACTCATACATCTAGGATTCCATCATCATGCATAGGCATCTTATAACATGTGTTAGTCAAACTGAACGTCACAAATATAAATAAGAGTTAGACATATAACAAACTTGATCAGACTAGGGGTTTGATCGAACAAACACACATGCCAATGATTTAATTTCTAGGACATTATAAGGGTCTTGCTTATACACCCTACCAAACCCTAATGATCTAAGGTTTCAATACAAAACATAATAAACCCTAAATTACCACTACTTCAAAGGTTTGAGATTTCATACATTACCATTCAACTTTAACAAGTTAGGGTTTCCATACCCACACCAAAACCCCAAACATGACATCATCAAAGCATCAAACAATTTTCTTTTGACTTCAATAATAACCCTAAGCAGTTTAGGGTTTCACACATCGACATACCCTTAAGTTAAGGTTTTTCACTGAGAACCTTTCTAGGGTTTCACAAGAGTAATCAAAGATATGAGGAGGGTAGATTTATCTAATGATGAATCACCCAAACAAGAATATTTAAGATTCAAGAAAGCTAGACATAAGGATGTTAGTAATAGTTTATCAAGAATAAGTATGAACAGAGCAAAAACTTGTAGTTTAAGACATACCTTTGTTTCTTAACAAACCTTATAATTCCAATGATTTGTCTTGTGAAACCTTCTTCCATGTTCCTTGAGTACTCAACAAGTCTTTTCTAAACAAAAATATGACTAGAAATGTGATTAGTATTTAATATAAACAAACTTAGATAAGTAAGGGAAACCGAATATAAATGACAATACAAGGAGCAAGATACTTATGTTTTGGAAGTTGGCAAGGGCTCCTTCCAATCTTGAGGGATAGTAGAAGAATATGCAAGGGATAGAGTCCCTAAGAGTTCCTAGAAAATAGGCCTTTGAATTTGGGTCCTTCCATTATGATCTTCTTTGGTGAAACTTCTTTGACAAAGATTGCTTGACCCCTGTCCCTTCTTTCTTGGCCCTTTAGACTTCTTGATTTCTTTGTAGACTTCTTCACTTCTCCTTTTACTAGATCCAAGACTTTATTTTTTTCGAGGATATGAGACCTATCCTTTTCTTCCAAGCATTGCAATATAATGATTCTTCTAATTTGTTCTCTTCATCTATTGTGTTAGACATTGTCCTTGAAGATAGTAAACTTCTTTGCTTATAAGGTCTCCTTATATGATCCTTTAATCAACTTCTTGAGTATCCTTAGATTACTTTCAATAGATGCTTAAACTGTTCTTTTCCTCCTTGGCTCCATTCTCCAACTTTAATGATGTTGATCCCAAGCCTCTAATAGATTTTGTTATCTCCCAATTCCACTGTATGAGAAGAGGATTCCTTTGATAGAGTGAGCTTGTTTACTCTTTCTTGTCATGTGCTTGGGTGCTTCACTATCAGTGATCCATGCATTATCATTATTAAGTGAACTTGTAAGTGCAACCAAGAACCCTTGACTTTTGACTTTGTTGAATAAGTATTAGAAGATTTTTTGATACAACTTCCTACAGTATTGAAACCCATTCTTATCATAGAGGGAGTAATCATTTCCTTCAAGCCAATGAAATGATCTTCAATCTTCTTTGACCCTAGCCCTGATACCGTCTTGAGAAATCAATGCTAGTAGGATTAGGGTTAGATTTGCCTTTCTTGATGATTAGTTGTGAATTATGTTGCCTTCTTTATTCATTTTTTATATTATCTTTCGTCAAGAAATTACCAGATTATGTGTGCATGAAGATCACAAAAACAAAAGACACAAAATGTAGGCCCTCTGTCAGGGAAAAACCCCTATCTAGGTTGAAACCTAGTCAAAATCTCTTCCTTCAATAGTTTTCCTTGAGACTCTTTAGCCTAGACAAGGACCTCCTCCACACCAAGCTAGTCTCTCGTTCTTCGATCCAATCTTCGACCTAGTAGCAGTAGCACTTCGATCCTAGCAACTTCAACTTGGCAGCATCCGATATCAACAACAACTTTGACTTGGCAGCTTCCGACATCAGCAATAACTTTGACTTTGCCAAAAGACTTCGGTCTCCTAAACTAGCCCACACGAGAGAGAGAGAGAGAGAGAGAGAGAGAGAGAGAGAGAGAGAGAGAACAAAACTTCGATTTTGTCCTTCCCTTCCTTCTTGACCAAACTCACACTCCTTTTAGCCTTTTTCTTTACCTTCACACTTTTCTCAACTTCCAGCTTCCAGCTTCAAAGATCAAACTATATGAGAGAGAGATAAGATACTCCAAATGAAGTCGAATTGCCTTGTATATATAGCCTTTTAATGAGGTCGAATTTCCTTCCTTGACACTGACTTGATCATTTTGGCGCTGACTTGGTGTGGAGGTTACATAATTTATTTTTGACTCAAAAATAATTCTTTTTACATCGTTCGAAAGCCCATGAAGGGTCTCATAAAATATACAATGACTATAATGATTCTTTATTAATCTTAGGAGTCCACAATAGCATGAAACCCATGCTTTAATAAGTCATTGTAACAATAATATAAATTCTTTTGACAAATATATTTTATAAAAACCAAACCTAATTACATTTTTCAACAACCCTGTACATACAATTTAAACTTGCTATCAAAACAAATTAATCAAAATGCAATATGAGTTTGGCAAGTGTATTCACATCTGTATAACGGCATGCAGTACCCATAGTACATTTCAACTATCCATTACAAAATGTTGGTTCAAATTCACATAATTGGACTATTGTTTCATTCCACAAAATCACGTTAATAATTGATCACCAAATATTTCGAGGGTTGGGAACAACGAAGAATCCAAGTTTAACATGCATTATTTATTACTTGATTGCACCCAAGAATCATATCATTCTTCTATCTATCTGGTAAATTATAAAACTTTGATAGATCTACCTGCCAAAGAAAAAAATCCGCTAAGTCACTCAACCAAACTTTTTGTTATTCAAATTTCATTCATACGCATTTTAGCGCCATCTATCCCCAATTCATACAACAAAAATTGAGGGGACTATTTAAATTGTGGGGTGAGAAAAACATGGCGACTCTTCATATATGAGAGGCATAACATTTTAAGTGAATTTCAATTTTATTAAAAAAGATGAGAACTAACCAAATAATATATAAATATGAAAAGGCCAAGAATGAAGATATTATTGATACTTTATTCTTAAATAATATTATTATATGAAGAAATATAAACGTTATTTATTTCCATAAATAGGGCGAGGTTTTATTTATTATTATTATTTAGTGATATTTTTGCATTTCATACGCGTATAAGAGGTGAATGGGGGAATAAGTGAAACTGTGAATTATGTATTTTATAGATAAGTTCAGGTTTTTAGATGGAATGTTTTTTTTATAATGAAATTTAATTATCTTTCGATTTTTAAAAGTTAAATACGATGTTGTCTAATATGTTGAAAATTATTATTATGGAAGAATATCAAGATAATACATAAACAAAAATATTAAAAGCTGAAATTACATAACTTCAACAAGAGAAGGAGTTAGAATAGAAATAGAAAGAACTCAAAAGATATGTTTTAGAAAGAGTCGGAAAAAAATGATGTGTTTATTTCTTATTTAAGTGATCATAATGAAAAATTACTTGAACATGTTAATAAGCAAAGGATACAAAGCAAAATACTAAAAAAATAGAATAAGAAAAAAGAAAATCTTGAGAAGAATTCAAGAAGAATCTACCGAATAAAAAATAAAATTTATGCTAAAAAAAACTCAATCAAAGGTTATTATAACAAATCAGAGGTTTAAAAGACGAGAATAATGAAATTGAAAATAACATCAACGATATAGAAAGTGAAGAACTTTCATGTATTTGACATCATAAACAATATCTGCTTACACAAATTAAGAAACTTAAAAATAATGAAGAATCATTCGAGAACAAATTAGAAAAACTTATCACAAATGAAAAGAAGTAATAGTCTAAGTTGAAGAAAAGGGAACAAATATTTATCCAAATAATATCATAATTTATAAATATCACAATCCAATTTTAGTGAAGACATTCAGATGTTGTAGTTCAAACGATTGAAATTATAAGTGAAAATACATCGATCAACCAAGCAACATCAATATGTAAAGAAAATCATATACCTAAAGTAAATCATGTCAGAAAAAACTCCTTATTGATATCCAAATGATAAAAACAAACATCTCAACTAGTCAACGTATCAATATCACCTAGATAAAAAACAATTAACTTACATTCCAAAGAATATTTACGCCATCACAATTAAGTCTTATGAAAGTAATTCACTTTAGGTATCTAGTAGGTGCAAGCTTTCACAGAAGATCAAATTGAGATGGTTAGATCATTTTTCAATTTGACAATTTTTCTCAATGCTCGAGAGTTCATATCGCCTTGTATCATTGAAGATGATAGTTCCATTAATTAGGAAGGACGTGAAGACATTATGAGACTAAAAAAGATATGAAGCCTTTTGATCAATATGTTTTGAAGATAACAAATTTCTAAAGGGGAAGACAATGTTATGATAATAATAATAATAACTAATAATTATGAATTGTTGTGTTTGTCAGTTGGGACATGAATACTTATGAAAGGGCATCCCCCATTTATACGGGGTCATCATTTGTAACCAAATATGTCATTATTTTATAATGAATTACTTTATATTCCAAAGCTTTTGTGTTGTTTAACCGTGAGCCATGTTTCACTATCACAACTAAATAATGTTGGTTTAACATTCTAACAATGGGCTTTTACAAGATAGCCACTGGACACATTGTTGTGTTTTGTGGATGATTCTTAGTGTAACGATATTGACATTTCTTAGGATGCTTTATTAGGTAGGAACACCCAGTAAGTTGCACAATAGAAGTAACTAGCCTAAGGGATCAACCTCAAAACGACATGCATGAAGCTCAAAGTATTCGACCACTTTAGCTAAGTCATAGTATAAACACATTTTAAATTTTACTATGCATAAAATAACATGTAACAATAAAAGATGTTTATTTAGCCTTATTTGATTAGATAATGAACCATTGACATATTTTGGTTGTTTCAAAAGTTACTTTTTAATCTAGTGTTTTTTCCCTTAATTAGATACTTGGTGATTACACATCTAGGTTTTTCTTTGACATATTTATTCATTCTAACTTTGGTCTAAAGGTTAGAACCCACCAATATAGACTTTTAGGGACATGTCAAAGGATAAGTACATGGAATGAGTTGTTTTTTATATTCTAATAAATGGCTTTAAAAGAGAATTTTATCCTTTTTAATTCTAAATATTTAAGAAATTGTTGTTTATATTAGACAAAATATCCTTTTTAATAATACATAGAATGATTTATTTTTTATATGTTAATAAATGGATTTAAAAGATAATTTTATCCTTTTTAATTCTAAATATTTAAGAAATTGTTGTTTATTTTCATATTCGTTATGTAGAATAGACAAAAGTTTGTGACCTCAACTTTAACTAAAAATAACCAATCTTGACTGAATATATATTTCACAGTGATTAAACCAAATGACACCCTTTATAAAGTAATGCACACTTTGCAAAATAATCATCCTATATGAATACTTGTTTCTAAATCATAACCCTTGAATATAAAACATTAATCATCTCATAGTGCAACGATATAATGGATTTGGCTAGTAAATATAATATGGAGAGTAGCAATTAGCTAGATTCAAATACTTTTTGCTCCTTGATAGTTTCAATGGAGGTTAGATCCTGTCAGGCCAGGGTAACTCCAGGATGAGCGGGAGAGAAAACTGATCTATCTATTCATTAGCTAACTCATATTTATATACATGAATACAACAGATCAGTTCATCTTCTAGATGACTGCCCAGTTCACCCATCCGTTTCGGATTAGGTGTCAACATTCCCCCCCTTAATCTGAAGGGATGTTGGTGAGTCCAAGCATCGTTCTGAATCTTTCAAGCTTTTCTCTTCCAAGCGCTTTGGTGAAGATGTCTGCAATTTGCTCGTTTGTGGAACAATGACGGAGATGGATTGTTTTGGCCTCAACATGATGTCGGATCAGATGATATTTAGTATTGATGTGCTTAGTATGATCATGGAACTTTGGGTTCTTGGCCAAATTTATTGCAGATGTGTTATCAATCATGAGTGGAGTTGATTGTATTTGTTTTACCTGCAAATCTTCAAGAATTTTCCTGAGCCACACAATTTCTTTCGTTGCTTCAGCTGCTGCCACATATTCTGCTTCTGTTGTGGAATCTGCCGGTACTGATTGTTTGCGTGATCTCCAGGAGACAGCTCCTGATCCAAGACTCATAACATATCCTAAAGTAGATACCCCAGTTTCTTTGTCTCCATCGAAGTCTGAATCAGAGTATCCAATCAAGTTGAAGTCGTCCACCTGTGTATACTTGATTCCAAGGTCTTGAGCTCCCTTCAAGTACCTTAGAACTCTTTTTGCAGCAGACCAATGTCCCTCACAAGGCTTTTGCATAAACTTGGAGAGGATTCCAACAACAAATGAAATGTCTGGTATGGTAGTAGTGAGGTAGATGAGACTTCCTACAAGCTGTCTATACTTTGTTGCATCCTCAAATTCCTTTCCTTCAATAGATGTGAGCTTCAAGTTTTGTTCCATTGGAGTACAAAGGGGATTGCACTCTGTCATGCCAAATCTGTTTAACAAATCTCCAATGTATTTCTTTTGAGAAAGAAATATGGACTTTGGATGTTGGGTTACTTCAATGCCAAGATAGTAATGAACATAGCCCAAATCAGTCATTTCAAATTTTTTTCCTAATTCTTTCTTTATGCATGCAATATAGCTTTCATTGTTCCCTGTCATTAAAAGATCATCTACATATACCACAAGATATACAACTGTTTTCTTGACAAATAAAGTTGCATCGTCAAGATCAAAATGATTGAAGTTGAGTTTCAGAAGATGCTCAGTTAGTTTTTCATACCAGGCTCGTGGTGCTTGTTTGATGCCATACAAGGACTTCACAAGTTTGCATACTTTGTGTTCATGTCCTTTCACAACAAATCCTTCAGGCTGGGACATAAAAACATTCTCTTTTAGATCTCCATTCAAGAATGCAGTTTTTACATCCATTTGATGGACTTTCCAACCGTTCTGAGCAGCTAGTGCAAAGAGTGTCCGGATGGTTGCCCATTTTGCTGTGGGGGCAAAAGTTTCCTCATAATCGACCCCTTCCTTCTGTGCAAAACCTTTTGCCACAAGCCTAGCTTTGTGCTTGTCAAGTGAGCCATCAGCTTTGCACTTGTTCTTGTAGACCCACTTGCAGCCAATTGGTTTGGTTCCAAATGGAGGATCAACCAGCTTCCAAGTGCCATTCTTTATGAGGGCATCATACTCCTTCTGCATCGCTTCTTTCCATTCATCATGAGAAGCAGCTTCTTTGAAGGAAGTTGGTTCAAAATCTGTATACAAGTTCAATTCACAATCATAAGTAACATCCATATCAACAGGTGAATTAGAGTTATCTACATCACCTCCATCTTGTCGGTTTGTATTTATGGTTCCTATTTTTCCAATTTCATCAGGATGAATGCTTTCAAGTGTCTTTGTCAGCCACTTTGGGGGACCTTTCTAAGATGGTCCAGGCTGCTATGTTGATTGAGTTGGGTCTGAATCAAGATTGAGTCTCCCAATTCTATCAATTACATCACTTAAAGCATCATCGGTTGTTGGAGTGTCATGCAGGGGAGATTGTTCTTCAGAAGGAGATTCCACATGTTGATCTAGTATAGGAATCCCCCCTTCAAGATGTGGAATCTGATTATCAAACTCTTGGAATGATTTTGGTTTTGTGAATCTATCCAAGCGATCAAGTTGCCGCTCAACAACACTATCAGATTTGGATGATTCAAGAAAAATGACATCTCTAGATAAAACAAACTTTTTATTTACTTCATCATAGAGGCGGTATGCTTTAGATGTGTTTGAATACCCCAGGAAGATACACTTACGACTTCTAGCACCAAGTTTGTTTCTATGTACCTTTGGTATTAAAGCATAACAGGTGGAACCAAATATCCTGAGATGTTTTACCGAAGGAACATGTCCATACCACAATTCATAAGGAGTCTTGTTTCTTATAGCACTAGATAGACATCTATTCTTTATATATGCAGCACATAGAACAACATCAGCCCAAAACATTGTCTTTACATTTTTGAAGAAAAGCATGGATCGTACCATATTCAAAATTGTTCTGTTCATTCTTTCAGCTACACCATTCTGTTGAGGATTATAAGGCACAGTTGTTTGATGTTTAATCCCATGTTGGCGAAGATAGTGTTCAAATTCATTTGATGTATATTCTTTTCCATTATCAGTGCGAATAGACCCAATATGAGATTGTGCATCATTTTCAATCCACTTATGAAAATTCTTGAATGTTTGAAAAGCATCAGATTTGTTCTTCAATAAGTAAACCCAAAATATTTTGGTGTAATCATCAATAAATGTCATGATATATTTATTTCCATTTGCAGAAGGAATAGGCATTGGACCACATAAATCTGAATGAATAAGTTCAAGCTTCCTATGTGCTCTTGAATGTGAATCATGAAAAGACTGTTTGCTATGCTTTCCTAGAATGCAAGCATCACATTGTTTATGTTTTCTAGGAATTGTAGGCAAACCAGCAACACCATTTTTCTTCAACAAGCGGAGACTATCATAGTTTAAATGTCCAAATCTAGCATGCCATAATAAACTTGATGGAAGTGTACCTTCTTCATGATGAGAAATATATGAAAAATGTTGTGCATGAGCAGAGGTTCCTTGCAGTTTAAGAAGTCTTTCTTCTTCTATACCCCTCATGACAAGTGAGTGGTTAGATGCCTTTCTTACCTCAAGCTTGCCATCAAACATATGAATGGAGTGACCTTGCTGGCGGATGTGGACCAGGGACAACAAGTTTCTCTTGAGCTATGGGAGATATAGAACATGATCCAGAAGAAAGTCTGGAAGACCAGGCAGTTTAAGCCTGATTGTGCCAAGCCTTGATGGCTTGATTTTTGACTGATCTGCAAAGTATACTGCTCCATCAACATTGTCAGTGAAATCTTCAAAAAAATCTTTCCTATGAGTCATATGACAGGTTGCTCCTGAATCAAGCAACCAGTAATTTTTCGAAGAAGCAAGTGAAGCATTAAACAAGTCTTCATTTACTCCAATGTTACATTGTGCCTCAATATAGTGACCGGATTCAGGTGCTTTACCTTTGTCTGTGTCATCAGTTTTACCTTTCTGCTGATTTCTTCTCTGCTCAATCTTGTCCCATGGTAGCTTGCATGTAGAAGCATCATGTGATCCATTTCGTTTGCAGCGAATGCAATGGAGATCCGCCTTTTCTGCTTGAGAATGTCTGCCCCCCCTGCCTCTGAAGTATCTTCCTCTTCCTCTTCGTCCACCTCTTCCTCTTGTAGAATCTTGAGCAGGATGCTTTTCTTTATGAGCAAGGCAAACAGTCTCTTAAGAAGATTCAGGGACTGTTTTCTTTCCAAAGGCTTTCTCTCTTTCAGCAAACTTTTTCACAAGAGACTCAAAGGTTATGTCTTTAAGATTTCCATTTGCTTGTAAGGACTCAAGATAATTGGAGTAGGTAGGATAGAGTGCTTTGAGAAAGGCAATAAGAGAGATATCCAGCTCAACCTTAGTGGATTTAATATCATGCATTATAGACTTTATTTCAGATGCAAGAGCAAGGGGATCATTATTTTTCAGTTCAAGAGTGAAGAGTTTAATCATGAGCTGAACAACTTCAAGTGCAGAATGTGAATCATAGAGTTCTTTCAGCTTTTGTAAAGCTTCAAAGGCAGTGGAATAGGATGAAATATGACGACTTACTTCTTCATTTACAGATGCTGCGATCAATGCATAGGCTTTGCTGTTCTTGTTTTCCCAAATGACAAGTTCTTTATCTGATGTAGGCTGCACAGGGTCTTTGTCTTCTTCTCCGACACACACTCCTTTCCACAACTCATTGTAGATGAGGGTGTGTTTTACCATCCGAGACCATTCAGAATAGTTCTCCTTGCTAGTGAGAACTATTCCGACCATAGAGATGATTGAATGCATTCTGTAAAAAAAATACTTTTGCTTGATAAAAAAAATTCTACAAATCCCTCTAATGTGTGACAGAAGGCATCAAAATTTCATCACTTTATGCTTCAATACAGCATTACCAACAATAAAAAACTGTGCAATATCACTATATCACCTCCACAAATGCTTTGATATACAAAATGTTCTGACTGATATGAATTTGAATGCTTTTGAAAACTGCTTATATAACCCTTTTGAAAACTGCTTACAACACAATACTTAAAACTGCTATCATAAATACATATCAGCAGCACAACATTATACCGCCATTAAACTCATCTTTCTTGTCATTCTCAAACTTTTTGAGATGAATCAGGTTTAAATTCATATGGTTATATGCATAAATAAACTGCGCAATATAGCCTTATAAAAAACATATCCTCCTGTCGCGCGGTTATTCGAACTCACTACTTTCTATACCATGAATGCAGTTTTTACCATCAAAACAGCGCATACCCTGCTGTCGACACCATCCCATCAATAACAAAAAGCTTTATACTTGCAACAACAATATACCATGTCAGGCCTCAGAAAAAAACAACGTATTCAAAAAAATATTCAAGCAGCTCATAACCAGGACAGTGCGCATTTAATCGAGAAGCAGTCGATGGATATTGAGGGAAATGACTGGGAAATCCGGTTGCTTGTGAACAAGGCGATCGATGTAGACGTAGCCTACGACGAGGCAGGAAGGACTACAGCTGGTGTACTTGTAAATCCGCTCCAGGTACTTGGCTATGGTGATGGCCGGACTGCGTACGCCGTGGAACACCGTTATCTTCTTTCCATTAGCGCATCAACGCTTCAGGCTTCATATCTTCAACGCATCAACGCTTCAGGCTTCATATCTTCTCCAGATGGGCCACATGCCTCCATGCGCTGGCTGTTCCTGGAGAGTAAAGATTGCAGTTGTAACGCCAATTGAATCAGTGATGAGCAGCGACGCAAATGGTGCAGAGATTTGAGTCCTCGAAGAGGGAGACGAGATAGGCCTCCGGATGAGCAACGGACTGCGGTTTGTCGGGTTTGGGAGAACTGGCAAACGCCCAAGTTTCTCTCTCAGGTCCTCAGAGCATGTTAAGCTCAAATTCTCAGAAGAATATGGATGAGAGAACCATCAATCAACAGTGCATTAAGGGTAAGCTTTCGGCCTGGCAAAAACGTCCCTAAGGAGCGTTGGATGGGTGAACTTGCAGTTTGGGCGAGAGATGAAAAGCGACGAGAGTCAATGTATAACCGATACATTCAAATATTCATGCGCAGAGAGGGGCAGCGTCAGGTATTCCTTGCTGGCGGTATGTCAGGTATTCCTGCGCGGAGAGGGGCAACGATACATTCAAATATTCATGCGCAGAGAGGGACAGTATTAGGTATTCCTGGGCGGAGACACCAAAAACGCACATTCAGCAGGGCAGAGAGCGCAGTGTCAGGACAGAGGGCGCAGAGGCAGGAGTTACAGCTATTTTAGGGACTGGGACCTGAGCTCTGATACCATGTCAGGCCAGGGTAACTCCAGGATGAGCGGGAGAGAAAACTGATATATTTATTCATTAGCTAACTCATATTTATATACATGAATACAACGGATCAGTTCATCTTCTAGATGACTATCTAGTTCACCCATCCGTTTCGGATTAGGTGTCAACAGATCCTTATTCAAGTTACAAATACAACAAGTTTAAGTTTTTTATTTTTATACTCTTGTTAAGTTGGAATAAAGTGTTTAATTATTGATGTTAAAAAAATACAACAATTTTTATACATAAAAGTGGGAATCTTAGGTGATCACCAAGCGTCGAGTCCAAAATATTCTAATAACACAAGAACCCAGTAAAATAGTTGATAAAATTGAAAGGTGGGTTCATGAAAATTATAATAAGTCAAGTTATAAATAACATAAGAAAAGAGTCAATGCCATGTCTAGCAAAGGGTTTTCCTTATTGTTGATGGTTTACCTCTAATATTCCATGATTGTCTATGAAGAATGAGGATGGGCTCATGGTTTTCAGTGCCTTATTTAGGCTTTATAGGCTTCTCAACCTTAAATATAAGTCGAGTAAGATCCAATAATATGCTATTTGGAGGAATAGTAGGAGGCTAATTGAGATGCTTATCTTAATGCTCTTGGACAATGTTTGTAGCAGATTCTTTGATAGTATTAAGGAAATGAGGTATGGGTATTGGTAAGAGACTCATAATTGATTGTCCACCATACCCTCATTAATCCAATAGAGGGAGCTATTTCCATCTCAACTTTCTTGAATTTCACTAGAACATGTGAATAGATTGACCTAGAGTAGGATTTCATTAGATACTTTATTGATTTTTTGGTCAATACAATTTTGTTAGTGGCAACAATTAGATTTTTAACTGGAATAAAATATGTAGATGTCTTTGGTGCAAAAAAATTGAGATTAATGTTTCATTGGATACACACAAAAGATGGTGGACCAAGATACTACACAAGAATAATGCATAGAGGGAAACACACAAGTTCAAATGGAGTGGCTGACACAAGGAACCATGCACACATAAATATATAATGTGGTGTTTATAAGAGTTTGAAGAGTGCCTTTCGACTAAGAAAAAAACTTGTAGATGTGGAGGAAGAGCAGAGGAGGAGAGGATTATATTGATTTGTTGATGCAAGAAGATGAATGGGATTTGAGGGGTCTTTTGCAAGAGATGTTGAAGAGTTCAAAAGAAACAATGTGAAGAAAGAACATAGATGTTGAGGATGGGTAGAGGGAATGATTAATTGGTTGATGCAAGAATATAATTAGGATTTGAGCAAGTTTTTGCAAGAGGGTGAATAATATGGAGGTAAAGTGTTTTTGAATCAATAGATTGCAATCGACTGAAGAGAGAGGTGTAGGGCATCAAATGTGTAAGTTGTGACTAGAGAGGTGTGAGAACTTTGAATGGCTAAGGGCATGCATTTGATGCAGTATGATTATAGTTAAACTATAATGAATGAGTAGACTCTTTGAGACTTAATTGTTGTTTATTTATTGATCTCCTTGAGTTTTTTATTCAATTCCCTTTGCTGCATATAGTTCCCGCACTTTAGTGGATATAACCTTAAATACCTATTAATGGCACACCATTTCATATATGAGTAGATTGATATTCTAGGATGAAGAAATTTTGAAGTTGGAAATTTTACCTGTAAAGGGTGAAGTCCTTGAAACTATTAGAATGTGTAGGGGAAGATTTTCAACTATGATGAGAAGAGGAGGAAATATTATCATAAGTTCAAGAATTTATAAAATGAATTGAAGAATTATAAAAAGGACAATATGGTGGGGAATGAAAGTCCAACAGTGTGAACATTGAACAAGAAGAACCAAAAAATGACCTTAGAAAGTGATGTTAGAGTGAAATTGTTTAAATTTCTCAAAGGTGATGTTAGAATGCATGTAGGGTTCATGTGAAGAGAACATTAATAGAAAATAAGTTAGTGCATTCAGAAGGAGGAAAGGTAGAAATCAAGGGGAATTTTGATCAATAGATTAAAATTGTGGCTATAGAAGGCTAATTTATTTATAAAATTGTGGTGACGATTACGAATCGTATTAATGGCCATAGACAAGGCATGAAAGAAAATGTGGCTAGATCATGCACAATAAGTAACATATGAGAACATCACTATTAATGTAGTAGTGGAGATATGAGAAACTTAGATGTAGTGCAAGGTGAATATGGCACAACATAGTATCATGTACTTGAAAAGCTACGTGATTGAAGAGAAACATTTTTAGAACCAAATTTTTGTTTGAAGGAAAGTGTTGTAAGGTTATTATTGATTCAAGCAACATATACAACATGGTGGTAGTTGAGATATTTGAACAATTGTGATTGGCATGATAGAAACATCCCTAATATTTTAAATTAAAATTAAAATTATATACTAATTATATTACTAAATTAAAAGAAAGAAAAATTAAAATTAAAATTATATACTAATTAAAGTTAAAAACTAATTATACAAAAATTAAAAACTAATTATACAAAATAAACTTATTACATTATAAAAATAAACTTATTACATTATAAAAATAAGCTTATTACATTTAATCTATTTAAGTCTATTTATTCATTGTTATCTCATTATAATTAATTAGTTTGATTATTCACTAATTCATTTTAGGTTAATTAAAATAAGGAATTTAATTAAATTAAAATAAATTAAGATAAAATTAAAATAATTAAAACTAAAAATAATGAAAATTAAATAGTATATGTAGGTTAGTCTTTAAATTAGTCGGCTTATTAAATTGGTTGACTTCTACTTGAATTTATCATACTTTAGGTTTTTACTTATCTATTCTGGTCAGAAGATTCTTCTCTCAATCTATCATTCATAATCTATCATTCATTTTTTGCCTTGATGATGGACCCCCTTTAAGGTTCGAAATGTCAACATAATGAACATAGTACTATGGATTATCCGGATCATATTGTTCCAATATTATAAATTTTTTAGGTTCGATAAGGGATAGGAGGCGAATGTCATTGATCAATGTAAGTTGGTTTTCCACATTGATAGTTTATGGATGAAATATTATGTGATGTGATTTAAATGGAAATTTGTCACTTGTTGGCAAGCCTTTTAACCAAAAATCTCAATCAATGCTGAAATTTTTGAACTTTTGGTTTCTATAGCCTTTACACATCCATTTGGACTTTAGTGGTTATTGTCTATAAAATAAATAATCTATAATTAACTATTTTTTCAAAATCAGGATGATAGGAAGACTTATCGCTCAAATTATACATCTAGGTATCAATGCCCCAATTCTCATACTCATCCATTTTTCAAAAAGTTGGGATGTTGGGATGACCAAAACTTCACTCAGGCCTTTTTGTCTATCCCGACTCCCAACTATCCTCATTACCAAATGTCCTAATTTTGAACTTTTGATTGCTCATTCATGTCAACTCATTCTTCCATGATTCTCCATCATCCTAATGCCCCGACTCCCAATAGCCTGACTTTTGATAAAGCTCATTTTCTAGGTGAATTAAAGAGATACTGCCACAACTTCGTTTTAATTAATCTCATTGTTCAATTTGGAAATATTATTGATATGGTGATCACATGGTTGTTATTTTGAGGAAACTGTCATCATTAAAGCACCATTATGTAACATTTTGATAAATAATTGATGGAGCTAGGAATATTTGGTGTAACCTTGTTAAGTGAACATTAAAATCTTTTTACTCCAAATATCTCAAGGTTATCAAAGGAAAAGATGGAGGGTAGGAAGAAAGATTCTTATTGCAAATATACTCTTAGAAGACAATTATCATGGATTTGTTGCATATAAGTGGTATTTAGAATTATTAGAAGATAAACAAGGAACCAACCAAGCTTGGATGACTAGAATAGTGAAAGTGGGTTGTGTGCTTGAAGTATTTGACTTCACATATGTTGTTTCATGTTGCAAAACAAAATTTGATGAGTATAATAGAGTGGTTCACCTTGAAAACATTCAAGTGTGTTTAATGGAAAGCCTTGTTAAAAAAATGTTATAGCTACCCACTCCACATAAGAACGCTAATGTCTCGAGGCAAATGAATTCATGAAAGGTCAAGGAGGATGTAGTGAACTTCTAGGAAGTTTTCTAAAGAACCCTTTTCTTGCCTCGATGGATGCTTCCCAAATTCATGTTTTTACTATGGTTAACCCCTATAAAGAGTTTTCATGGTTGTTAGCAAGAATTGATGGTGAAGAATCTATTGAACATGCACCTGGAACTCTACTGAACATGTACCCAAATATGTTATTTGTAGTATCCATAATTTAATAAATAAAGGTGTCATATTTGACTAGGCTAGTATCATTTCCAATGAGTTCTCTTACCGGTTAAAGAATTTTGAGAGTTCAAAAAGATTCTTCATGTCTTCGTATCTAGTTTATGCTTTAGTTTGTTTTAATATGTTTAAAGGCCTACCCAATGTTCAAAATGTAAATATAGATGAGAACCTTATTCAATCCTTGTGATATACATCATGGAAGCACAATCCTCCCTTTCATTTATATCATGTTCAAAATTCTTTCATTATGATAGTACAAAAAATGATTTTGGGTCCTAATACAAGTAGGGTCTCTTATGAGCTTGAAGCTTGTGTCTCAGGAACAAACATTTTTAAATGCCAAGAAAAGTTTCTTCACATTAGAATCTATGACTTTGAAGGAAGACCTATGATCCTTCTATATTATATTTTTGATAAATTATTTGTTATGTAAGTATGTTGGAAATACGAATATTGGGCACATTTATCAACCAAAGGAGGAAAAAAGTGCGTCCTTACTCCTTTTAAAATTGGAGATTTTAGAGTTGTCCATTTGG
Organism: Pinus tabuliformis; assembly: GCA_031772625.1. Classification (NCBI taxonomy): domain Eukaryota; kingdom Viridiplantae; phylum Streptophyta; class Pinopsida; order Pinales; family Pinaceae; genus Pinus; species Pinus tabuliformis. Next base: position 1,987,870,198 of record CM062819.1, on the reverse strand, counting down.
GTGAAATTTCTTTGCATTTTGGTACTTTTAAAATGAGCCAAATAAAATATTTCCAAAGCTTTGACACACATGGAATATTTTCTGCACATATGGTTTTTATTAGGTGCACTTTAAGTTTTATTAATTAGTTGGAAGGAGGAGCCGAATATAATATCAATTTAGAAGAAGAAGAACACAAAGACAACCCTATTCACGATAATACTTTAATTAAGTACAAATGAAAAAAAAAAGGAAATGAGAACACGTTGGTAGTACAAACCATAGTTCTCCTATTAATTTTAAAAAGATATATTTAGTCACTAGAAGCAGACAAGGAAATATATTTCAAGAAAACAAAGGCAATACAGAAAGTGTCGCTGATAGAGGAGGTGAAGAGCATCCAAAAAATTTGATTGAAAGTTTCATACTATTTCAATTGGTTCGAAAAGAAAGAGGAAAGAAAAAGGAAAAAATGTTAAAGAAATTCATGAGTAGCAAATTGATTCTTAGAATATGGATTTTTTGTTGTTGTCGAAGTCTCTACTTGGGATGAGACAAAAGATATGCTTGTTGAATAACTCACTACTCAAGACCTTGTTATCTTTTAGGAAGAACTGAAAACATTACTCTATGCAAAATTTGATCAACATTAACAAATTCTACATAGGAAAGGTGAGTGTAAAAAAGAAGAGAGTGGTGGGATAATGGAACTTTTACATTAATATGGCATAAATTAGAGGTTCCATAGTTTTAAAGTTACACAAGGATACATGGGATGCTTTAGAATATTCAATAACTAATCAAGAAAACAAAATAATTACCTTAAAAAATAAAATAAAGGAGTTGGTCGATGCTTTATATCCTAGACCTTTATTTGATGAACCATTAAGTACAATGAGACCAATTGAAGAATTCAATGAACCAAGTACAAGGATAGGACAAGTGTCAAGTATACTAGAAGATATAAGGTATTAGAATTATCATTACACTGGGGGGGGGGGGGCGAACCAATAATGGAAAATTTTAATAATCATTAACAATATAAAATAATTCAAACGAATCAACAACGAATCAAATAAGCAACAAATAGGAAGACTAGATGTATGTTGAAACGCATGAAGGGAGAAAAACACAAAAAATATGTCGAAATATTGTTGTAGGCTTCAACCTACTATTACATTAACTTTACTGGAACCAACCAAAAGGAAACACCCATCCCATGACTTGCAAGAACTCACTTACATGAGGCACCAACCCCTTTTTTACAAGCACTAACCTGAAGTAGAATCATATCCCCTTATGTGAAGGCACCAACCTATTTTTCCTAGAAGATCCCTCTTTCATCCATTTTCAAACTCCAACCCACAAAATTTCTTTCTGTTCCAAATTTATCTTTCCCTACTGTCACTTCTTCAACTCTCACTCAACTAGATATTCAACTATAATTCGGACAGGCTCATTTCACCAAAATTTCACTCAATCACATTTTTTTAATATGTCTCTGTTCTGAATCTCTTTCCTCAGGTCCATATTCCTTTCTTCTCTCAGGTTACCTACATCTTATCAACTTATATCTACATTCAAATTTTCTTTAGTCTCTAGTTTTCACTAACATGCTCAATAACCACACTTAGGCTCTTTCTCTCTACCACATAATATGCTTAAGTTTCATATCTATAAATTTGCTTCCTCTTCTTTCCTTGGTTTGCTACTAGTTTCTACTATTCTCTCTGCATTTTCCTTATTTCGATATGCATAGGTTCAACAAATTCATCTTACAATATTTTCATATGTATAGACCCCACCCAAGTTCAGTGTTTAACTTTGTATTTATAGTTTGCAACCTTCATTACCATGGGTGTTGATCCATTGTATTTACCCATGGAAATTCTCACTTGATTATATCAAGTTTTTCACCTTCACCATATGAGAATGTGAACCACTTCAGATTCATATTGTTTCATTTCTAAAATATCGCATATATGTCTCATTCATCCCTCAATTGGTCCTCATTAAACTTTTACCCTTGCAATTTATGGGAATTTTTCCATTTCGGCATCCCAAAAACACCTACCTTCCCACCTATTATTTTTGGCACCTGATGCCACCAAATCTCCAATCAAAGCCCTTTACTTTTCAACTCCTTGACACATATGATCTAGAGCCAGGACTGAGGGCTTAAGCCCAATAGGAACTTAGGCTTAGACTTGTGTAACATATCTAGGGATCCAGGTATTCAGGCTACACATTAAGCAATTGATTATAATCTCCCTGAGATAGGAGGATAGGAAAATAACACCTCTGCACTAAGTCCCATGATTGGGAGATACACCTTCTAGTGCCTTCTCCACTTTGCGACGATACTACACTTATGAGCTAGAGGGTCAGATAGCCTTGTTAAACCTTGACGTGGAGTCCACCTTACTTTGAGGTCTATGTTGGGTCCTGATATGGGGATCCAATATATGGTCCCCACTCCTTCGCATCTACACTTGCACAATCATCTCACTAGATGGAAAGATACCGCATTAAAATTTGAATCCATATGGATCCAAGCATCCAGGATCTAGTCCTAACTACCTCTAACAAAAACTTGCTCGACTTGACCTCGGGATGCCAGAATGGCCTTTTTCCTTCGGAATCAAAAAATACAAAAAGTGCCTAAATTCATTAACACCACAAAGCCTTACCAAACCAACTTCCTGTTGCAAATATTGAGATAAGCCACATCATCTGCCATGTCACTACCACATCATCTTCCACATCATTTCTCGGTCAACTATCATGCCATGTCACTACCATGTCACTCTTTTCCACTTGTCATGCGATGTCACTTCCATGTATCACTTGAAAAAGGGCCACTTAGCGACCCAAAAATTCCAAGTCCACCAACCATGTGTCATCATCATTATCATCATCATGCCAATTGTCTTTGCCATGTCATGTTTCCATGTTATCATAGTGCCACACGTCCTTTCTTAAGGATGACACATCATCAACCTGCCACTTATCTCTACAATTTTTCATCAGGAGTGTTGCCACATTGTACTAGGGTCCACCTGCTACTCGACACTGGGAAATTCAGGATCTAGTTGTTTTATTAAGAATTTCCCTACTACTCTCCTAGAGGCTTGGATTCCTTGGTGCATTCGAATGGGTCTAGATGGTTGGATGAATTTGGATTGATGGTTATTTGCCCAATTACCATCGTTTCTTGATCCTTATATGGATGGATTTATAGATATCCATTGACCCATTGGAACCATGACCATTTGGAACTATGCTTGGGCTCCATTAGTTCAAACTCAAGTTTTTCTTCATTCCTCATGAGTTAGACTAAGTTCCATATACAATTGAAAATCTCTTTGAGAGGGCTATCAAAACAAGCACTTTTCATGCTCTTTTGAACAAGGTAAGTGTAGACAAAATTCCTTTGAAGATAGGCTACTAAGATAATATCCAACACTCAGCAAGAAAACTAGATTACCAACACTTAGTAAGCAACAAAGACATCACTGACAACATCGACTTAGCACATTGCTAATAAACTCAATAGGCTCCCCTAAAGTTGACATCACTTGACATCAACGATTGGACTTTTGACATCAATGACAACAACAAGCTGCCAACACACTCAATATAAGGAAATTTGTTGATGAAAACTCTAAATAAAGAATTTTTGCAATCCTAAAATCATAGGAATTAGAGAAGAGTTCACTTACTATTGCCTATAAAATAACTTCTTATAAATAAATTCTACGAAAATTCATATAGAATGTACTCTAAGTGTTTTTATTTCTAGGTCCCCCACACGAATGAGATATAGAAAAAATAATATAATTTCCCCTTAAAGGAACCACTCAAACACCTAAAGGCTTGTTGGAATGAAAGAATCAATTTTCCAAGATAGTTTTTTATTGATTGTGATAATGCCACTACAAAAAGGACTTATGTATTATTTAGATTGGTTTATGTGGCAAAGGAATTAAATGGCCCACATATGGTGACTAATGCCATGTTAACAAAAAAAATAACAAAAGAGAAGTTAGATGAAATATGAATTTTATGGGTCGATATTTTTGAAATGACCACAAAGTAAGATTTTAAAAAGTGGTTCACTGACTACATCAAAAGGAATGATAATCATGAAAATGTCACACATAAGCTAAGTGTTGAATTAGATAAAATTGAAGAATAATTTTCCAATTTCCAGGTAAGGTTCCTTTATAGTACTTCATCACAAGGTGGTTAGAAGGTTCAATACAAAAAATCATTGAAGGCTGACTAATTTAAATAGTTTAGAAATAGTTGGATTGTTTAGGTTTTATTCAAGAGAATTCAACAATAACGACAAGCTTCATCTCTCGAATCGTTGGGAAAAATGGAGAGGTGAATTAGGGTTTTGTCATTTTGCAACGATGATCATGGAAATACTATTAAGTTTTATTTCATCCTTGGTGGTCTTGGCATCTCAGGGTAAGGGTAATTCAATCTCTACTTCATTCTTAGCATCAAAAGTGGTCACTTTTGGATTTTTTTGGCGGCGATTCAGTTGGGTATTTGGTGATATGTTTCAAAGGGTCTAGAAGGAAGAGGGGGGCTTGACCCTATGGAATATTCCATTGTTTGGGCTCACTCCAAGAATGACTCATGTATTCAAAATGATGAAAATAGTCTTGTTGACTATATCGATGACACTATCTCATATTAGAGTGGGCGTGGCGGGAATTAGAGACATTTTGAGGTATAAAATGGGCTTCCTAAGGAATATTATAAAATAATAGTGGAGATAATAAAATAAGATTATATTACCTCATAAAGTTTTGGAGGGAAAAAATAAAAAACTACATTTTCAACTCACCCCCCTACGATTTTACTCAAATTTCAAGTGGGAGCACTCATTGGATGCAAAATTTAATTTTGCATCCAAGGACAACCCATGTTCCAGACTTTTGATGGACCCTACTGCATGAAAAATGTGAAATACATGAAAAAATGTGATTGCAATCACCCTTTTTTTTATGTATTTCATGTTTTTTTTGTAGTAGGGTTCATCAAAAGTCTACAACATGGGTACTCCTTGGATGAAAAATTTAATTTTGCATCCAACAAGTGCCCTGGATCGAAATTTAAGTAAAATCATAGGGAGATAAGTTGAAAACATGAGTTGAAAATGTAATTTTATTTATTTATTTATAATCTTCTTACCTTTTTAATCCAAAAATGTTGAATCATCCCCCATGGTTAAAATCATCATATTGAGGACTGTTAAAATCCCTTCAGTAGGAGGGTGCGTAGGAAGACTGGGGAGCATGCAAAGAGCCACAACCATTGAGACTGCGCGTACCTACAGAGCCATGGCCCCAAGAGGGGGCGTGAAAAGGAAACATCTTTGCAACTTGAGCTAGCTGCTTTCCGTGACCTGGTTGCAACATGCAACAAACGACCAGCAACTGAAAACCATCAAAAATCTGTCAAAAAAATGGATCTCCTCAGTTTAGAGAATCGAATCAATGCCTCTCCTGTAAGATGGGTCAACTTTTCAGCTTTATTATATATGTTATTATTCAACAATTGGCTCAGCGACTTCTCAAAACAGGTGCCATCGTAAGTAAGATCGTGCATCAGTTCCAAAACATCCAAGAATCCATCCAATAAGAAATGCTCCATCCCCACAGTTGCTTAGCTGATTGAAGAACTCTGCAAAGCAGCACTAAAACTAGCTGAACGAGGGATTATTGGCCAGTTCACAGGCTTATGACCCTCGCCTAAAGTGGTAGAAGCCTGGGTACAAAAGAACTGGCGATCCGTGGTCAAAGAAGGAATACAAAGCCATTTCATCGGCAAAGGCTTCTTCATATTCGTATTTGAAGCAGCAGAAGACATGAATCTCATTTTCAAAAATGACCCATATTTCATGGGGCCATAGGGTCTCTATCTGAATCAATGGACTCCAAATTTCGACCTGACTCATGATGTGCCCTCGGTTGTTCTGGTCTGGGTGCGACTACCCCATCTACCTTTGCACTGCTGGAACCCTAAATCCTTAGAAACCATAGGCAACAAGCTAGGAAAATACATCAATTGAGCAGAAAGAAGAGACTGGTACTCCTGTACAAGAATTTGTGTAGAAGTAGACCAGGAGGAAGGCCTCCCTGAAGCCACTAAACTCAGGGTGGCTAACTGGACACACATACAAGTTCTAGACTATGAGAAACTCCCATTTAAATTTCGGCAGTGCCATGGCTATGGGAATGCTGCCAAGCATTGTAAAAAGAAAGCAGAGGACGAAATGGAGAAGGAGAAAGGAGATCAATGGACTAAGATCCAGAAATCAGGACCAACTAAGCAGAGCAATAGGAACAAATGGAAATTCGTCTCCACTGGGAAGGTTCCTCCACCCAAAACCCAAGCAGAAGGAAACTCAGTCCCACCAATAATAGACATATCAACAAATCCCTTTGAAGTTCTCAGCACACTAGAAAATCTCCAAGATCCAGCAGATAACGAGGCCGAACAACAAGCTAAAAACATGGAAGAAGTCAAAAGGCAAGAGGAACCAATCCCACTCCAAACCCCAAAAGGTGGTTCTAGCCCCTCTTCCTATGCAGAAATGACAAGAAAGAAGACCACTGAGATATCGAGATCCTCGAAAGATGAATCATCTGAGAGGCCCTTGAAAAGAGTGGGGAGGAAATCTCACAGAGAGGCCAGAGAAGAATAAGTAGAGAGACAAAAAATGCAGGGCAGCCAGGCCATTATAGAGATATCTATCGACAAAAATAATACAACCAGGCCTCCTAAGGGAGGTGCTGCCCCAACCGCCACTAATAAATAATGTGATTAATCTCTTGGAACTGCGGAGGACTGGGGAACCCATCAAATGCTGAAGCAGTCAAGAGCCTAATAAAATTAGAACTGCTCGAGATCCTCACAAGAGATTCAAATAGAAGGCGAAGCCCTTTTGGAACTCGGCAAAGCAAAATGGAAAACAAAAGCTGGGAAAGCTGTCAGTGCTAGAGGTACATGCGGTGGATTAGCCACTCTTTGGGAGGCTGATAAATTCTAGTTGGAGAGATCCTTTCAGATGCAACACTGGATTTACACGGAACTCTGATACCTACCAAGTAAGATAAAAATTACTCTCTTTAATCTCTACGTACCTGTCTTATATGTAGAAAAGGAACAATGTTGGCAAACTCTGACTGATTTTTTGGAAGCATACTCCCTCAATAACATAATTATTGTCAGAGACTTCAACCTAATGTTAGAACCAAAGGAAAAAAGAGGAGGAACTAGTAGCAGGGATCGCTTCCTCCCCTTAGTGGAAAATTTGATTCAACAATGGGATTTAATGGATTTCAAGCCAAGAAAAGGGCTATACACATGGACAAACAACAGAATAGTGGAGGAACATATTTTAGCAAGGATGGATAGATTCCTTCTCTAGAGTTCATTCCTCTCTGAGAAGATCATTATCTCCACAAAAATTCTACCTAAGTGGAACTTTGACCATAAACCCATCCTCCTTCTGCTAGAAGAAGAAGAAAACCTGGGACCAATCCCCTTCAGGTTCAACCCACTATGGGCAAAAAAAGAAGGGTTTTTGGAAATAGTGAATAAAGCTTGGTCCAACCATGTTCTTGGATCACCCAGCTATGTTTGGGAGAAAAATATAAAATCCACCAAAACAGCCCTGAAGAAATGGATAAAAAATCCCACAGGATCTCCCACTTCCCTTCGAAAACAGAGCACAAAGTAGTTGTTGGATATCCAAATCGGCCTAGAGATACAAGACATAACTAGAGTAGAAATTAATAGAGAGAAAGAACACCAAATGAGTACCCTCCGAACTTTTAGAGAAGAGGAAGAATATTTTAGGCTCAAGTCATGCAATCTCTAGCTTGTGTCTGGATACAAAAATACAGCCTTCTTCCACAAGCAAATTCGAACCCGCCTTTCTAGAAACCACATATCTGAAATCACCTTGCCTGATGGATCTGTTCTCAAAGACTCATCTCTGATAAAAGAGGTTGCAACCTCTCGTTTTCAACAACTATTCAAAGAAGAAGGGGAGCAAGATGAGGAGGAAGAACATGACTTCCTCAAGCATGTTCCAAGGACGGTCAATGAGGAGGACAACTTAACACTCCTGATGCCATTCATTGAAGAAGAAATTAGCAATTTCATTTGGAAGATGGAACCAGACAAAGTCCCACGGCCTGATGGATTCTCAATACACTTCTATATACTCTGTTGGGACATCATCAAGGCTGATTTGTTCTGAATGATCAAAGTTTCCTTCGAAAAGCCAAAGTGGGAGGAAGCATAAACTTCACCTTCGTAGCCCTAATTCCCAAAGAAGCCAACCCGGAGACTCTTGATAGGTTCAGACCAATCTCGCTTTGCAATGCGTCCTACAAAATACTCTCTAAGTTACTAGCAAACATAATAAATCCTCTACTAGACAAACTCATCTCTCCCAATCAAGGAGGGTTTGTCAAAGGTAGGCATATCCTGGACAATGTGATACTAATGCAGGAAATCATCCATTCTAGCCATCAACACAAAGAGCAAGGAATGCTCATCAAATTGGATATGGCGAATGCCTTCGATAGAGTAAGCCACTTCTTCCTCCTCCATGTACTTTATGCATTTGGTTTTAGTTCTGAATTTGTAAAATTGATTAAGGCTTGCATTGGAGAACCTTGGATTTCCCCTCTAGTAAATGGTAGGCCGACAAACTACTTCAAAGCTTTGAGGGGAATCAGACAAGGTTGCCCTCTGTCCCCCTTCCTATATATTCTGATGGCAGACTCTCTAAGTTGAAAGCTCACAGATGAGAAGCTCAATGGGACACTTCCTGGCATTAGGGTGATACCTGGAACAAACCCAATCAATCATGCCTTGTTCACCGATGACTCTATTCTTATAGGAGGAACCTCTATTAAAATTGCAAGAGCCTTTAGTGGAGTTATCCAAAGCTTCGGCAGAGTCTCAGGAGCTATGGTCAACAAGAAAAAAAGTGCAATGTATGGTTGGTCGGCAGACCATCAATCTATACGCAGGATAGCCCAAGCCCTGGGTTTCACCGGTCATGACTCATGGGATAAATTCAAGTATCTTGGTCTGCCTTTGACCTTGGGTACCACAAAGGCCCCTCACTGGATGAAAATCACCAGCAAAATCAAGGCAAAAATGACTTCTTGGGGCGACCAACGGCTTACCATAGCTGGAAAGCTCACTCTGGTCAAGTTAGTTCTCTCATCTCTACCTATCTACCAGGTTTCATTCCTTTTAGCTCCAAAAATGATCACTCGAACAGTTAGCAAAGTTGATTCGAAATTTTCTATGGCAAGGAGGAAAGGGGAACAAAAAAAAAACCATATAGTAAGCTAGAACATAGTGAAAAGACCAATATCTGAAGGTGGTATTCAGGTAAGAGATCCTGAGCTGGAAAATTTGGAAATGGGAGGGAAGATCCTTTGGAAAATATTCTCAAACCAAAGACACCCTATAAGTCAAGTTCTAATTAAAAAATATCTGCATAGGCTCACAATAAAGAATATGGAAGAAGGAGTCTCCCACAAAGGAATCACACTATGGAAGTTGTGCATCCAAGGCTAGAATTTCTTCAAAGATTAGCTCTATAGAATTCCAGGAAATGGGAAAAGAATTATACTATGGGAGGACAAAATCATGGGTCTTCATCCCCTAAATCTTGCTCCGAAAATAGCAGACTTTGCGAAATTGGCTCATCCAAAAAGGTATCCACAAACTTGCTGACATATACACATAGGACTCAGAAGGGAATTGGAGTAATTGGGCCCTCCATCACCCCTCTAAGTGGATGACATATGCACATGGGACTCAGAAGGGAATTGGAGTAATTGGGCCCTCCATCACCCCCCTGATTGGATGCTCCCTCAACTCCATCAACTATTAGCAAAACTCACTGGACTTGCACGAGTACATCTCCATTTGAGGGAAAAGTGAGGCCGGGGGAAGATCGAAGCTTACTCAGCTCGACTGGGCTTTGCAGCTCTTCAAGAAAACCAACAACAGATCCATACTACAAAGCTTTGGCAGCTTGTTTGGGAGCCATTTGGTCTCCCAAAAATCAACTTCTTTTGTTGGATTCTAATGCACAGAAGGACCCTCACAGGGGAAAACTTAGAGAAAATAGGAAGCATTGGACCACACAGATGCCCTCTCTGCTGCAAGGACCAGGAAACGATCAATAATCTGTTCATAGACTGCCCATTTTCTCAAGAGGTCTAGAAGCAAGTAATTATGGGACTCAATGCCCAAATCCCTCAGCAAACTTCAATTGTTAGTATTTTCGCAACTTGGAAAGAACGTTATCCTCACTCTTTGAATATCAAATCAATATGGATTAAAATCTGGAATGCAATCCCAAAATATATCTGTTGGGGAATTTGGTTGGCTAGGAATGAATCCATCTTCAACAACAGAATACAATTCTCCAACACAATGACTTCCAAGGCCAAAGCTCTACTACTGGAAACTTTTGAAAATAGACCTCACAACTCAGACAACACCCTCCTCCCTGAAGACCCTGGTTGGCTAGGGGATTCCCTTAGACAGACAAGTATAAAAAAGAAAACTTCCTTTCCTAGCCACAATCCAGAGTGGTGCTTGCAAATCTATGAGGACTTTAAAAAATGGTGGAAAATTAAGGGAAAAGTCATGATTTTCTTCGATGGATCCTCCAAAGGAAACCTAAGGATATCAGCGGCAGGAGGAATAATTTACTCCATTGATGGACAAAAACAGGACAACTTCAGTTGGGGCCTAGGTCAGAGCACCAACAACTAGGCAAAGATCCTCAGAATGCTCAAAGTGTTCTAGCTAGCTTAGAGGAATAGAGGGAAAAATCTTCAAATCATCGGGGATTCTGAAATCCTGATTAAAACCCTCATCACGGGTGACCAACTTAACAACTCTACTCTAAACAAGACCCTTGAAATAGTAAGAAAGGTTATTCAAAGTTTCACATCCTGCTCATACTACCATGTCCTACGATATCTTAACAAGGAAGCTGATAGAATGGCTAACAAAGGATGTCTTCTAGCTCAAGGTATGCTGGTAAAGAACGATGAAGAAGCTGAAAGGAAACCAATCCCTTAACAGGCAAGGAGAGTTGGTCAAGGGGAAAACGCCGCAGAACATAGGCTGGTACAGGTCGACTTTCACTGATGAGAGAGAATGGGTAACTCCTCGCTGGTCTTTCTTTGAGAGGAGAAGTCAAGTAATTGGTATTCAACACGAGATAGAAGTTTTGGGTTGTTTAGCATGGAACAAAATTGATTTCATTTAGAGGAAGGTTATGAAAGACGCGATGTGTAGGATCTGGGTAGGAATGATCTGACGGTCATTGTGCGCTTGAAAAGGAGGAGAGTTAATGCCAAGGGGAGTGGTAAGCAGTATACATCGCACCGCTTCAGGTCCCTGGGCAGTATTTCATGAATTGGACGTGATGTACATCAGGGTCTGATGTGTGGCAAGGCAAAACTACTCTTATCACGCGCTCTTGAGGTGATAAGGGCCGGACAGAGTAGGACACGATAAGCGTCGGATCTGGGCAGGGCTTGATCTGATGGTTATCGCGCAGTGGTCATTGAGGGGTCTTAACCTTGATGTGGGGTCAGGCACAAAGGTGGCTTGGAATCTTGGAGGTGGGGTCAAGTTAAGGGCCGGACAGGGAGGGTCGCGATATGCATCGGATCTGGGTGGGGGTTGATCTGACGACCATCGGGCATTGCAAGTGGAGGGGAGTTAATTACGCTGGGAGTGGTAAGCGGTTTCCATCACATTGATCCTAGCTGCTGGGTTGTTTTGAATGAAACGAACACGATTCCACTCAGGGGCTAACGCGTGGCAGGTCAAAACCGCCCATATTGCGCGCTTCTGAGGAATTAAAGGTCGGTCAGTGAAGGACGCGAAATGTGTCGGATCTGGGCGGAGGAAGATCTAACGATCATCGCGTGTCGTCTAAGGTGGGATCTTAACCTTGTTGTGGGGCCAGGTTTGGATGGGGACAAGGTATATATTAAAACAATTTAATATATGCGGGTTTTAACTTAAAGTAAATATGGAATTATCTTAAGTCAGGAACATTTCAAAGCCATGAAGGAAAGCAGATTGCAAGATAGGTCACTCAGATGCCATCAACAAACCAAGGAAATCTAAGACATGATAAAAGCATCAAAATCAACAACTCTTCTCTAACACTATTGCTAGAATATGAGGTCTCTATAAAGACATAAATGTTACAATTGAAAATAACCGAGGTTGTTTGGCCACGACCAATCTCTTCTTATGAATAAAACTTAACCGCTTTTGTTAAAAAAAAAAAAATCATCATATTGAATCCTATTGGTTCTTATAAAGTTTATTTTTGTTATAAATTTTTGTTTTAAGTTCCATTTTTTACCTCAATTTATCTAATGAATGTTTGTCTGGTATTCCGAAGGTATTCTCTTCCACCAGATGTTTTATTCTTTGTTTTTTTTTTTATGTTCGGAAATATTCTATATGTATGGTCCTGGTGGCTACAGGGTTTGCAGTTTTGTTGCAGCTAGCGCGTCTGTGTGCTCTACCCTCTTATGGAGCATTCCCTCTCTCTATGAATTCTGGTTTGGACCATTCTTTGATAGAGCTACCTCAGGAGCCATTCCGTAACTTAAAAACATAAATTGGAAAACCATTCTCTTTTAGCTCAGGGGTTCTGATGTGGTGGCTTCTTTGAAGAACTTGATTGAACTAATGTTACAAATGCTGGCTAAATCCCATTGTTTTTCATTTGAAGGAAAGGTGCTACAAGACCCATGTCACTTGAAGGATTATCACATCATGAAGAACTCTACCATTTTTCAGAACCTAAGATTATGTGGTGGAGCTCCAGTCCATAGAAAGCCTATTGAATTTGTTTCTTTCAAGGATGCAGTACAAGGGAAGTCAACTAATTCAACAAATCTACTACATCTTAACCCAGGTACATACATCGTAGAACAAATGAAACAAGCACCAACCATGGAGTTGAATATCCCAAAAGTAAACTTGCTCTTTGTTGCTCTTCAAGCCAAGGATATTATATGTAGGTTCAATGGACTTTGGCCTAAATATGATGCTATACATCAATGTATATTTTCCTCTTGGATCCAAAATTGTGACATCTATTTATCCTCAACTTTTTTTTATTGTTCAATTTGATACACTGAAATATTTGGAGAGTGTTATGAATGATGGGCATTGGTTCTATGGTACCATGGGGATTTTCATCACCCCATGGTTCGCATAATTTGATTCCAAAAGCATGGTGCTATCAACAATGTTAGTTTGGGTAAGGATCCAAATCTACCTCTCCCATTTTGGCACCATAAATTTCTAGAGGAAATAGGAAACACACTGGGAAAATACAAAAACATGGACCTTGAGAGATTAGAGAAAGGCCTATTTTCCTTTGCTATAATTTGTGTAGAGATTGACCTAAGTAAAGGTCTTCCCGCTCACATACATATGAAACACAAAAAATTCCAATGGAAACAAGTATTATACTATGAGAATATGGCATTCAAGAAACTGAACATGCCCTCAGGGAAAAAAGATCCCAAAGAAGAAAAAGGGATAGGTTCATAAACCAAAAGGTTGGAATACCTAAAAATCCCTAATCGTCGATAGCAGAAGAAGAAGAGGCAAATATGGAGAATCCTCTAGGCCAAGAAAAAGTGTTTGCTCAGGCCTAATATGGGGTTGTGATCCATAAATTAAAGACACTAAAATTCAAGAGAAAAATGGATCAAATCAGCATAAAAATGAATATCTGATAGAAAATGGGTTGGGGGTACAAAAACAACACATGCATTTGAGAGTTCAAATTCAGATTAATAAGCCCCTTCGTTGACATATTCCATAGAATTGACATTGGTACCAATGGACCCCAATCCCGGGGATTGGAAAGGGTCTAAAAAAAAGAAAGGAAAAAAGGAGAATTAAGTGATTTTTATTGTTGAAGTTCTAACTAGGTTCGGTCTTCATAATCATGATCTTGTAAAGAGTCAAAAATGTTGGAAATAATACTGAGAGGGGGGGGTGAATTAGTATTAGCAAATCAATAATCTTTTCATTTCCATTATTAGATTCATATACGCTACTTCAGTTAAGGCAACTCGCGTGTATATGCAACTGTGTTTAATGCAACTAGCGTATATCCAGTAAACTTATGATTCAGTTAGTTGATCTTTAATGAGTGCATCAGAACATTATTAACCATATAGACAGTAAATAGGTGCAGTAAAACAGAACAGATCATCGCACACAAGAAGCACACATGAACACCATGATATAAGGTGGAAACCCAATGTGGGTGAAAACCACCTGCTGCAATTCGTCTCAATCTTCATTTAATAAGAAACTTATTTTTACAATATTTTTGTACTGGTGCAGTCTTATACTAGTACACATGCTTCTACCTGCAGAAGGCTACAACCTTCTCTCATTCTCCAGCTTCTCCTGGAAGGGAGCTACAACCCCCTAGCTCTTGTACTAGTAGATATACTAGTATGTAGATGATGACCTACAAAAGGCTACAACCTTCTCTTTTCTTCCAGGGACCACCTTTCATAAATTTTCAGATTGGATCCATAAATACAAAACAATCACCACTGCAATACAATCATTAACTCTGAATCACCCAACAATTGAATCACTGAAACCCTGTCATCAAAACAAAGCCACCAGAACACAGAGCAGAGCCCAGAAATCTACAACAACCACTAGAACCAACAACAACCTCAAATATCAAATCTCATATTGTATATGCTACTTGACTATGTCAAACAAGTGTGTATACGCCCTTTCACCAGAGAGAACCCGCATACAGATATGAAAATAATTACTTATACCTTTGCTGCAATTTTCAACTTCAGATATACCCTGAACATAAGATATAAAGGATAAGACATGCGTTAGTATTCTGATCTATTCATGATCATACCATATAATGATAATGCATTTTAGTCTTCATGTTCCCGGTCCATCAACCTTTATCAACCACATAGGTGCCTCCTTGGTTCAGATCGAGGAAAGCATCACAAACCCATAACCAGCATACTAGATCTCACACTTCATCAGATATTCATCACTTGCACACTTTCCCTTCTTGGCCTAATGATCTTCTCTTTATATAGGTTTAAGCCTCAATACCATGGTCCAAAACCACGTAGAACCAATACCTTGGACCCAATACCTGGGGTCAACACTTCGGACCAAATACCATGGACCAATACCAAAATACCATGGACCAAATACCACGGACCAAATACCACGGACCAAAACTTAGATTCCCAACATGTACATGCCTTTTCTTCTGTAAACGTCAACACTTCGAACCAAATACCGTGGACCAATACCAAAATACCATGGACCAAATACCACGGACCAAAACTTAGATTCCCAACATGTACGCGCCTTTCCTTCTGTAAACGTGCATGTGTATGTATACGCGACTTGGTATATGGTTAACCCGCGTGTATACGCTTCTTTGTCACATCACACCTACGTATACCTCTCTAATCATTAATTCTTTTCTATTTACTAGCTGTACTATGATCTATCATCTGAGAGCCTGAACTGTGATCTGTCATCTGAGTTAGTTGCCATCAAGGACAACACTTGTGTCATACCTATATCATAATGCCAACAATCTCCCCCTTTGGACTTGATGGCAACAACCACACCAAGTCACTCTCCCCATTTGACATCAAGGGAAAAGGGCAGACCAAGATATTCTCTCCCTTGATATACATTCTACTGTCCATACTCCCCCTGAGTACATGCTGAAATCTCTGATTGAGCTCCCCCTTTGTACATGCCAAGATGTACCAATCCGTCCATGCTCCCCCTGAGCACATGCCGAGTCTGAAAAAATATTTTTCAAGAGAATAACATGACTTTACAACTCAACTAAGTGAGTATGACCTTCCTATCACCAATGACTCATACATACATCAATCTCCCAATCAAGTTGGGATACACCATTTTAACTCATCCACCCAACCAAATGATTGAAATAGACATTATTACATCATCCTTCCCATGCAAAGTGGGGTTATAAATTGGGTCTTTTCATGACCTTTACATCAAATGATATACATGAATTTTATAACAATGACCAACAATATAAACAATACCATGATAGTCATCAGCAACTATCGTACACCATATATGATCTGCACCATAAGCATCTGTCACTAGCATCCAAACCTATAACCTGCAATCCATTCTCTTGGCCAATCAAAAATCAGTAGCAATCTGTATCGATAAGCATCATCACCAAAGACTTCTAACCATAATGCCAACAATTATGCATTATTTGAAGCATATGCTCCCCCTAAACCTGTGCCAACCACCATATCAGACTTCTTTTGTTGTTTTGTTGCTTTTTCTTCAGAGCTCCATATACGCGACTCTGAAGCCTCCAAGTCACGTATATATGTGACTTGTATTTATAATATCTGCGTATGAAAATTGGAATACTGAAGGTCTGCACTTTCAGTTTCCCCTGTGTCTGTTACGTCTGCTAACTGAGTTATGCCACCTCTTTTTGACTCTAATTCTGTCTTCTTCAATACCTAGAATTGCGATGATGTATGATCCTCTTGCTTTGGAGTTTGAATTTTGCTCCCGCATTCCCTTAATTTATGTCCAACCTTGTTACATGCATAGCATGTTACATGTTTCATATTCCTTCTATTGCAATCAATTGCTTTGTGGCCAAACATATTGCAAGCAAAACAATATCCCTTAAAGTACCTGGAACGTGATGATATTTCTATGTGACAGTCTTGAACCATTTTTCTTCTACATTTGGCTACAACATGTCCAAGATTATGACATTCATAACATTCAACATTACTCATCAGAGGAAATAACCATTTATCACTTCCATAGTTAGGAACAAAAGAATTTCTTTCCTTGGTTGTTGCTGGGGTTGACCACTTATCTCCTTGTTGATCATTTCAGATTTTGCATTAGAATTCCTTCCCTCACCTTGTGAGCTAGATTCACCTTCAACAGTTTCATAAAAACCAAGACCAGTTTTGATAGCATGGGATCTTTGACTACTAAGAATATCATCCAAAATCTTAGTATTGTCTTGAAATCATAACAAATTATCCTTTTCTTCTAATTTACCTTTTAAGATATTTAACTCAACCTGATGTTGTTCTTCCTTTTCCAGATATTGCTTCCTTATGTTTTCTTCTACTTTTCTTCCTTCTTCCACTTGTTGCCTTAATTTGAGCACTTCATGTTCTTGTTCTTCAAGAGCTTCTTTATTCTGCTTCTTTGATTTTTTAAGATCTTCTTTTAGAAAGAGGATCTTAGATTCAAGTCTCTGAATTGTTATGCTCTGATCTTTTACTACATCCTGTAGTTTCTCCCTTACTCTGGTTACTGTCTCCAACTGTTCTTTTAATCTGGTAACTTCTTCTGTTTCTACGTCCTTATTTTCATATGCCATGAGAAGTCTAATGTCTTCATCACTATTGGATGAGTCATTACTTTTATCATGAGTATAATAACTTCTATTACCTTCTTCAGACATCTTTCCTTTGTTATGAGGGCATATATCAGCGTAGTGACCAACTCTAGCACAAGAAAATCATTTGAAAGGTAGCTTACCTTTGAACCTTCCAGATCCCCGTTCAAGATTCTTGACAAAATTTACCTCATATTCTTCTTCTGAAATGTATCCTGATTCACTAAGTTTTGTTGATACGTTAAATGCGGCTTCTCTCATATCTAATGGTCCTCCTTTTCTCATTTCAAAAGCAGTTAGGATTCCGTGAAGCTGCGTCATAGTGATTTTTTGCAGATCCTCCTTTTCTTCTATGGCAGACACTTTGGATTCAAATTTAGTAGACAAGGATCTCAAAACTTTCTCAACTAAGACAACTTCTTTAATTTCTTCACCCATATTCCTCATACAATTGACAATCTCATCTATACGCAAGAAGTAATTAGCTATGCTTTCATTACTATGCATATTAAGAGTTTCATACCGTATTCTGAGAGTTTGAAGCTTAGCATGTTTTCCCTGATCATCTCCTTCGTAGATTAGAATGATTTTGTCCCATATATCTTTGGTTGATTTGAACTGCATGACCTTCACAAATTCTGATTGTGACAAACTTCCCAATAAGATAGTAACAACTTTGGCATTGAGTTCATATTGCTTTCTATCTGTTGTATCTGTAGGAATTGTTGATGGATATGTATATCCTCCTTCCATGATTCCCTGAACATCTATTCCAAGCGATTGTAGATAAGTTGTGGTTCTTATCTTCCAGTAGAAAAAATTGCACCCATCGAAGATTGGTGGTCTGATGAATCCCTCTCTTTCTTGATTACTCATCCTGATGGATCTTCTTTCAAGCGATCAAACTTCTTTTGAAGGACCTGATCTGATACCAATTGTTGGAAATAATATTGAGAGGGGTGGGGGGTGAATCAGTATTAGAAAATCAATAATATTTTCATTTCCATTATCATATTCATATATGATACTTCAGTTAAGGCAACCCATGTGTATACGCAACTGTGTTTAATGCAACTAGCGTACATCCAGTAAAATTATGATTCAGTTAGTTGATCTTTAATGAGTGCATCAGAACATTATTAACCATATAGGCAGTAAATAGGTGCAGTAAAATAGAACAAATCATCACACATAAGAAGCACACATGAACACCACGATATAAGGTGGAAACCCAATGTGGGTGAAAACCACCTGCTGCAATTCGTCTCAATCTTCTTTTAATAAGAAACTTCTTTTTACAATATTTCGGTAATGGTGCAGTCTTATACTAGTACATAGGCTTCTACCTGCAAAAGGCTACAACCTTCTCTCATTCTCCAACTTCTCCTGGAAGGGAGCTACAACCCCCTAGCTCTTGTACTAGTAGATATACTAGTACGTAGGTGCTGACCTACAGAAGGCTACAACCTTCTCTTTTCTTCCAGGGACCACATTTCATAAATTTTTAGACTGGATCCATAAATACAAAACAATCACCACTGCAATACAATCATTAACTCTGAATCACCCAACAACTGAATCACTGAAACGCTGTCATTAAAACATAGCCACCAGAACATAGAGCACAGCCCAGAACTCTGCAACAACCACTAGAACCAACAACAACCTCAAATATCAAATCTCATAATGTATACGCTACTTGACTGTGTAGAACCAGTGTGTATATGCCCTTTCACTAGAGAGAACCCGTGTACAGATCTGAAAATAATTACTTATACCTTCACCTCAATTTTCAACTTTAGATATACCTAGAACATAAGATATAAAGGATAAGACATGTGTCAGTATTCAGATCTATTCATGACCATACCATATAATGATAATGCATTTTAGTCTTCATGATCCCGTCCATCAACCTTTATCAACCGCATAGGTGCCTCCTTGGTTCAGATCGAGCAAAGCATCACAAACCCATAACCAACATACTAGATCTCACACTTCATCATAAATTCATCACTTGCACACTTGTCCTTCTTGGCCTAATGATCTTCTCCTTATATAGGTTTAGGCCTCTCTTAATACCATGGTCCAAAACCACGTAGAACCAATACCTTGGACCCAATACCTGGGGTCAACACTTCGGACCAAATACCATGGACCAATACCAAAATACCATGGACCAAATACCACGGACCAAAACTTAGATTCCCAACATGTATGTGCCTTTTCTTCTATAAACGTCAACACTTCAGACCAAATACGATGGAACAATACCAAAATACCATGGAACAAATACCACGGACCAAACTTAGATTCCCAACATGTACATGCCTTTCCTTTTATAAACCGTGCATGTGTACGTATACGCGACTTGGTATATGGTTAACCCGCGTGTATACGCTTCTTTGTCACATCACCCCTGCGTATACCTCTCTGATCATTAATTCTTTACTATTTACTAGTTGTACTATGATCTGTCATCTGAGAGCCTGAACTGTGATCTATCATCTGAGTGAGTTGCCATCAAGGAAAACACTTGTGTCATACCTATATCATAATGCCAACAGAAAATAATAAATTTGAGTCAAAAAGAACATTAATTTGTCATTTAATATTTGGACATTTTAGAGAAAAAAAGAAAATTATTTTCCTTATGTTAATTTGGTCAAATCCCAACTGCCAAGTCAACCTTCCAAATGAAAATTCAACTCTGTCTTGAGAGGCATATTAGCATCTCTTCTCCACCATTTGAACTAGTTCACATCTCTTCTGTGGAGGAAGAATTCAGATATGTATGACACACTTATCTTCTATAGTATGAAAGATATTTGTGATACAATCTTCTATAATGATGCAAGCATTCTATGGCACTTCTCTCTATGATATGAAATTATCCTGTAGCAACATACTTTTGTGACATGCAAGTTTCATGTGGCTTTTAAGCAAAGTTCTAAGGAATTTTTTTGTGACTATACAAAGTTCTTCTCTCTTTGGTTAGGAAAATTCTCTCTATGATTACACTATGTCTATGAAAACTTTCTTCTATGGATATACAAAGTTCTGGGTAGATTTCTCTCTATATTCATGTGAAGTTCTAATCTATGGATATATGAAAATATGAGGCTCATTATCATGTACAAAATTGAAACTCCTATTGTGGACAAAAATCTGGCATATTATGGATTGAATTGTGGAATCTATAGTGAAATGAAATGTGGCATCTGGTGAACAAACCTGTGATAGATTTCATATGGATGGAGTGATGACTTGGAACTTGGGTAATCAGTATACTATTTAGTTTATCTATGACTTGGATTTCTCCTGTTGACTAAGATTTTATAAGGAAATTATTTTTGGGTTCCCCCTTGTGGGTTTTGTCATGGCCACTGACCTAATTTCTTGTGTTTCTTGTCTTTTCGTGAATTGTACTTGTATAATTGCTTGATGACCTAATTGAATGAAGTAAATGCTAAATGAAAATCACATGTAACAGTCACAAGTAATTATATTGATTAGATATTCTAGATTTTACCTGAATTTCAACATGTTATCAGAGTTAACAACTCGAATTATCCATGTGTATTGGGTTGAATTTCCTGAGAATTAATGATAATACCAAGGATAGTAGAGATCTATGTAAGAGGTCCAAAATCTACATGCTTATCTAAGCTATGATATTGTTATACTTTTGAATTACATCTGAGTCTCCTCCCTATCTTATCTTTGTGGAATGAACTGAAGTCTGGAACATCCATCCAAATGGTAGCTCCTAAGGAAAATGAATGAAGATCCTATAGCTCCTGTGGCACATGACCAAATTTCCATTGCATACAATTTGAGATGAATTTGTTGTGTTGGGTCGAATCTCTTAACGATATATATCTATGAAACTGAGTGTAGCCTGAATTATTTCGTGGCATAATTCTCAATTTTTAATGATCTGATTTCCTAATGGTGATCCAAGTTCTCTCTACTATGATAGACTGAGTTCTATGAGATACGGTTATGTGAAAGAAACAAGAAAAATTATGATGAAATCCGATTTATCTCTTAAGACAAGTCATCTATGTGTTGTGTTCCCTCTAATCCAAGATTTAAATCCAAGGTATTGAGGTTAAAGGTTTGATTTTTTCTACTAAAGTCCTAATATGAAAGAAGGATTCATTTCACTAGCACGACTTTGAATAAAACCCACAGTCATGAAGGAAGGTCGATAAAAGAAAATAATTCCTCTATAGTTTTAAATTCTCTCTCCTAACAAGGTATTTGTAGTAGACCAAAAGACATAAATGACATAATACTAAACTTTTGAAAATATGTTATGAAACTTTTGGTTGTTCTCTTCAAAATAGAGGGAGTTAAAAGGAGAATTGCAATTGTAAAGGAAAATAAGGAGCTTAGATAAGATGTGCAGAATGATGTAGTCCATTCCAAAAAGCTAAGATAAAATGTTGTTACTGTTTCCAAGCTCTTATTAGTAAAGACAATAATGATCATTGATTGATTGATGACCATGAAGTATTTCATAATATTTAAGGTTTTTGGACATTGAAACATCTAGAGTTTGTAAACCCTAGAAATCAAAAGGGCTTGAATAAGAAAATCTCTAGGGTTTGTGAACAAAACCCTAGGACTAGTCATTTTCGCTGAAAGAAGAAAAACCCTAGGTCATGAGGAGATGATAAGGTTAATTTGCATGATGGATGTGTGAAGTCTAAGATCAATATGGAGTTGTCATCCCACCATAATCTTCAAAATATAAGTATTATATATCCCTCTTGTTTGATTAGTACTATTATTATTTTACTATTATTTAGCCTTTTGTCTTTGAATTCTTTACTTGGTTGTATTTGTTCTTCCATGGTCTCCTTGTGAGGATGGTAGATTGATGACAAGAATTGCCTAAACTTTGGTAGCAAATGGAAGAAGTAGAAGAATAAAGAAAAACAAGAGGACTTAAAAATTTATACTTGAAGGATATTGTAAAACCCAAGTTCATATGGAGTAGGATATTTGAAGTATGCTTTGATTGTGCCAAATATAAGTCAATATCTAGCATGCAACATATATAAACATGGTAGAAAGATTTAAGAAAGTTATCGTAGAAAGAGGGAGAGGATTATGTCAACACATTTGCCTTAGTTTCCACTGATTTTTGAAGAACATGAAGAAGCCTCATCATTGGAGAGGACCTTATACTTTGGGCTTAAATAAATGGATCAAGGATGATCCTAGATAATTTTTCTCTAACAGAGGGAGAAGCTATGAAAAAAGTGTTATCTTTAGAGGAAGCAGTCAAAAGCCCTGTTTTGACCCTAGAGAATGTTGACCTCAGATTCCTAGATGATGGACTATCAATGTTAGAGGGAGCATCTAGTTTGGGTATCTAGAAACAATTTGTGATTTAGTGAAGGGATAAAGATAGTCTATGGTTGAGCCAAGGTGTGTTACTCAACATATGTTACCAACATGGTATAGTTGGTCATGAATGTTTTGAAGTACACCTGTAGACCTAGATTGGGTTTGTGGAGATTTACTCTCTCATTGAGAGGGAGAGATGATGAGATGGACATTCTCCCTGTGTCTTTATGACCTTGGTTGGAGAGTGATCTGATATTATCCCTATGTTATCTTGAACTTAGTTGGAGAAGTCATCATTGTGTCATTGTGACCTTGGCTAGAGAATTCTTTGAAAGATTAGATAGCAACATGGACTAACATTCTTCCCGTGTCATGTACTTTGACCTAATTAGATAGGTTACCCCAGTGTCAGGTACATAGACCTTGGTTGAAGAATAGTCTGGTGGTGTTATCACCAAAAAAATGATCTCCACTCCATTTCTTACTAGGTATATCGAAATACACCATGTAGGATTAATTTTACCATAGTAAATCCACTTTCACCATAGAAAATAATTTAGTAAACCATTTTTCCTATATTATTTATCATTAAAATTCAAAAGACCTCTTAAGAATAATTAAATAAATCATTATTTATTTAATATTCTTTAGAAATTATTATTAAATCATTATTTGATCATTATTTCTTAACACCTTTGACTTAATCACCTTGGAATAATTGTTAAACCATTATTTAATAATTATTTCAAATTCACACTTTTCTTAATTCTCACAAAGTGATTAATAAATCATTTTTATTTGTTAATTACTTCAACCACTTTCTAAATAAATATATTTGACCATTTTGAATATCTTTTCCCTCTCCAAAAAATCCAATAAAGTATTCCCAACGTTTAGATTTTGATTTGGTCAATAATATTTTATTATTTTCTATTGCTAGTTTAGCTCAATACTTTGTTATAAATAGAGGGTATTCCCATTCATTCTTCACCTTGATCATTCTCATCATCACCACTATCGTCTTATCACATTTGATCTCTCACTTGAGTTCAAACTATTGTAATTTGTTTTTCACCCATTACAAGTTCAGAGAGAGAAACAGATCGCTGAAGAACAAGGACATCAAAAGAACCCATCCCAGGGAGGGGGATCTATAGACCCAAGTTTGTAAATTCTCCTCACCAAGTGTTTCATTTACATTAATAAAATTTTCTTATTTATATGATCCATTGGGTTGCTGCACTTTCATTTTTGTTATTATATGTTTTAGGTTGCATATTATCTTTTGTTGCTGGGTTTTTCTTTTGTTTTTCACTACATATCTGAAGCATAAACAACCATATTTTTTATCAGGGTCACTTGTTACCAGTGACTTAAGTAAATCATTTTTGGTACACATACTAAGAACTTTTGTACAAACAAATGACAACTCCATTGGTTCTTAGCTACATAGTCGTCAACAAATGGTGACTCCACTAGTGTAGTAATTCCAAACCTTTGTGATTGTTATTTAAGTTATCTTCAATGTTTTTTATAGCTATTTTTAGCCCTATCAATTTCCATTTTTATATCTAGTCTATTTTCTGTAATCTTTTCTGCTTTTGTTGGGGTTTCACATCTTTCCGTAGGTCACATGTACCGGTCGAGCAGGAGATGACACAATCTGCATTTGATTTATCGAGTGAGAGAAGCAAGAGAAGAGTGCAATTTTTGGTCCATTTACTACTCCCATTGCACTTTTATTCTCAAAATTTGTGCCCAACACACTTTTCAGGTCGATTTTCACACTCTGTAATTTTTCAGATTTTTTTTCTTTAGTTTTTTGGAGTTTTGCTAAGACTGTTGCATGTGTGCTAGGAAGGGTTCTTGATATTTCCTGAACCATCTCTAGGCCTATATCCACTTAGTAGTTTCTCATTGAGGAAGGAAAAACCCCCTTAGGGTTTAGAGTACACCTACACCATTCAAGAAGATAATTGATGAGTTGAGGAGTCTAATGTGCAACATTTTTAGGCACTATTTTTTAGGGTTTTGTCCACTATTTTGAAGCCCTTTTGGACAAGTTTGTTGAAAATTTTAGTCCCTTTAGCATTTGGTGTTTCCTTTCCCCTTTGGGACCCCCTTGTGTATCTTGGTTTTTGGAGCTTCTTTCTTGTCCTTTTCCAGTATTTTCACCCCTGTTGTTTTCTAGTTTTCTGCACCATTTTAAGCAAATTGTTGCCTCTAGATCGTAGTCCTTTAGACATTAGATCTTTTGGATATTGTGCGTGTCCTTGAGTTTCTTTTTTTCCCTATTTTCTTTTGATGCTTGATTGCCTTCTTGGTTGGGGTGTTGTATGCTTCAATTTACTGTTCATTTTCAATATTATTTATAGTTTATGAACTTTTATTTTTAGCAGTATTGGCATCATCAAAACATGTTCATTTAACTCATCCACTTGACAAATTTTTCACACACACACCCCGCAAAGCCAAGACTTGAAACACCACACCTTAATAATTAAACCCACATAGGTTAAGCACACTTTGGCATAAGGGCCAAAAAAATATTTGTAGTTAGGTGTAGGATCATTGGGATAGGATTCCAATAACACCCACTGATCAATTACATTGCGACATAGAAAGTTAGCATATTAGGGAGCTTAAAATTGCTCACCATCCCATGGTCCAGACCTAGAGTGCATCAGAAACTCAATTCAGAGGGGGTTAGGCTAGATCACGGTGCGAGCGATTCTCCTCAGAGATACCCAACCCATGGTAGGGAATTCCGTGCCGTGGTTGATCACCAAGAAGCTCAAGACTCGAACACCCCCGTGGGACAAAGGTAACCTTAGTGGACAATCTTAGGAAAACACCCTATAGGACTAGATATGAGGAAGCAATTGTTCCTCTACCCCACATTTCTCTAGACGACTCTGCTTGAGGGAATTAGATTCCATCAAGTAACAATTCTCTTGGAAGGCCATCTGAAATAGTAGATCTAAGACTTGTTTGAGGATTTAGATCACCTTTAGGCTAGAGGTCATTTTTTCTTTGATAGGACGTGTTTTCTTGAATTAGAGTAGCATATCATTATAGTTAGTTTACACTTGGCACCACTGCACTAGGTGTTTTCTTGTTGTTTGTTACTCTTTTCTCCTATCATCACCCTTTAGTCTATTGAGTCATCTTTTTCTTGACACCATTGCACCCCGTAGGCATTTGTCGCAGATACTTCGTGGCCTTCGCCCCCAATTTCCTTTAGGACATCTTACTCCCTTTCGTTGTCTTCGAACACATACTCCTAGTCCTCCATTGAGTCCCCATACTGACTCTAGCTCTTATGATTCTTCTAGTTCTCTCTCTGATTCTACATCTTCCCATCCCCACATCGCCACCATGTTAGGAACCAATGTGGGTGGAGGAAACCAAGGTGGTAACCAAGGTAACCTGACTAACGAAACCTCTATCAGTATGGCCATTGAGTCTCCCTTTCTTCCTTATATGGCTAGACTGAGCCTCCCTAATTTCAGCCATCTCATCCACGACCCTCTTCTCCATAAACCAAATTGGCCTCCTATGCCTACCAAGCTTCCTTCCGACATTCTCAAGTTCGAAGGTAATCTTGGAGAAGACACCACAAATTATGTTCGCTCTTCCAACATACCTGTTGTAGGGAAAAGTATCCGACTCGGATGACCCTAACCCACTCTAAGGGTGACAGTTCCTTAGCAACAACTGTAAAACAAACTACTGAAGGTTTACTTCTTTATGAAAGCAAAAGAGGATGGAGAGAGCACTAACCGTTGCCTTGCGCTTAATGTCGAATCCAAACTCTCCTCTTTGGCCGCTTGCTCCTAGCTCTTTGTCCTTCTGCTCGCCCAGCTACAATGAGATCCTGCACAATGACAAAGAAGGAAACTACAAGAGGCATGCAATCATAACTGGTTCATGGATTAGTGTAAACCAAACATGCAATCATCACAATATATAATTGAACAAAAGCACATAGAAGAACCTCAATAGCTTTTATTAATGAAGAAATAAAGGTTCTGAGAGTATTACAACCATTGCAGGCTCCAACTTAGCAACACCTCCCAGCAGAAAGAATTGCTCTTCTTCACCTCTCTCAAAAAATCACCCAATAACTCAAGAATGAAACCAACAGCATATCATTACTTTGCACAAAATTCCAGCCTCTTGAGCTCATAGGAGAGAGCTCAATATATAGATGAATTGAGAAAGGATGAGTCAGCTTGCAACTGATGTGTAGCTGCCTTGTGTCCTCTCTCTCTTCAGTTAATCTTTAGTTGATCTTCAGTTCTTGAGTCCACTTGGTGAACCTTGCTTCCACTTGGAGAAACAAAGCCTCTGACTCATCACAAGGCGAAATACCTGATCCAAGTGTCATTTTTGGAAGATTCCAAAGCAATGACACACTGTGCCACATGTCCAAACTCGCCCAACGCAGGTGGGCTTTGTTCTACCTGCTTTGCAACGCAGGTACACCATGGAGCAGTTGTGTTTCAGCGCAGAAACCCAGTGGAGCACCTGCTTTGATTTCAGGATTGCTTGTTTTTGAGTGTTTTCAGGTGGAGAACTGATCTGAGAGCTGTTGGTTTGCTGACCTTGTTCCTCTAGGGGTAGGAACATCATGTTTAGGGAACTTTGGATCCCTTGGATTATTGACAATTCATGCTTGTTGCTGTAAGGCACAAAATTGTCTATAACAGATGCCCCCTAAAGTATGAGGTCGTTTATCGGGTGAAATGCTTTATTGAGAGGATCCGAAGTTCATTCGATCTGCTGAGAAGTGTCCTGTAATGAGATACAATACAATACATTATTTTTCATACATTTTTCATGATCTAGCTGAGGCGGGCATTCCCATGCTCAGCTTTATAAATACATTTTGGTACATAGAGCAGACGATCGTCTGATGCTAGACTGATAATTCTCTGCCGAATTTATCATCCTTTGAAAAGGATGATCATCTGCTGCAATGCTGTACATATCAAATGTCTTTATGTCCTGAATATATATCGCAGCCCGGATGGATGAAACTAGATCCGGGGTCTTCAATCTCTTCCGATCTTCACTCGATGTACAAGTCGATCCATGTGAGAATTTCTTGAAGTTGAACATGGAAAGACATCGCTTGATTACCGGTCAATAATGTAAACCGTTAACAAGCGCGAGAGGAATCACCGATAAGGATGATGACCCTCAAGGTACGGCAGTACAATCTACATGGTGGGAATAAAGGACTTGGCGTCGACCACCATGCAAAATCTTCTGGTCGAAGGTCATTGATGTATACCTGTCGCCGGAAGTGAGAAACTTGCCATTGAGGCATGCAAGCTTCAAAGTACTGAGGGGGGTGTTCCTAGATCAACTCCTTGGATAATGAGCTGATGTCGACAAGGAGCGATCCGTCAAAGGAGGGCCTTAATGAATCCCACATCAGTGACACGGAACGGAGCTAGTGATTATGATGAGGTGAAAACAAACTGTGATGTATGATTCAGGGTGGCGGTCATGAAATGGATGAAGGATAATGTATGGCAGTGGGCGGAACAGGGTTGACTCTTTACAGAACCACATCTCTTGAACATATAACGACACTGATGTGATGGATTGGTAGCATTACCCCAATTGTGGACGGTGTGGCGAGGACCATGGTTCTGCGACCGGTGAATGAAACAACCCAACCTGATGCGGTACGGAGGACAAAGTGTCATGTTCAAGAGCGACTTGCTACCATTAATACTGTGAGGTTCTCCCAATTTTTCCCCAGTCATTGCTGACCAGTACCTCTTTATTTTTGTCAAGCTTGAGGAGGATAACATATGCTTGTTCTATAATCTGCCCTTCGGGCAAGCCCATCGCTATGTTTTAACGAGCCTAGCGATAGGGAAACTCGTTCTCGTCTAAAGACAAGTTTGTCGCTATTTAATCATTTTAACGAGTCTAACGACAAGGAAAACTCGGTCCTTTTCATTTTTAGAGAGTCTGAAAAGGTACGAAAAGTTAACTCCAAAATTCCTTTTTCGTCATCTAATCCCTTAAGTCCGAAAAAGTTTAAAACAATACAGAAGGGATGAATTTTCGGTTGCTTTAACGAGCCAAACAAAACAAGCGCTCGATCTTTTTGTGCAATAATCCCTCAGGTCCAAAAAGATTAAAATCTAGAGGAGGGATAGCTTTCCGGTCGCTTTAACGAGCTGGAAGGCCAAAAGTCGGCAAACTTTTCATATTTTACGAGTCAGTGAAAAGAGCTCAAAGAAGACTCGTCTTTTGAGGAACGAGTGATGAACAAGGATAGCAGCAGATTCCAGGTACAGGTTGGAATTCTCCAATCACGGCAGTGTCACAAGGATGGCTAAGTGAAATCACTCTTCGCAGCTGTTCCTCAAAATGGGTAAACAAACATATGGAGGTGAACGATTGGCCAAATGAACAGATGGAGGTGATGGCATATAAACACGACCAAGGGCTTTTAATATGGCTTTCAAAGGTTACATTACCAATCACGGCAGTGTCACAAGGATGGCTAAGTGAAATCACTCTTCGCAGCTGTTCCTCAAAATGGGTAAACAAACATATGGAGGTGAACGATTGGCCAAATGAACGGATGGAGGTGATGGCATATAAACACGACCAAGGGCTTTTAATATGGCTTTCAAAGGTTACATTTCTCGAGGTTGTTTACCGGTTCATTTTTTCTGGATGAGCTTGAACTGCTAGGGAAAGATTGCTCACAATTTACGTTTATTTTTTAACGAGCATGAACTTCTGCACAAAAACTGCTCGATTCTTGCGTTTATTTTTTAACGAGCATGAACATTGCTAAAACTGCTCGATAATACCAGTCTTAATACAACTGGTAGGGAAAAGTATCGCTTTTACTTCTTTATGAAAGCAAAAGAGGATGGAGAGAGCACTAACCGTTGCCTTGCGCTTAATGTCGAATCCAAACTCTCCTCTTTGGCCGCTTGCTCCTAGCTCTTTGTCCTTCTGCTCGCCCAGCTACAATGAGATCCTGCACAATGACAAAGAAGGAAACTACAAGAGGCATGCAATCATAACTGGTTCATGGATTAGTGTAAACCAAACATGCAATCATCACAATATATAATTGAACAAAAGCACATAGAAGAACCTCAATAGCTTTTATTAATGAAGAAATAAAGGTTCTGAGAGTATTACAACCATTGCAGGCTCCAACCCAGCAACACCTCCCAGCAGAAAGAATTGCTCTTCTTCACCTCTCTCAAACAATCACCCAATAACTCAAGAATGAAACCAACAGCATATCATTACTTTGCACAAAATTCCAGCCTCTTGAGCTCATAGGAGAGAGCTCAATATATAGATGAATTGAGAAAGGATGAGTCAGCTTGCAACTGATGTGTAGCTGCCTTGTGTCCTCTCTCTCTTCAGTTAATCTTTAGTTGATCTTCAGTTCTTGAGTCCACTTGGTGAACTTTGCTTCCACTTGGAGAAGCAAAGCCTCTGACTCATCACAAGGCGAAATACCTGATCCAAGTGTCATTTTTGGAAGATTCCAAAGCAATGACACACTGTGCCACATGTCCAAACTCGCCCAACGCAGGTGGGCTTTGTTCTACCTGCTTTGCAACGCAGGTACACCATGGAGCAGTTGTGTTTCAGCGCAGAAACCCAGTGGAGCACCTGCTTTGATTTCAGGATTGCTTGTTTTTGAGTGTTTTCAGGTGGAGAACTGATCTGAGAGCTGTTGGTTTGCTGACCTTGTTCCTCTAGGGGTAGGAACATCATGTTTAGGGAACTTTGGATCCCTTGGATTATTGACAATTCATGCTTGTTGCTGTAAGGCACAAAATTGTCTATAACAGATGCCCCCTAAAGTATGAGGTCGTTTATCGGGTGAAATGCTTTATTGAGAGGATCCGAAGTTCATTCGATCTGCTGAGAAGTGTCCTGTAATGAGATACAATACAATACATTATTTTTCATACATTTTTCATGATCTAGCTGAGGCGGGCATTCCCATGCTCAGCTTTATAAATACATTTTGGTACATAGAGCAGACGATCGTCTGATGCTAGACTGATAATTCTCTGCCGAATTTATCATCCTTTGAAAAGGATGATCATCTGCTGCAATGCTGTACATATCAAATGTCTTTATGTCCTGAATATATATCGCAGCCCGGATGGATGAAACTAGATCCGGGGTCTTCAATCTCTTCCGATCTTCACTCGATGTACAAGTCGATCCATGTGAGAATTTCTTGAAGTTGAACATGGAAAGACATCGCTTGATTACCGGTCAATAATGTAAACCGTTAACAAGCGCGAGAGGAATCACCGATAAGGATGATGACCCTCAAGGTACGGTAGTACAATCTACATGGTGGGAATAAAGGACTTGGCGTCGACCACCATGCAAAATATTCTGGTCGAAGGTCATTGATGTATACCTGTCGCCGGAAGTGAGAAACTTGCCATTGAGGCATGCAAGCTTCAAAGTACTGAGGGGGGTGTTCCTAGATCAACTCCTTGGATAATGAGTTGATGTCGACAAGGAGCGATCCGTCAAAGGAGGGCCTTAATGAATCCCACATCAGTGACACGGAACGGAGCTAGTGATTATGATGAGGTGAAAACAAACTGTGATGTATGATTCAGGGTGGCGGTCATGAAATGGATGAAGGATAATGTATGGCAGTGGGCGGAACAGGGTTGACTCTTTACAGAACCACATCTCTTGAACATATAACGACACTGATGTGATGGATTGGTAGCATTACCCCAATTGTGGACGGTGTGGCGAGGACCATGGTTCTGCGACCAGTGAATGAAACAACCCAACCCGATGCGGTACGGAGGACAAAGTGTCATGTTCAAGAGCGACTTGCTACCATTAATACTGTGAGGTTCTCCCAATTTTTCCCCAGTCATTGCTGACCAGTACCTCTTTATTTTTGTCAAGCTTGAGGAGGATAACATATGCTTGTTCTATAACCTGCCCTTCGGGCAAGCCCATCGCTATGTTTTAACGAGCCTAGCGATAGGGAAACTCGTTCTCGTCTAAAGACAAGTTTGTCGCTATTTAATCATTTTAACGAGTCTAACGACAAGGAAAACTCGGTCCTTTTCATTTTTAGAGAGTCTGAAAAGGTACGAAAAGTTAACTCCAAAATTCCTTTTTCGTCATCTAATCCCTTAAGTCCGAAAAAGTTTAAAACAATACAGAAGGGATGAATTTTCGGTTGCTTTAACGAGCCGAACAAAACAAGCGCTCGATCTTTTTGTGCAATAATCCCTCAGGTCCAAAAAGATTAAAATCTAGAGGAGGGATAGCTTTCCGGTCGCTTTAACGAGCTGGAAGGCCAAAACTCGGCAAACTTTTCATATTTTACGAGTCAGTGAAAAGAGCTCAAAGAAGACTCGTCTTTTGAGGAACGAGTGATGAACAGGGATAGCAGCAGATTCCAGGTACAGGTTGGAATTCTCCAATCACGGCAGTGTCACAAGGATGGCTAAGTGAAATCACTCTTCGCAGCTGTTCCTCAAAATGGGTAAACAAACATATGGAGGTGAACGATTGGCCAAATGAACAGATGGAGGTGATGGCATATAAACACGACCAAGGGCTTTTAATATGGCTTTCAAAGGTTACATTTCTCGAGGTTGTTTACTGTTTCATTTTTTCTGGATGAGCTTGAACTGCTAGGGAAAGATTGCTCACAATTTACGTTTATTTTTTAACGAGCATGAACTTCTGCACAAAAACTGCTCGATTCTTGCGTTTATTTTTTAACGAGCATGAACATTGCTAAAACTGCTCGATGATATGCTTGCATGCCCCCAGCATAATAACGCAAATCGAGGTGCATGCCCCCCAAGCTTCATTGCATTCAACTTTGTTGGTTGGAATGAAGGTTTACCATTGAGATCTGGAAAGGGGATCGTTTCATTTTTTAATGAGGTTGACATAGTAAAAGAACTATCCTCATTGCCCACTGTATTTACAGTACTCGATAGAAAATCGAAAACTGAAGGATGATAAAGGTTATTTTGAGTATCTTCCCCACAACCCGGGAGAAGGGAACGATGGTGGGAATCATTCCATGGTGCCCCGTCAATTACCATTGATTGGACTATTCCTTTGTCGGTTCCATGCACTCGCGACCAAGGACTTAAAGGGGTGCCATATTCTCTAGACCTATCTATCCAAACGCTTGATGAGCGTTGATTTGGGTTTGCCCCCCAGGCCAAGAAAATTGATTGCTACAATATTTCAATGGGGCTTGGTGGCAAAACCATTGCATGATCCATAGCGACTCTGCCTTCTGTGACTTTCAAGGTGGATACCATATTGCATGTTGCTACAAATGGTACATTTCCTATGCAAATAGGGGGTGGTAGCGCGAAAGTTCCCATCATAGTGGGGTCTTTCAACAGACCTACTCCAATGTCTTGAATCGACCGGTCGCTGCCATGGATCATGGGAACGCTTCCTGTAACTTGCGAACCATTAGGGAGGAAGTTTTGTTGATCGACGACCGTAATCCCTCCTTCAAAAGGGAATGCGATCTTCCTAAAATAAGTCGACACAACAGCTTGCATGGCATAAATCCATGGCCTTCCCAGTAGGATGTTATAGTCAAGATTGCCATCGATGACTTCAACATCTATTTCTACTGTTTTGCCCCCTAGTTCAACCTTCAGGTTACTAAGGATACCGTAAGGGGTATATATCCTCCCGTCGAATGCTTTTAATGTCGTCGATGATCGCGACAAGGTTGGAGATCCTAAAGTTTTCCAGCAACTCATCGACATAATACACGTCGATGCTCCCTCATCAATAATCGTTCTATGAACTGTTTTGTTGAGGGCTTTCACTTGGACGAGGAAAGCTAACTGAGCCGGCAACTGAGGATCATACCCTTTGTGATCAAAGGATACCAGATTGGAATCTTTAGGATCCACCCCACCAATCGCTGATAACAATGCCTGCCTTTGGGATGGGCAATGCTGTAATACCTCAAGAGTCGACATAGCAGATGGCGATTGCGCCAAATCTTCTACTATGTTGTAATGCTGTGCCGCTTTGGCACGAGGATTGAATGTCGACTTGTGTACTACTCCCTTTGGCGGTTTTATTGTTAATTCATGTGTGATGGGGGGTACAACTTCTGCCGAAGTTGTCGTCGAACTGCTAGGTTGATCTGTTCCTTTATCGTTCGACACCTGTGGATTCCCATAATCTTTGCTCCTTGTCGAAATCAAAGCATCATTTTGCTGTTTCGAAATCGACAACATAAGAACTTGGGACGGGGAAGCGTTTCCACTATCAACCAGATTTTGACCTGGGTTAGGAAATTGATCACTTGACACAGTTGAGGTATGAGGACTTTTAAAGAACCTCTTTAGCTCAGCTTTGAATGGGCAATCCTTAGTGTAGTGATCTTTGTCATCGCATATTTGACACGGAAACCGTTTCCTATTCCCAGGAGGGTTTGAAGAATTTTTATTAGGGGATGACCCACCTTGTTTATTCTTCCTCCCTTTGTTTTGATTCTTCTTGCTTCCTGGTTGATTGGTTTCTTTGCCTCTATCTGTCGATACGGCATTTACTTCCGAAGCAAGAACTTCTTCATGCGCATTTTGATTTGAATCCTTACGGGCCTTCTTTTGATTGGTCCTTTTCGGATTCGTGTTTGCCGTGCCAATCACGCCATCTCCGGCATGAGAGTCACTGTTTGATTTAGGAGGAGGAGGGATTGAAAACTCTGGTCTAGGGGCGTCTGGTATTTTGTCATAGAGCGTTCCGGACTGAGTATATACTAAATCCAAGTATTGTGCACGAGCGATAACTTGCTCTTCTGTTACGACTCCTCCCTTTGCTACATCTTCCGTTATAGCCGGAAGTAATGACTTTATAAACCACTCAGCTAAAAGCTGATCAGGAACGTATGTTTTAACCATTCTTCGTCGACGTCGCCACTCATGTATATGATCTGATATATGAGTTGCGGTTGTCTGTTTGAAGTTAGTCAATATCTCTGTTCCTGTTTCATACCTTATTGGTAATTGAAAGTGGGTCAAAAATGTCGTGGCAAGGGAGCCAAAATTGTCGAACGAAGCTCTAGGCAATTCTATATACCATTTTGCCGCTGGACCTGTCAATGTCCTCTGAAAGAGGCGAAGCCTTATCGAATCGTCATTCAAAGTGTTCGACGAACACCATAGATGAAATGTCATCACATGATTCGACGGGTCTTCACCTGGATTTCCATTGAATTTAGGAATGTCGGATGGGAGTTTGTGTGGAATCACTGGCCACCAAGGGGCGTAAGCAATTGGATCGTTTGTTAACCGATGTAAATCAGGCAACTCTAAAGTCGCCACGAATGGTAACTGCTGGTTCAAGTTAGGTGAAGCGTAACCAGGATACGATGGAATCGCCTGAACAGTCGGTCTTTGCATACCAGCATAATGGAGCTGATGTTGGTATGATGAATACGGTTGATGGACTTGACCACTATAAAGTGGTTGATTTTGACCATTTTGAATATATGGTTGTCCAGTATTCGCAAATATTTGCTGTTCAGAACCTTGGTACACTTGTTGGAATTGCGGCTGTTGGTATTGCATTATCCACGGTTGCGACACCATGGGTTGTTGCGCTACACTAACCATTCGACCAAGATGTGGGGTGGTTGTACCCAACTGTACTTGTGTTGTCCCACCAGTAGGTGATTGTGGTTGGGTCGCAGGGTCAAGTGGCTGTTGCATGAGAACCTGAGCAATCTGAGGTTGACATACAACAGGCATTGTTTGAACTTGCGACACGGTCACAATAGCCGGTGTAGTTGGGATGTTTGTCACAGGTACATACTGTTGCATAGAATATACAACTCTCGGTGGCTGGGATAGCACAGGTACCCAACTACTCGTTGCAATTCTGCCATAACTTGAATAAGGTTGAGAGCTCCCGTATGGGTACTGCCCCCCATACGGTAGCAACCCAGAACTCAAGGCAACTGCCTGCCTTGGAGGACTGGATGGCCTAATTAGATTCCCAAAAGGGTCAATTTGATGAGCCTCACCATGAGAGTTACCAGACATTACTCCGGAACAAACAGGAACAGACCATACTGTCGAGATAGTCTCTTGCTGGACTCCTTCTAGCGACTGCGAGCTAGTTGGGACAGATGGTATGCCGGCGAACATTGTTGGATTTGCAGCAGGTAATTCTGCCGTCGCCGTGTCATTCGACACAGTCCTAGATGTCGACGGTTGTTCAGTCATTTTTAGTCTATCCAATTGATCACCTAGTGATTCTACAGGAACTTCCACTAGTGATGGACAAACTTCTGTTGTAGCAGGAAATAGAGCGACCCCTACTCAAAACTGACTTGGAGTGGATACTTGCGGTTCTTCTATAATTTCCTCTATCGCAATCAGACCAGGTGGAAGAGGAAGACCGTCAGGTCCGTAAAAGATTTCCGGTGCCGAAGAAGGGGTTGTATCGACCGCGACGGATGTTTGAGGAACAAAACTCTCTGGACCGGTTACAGATGGAACTGGTTCAGTCATACAAGTATTTGCCCCCAGACTAGGATCAGTATTACTGTCCCTCTGTGGCGGTTGAACTTCTTCTATAGAGGCAGGGTTTCCGGAAATGTTTGGAGTGACCAGAATCTCAGATGTTGTTGGAACGCTTGTTCTAACTTTTAAAGGAGATTTTGAACTGGTTCGACGAGCTCGCTTTGTCCGGATTGTTTTCGATTCCGGAGACAAAGACGGTTGACTCGCAAGCCTCCGAGAACGACGGATATTCAATTGACTTTCTTCCACGATTGCGGATTACTCGATCAACTAAAATATAAAGGGGAAAATTTGTTTCCGATTTGAATGAATTTTATTAGACGCTTTTAAACATAACTTTGCTTTTTCATGTTTTAAGAGTCGAGAAAAAGCTAAAGATGACTCTAGTCGCCTTCGATGTATTAACGAGCCCGAAGTGACAAATGCTCGGTTGGACCTTTTCAGTTATAGAGTTTGAAAAGGGCCAAAAGAAACTGCTCTGGAGATCTAGGCAGAGGGTGTGCCAAACCTTTCGCGAAACCACAGAATACGTTTTACGGTACGGGTGGTCGATCTTCGTGAATGCTGTGTTCACTGCATCGCGATCAGTAGGGCGGTCGACACGGCTTCCTATGGATAAAGGATAATTGCCTATAGGGGTCTCCCAATATATACGCGACGGTACGTGGGAGCACAAGTCCGTATTAGTGCCACCGACTCTCAGGAGGAATCACCCACCTTCGTAGAGATCGACAGTCACTATGTTTAACGACGCCGGAACACGTCTCTACCTAGACCTCTAGATGTTTGCGTTATGTTTCAAATGCGTTGTTAGGTTCATTCAGTATATTTTAAGTTGATCTTTTTAAAGTTTGCCTTTCAAGGTTCACCACGAGATGTATATGACAAATTCCTAAATGCAGCGTAAGATGAGAAGCAAGCTTTTTCAAATCTTTTTGACTGATGAAAATCTTAACTACTGAGGGAGAAGAAAAGCAAATTCTTTTCACATAGTTCATACAGCACAAACTAATGCACTTTCTCCTAAATCATCATGCAAACTCTTTCAAATGCAAAATGCACAATGCATGTATTTTCTTTTCCCTTTCTTAATGTGGATGGATTACAAAAAGAAAGTGGTTATATAACTTTGATTTCGATTTAAAGCGAAAGTAAACAAGTTTGTCCAAAATCAAAAGACACCTTAAGATTCACTTGCTTAATCACTGGAAATACATGAAATCAAACCATACGAACGAAAGTAAAATGACTAACCAGCTATGGACAGCAAACAAGCTAACTCTTTAGACCAGCAAAATGCCTAACACAGGTTCAGATCTAAGAGGCCAAAAGCATGACTAGTTTACTTTTCGTTAAGGGAAATTGTAAATGAATAAGAAATACAAAGAACAAGTACAATTTCGTTATATAACAGAGGCGGAATGATGGCAAGTAATATTGGTTTCAAAACAGGCACAAGACTGACACCTAGCAGCAAAACTAAGTGAAAACAGGCAAGAGAAAGGAGGAAACCCCAAATGCACTAAGCAAATTTGGGTCAACGCAGGCTCTGCACAGTCAAACTGGCTCTCAGCGCAGGTAGCTAGTTCGGGACCTGCGTTGCAAAGCAGGTAGCCTGTGTACTACCTGCTTTGGAAAACGAGAGTTGCGTTTTCACAGTTTCCGGGTCATAATTTTCTAAAAAATGCACGGTTTTTGCTCAAATCAGAAGCAATCAGTCAAGCACAATCAAAGGGATGATTTAGAAGGTGCAAAGCTATCACTAAGAGCTTACAAGGATCCTTGTAGATCAGCTCTTCAAATCATGAATCTGCTCAGAAAATGAGCAAGAGTAGCTGCCCTCTACTTCGCTTTTGATATAGTCAAAAGCTTTTCGATTTGGTACTCTTTTGTTCAGGAAATGAATAGCAAAAATACTACAAACACAACCAAACGGATACGCTCCCCAGTGGAGTCGCCAGTTTGTTGTAGGGAAAAGTATCCGACTTGGATGACCCTAACCCACTCTAAGGGTGACAGTTCCTTAGCAACAACTGTAAAACAAACTACTGAAGGTTTACTTCTTTATGAAAGCAAAAGAGGATGGAGAGAGCACTAACCGTTGCCTTGCGCTTAATGTCGAATCCAAACTCTCTTCTTTGGCCGCTTGCTCCTAGCTCTTTGTCCTTCTGCTCGCCCAGCTACAATGAGATCCTGCACAATGACAAAGAAGGAAACTACAAGAGGCATGCAATCATAACTGGTTCATGGATTAGTGTAAACCAAACATGCAATCATCACAATATATAATTGAACAAAAGCACATAGAAGAACCTCAATAGCTTTTATTAATGAAGAAATAAAGGTTCTGAGAGTATTACAACCATTGCAGGCTCCAACCCAGCAACACCTCCCAGCAGAAAGAATTGCTCTTCTTCACCTCTCTCAAACAATCACCCAATAACTCAAGAATGAAACCAACAGCATATCATTACTTTGCACAAAATTCCAGCCTCTTGAGCTCATAGGAGAGAGCTCAATATATAGATGAATTGAGAAAGGATGAGTCAGCTTGCAACTGATGTGTAGCTACCTTGTGTCCTCTCTCTCTTCAGTTAATCTTTAGTTGATCTTCAGTTCTTGAGTCCACTTGGTGAACCTTGCTTCCACTTGGAGAAACAAAGCCTCTGACTCATCACAAGGCGAAATACCTGATCCAAGTGTCATTTTTGGAAGATTCCAAAGCAATGACACACTGTGCCACATGTCTAAACTCGCCCAACGCAGGTGGGCTTTGTTCTACCTGCTTTGCAACGCAGGTACACCATGGAGCAGTTGTGTTTCAGCGCAGAAACCCAGTGGAGCACCTGCTTTGATTTCAGGATTGCTTGTTTTTGAGTGTTTTCAGGTGGAGAACTGATCTGAGAGCTGTTGGTTTGCTGACCTTGTTCCTCTAGGGGTAGGAACATCATGTTTAGGGAACTTTGGATCCCTTGGATTATTGACAATTCATGCTTGTTGCTGTAAGGCACAAAATTGTCTATAACAATACCCTAACTAGAGTTGCTACAAAATGGTATGTGGATCAACCACATGCCTCCCATCCACCTTTGCAAATGTCGCCAAAGATTTTATTTCCTATTTCCAGTTACTCCTCCAATATGACATAAGTACCAAACTCTTGACCTCTTTTCATCAAACTTCTGCCACTCACTTTTCTGACTATGTTCAAGAATGATGTAGAAGGAGGAGCATGTGTAGAGCCCATGCGTTTCAAGACCCTGTATATATGGATTGGTTCCTAAGAACACTTTTGGCTCCCATAGGTAAAGATGTTGCCTCTCATTTCCCTCAGACTGAGGAAGAAGCTCTCCAGATAGCCTTAAAATATGATTTGATATATGCCCAGTCAGGTTATGTTTATATTGTCCTCCCTGATCTTCCTTGGCTTGGTGATGCTAATGCACTGGGGGACATCTCATGCCACTGATGGTATCGTTGGATCCCTTTCCCACCCTCAACCATCACCATATCCTTAACCTCCTATGAGTCCCCAGGGGGGACAAATTCCTCTTACACCTATCCCCTTCTTGATCCTTCGCATGTCAACTCTTATCAAGGTACAAGCACATCATATGCATATCCCCATCTGCATCAATTGATGTCAGGGCTAGTTGTTGATCAACCGAGTTATCCAAATTTTATCGTGAATCCTTGTTATCCTTATGCACTACCTAGAGCTCCATCCCCACCAGCATTAGTTCCTCAACCTCTCATGCCTACACCTCCTCTGCCATAACAA
The DNA here is from genome assembly GCA_031772625.1 of Pinus tabuliformis. Lineage (NCBI taxonomy): Eukaryota > Viridiplantae > Streptophyta > Pinopsida > Pinales > Pinaceae > Pinus > Pinus tabuliformis. Next base: position 1,987,829,931 of record CM062819.1, on the reverse strand, counting down.
CAACCACCTCCAAGAATCTGGTGTATGCTCAGCAGAGTACTACTAATCCCCCTAACCCAAAGCGAAAGAAAAAGGGAAAAGGTAACTAGAATCAACAACCTCAAGGTAACCAAGGCAACCAAGGTTGAAAACCTAATGCCCTTAAGGGTGACCAACCTAATCCCGCAATCCAACAACAAGGTAGACAACCCAAGCAAAAAAAGGCTCTTATAACCAATAAACCTTGTGCCTGTTGTGGAGTTTTTTGCCATTATACTAATGAATGTCCCTTTTTACTTCAAATTCTCCAAGCATGGGAAGCTCAAGCAACTGCTCCTAGAGGACTTGAACCCATTGCTCCACCTCCTCCCCTTCTTGCTTCATCACAACTGGTTGTGCTTACAAATCCTTTTCCTAATCAAGGCTATGTGGATGCCTAAACCACACAGGGGAAGACAACCCCTCAACCTTCACAATATGGCCAACATAATTACCATATTCTTGTGATGAATTCCGAAGAAGACAACACCAAATAAGTTAGCTTCCAGACTTAGTCGTGCCAATACGAAAAACCTTTTGTAAAGTCAAAAATTCATTCCTTGCCCAAATTTTCCACTAAGCATCTGTCATCACCAAATGGTACCTTACAAATCCCTCCACCTAAATTCGAGGTTCTCCCCAAGATCCCCAAAGGTCCATTACGTCGAAATATTGCTTTTTCTAAAGCCGCCCATACCTATAACATAGTAGATGACTTGGTGCAGTCTCCTACTACCATGTCAACATTGGAAGTCCTCCAAGCGTTCCCATCCCAATGGAAAGCTCTACTATCTACTTTGGGCATTGTGGGTCCCTCTAACGATCGTATTATTATATTTGATGTTGATAAAGAGGAATACCCTCCCCCCCCTCCTTCATATGTTTCCTTTCAAATACCAGACTCCATAAAAAATGTCACTGTCTAGCAATTTATAATAGATGAAGGAGCCTCCACCTGTGCGATGGAAACTAGTGTTTGGAAGCAACTTGGTTCCCCTCACATGTCACCATCCATTATCACTCTTTATCCTTGGGGCAATCACCCCTCATGACACCTTGGTTTATATCAAAATTGTAGCATTATTATTGTTGGAAAGACAGTCTTGATTGATATCTAGTCATTGATGCCCCATTATATTATAACATCTTGTTGGGTCGTAGTTACACCTATTCCATGTTTTTTGTTGCATTCATTGTCTTTCATAAGATGTTCTTTCCTCATAATCGAAAGATTGTCACTATCAATTACTTGACTTACTATGACCCTTAGTCACAAACATCTCCTCAGACCACTATTTCATTAACGAAGGCAAATAAGACTATCCCTTCCTTAATTGATGTTTCTCCTAGAGTCTAAACATTAGGAGAGTTTTGAGGTATAAAATGGGCCTCGTAAGGAAATTATAAAATAATACTGTAAATAATAAAATAAGATTAGATTACATCATCAAGTTTTAGAGGGGAAAAAGAAAAAACTATTTTTTCAACTCGTATTTTCAACTTATCTCCCTATGGGTTTACTCAAATTTCGAGCGGAAACACTCGTTGGATGCATAATTTGATTCCTCATCCAAGGAATATCCATGTTGCATACTTTCGATGGACCCTGCTACACGAAAAATGAGAAATACATGAAAAACATGATTGCAATCACGGTTTTTCATGTATTTCTTATTTTTCGTGTAGAAGGGTCCATTGAAAGTATGCAACATGTGTACTCCTTGGATGAGGAATTAAATTTTGCATCCAACGAGTACTCTCGGTCGAAATTTGAGTAAAACCTTAGGGATATAAGTTAAAAATACGAGTTGAAAAAGTAGTTTTATTATTTTATTATTTTTTAATCTTTTTACTTTTTTACTCCAAAAATGGTGAATCATCCCCCATGGTTGACATCATCATCTTGAATCAGATAGTATATTTTTCTTAGGAGGCCTATTTTAGACCTAAAAATTCCCCAAAATGAATATTCCATGTTATTGGGGCTTACTATGGCCCAACACCTACTCCTTCTAAGCCTAGCTCTTATAGTGTTTGCATGCTTCAAGCGTCACAAATCGCATGCAAGCGGCCTAGTACACCTTCTCAGAAACCAACTCCTCTACAACCTCCTACTCAAGACTCAACTTGTCCTTTAGGTACAATTCCTCTGGGGTAGTTTCCTTCTTTTGGTATCTCTCTCAGTCCTTTTCCACCTATAACTATTCCCCTATGTCTCTCTCATGGAGGAGAAGTTCCTCCAGGTCATTACCCCTCTGGTTAGATACCTTTCTTGTTCTTGCCACCAAGAATATTTTCTACCCCTGTCATGACTACATTGAGTATTTCCAAAATCACCATAGGGATCCTAGTATGGTACTTTGTTCCTCATGCAAACACTCCTTTTGACCAACAAAAACCTTAGACAACTTTGACCCCGGTTCAACCCGTTGTAAACACCCCTTCCTTTCCTTCAGTTCTACAACAACCTCAATAGGAAGCCACTCTTGTTCCAAAAGAATCTGATGAGGAGAGCAAAGCCTAGAAAAAGGGGAACAAAGACAAGGCACCCCAAGCAACTCCCACTCCTCCTAAACCTCCAAATCCTTCTCCTCCATGTGCTTTGGGCATGCCACCAATAATTGTCCTGGCCTCCCTCATGTTAATAACAAGGTCTTTGATACCTTTCCCGACTCTAACATTCATGAGGTCCATGTTACCTTACTCGATTCAACCAAGAAGAACAAGACCTTACGCATGAATCACCCTTGTTCTTTGTGTGATAACTATGGACATTACTCCCATCATTGTCCCTGTCTCAAAGATTATCATGATACACTTCAAGTGTTTCGGTTGTTAGATGTTGCTTGTAGTGAATCCACTTCCCCTATACCTACGAGTCCTAGCCCCAACGCATCGCTAGGGTAAGAGGTATCTCAACCCACCATTGTGATCCCTCCTTTTGATGTTGAGATGATGAATAGTTTAGCCCCTATTATCTACCAATCATCATCCATGGGATCTATATATTTAGACTCTTTAAGAGTTTCCTATTATGCTTCTTTCGAACTTACTTTGGGAGACACTTTAGTTTCATCATCGGCAGATGTCACTTCTACTAGTCATCTTCGCAACCATTCTGATGATGCACATGTGAACCTTGACTCTCATGAATATGCCTCAGGCAGTTCCTCATCATGTGGTTTGTCTTCCTCTCATCCTACCATCTTTCATTTTGATGAAGACATCATGGAAGCCATGATTACCCCTGATTATCCTTGGGACGATATGCACCATCATATGTACTTCCTTCTGCAACAAACCCATGATAAATATGTTGTGGAGTCAAAAGACTACATCCATGGTGAGGCTGATTGGTTTAAAAATCCTATTCCCTCCCCAGATTCTTTCAAAGAAGGAAATATGGCTAACATTTCCCCTACCATCAAAATTAACATTTCGAATAAACCAGGGGTTTAGGAAAATATCACTTTGGGGGCACCATGCACCCCCAAAGAAATTGAAGCTTACACTAAGTTATTCAAATAATTCCATGACATTTTTGCGTGGTCCTATTATGAGATGCCTGGACTTGATCCTGCCATTGTTGAACACCACATCGACACATGGCCCGATGACATTCTCGTCTGCCAAAAAAAATTTCCTATCCATCCCTCCAAGCGTGATGCTATTAAAGCCAAAATCAATAACCTCAAGTAGGCTGGTTTCATTTACCCCATTGAATACATCACATGGGTATCGAATCATGTTACTATTATTAAGAAACAAGGCACCATTTGTGTCTGCACAAACTTTCATGATCTAAACAAAGCTTGTCTCAAAGACAATTTCCCCACACCTTTCATTAACTAAATCATTGACAAGTGTGCAGTACATGAGGTCCTTTCCTTTATGGTTGGATTCTCGAGGTACAATCAGATTCGTATCCTCTTTTCCAATCAACTTAAAACTACCTTTACTAGTTTGTGGGGAACCTTTGCTTATAGGGCCATGCCTTACGATTTAAAGAATGTTGGGGTGAATTTTCAATGTGCCATGTCATATTTTTTTCATGACCTAGGTCACATTATCCTTTCATTTCTAGACGATCTCATCACTCATTCCAAGCTCTATTCACAATACCTTAATTATTTTCACACCATCTTCCTCCAATGTCACAAGTATAACATTCAAGTCAATCCCCTTAAGTGTGTCTTTTGTCCAGATTTTTGGATTCATTGTGTCCAAAGTTGGTATCACCCTTGACCCTCTCAAATTTCAAGCCATTCTTAAAATTCCTCCTCCTCGCACCCTTCTCCAGTTATAAAGCCTCCAAGACAAAGGCAACTTTCTTTGTTAGTTTGTTCTTGACTATGCCACCACTGCTCATGGGTTTTTTAGACTCCTTCGATCTATCATTCCATTTGTTTGCGATGAAAAAGCTCAATAGTATTTTTATTCCCTCAAACATGCTCTCACTTTCACTCCATTGACCACATAACTTTGGGAGGGACTTCATCTTGTATGTCTCAGCTTCCACCAATTCAGTTGTCAGATTCTTAATATAAGAAGATGGAACTGAAGATGAGCATGCCATTAATATGTTAGTAAGAACCTTAATGGCCCCCCGTGTCCTATTCTCATGAAGAAAAGTTGGAGTTGGCCATTGTGTTCTTTATTCATAAATTACATCATTATATCCCTATGCGTACCATCAAGGTCGTGACCAATTCAAACCCCATGGAATTCTTGTTGCGTTAGTAGATCATCAATGGGAAGTATGCCCACTGGATAGTTATCCTCCAGGAATTCGATTTGGAATTTGTCACCCCTAAAAGTAAGAAAGGTTTAGCCCTCGGTGAATTCATTTTTGAACTTCCTACTGGTGTGCCAGATCCGCTGGTAAATGATGACCTTATAAATGAACACTTGTTTGATATAACCTTGGATGATCCTTGGTATGGTGACATCCTTTCCAATTTGTCAACCCATAAATTTGCCCCCCATCTCAATCGTGATGATTGACGAAGTATTCGACATCAAGCCCCTCGTTATCTCCTTATCGTTGAATATTTTTATCGTCGCAATGTCGACACTGTCCTTCATTGTTCTCTCACCCATGTTGAAGTTGAGAAAATGATCAATGCCTATCACAATGGTGCTTGTGGTGATCATCTATCTGGAATGGACAGTTCCTAGAAAATCATGCAAGATACTTTTGGCCTTCTCTCTTAGCAATTGCATTGAGGAAATCAAACACTATCCCAATTGTCAATTATATGCCCCTAAGGCTTGAGCTCCATCTACTTCCCTCCATCTGTCATCGCAGTCGGTCCTTTCTGTAAAAGGGACATTGAGTTTATGGAGTTTCAACCTCCATATACTAATAACCATAAGTATATTATCATGGTTGTCAACTATTTCACCAAATGGGCTGATCCAGGTGGATATTGGTGGCCACCTGCCAAGTCCACTTGGACACCCACCATTGTTTGTTTCAGCTTTTCAGTTTCCTTAATTGTAGCACAGTTTACTATTTTTAGCAGTTTTTTCGGGTCCTGAACTTCCAAAGCCATTTGAGGCCCTAAACGACGTTTTTTGGGAAACTTGGGAGCAACATGGGTCCATGGACTGATGTTGCTCTTCCCAAAGTTGTAGTTCTCAGATAGATATTTATAACGAGATACTGGGTGCGTTAAACGAAGATCGTATGCCAAAGTTACGACCCCGAGAAGTTGATGTACCAATTTACCCAAACTTGGCCCACAGTTTGGCGTTTCATCTTCTAGGGTTAGGTTTTTGGATGTTTAGGGTTTTTCATTGTTTCTCAAAAATAAATAGGCCTTCGAGCCTCATTGTAACACAGTTTAGAGGCATGTAGCCACCACATCTCTTCTCATAGATAAGTTACCATCGCCCTAGCTGGTTTATTTCTATTGTTGTTTGTAAGCATATTTCAGTGTTTTACATTAATGAAATGAATTTATATTTCTATTGCATCTCTCTGTTTATGGTTATCTTTGTAATTTTTTGCGTTCTTGTTTAAATCCATATCATTGGTATCAGAGCAGTTTGCATTTTCTTTGTTTTTCTTTGCATGTCCCCAACGAGGTTGGGATATAAGGAGTTAGGGCTTGAATTCATCGAACCTTTGCAAGACCAGCCTCGCAAATCCCAACGGCCTCCCATGGTGGATGAAAATAAAGACAAGGGGGCAGGAGATCCGATCAAAATCTTGCTCGAAGAAGCCCTCGAGCAACAAAGGAATGCGATGATGGGCAACTTTGCCCAGATCCTTCAGCGGCTACCTAGGGGCGACGCATCGAATTCGAACAACTACTCTGGAAACACCACACCGTTTAAGGTACAAGTTAATTTTGAAATCCCCATATTCGAGCATCATATAGACGCAGATGTTGTAGATAAATGGTTAAATCTGTTAGAGGGTTATTTTTCTGTACATGATTTTTCTAGTCGGGAAAAGATTATTTTCGCTCTTCTCAAAGTAGCCCTCCATGTCAAGGACTGGTGGGAAACCTATTGCGAGCAGAAGGATGAAAGTATAGGCTCACTATTTTCAACCGCACCCACTTGGGATTCATTTCAAGATTCCATCAAGGAGCAGTACTACCCTGTCGGAAGCTATGAGGATCAATACACAAAGTGGACCACGCTGCGGCAGGGAAGGGACCAAGATGTGCCGAATTTTACCAATATTTTCCATACCCTTCATACAAAGTTGGGTATCAAGGATTCAAAGTAGAATTTGGTACTCAAATACCACGACTGCGTGCACAAGTACATCTAGGAAGAAATAAAATTCCTGAACATCCCCTCGCTTGGCACGGCATATCGATATGCCGTCAAGGTTGAGCAAAAGTTTAAACAGAAGAAGCGAGACTTTGGATCTACGAATCCGAAGCAAGGGAAAGGTGCCCCCAAACTACAGAACGAAGGACAAATCCAAGGCGGGGCGGCCCAAGACAACCTGCCAAAGCTGCAAGAAAAGAACAATGCCGTGAAGCCAAAAAAGGACACAGGAAAGTGGTGTGAGTTTCGTAAGAGCTCCACTCACTAGAAAAGTGAGTGTTGAGACAAGCAGTCACCGGTGGCCAAGCTAAAGGTTTCAGAATCAGATGCATGTTCCGACTTTGAGTTAGAACCCAACAAGGGGAATGACAAAGGGAAGAAGATTATCGATGTGGAGCCCAATGCCATCGTTGCCACCATGAAGATCTAGAAGGAGGAACCCGAATATCCAGAGGAGGAGGAGTGTCTCTTCCACTCCCATATGTGGGTAAAGGGCTCCCCGCTATAGTTCATTATCGACAGCGGGAGCCAAAAGAACCTCATTTCGGTAGAGGTCGTGAAGTGGCTGGGTTTACCGACCACAACACATCCACAACTGAACACCATCGAGTGGCTTCACCAAGGATGGGATCTTCGAGTGAGCCAATAGTGTCGCCTTCCATACAACATCAAGCTCTTCACAAATGAGGTATTTTGTGACATCGCTCCCCTTGAAGTTTGTGATGTATTATTAGGACAACCATACTAGTGGAAGCGACATGCTGTATATGAATCAAGGCCCAGTGCTGTTATTGTTACTTTGGGAAATAAGTTGTATAGGATACTGGAGGTAGCACCGCCTACCTCCATCTCTTTTATTACTGCAAAACAATGCAGTAAGCTCATTCCCAAAATAGGGAAATTTGTTTTCCTGATGATACGCCCTTAAGGAAAGAAGAAGTCATTGGCCACAACCTCTAGATAGGGCCCCTCCACACGACAACTACAGATGGACAAGGTTGTGGAGGAGTACAAGGACATCTTGACCTCCCCTGTAGGGGTTCCTCTGCACTGTCAGGTCAAGCACTCCATCGATCTGACCACAGGTGCGTCGTTGCCCAATGGACCAATCTATCAGTGCTCCGTTCTGGAGGATGATGAAATCAAGAGGCAGATTCAGGAGTTGTTTTAGAAAGGTCACATGCATCCGAGTTCATTTCCCTATGGGAGCCCGGTCGTGTTGGTACAGAAGAAGGATGGGACTTGGAGACTCTGTATTGACTATCGAGCATTAAACAAGATCACTATCCATAATAGGTACTCAATCCCGCGGATTGATTACCTCTTGGACCAACTGAAGGGGGGAAAATACTTCAGCTAGATTGATTTGAAGTCAGGATATCACCATGTACCAATCGAACCCTCCGATGTGTGGAAGACAACCTTCAAATCCAAGGAGGGCCTTTTCGAATGGTTGGTTATGCCTTTCGGATTGATGAATGCTCCTGCAACCTTCATGATGCTAATGAATGACATCTTGTGGCCATTCACCAACTCATTTTCAGTGGTATACTTGGATGACATCCTAATCTTCAGCCAGAGTTGGGAAAAGCACCTCCACCACATCCGATAGGTTCTCCAAACACTGCGACAACACAAGTTATGTGCCAATTTGAAGAAATGCACTTTTGGCATGACCCAAGTTTAGTATCTAGGATACATTATTGATGAATAGGGGGTGCATGTGGATCTAGCCAAGATCCAAGTCATTCGAGATTGGCCATCTCCAACCACTCTAACAGAGCTCCGCATCTTTCTAGGTCTTGCCAACTTCTACCGCAGGTTCGTGTTGGGATTTTCTCATATCACTTGGCCCTTGAGTCAAGTCACCAAGGGAGGAGCGAAAGAAAAATTCTTTTGGTCTGAATCTCAACAGAAGGCATTCACAGAGTTGAAATATTGCCTCTGCATGGCACCAGTGCTCACATTACCAAACTTGCAACAACCATTTGAGGTCGAGACAGATGCCTCTGACTATGCTATTGGGGTAGTCCTTACTCAACACAGGTATCCAGTGGCATATCACAGTGAGACACTTTCAGACATAGTCCAGAAGTATCCCACTTATGACAAAGAGATGTATTCCATTATGTAGGCCTGGTGACAATGGAAGCATTACATTTTGGGGAAAAACAGTCATCCACATAGACCACCAACCCCTGTAGTTCATATAGACCCAAGGAAAATTGCAGAATGATCGCCATCAGAAGTGGTCCACATACCTACAACAACTCCATTTGAATATCAAGTATAAGAAGGGTAGCACCAATAGTGTTGCAGATTGCCTCAGTCGACCACTGATCATGGCGTTAACTACTGTGCTCAACTCTTGTGGGCACAAGACTTCTGATTGGCCACTTCTCTACAAAAGCGACCAAGAATTCAGCCACACATACCAAACACTCTTGGAGGGTCAGCATGTTCTAGATTTTCACCTCCAAGATGCCCTGTTGTGCCACCTGGGTCACCTTTGTGTTCCTTCAAGCGAGCGTGCCAAGATGATTTGGGAAGCACACTATAGTCGAGCTGCTGGACATTTCGGGGTCGAGAAAATGGTGGCAGTATTGCAGAAGTATTTTTATTGGCCGAATATTCGATAGGATGTCGGGAAGTACATCAGATCATGCACTACCTGTGCCATTGCAAAACTGACCATCAAGAAGCAAGGCCTCTATACCCCGCCGCCTACCCCTAGTCGACCTTCAGAATCCATCTCCATGGATTACATGTCAGGCCTTCCTTCCACTAAGAATGGAAACGACTATGTTTTGTGGTCATTGACAGGTTCTCGAAGATGGCCATTATGGCTGCCTGGAAGAAGAATATCATAACAGAAGCCACTGCTAAAATCTTATTTGAACGAGTGTGGGTACACTTTGGGATCCCACATTCTATCATCTCAGATCGGGACAGCATGTTCCTCAGTGAATTTTGGTCCAGTCTTTGGTTGATGCTCAACACCAAACTCACTAAGTCCACTGCCTTCCATCCTCAAACTGATGGTCAGACAGAGGTTGTTAACAGGATGCTCATACACATTATGCACATGTACAACTCAGAGCATCCACGCACATGGGACGAGATCCTCCCCTATGTTCAGCAAAGCTACAACCGGGATCTCTATAGCTCGACTGGCCACAACCCTTTTCAAGTGGGCTTGGGATTCCAGCCACTATGTCCCATTGATGTGGCCATGCCATTTGCAACTACTTATGCAGATTCGGCTCATGTCTAGTTGGAACAGATAAGGCAAACAACTTCATTGAGCACATCTAACATATTCGCCAGCAGGTCCATGACATTCTGGAGAAATCAAATGCCAAGTACAAGTAGCGACATGATCAACATCGGGTGCCACACAAGTTTCAGGTGGGCGACAAAGTCTGGTTGCATTTGCAAAAGGAACGCCTTACCAAAGCCTATCAGAAAATTAGACCACTCCGATATGGTCCTTACACCATTGCCAAGGCTGTGGGAGACAATGCATTTGAGCTCAACATTCCCCCATTCCTTGGCCTACACCCAATGTTCAATGTGGACTGCCTTAGGCCATACTTTCCACCATTACTAGACACATCCGACATTGCAGAACAACTCACACCCACAAAGTTAAATCCAGATTGCATGGAACAAGCTGCAATTGATCGAATCATGGACACACAGATCAAGCGCACTCACTAGCAGAATATCCAACTGCATTGAGTTGTTAAAGCATGCCAACTCCTTCACCAGGGCAAGTGGCTCACCAAGGACCAAGTTCAGCAGAAGTTTCCTCATCTCATGGAGGAACTCAATGCAATGGGGACCATTGCTTCTTATGGGGGGAGGAATGATCTAGGTGGATATTGGTGGCCACCTGCCAAGTCCACTTGAACCCGCACCAGTGTTTGTTTCAGCTTTTTAGTTTCCTTAATTGTAGCACAGTTTACTATTTTTAGCAGTTTTTCGGGTCCTGAACTTTCGGAGACGTTTTGAGGCCAAAAACGACATTTTTTTGGGAAAACTGGGAGCAACATGGGTCCATGGACCAATGTTTCTCTTCCCAAAGTTGTATTTCTCAAATAGATCTTTCTAACGAGATACTGGGCGTGTCAAATGGAGATCGTATGCCAAAGTTATGACCCCGGGAAGTTGATGTACCAATTTACCCAAACTGGGTCCACAGTTTGGCGTTTCATCTTCTAGGGTTAGGTTTTTGGATGTTTAGGGTTTTCCATTGTTTCTCAACAATAAATAGGCCTTCGAGCCTCATTGTAACCTAATTCAGAGGATGTAGTCGCCACATCTCTTCTTAGAGATAAGCTACCATTGCCCTAGCTAGTTTATTTCCATTGCTGTTTGTAAGCATATTTCAGTATTTTATATTAATGAAATGAAGTATTATTTCTATTGCATCTCTGTGTTTATGGTTATCTTTGTAATTTTTTGCATTCCTGGTTAAATCCGGATCATGGGCTGAAGCCATGCCCACATTCAATAACACCATAGCTACTGCAGCCTTATTCTTCTTTAACCATGTTATCAATCGATTCCAGGTTCTGAAGCAATTGGTTTCTAACCATGGCCACACTTTGAAGATGAGATCTAGAGTGAGCTATCTTCACTATTGAGATTTGAACACCAATATTCATCATCTTATTACCCCTAAGGCAATGGCCAAGTTGAAATTGTCAATAAAATCCTTAAAACTATGCTTCAATAGATGGTGAATAAACACAAGACCAACTGGAATATTATGATCTTCCCTGCATTGTGGGCCTACAGAACCTATGTCAAAACCACCATCGGGTTCACTCCTTTCCACTTTGTTTTTGGAAAGGAGGCAGTCTTACTGATAGAGTGTGAAATCCCCTCCATCCAACTTGTTTTCAAACTCCTCCCAGACAACCAAACTTTAAAACTAATACTATCATGCTTGAGCATGCCAATGAAGACCATCATGTTGCATTGCAAACTATTGAAGCGGTCAAAAAGCACACCAAATCTCAGTATGGTCGTAAAGTCCTCCGGTGTTCCTTTCGTGAAGGCGACCTTGTTATTATCTATGACCAAGCTCATGATGTCCTGGGGCATAGGAAGTTTGAACCATTATGGCCTGGTACTTATATCATTCATAAGTGTTTAGGAAAGGGGGCATACCTTTTAGAGGACCCAGAAGGAGAAATTATTCCCAACCCTCATAATGCACTCTACCTGAAGAAATTTTACCCATATCATTTCTCATTGAAATGCATGTCTTTTTTTTCTTTTCTGCATTTAGGTATATTGCATCCCCTATCATTTGATTTTTTGTTTTCTTGCACCTTTTATATGGATCCGTCATCCACACCACATATCGTTTATGCCGATGGTGCGAGTTGCTTCTACAGGAATCGAACCTCAATAGCTTGGGCCATTTTCACCCCTTTGCATTCGTTAGTCCATTCCAATAGTGTTTGCATTAGATTTGTCACCAATAACCAGGATGAATATGATGCAGTGATATGTTTGTTAGCCGATTCCCTTGATCATCAGATCATTCACTTTCATGTTTGTCTTGATTCCTTGCTACTTGTCATGCAATTGAATGGCATCTATCATGTGCACAATCCTGTCCTGTTTAGAAAATATCTACAAGTTAAGATTTTCACATGTGAATTTGAATCCATTACATTCAATCATGTTCATAGAGCAAAAATTAACTATGTATATACCATTGAAAATAAAATTCTATATTGGCATTTATCACATGCATATACAAGAAGGCATCCATAAAATAAAAAAATGGTGAACCACATCATCACAAAAAAATGCATAACCATATTATGTATCATAATATCCAACATATAGTGTTTGGATTCCACTACTCTAAATACATTCGACATGCCCATAGCATGTTACATACAAAAATGGGGGCACACATGTCCCTATGCCTAATCACTGTCCTCTAACGGATCCTATGCTAATGGGTCCATTCCCCCAGCTCGTAAGTCTCAAACTGCCTGACTGGCCATAGTTATACGCCTGGTGATACCTCGCCACTCTAAGGGAAGACTGGTACATGAATTTGTATACTGATATTCTATCTCATGCCACTCAAACTCTATCACCCCATTCAGTAACAAGTGGAACCTATGGTGGAGGTCCTCCAATAATGCATCACTACGGCCCCAAGTGTTGCAATTCATCCTATATATCCTACCGGCCTCAACGGTACTATATTTGCATGTCACAAGTTTGAAAATGATTACCACATACACATATTTCGAAACTATACATTTAACCAAAATATAACAACTATCACTTACCATATGGGCCCCATGCTCATCCTGTTGGTAGTGGTAGATCAGGATCTCCCTGAAATTTCATTCCACTATACAAATAGTACTATATGTACTATGATCCCAATGAGTGAAGAAATTAGGTTAGAATGCCCATTTGACTCCCCCTCCTGCACCTCGTAGCAGTAGTTGTCCCCAACAGAGCATTTTGGGCTCCTATGGGCCCCCATCATGGATCTATCCATGTGGACAAATGGTAAGGATATTATCAAAGAAGAATGAGCATCAAACTGCCCCAAATGAACAATTATTGTTGGTTCGTTTCCTGCATAGAGTCATCTAACATTTCAACTATGTTAACAACATCTCGGACCACCCATACTAGGTCCCTCCTAGTGCACTCTCCACTAGCATCATCTTCCCTCTAGAAATGTGGTGGAAGGCATGACTACCGAAGTTCTGCACCACTACCGCGACTGTAGCTCGTGTCTCAAGTCTCTCTAAGTCTTGTATCTGAATGCTTGTGTCCTTCACTCAAGTATTAGGTACATAATGACAATCCAAAAATTCTCCAATATGCCTCCCACGAGGCAGAACTGGATGAATCTCTCCCACCACCACCAAGGGTGGCAATCCTATCAGAATCTATATGTCTTGAATCATGATCTCAATTTGATTCCATTGTATCATAAAGGCCTCCTAATCTAGATCTCAGTAACTCACAATATGAGATAAAAGTGGCTCACTCGCCCTCATCAATGGGTCCTTTAAGAACTTAAGCAACCTACACTGCGTCAGATCCCCTCTGACAGCCTGATTCCCCTGAATCTCAGTATGAAGATTATCAAAATATCATTCTCTCCATACCAACTTTAACTTTTCCATACCTGCAAAATATCACTATATTTTTTCAGTTAAGAGTCATCACATGCTTATTTCAAACTCAACCTTAGCTTCCTGGAACCCATCAGCACCAATTCTTCCTCAAGTTCAAAGCACAATTTTTCCTCAAAAAACTGCACTAGGTGCACTTTTCAACCCCTTTTCTGCAACCTGGGGCATAGAAAACAACCCAAAAAGTGTGTTGCGATCATGAGGAAGAGCATGGGTTTTTTCCAATCAGCTGAGACCCTAATATGAAATTTCAATCCATTGAAATTGATAAGTAAGGTTAGGCCACCTACCTGAAAGTCGGAGATCCGAATTTTAATGGTTGGTTTGTTTGCTACGAGCTCCCCAAGATTTAGGGCCTTCTCCTCCTCTCCAAATTCTCCAATGACTCACTATACAAATGAATTGGTTCGGGGGTAAGAAGCCCTTTTATAGGAAAAACCCTAGTTTTTCCATCGCCCATTTCGACCAAACCATAGCTCAGTTTGATGAACCATCAAAACCATTGGAGAGCTCTCACCGAGTTCTGGGTCTCTTTTTTTTTTAGTAATTTGAAACTTCACCAAGAAGCCATTTTTTCCATGAGATCTGACTTTTTTGCCCATCAAAACCATATCTCTTCATTTGAGTCACTTTTACTCTGGTACCACTTTGCATTTGCACTTGTTGACTTATGTGTCAAGTTTCTTCATGAGTAACCACTATTTATTCATGTTTTCATGGTCCCATTTGGGCCTTTCCCCTCTGGCAGCATCGTCGAGTCACCCTTGTTCAGAGAAACAAAGATGAGTCACCCTTGCATCCATGGAGTCTATTCATAGTCCCATTGAATCTTATTACAGTGTATCATCCATCTTTGTGTCGCATTCATCCCATTTTTCTCATATTTTGCCTCCAGCTATACCGATCTATCTTTGAAAACCTTTATTTGAGTAACTGACCATCCCCTATGGAATCAAGTCAGTCACTGCCAAGTCAAATAAAAAATATTATGCTCTGACAAGGGAATTCATCAGTTCACCTCTCATCTTGTCTCCTTCCATCATCATGCCTAGTGTTAGTCCATTAGTCACATTACTATGATCGTCGTGCCTTTAATGAGGAATCCTTATTGCCTCAACTCTGGTGGGCCTTGTTATCTCAACTTCAGCACATTTATTCCAAGTGACTGGTTTCAAGGGAGGTGTACCTTGGTTACAATATTCATCGTTGTTCAGTGACTCAGATCAAGCATAGGGAGTCATCATTTCCCTTTGACTTGGTTGTTTCTTACGTGCTCGGCTCTAGCTCATTATCACACGATCGAGAATAGTACACTTGATGGTTTGGTGATCCAATAGATGGTAGCAGCATTTCCAAAGTGTGTATGAGATGTTCCAAACCTCATGAGGGGTTGGCCCTTCAAGAAGCCCCCCCATGTTCAGATGACAACAAATTATGATCCAGCCTTAGATGTAGTTCTATATATTTGACTAGTTTAGTTTCAGCCACTTGCAACACCCATATTATGCATGTCACCTTCACACAATCCATTCAGATCTTCATAACCCTTTCATGTTCAGTAAGGCATGTTTGGTTGTGATCCCCCCTCACCATGCAGCTTGAGGGACATTATGTCTCATGTACTTAGATCCATAGATGTTATTGTTTTCAATCCTAACCTCTATTTTCCAAGCACATCATGTATATGGGACTCATTGTATAATTGTATCACTTTTTGGCCTGTTGATGCGAGCATATCATGTATCATGTACTTTGTTTCTCAAACCCACATTGTTGGCAACACCATTATTATTTGTACTCGGTTATCTCGGCGGGTATGGGTATGCCTCCCCCACCTCATTTGAGATCATGTACTCTCAAATAAAATGAGACATATCAGTTTAGTAGGTCTTGCCCCCTCCATTCCTCTGTCCTTCCTTGCATTGCTTCAACTCTCTCTCTCTCTCTCTCTCTCTCTCTCTCTCTCTCTCTCTCTCTCTCTCCCCTTTGGTGTCTTGTGGAAGTGTAACCTACATCGTATTTCGGTCATACGATTTTCTCCTAATACTCTTATGTTGGGGGGCAATTTATTATCACCAAAAAAATAATCACCTAGCCATTTCTTACTAGGTAGATCAAAATACATCATTTAGGTTTAATTTTACCATAGTAAATCCACTTTCACCATAGGAAATAAATTAGTGAACCATTTTTCCTAAATTATTTCTCATTAAAATTCAACAAACCCCATAAGAATAATTAAATAAATCATTATTTATTTAATATTATTTATAAATAATTATTTGATAATTATTTCTTAACACCTTTGACTTAATCACCTTGGAATAATTGAATAAATAATTATTTATTTATTATTTATTATTTTTATTTTTGGAATAATTGTTCAACCATTATTTAATAATCATTTCAAACTCGCACTTTTCATAATTCTCACAAGCTTATTAATAAATAGTTTTTATTTGTTAATTACTTCAACCACTTTCTAAATAAATATGTTTGACCATTTTGAATATCCTTTCCCTCTCCAAAATATAATAAAGTATTCCCAACGACTAGATTTTGGTTTGGTCAATAATATTTTATTATTTTCTAATTCCTAATTTAGATCAATACTTTGTTGTTAATAGAGGGTTTTACCATTCATTCTTCACCTTGATCATTCTCATCGTCATCATTGTCATCTTATCACATTTGAGCTCCCACTTGAGTTCAAACTATTTTTATTTGTTTTTCACCCATTGCAAGTTGAGAGAGAGAAACAAATCGTTGAAGCTTAAGGACATCAAAAGTACCCATCCCATGGAAGGGTATCTATAGACCCAAGTTTGTAAATTCTCCTCACCAAGTGTTTCATTTACATTAATAAAATTTTCTTATTTATATGATCCATTGGGTTTTATAAGATCTTTTGCTGCAAGGTTTTTCTTCTATTTTTCATTGCAAATTTGAAGAATAGACAACCATATTTTGTTGTTAGGATCATTTGTCACGAGTGACTTAAGTGATGAATTTTTGGTACAGATACTAAGAATTTTCATACTAACAAGTGGAATGACATTCTTCCTGTGTCATTGTATAGTGACCTGATTAGGGTTGTAGTCCCTATGTCACTTTGACCTTATTAGGAAGAATGGTTCTATGGATAAACATTTCCCGTGTCATTGTATAGTGACCTGATTATGGTTGTTTTCCTTGTGTCACTTTGACCTGTATAGGAAAATGGTATGGTAGAGGACAACCATTCTATTTGTGTCATTATATAGTGACTTGATTAAGGAGGTTATCCATATGTCACTTTGAATTGATTAGAGAGAATGGTCCTAGAGGTTGTAGCCTCCCAACATCATGCTATGATCTCTTTCTAGATTGAGCTTGGTTTTCCATATGTCAAGGGTACTAACTGGGTTATGGAAATGTGGTTGATGTTGATAATGATATTGATGATCATGCTTATCCTAATCTTGATAATCCTTTCTTCTAGAAGTCTTCAACTTGAGAACATCCTAATAGTCATTATGAAAACCCCCTTAGTTAAGAGAGAGTGTTGAAGTTGTAACTAGGTCTAGTCTTCATAATCATGATGTTGTAAAGAGTAAAACATAATTCATTTGAGTCAAAAATATGTTTTTTTTTCCATGTCGTATCTAGAAATTTAAAGAAAAAAGAACATTTAATTTTTATGTACCTTTGGTCAAATCCCAACTACCAAATCAGTCCTCTAGATGACAAGTCAACTTTGTAATGAGAGACATCTTTTTGGACATGGAAACAACTATATATTGTCATACATTCTGCATGATTTGAACTAGTTCACATCTCTAAATTTGGATATGTTTGAGGCACTTATCTTCTGCGGTGTGAAAGATATTTGAGGGACAATCTTTTGTAATGATGCAATCATTATGTGGCACTTCTCTTTGTGATATGAAAGTCTCCTTTAGCACCATACTTTTCTGTCATGCGAGTTTCTTGTGGCTTTCAAGCAAAGTTCTGAGGAAGTTTTTTTTTACTATACAAAGTTATTCTCTTTCTAGTTATGTGAATTTTCTCTATGATTACACGAGTTCTGGGCATACTTTATTCTATGGATATACAAAATTCTAGGCAAGTTTGTCTCTGTAGTCAGCAAAGTCCTCATCTATGGATATATGAAAATATTATGTTCATTATCAAGGGTGAATTCAAACTCCTATTGTGGATAGACATCTGGAATATTATGGATTGATTTGTGGACTCTCTAATGGAATACCATGTGGCACCTAGTGAATAGACCTGTGGCGGATTTCATATGGATGGAGGGATGACTTGGAACTTGGGTAAGCATTATACGGGTTAGTTTATATATGACTTGGATCTCTCCTGTTGGCTAATATTTTATAAGGAAATGATTTTATGGGTTTCCCCTTGTGAGCTTTTCCCTGGTCTGTTACATAGTATTTTTTCATGCCTCCTACACTTCCCTGTGACATAATCTGAAGTGTCCGAAACATGACCATTATACAATAGACTCATCCATGTATACAACTCAGATCCCTTCTAGGACTTTGATTGGAAAATTCCCTGAGCTTTCCCTAAATAAATATCTCTTAAAACCTGAATTTGAGAATCATCACTCTTATAAGGCTAAAAACCGCTATGGTTGCATGTTGCACTATGCCAGACTCATGATGGCATCACTCTGTTTACGTGTATACTCGCGATGATCCCAAAAAGGTAATTTTCCAAAAGAGGATGAGAAGCTTCGTGATCTAGAAGCTTCAAGAGCGGCGAGGTGGAGGTTGTTCGATGTAGATGAGGTTGAATTCTCCCAACTTGGCCTCTTGGTCTTATCCCTATGAGCTACCTCCTTGAGATGATCTCATACTCCTATATTTGGATAGATCCTAACTCCCTTTCCCATTCTATATATTCATCCTCTCCCATTCCCAAATGGTTGGTCAAGTTGGTCTGGTTGGACTATGTCTATTTGCACCCTTATGCTAAGCTTGTGCCTAGAGGCTATTCATTAGACTTGGAGAAGGAGTGCTTGGAGAGTTCTTGGCTTGGACTTGGATTACCACTCAAGGAGAGCCTTTCAACATCAAGGCTTTGGTTGTAAGCTTCCCTTTATTTCATAATAATATACAACTGCTAGTTCATCTTCCCAAAATATATATGTTCATGTATTATTTAGCTTGCAATTCCTTGATCAGTTAAGTAGGTTGTTATTGCATTTGCTATTGGTTTTGGCATGGTTTGTTGTTTCTTGATCACTTGTGCAGGTACATAAACACTGAGAGAAGCAAAAACAAGTCTATGACACAAGTGGTTCGAGGCCCTCAACAAAGGAAATTGGAATATCATCAGAATGAGGTAGGCCATCTCTTTCATTCTTCTTTCCAATTGCAACCTAGGAAGATGTATAGTTGATTGTCACTTCAGTTGCTAGACCCACTCATTGGGCTAGAGGGATCGTCTCTATCCGCAGAGAGGATTAACCTTGTCAACGGGTCGTTGAGTGTTTCTTGTGTTTTTGTACATTGTACGTGTATAATTGTTTAATGACCTAATTGAATAAAATAAATGCTAAATATGAATCACATGTACTGGTTACAAGTAATTATCTTGATTAGAAATTATAGATTGTACCTTAATTTCAATATTCATCACACTTAACTTAATTTTTTTTATGTTTTTTATTTTCAAAAGTTGAGAGGCTTACCTTTCTAAATGCATTAAGATTATGAAAAAAGTAATTTTGTTAATTGTTACAAGTTGAATAAAATTACAGTTATTTTCCTTGGAAAACTACAAGCTTCATTGAGGAAACATAAAATGAGAGAGGTATTTTTCCAACATTGTAAGTAAAGTGTTTAGTTTGGTATTTTCTTCTCTTCATTATTTCTTCCCATTTAGTAATCATGCGATATTTTCACTTCACAATATTTTAGGTGTTAAGGTCGACCCTTAATTGCAGTTTCTTTTCTCTTCCTACTCTCTTTTCTATTGGAAAATTTGTCACCATTGATGTTGACATGCCAGAGGGAGTGTGGTTGGATCAACGCATATGATCTTGTACTAGTCACTGCTAGGGGGAGTGCATACAATGTGTCATTGATGTTGATACCAGGGAAGCACATATGGAAGCACAAGGAAAATTCTTAGATCAACAATTAGCATAGCATGAATGAAGATTTATGGCCCTTATTCTTTTTAGAGGGTTCCAACCTACTTGATACTTAACCACAGAGGGAGGGGGGAGTGACAGTGCACATGGAGGTTCAAAATTATGCTAGAAAGTAAGGATATTAAGGGCATGTTGCATTCAATGAAAGGATTCACATTTCCCACCCCCTCAAAATAGGTTGAGGAAATAGGCACGATTTAGAGTTATTGGTGATATCACTAGTTTCATAATATTTGGGACTCCACCATCAGTAAATAGACAAGTATGTTTATGGAAATTAACAGGCTCTAGGAGTGATCCAGATTTAAACAGGAACGCAATAAAATACAGAGATAACCATAAAGACAGATATGCAACGGAAATAATACCTCAATTCATTACTGTAAAATACTGAAATATGCTTACAAACAGAAATGGAAATAAACCAGCTAGGGCGATGGTAGCTTATCTCTGAGAAGAGATGTGGTGGCTACATGCCTCTGAACTATCTTACAATGAGGCTCGGAGGCCTATTTATTGTTGAGAAACAATGGAAAACTCTTCACATTCCAAAACCTAACCCTAGAAGATGAAACGCCAAATTGTGGGCCCCGTTTTTGGGTAAGTTGGTACATCAACTTCCCGGGGTCGCGAATTGGTCGTACTATCTCCGTTTGACGTGCATGATAGCCCATTGGAAAGATCTCTCCGAGGACTACGACGGAAAATACGATTTTTATTAGAAAAATTGCTGGCGGTAGATTTCCCAAAAAAACGTCGTTTAGGGCCTCAAAACGGCTCCGGAAGTTAGGACTCGAAAAACTGCTAAAAATAGTAAACTGTGCTATAATTAAGGAAACTGAAACAAACTGTAAGAAGCACTAGAGGGGATCCAAGTGGAATTAGCGGGTGGCCACCAATATCCACCTGGATCATTCCTCCCCCCTTAGGAAGCAATGGTCCCCATTGCGTTGAGTTCCTCCATGAGATGAGGGAACTTCTGCTGCACTTGGTCCCTGGTGAGCCACTTGCCCTGGTGAAGGAGTTGTCCTGCTTTGACAACTCGATACAGTTGGATATTCTGCTGGCGAGTGTGCTTGATCTGTGTGTCCATGATCCGATCAGTTGCAACTTGTTCCATGCAAGCTGGATTTAACTCTGTGGGTGTGAGTTGTTTTGCAATGTCAGACGTGTCTAGTAATGGTGGAAAGTATGGTCGAAGGCGGTCGACATTGAACACCGGGTGCAGGCCAAGGAATGGGGGAATGCTGAGCTCAAATGCATTGTCTCCCACAGCCTTGGTAATGGTGTAAGGGCCATATCGAAGTGGTCTGAGTTTCCGATAGGCTCCGATAAGGCGTTCCTTTTGCAAATGAAACCAGACTTTGTCGCCCACTTGAAACTTGTGTGGCACTCGATGTTGATCATGTCGCTGCTTGTACTTGGCATTTGATTTCTCCAGAATGTCATGGACTTGCTGGCGAATATGTTGGATGTGCTCAATGAAGTTGTTTGCCTTATCTGTTTCGGACTGGACATGAGCAGAATCTGCCTGAGTAGCTGCAAATGGCATGGCCACATCGATGGGACATAGTGGCTGGAATCCCAATCCCACCTGGAAAGGGCTGTGGCCAGTCGAGCTGTGGAGAGCCCGATTGTAGCTGTGCTGAACATAGGGGAGGCTCTCGTCCCATGTGTGTGGATGCTTTGAGTTGTACATGCGCAAAATGTGTACGATCATCCTGTTGACGACCTTAGTTTGGCCATCAGTTTGAGGATGGAAAGCTGTGGACTTAGTGAGTTTGGTGTCCAGCATCGACCAGAGGCTAGACCAAAATGTACTGAGGAACCTACTGCCCCGATCTGAAATGATAGATTGTGGGATCCCAAAGTGTACCCATACTCGTTCAAAGAAGAGTTTAGCAGTGGCTTATGCTGTGATATTCTTCTTGCAGGCCGCCATAATGGCCATCTTCGAGAACCTGTCGACAACCACAAAAACACAGTCATTTCCATGCCTAGTGGAAGGGAGGCCTGACATGTAATCCATGGAGATGGATTCCCAAGGTCGACCAGGGGTAGGCAGTGGGGTATAGAGGCCTTGCTTCTTGATGGTCGGTTTGGCAATGGCGCAAGCAGTGCATGATCTGATGTACTTCCCGACATCCTGTCGAAGATTCGGCCAATATAACTCAGTATATTTATTATAACCTGTTTTTAGAAGCAGAAGGATCATTTTGCATCTTCCCATGAGTTGGAAATCCTTATCTGGACACTCTAAGATCTCAGATTCGCGCTGCAACAGTTCCGCCGTCACAAAAATTCTGATAAAATAGCTGATTTTAAATCAGCGATATCTTCCACATCCGAACTCCGATTCGACCCATTTTTTTTTTGAAATTGGGTGATTTTTCGAGAGGAATCCAGATCTGGTATTTGTTTTTGTAAATTTTGTACCAAATGTTTCAGATCTGATCTGCAAACGTGCCGCCCAAAAAAATTCCTGCAAAAAATTGAGAAGAGAAAAATTCTTCCTGCTAGACCCAAGAAAGTGCTCTGTGGAGGTTGTAGCACATGCCTGAAGTTTGTTGAATATTGCTGCAAAATTTGAAACTGAAATATGCATCAAACCCTCATTCCCATGGAATCATAACCTGCTCTGATACCACTGATCCGAATTTAAACAGGAACGCAATAAAATACAGAGATAACCATAAAGACATATATGCAGCGGAAATAATACATCAATTCATTACTGTAAAATACTAAAATATGCTTACAAACAGAAATGGAAATAAACCAGCTAGGGCGATGGTAGCTTATCTCTCAGAAGAGATGTGGTGGCTACATGCCTCTGAACTGTCTTACAATGAGGCTCGGAGGCCTATTTATTGTTGAGAAACAATGGAAAACCCTTCACATTCCAAAACCTAACCCTAGAAGATGAAACGCCAAATTGTGGGCCCCGTTTTTGGGTAAGTTGGTACATCAACTTCCCGGGGTCGCGAATTAGTCGTACTATCTCCGTTTGACGTGCATGATAGCCCATTGGAAAGATCTCTCCGAGGACTACGACAGAAAAGACGATTTTTATTAGAAAAATCGCTAGCAGTAGATTTCCCAAAAAAATGTCGTTTAGGGCCTCAAAACAGCTCCGGAAGTTTAGGACTCGAAAAGCTGCTAAAAATAGTAAACTGTGCTATAATTAAGGAAACTGAAACAAACTGTAAGAAGCAATAGAGGGGATCCAAGTGGAATTAGCGGGTGGCCACCAATATCCACCTGGATCAAGGAGTTAGGTTCCATATTGGGATCCACCCATCAAGCCCCCGAACCATATATTTTTTGGCAATAAAAAAGTTCACGAGATTTCCCAATATCTAATATGATAAGCCCCTAGTCAGACTCCCAACCATGAGATGCTTAAGGTTTGGTGCCAAAGAGTTAAGCATCCCTAGAATTTTGTGTATCAAATGTTTCATTCAATGCAAAAGTTTATGGATTTCATTGATCCCTAGGATGGTTAGCTCCTGGTCATGCCTTAGGTCACAAATTGCTTAGGCATTAGTGCCTAAGAGCTAAAAGCCTTTGGGACCCCAGAACATTAGATGTGTAAATGTGCAAGCATTATAATTTCTGCAATACCCGAGATGGTTGGCTCCTGGTCACAAAGTGATAATATTTAGTTCCTAAGGGCTAAAATCCCCATCGAGCCCCCAAAAAATAAGTATATAAAATTCACAAGATTTTCCCAACAACCCAATGTTGGGATATGCCAACTGGATAAGGAAATAACAATGACATGGTAGTGGAGGACACTTGTCACTTTAATTTGATGTTTTTGTACCTACCAACAATGTAAAATAAATGACACGTGGCATGTGTCAATAGTTCCATGTGGTAGAGGACACATTAACATTAACCATGTGTCATACTATGATTGGTTT
This sequence comes from Pinus tabuliformis, assembly GCA_031772625.1. Taxonomy (NCBI): domain Eukaryota; kingdom Viridiplantae; phylum Streptophyta; class Pinopsida; order Pinales; family Pinaceae; genus Pinus; species Pinus tabuliformis. Next base: position 1,987,805,839 of record CM062819.1, on the reverse strand, counting down.
CTTAGAGAATGAGGTGGTAGGATAAGTGAACCCAAAGTCCCAGAGTTTCAAAGTAGCATTTTCTTGTCAGATCAATTGATATCCTAGGATACATCATTTGACAAGCCCAAGAGATAAAATAAATTTCCAACAACCAATGTTAATTTTGACATCATCGTGCCTCAAAAGTCACACAATCTTCGGGTATCATGTTGCAAAAGAACTCCCAGTAGCATTAGTATGTAGTCATAGGGTTTGGTCATAAGGGGTTGATGTGTAATGTATAAGGGCTTAACAACCCCAGGCCCCCAAAAGCCCATAGTGATGTTTACAAATCATATTCAAGTTTTCCTGACAAGTTGGGACCTAATATGGACCTTGGTCACAACATATGGTTGTAGGAACGCATTGATATTACTGCCTAGATGTTGAATAGTATATCCATGGGTGTTTTCTCTCAAAATTTTGAGCTTGATATACATCAAATAATGGTATCGAGGGATATATATATGGAGAACTCCTAAAATAAAAGGTTTTTGTCAAAGGCTCAAAAGAAACTAGGTTTTGTGAGTTTTCTTAGTGTTAAAGGATTCTTGGATATTCCCTGAATTCTTAAGTATTTCATGAATTCCTAGTAAATTTAAATCCCAACATTTTCGTGATGATTAACCCAATTCTAGAATCCCAAGATTTCAATGTTGATGGAAGGGAGTAAAAATAATAATAAATCCACTTGCATAAGAAATCCCTTGGATTAGGAAATTATTTATAAATTGAAGAGATGAGGGAGGAAAATGAAGGAGGTAATTGTGTAAGGAAGCATGTGGACATGAACAAGTGCACTACAATGAGTATCAACACAAAAGGTCTCCAAACAACAGGAAGAGTGAGGATGACCTACAGTGAGGTGTGAGATTATGAGCAGAGAAAGGATGGTTTGCAATGAAGTGCCAGAGTGGTGAGTAGTATAGAAGAATCTGTGTAGTGAAGAGAATGAATTGTCTAGGGAAAAGATGATGTTGATGAGGTAGCTGCAATGAACCGAAGAAGTGTAGAGGGGACCAAATAAAATAAGATTGTGAATCAAATATCTAGGGAATTGGTTTCACCTATAGGTTGGTTCCAACAAAGAAACGAAGGGGATTGGTTTCTCCTGTAGGTTGATGCCTACAGAGCTACAAAGACAATTGGTGTCTCCTGTACATTGGTGCCTACAAAGTAGCATAGGGGATTTCTGTCTCATGTTGGTTGGTTCCTACAAAGAATCAAAAGGGATTGGTGTCTCTTATAGGTCGGTGCCTACAAATTGATGTAGTAGCAGGTTGGTACCTACAAGATATTTTATATAAAGAAGTTTTTTTGTTTTCTGTCATAATGGTTTCCATGTTATCTTTTGTTTTGGTATTTATGAGATTTATGTTTTAGGATATTTGATTAGGTTTATATAAGTAAAAATTGTCATTATATTGATTCAAACCCCCCTCTTAGTACAATTGTGAATCCAACAACTGGCATTAAAGCAGGGTCCTTTAGAACTAGTCCAACCAATGGAAGGTAGATATTCGAGGGGGAAAATAGCTAGTTAATATAGTCCTTTATCAAATAGGGCCTTAGTGCATAATGGATATACATCTGATGAATAAAAGTAAGAATACTTATTTAAGGACATGGAGATTCAATATATTGATAAAGAGAAATCAGATTTGAAGGAAGAAGATGTTAATGATCTTAACAAATAACTTATCAATGCATTAGAAGAAATATAAAGACAAAAGAAAAACTAAAAGGTTGGACAGTCTATTTCATAAATTTTAGATATAAAACAATCACGATCTTGATGAATCAACAATTCTCTCATGAAGTTATAGCTAGAAGAGGCAAAGAAAAGAGAAGAAATGTTGTTAAGCCAACACAAAGGAAAGGAAGGAAATTATGAGACACTAGAAGATGGGATTGTTTCCTTGAGAAAGGATTTAGAAAAAGAAAATGATTAGCTAAATCAAAGTTTGAAATTTGGAAAGAGTTATGAAACAATATATCAAATTATTAATTTCCAGAGATCTCCTTCTATTAAAACAAGTTTTGGTTATCAGGAAACTACCAAGAGAGAATCAAGCTCAATGATATCAGAAAATAAATGCAAATAAGAACCCAAAAGTTACGATGATGTGCTCAAAGGATCTAAAAATAATGAAAGCAGAGTTAGAAATGAATACAAGGATTAATAAAGACATGATTCCATCAACAATACAAGCAACATGAGAAAGGAGGTGAAGGACCAATAGATATGTGTTTTTCAAAAGAAAGAAAGTAGCACCGAGAAACAGAGTGAGGGCCAACTAAATCCTAGAAATGGATTTAGAAGATCAATTTCCCTATGAAAGAATTTTATATCCAAATATCAAAATGACTATATGAGTAATAAGAGTAGGGGATCTTATAATTTGTCAAGGAATGGTTGCACGAGTAGCAATACTATAAGTTTTAGTGAGAATACTCTAAAAAACTATAATTCATTTCCCCCTTATTATATCATGTAGAATATTTCAAGTGCAATAATTTTGGGCACAAAGTTCATGATTGTAAAAGCAATACATTGAGGCCTCTAAATCAAAACATAGAAGAAGATATTGTCAAAAATATATTTTTCCTTTGTTAATTTGGCAGCTCAGGGACAAATTCCCTCCTTTGGATAACCTTCCTCGTCCGAAGAAAACCCTCTTTTCCCTTGGAAGAATTTAATTTGGTCAAGGAAAAATATATTTTTAATGTAAAAACCCACCCATGCACACAATTACAAGTCAACCTAAAAGACAAATTGGGTCTTCAATGAAGCATATAAATACAAGTGAAATCAACTTCATTTGGACACAAATCTCACGCATATTCTTATTCTCTTGGAGGTTTTTACAAGTTTGAAATTGCAAGTCTTCTTTCACATGTGCGAGTAGGAGAAAGAAGATTTCAGGAGGGATGAACTTTGTCTTTGACCAACATTGATTTTTTGGTGTTTGGGCATAGTTTAACTTGGTTTGATTTCAGATTTTGGACCTGTTATGGAAGTGGAATTCTTTGGTAGGGAGGATGGAATTTTTTGGGCACTTTGACCTTGGTTGACTGCAATTCTGCAACTAGGGTTTCTGTAGATTCTGACTTTGATTTTGACTAATTTTGGAAGGATATTTTGGGATTGTTTTTTTTGCATTTTGACCAACATTCAAGGTTGAATTTTTGGACAGTTAACTGAACTCATTTGAAGGCAAGTTGGTTTTTTGACCATTGGCTTTACGTTATTGTTGTTGTTTTTGTTGACTTTGACCAGAAATGCAAAATTTGGCTTGTTGACTAGAATTGACTTTGAGGCTCATCTATTGGATATTGGTTGGTAGATTTCTTGGATAGTCAAAGAATCAAATTTGACTCTTTTGTTGATGAATTGAATCATTGTATCCCTCTTCTGAACATTTTATGACAATCTAATAAGAAGACGAATTTGAAAGGGCTTTCCCCCTTGTGGGGTTTTTTCCCTATCCTTTGACCAAATACTATGTCTCTTATTTCTCTTGATTGTCTTCTATTGTTCATTGCAATTGTCGTTCTATCTACAATTGTTATTTGATATTGGAAGATTAAATTGAACTGAAAGTGATTGCTAATTAAAGAAAAGAATTGGGCTAAAGTGATTATAACAACCTAAAATAGTGGAAAATTAACAACCTTAATCTCTCGCGAACAATTAGCCCCCTATCACTTACCCGAATTACTCTTGGTCAGTGAGGGTGAATTTGACGAACATTTTTATTTTCTTAAGCAATAATCTGACACCTCTTTTCTATTTTTACAATGAACGTTAAGGAACTTCCCCCCAATTAGCCTACCACTTACTTCTATTGGAGTCTAATGGGGTTTATAGAGTTGGTCTATATTCGTCTATATGGATGATTACCCTCTTGAGGAGAAATTTATGTAATAAAGTAGATATAGAGCAAAAGAAAATATTGTGAAAATCTTCAAAGAATGTTGCTTAATTTTTTCAATAGAAGTGCATTCTTCTATTGCTTTGTCCTCATAGAATTCATCTAATATCTTATAAACTCACTCATGCAAGTTTGTTCTTCCCCTGTTTGTTAACTTTAAAGTTAGTTGGCTTTCAAGATTTGTTTATTGCATTAGGGAAGTGGTCAAGATGCTTCTTTCTTTTAGCAAGAACTACTTCAATAAACTTTTCATGTGCTTTTGTGAAGAAATGTGCTCTATCTTCTATAACCGATAGTCAATCTCTCCTCATGTAGTTCTTCAGGTAGTTATTAATCTTTGTCTCCCACCACTCATGTATCTCTTCTAGTGTTAAAATTTATGCATGCATATTATGTACACTTAGGTCGAACACTACCAACGATGGAACCAATGTTGTAATCTAGCGAAAAGTATCCATTAGTTAACAATAGTAAGGAACATAAACTAAGCTAAAGAATCATATATAATACATGAAATAGAAAAGAGACATAGAGTAGCAGAGAGCTAGAAAATTCACACTTGTATTAATATATCCTCAATAACCAACTGATTAATACATAGAGTCTAATACATTCATATTTATACCTTAAATAGATAGTTATGATAGTTTAATTGTCACAACAAACTTAGCTATATTGACTTGGTCATTCGACTCAACTAGAGTATTGAACAACTTACAATACATTTTTAGGTATGCTGACTTGATTGGGCTAGTCAACTGAGTCGAATAGCCCCACCAACGCTCTTTAGGAGAAATGTTTCTTAATTGTCAATATCAATAGATAATTTGGTTAGCCATGGTGAATATATAAGTTTGATTAATTGGTTAATTAATGCACCCCTATGGCCAACTAGACTTGGACTAAATAGCAGACATTATAAAAATCCTTGAGAAATGCAAAATGCAAACCAACTATAAGGTACCTCCTAAAATCCAATATGCTTAAAGAGATAAAACCCCAAAGGACCATGGAATAATTAAATATTGAGAAGTAGTTACCCTAAACTTCCTATACCATCCTTGATTGGAAAAATTCACCTTGATGGAGTTGAGCACTAACCCTCAGGAGCATTCATATGTTGATTGACATCTGCCTCAAGTACCGTGGGGACTTCCCACCCATAGCCACCTAGGTAATATCCCTAAAAGATAGGCCACTAAGGTTACCACCTATAACCCGAATGATTGTCTATATACATGTGAATGGAACCATACATGTAGGTAAGGTTACTAATCCAAAACATCCTAAGAGATTGCTCAAAGTGGGTTGTACGCCTCTCAAAGACACTTTTGTTAACACACACAATCGAGTGAACACTAATAAAAAGGGAGTGGGGATGTCACCCCATAAGTTCTTGATGTAACTGAATCTTTGACTCCCATGTAAGAGGATCTTTCCAGCAGGTGTCTAATGTGATAATGGATTTACACTCTCTAGTGAAACTAGTTTCATTTTTTCAACCTTGAGGAGTTTCCTCTCCAAATCTATTTCAAGGCTCTATAACCCTAGGCTATTGTTGGTGTGCTATAACCAAAAAGTCCAAATTGATTTTACTAGTGTTTTATTTTATGTTTTTCTTTCTCAAGGGCACATAGTGCAACTAAGATGGTACATAAGAGACTTAAAACCAATCCAATATGCAAGCTATATGAAGAATGCAATTACTTTTCCAATTCAATGAAAACCTACTAGAGGAAAGGTAGAGAGTTCTTTCTTTTTCCAACTAAAAAGTAAACCCCACAATATCTCTTAATGACCTTTTAAAATTCATAAAATTCAAATAAATAATTTAATTCACGAAACACTTGAAAATCAAATCAAATCAATCACTCTTAAGATGCAAATGCAAAAGAAAAAAATCACTCAAAGCACAAAATTGTGGGTTTGAAAGAAAAAAGATGTTAAGTATAGCATAGCTTATCAAAGAAAGAAAACAAGTACACATAAAACACAAAAAAGTTTCAATCTATAACTCAATGTAAGCATCCAACAAACTACACCTAGAAAGATATACTAGGGAAAATAATGCAAAACCCTTGAGAAGGGATCAAGATCAAAAATTCCACACAACTTTGTTTCTTTGCAATATCTAAAACCATAAGAAAAAAAATACTATTTAGGAATATTAGATCAGGTTCACAATGTCATCATAATGATTTGGAGATATGTCAACAAATCAGGCAACCAACAAAAAACATCTCACATCTCACACAAACTAACACTAGGTACAATATGCAATCAAATATCTTGAAAGAGAGAAGATTTAGATCAAATATGATTCATATCCAACTCTCCATAGAAAGAAGAATATATATCTAAGCATCAGACAACAAAAAACCAAGAAAATATCAGTAAAAAAGCCAAGTTACAAGGGCAATCACTCCCACAAAAGGGGAAGGGTGTATTCTAGTCACATCGATGAAGCTAGCACGAAGCGAACACAAGTTTTGGCCACCCTGTAATCCAGTGCTTGGGAGTAACTAAGCTACAAATTCAAATTTGTAAGATGAAAGAAACTTAGATATGAGCCTTAGGATATGGATTTGGACTAAAACAAGCACACAGGAGATCATAAGTTGTAGACAATCACTCAAAAACTAATAAAAATAAGAGATATAAATAATATGAGAATTGAAGAATGATAATTCAGAATTGAAGCCACAAGTGCCATTTTAAAAGTCTACGTTTTGAGTCACCAATTAAACTCATCATGAGGACATGCATGTCGGGAGAAGAAGAGAAGACAAATGGGAGTATAAATAGGAGAATGAAAAGAGAGAAATGAAGCATAATGACTGAAAATGAAGAAGAGAAGACAAATGGGAGTATAAATAGGAGAAGAAAAAAGAGAAACGAACCATAATGACTGAAAACAAAAATGAGAGTTGGATATAATGAAAACAAAGAACAATAAAACAAAAACAAAGGCCAAAAACTCAAAAAACAAATAATAGACAATAATAAATAACAGGAATAAAAATTAAAAATTAAAATTGCAAAGGTAAAAACTAAATAATAAAATAATAAAATAAAAAATGGGAAAAACAAGAAAAGAGAAAAAATTTTAAAAGAAAAAATGAATACTAGAAAACAAAAATAAAATAAAATAATAAGATGGAGGGACAATAAATGAAGAAGGAATAAATGTAAAGAAAAATAAAATAAAATAATAAAATTATTAAGATGAAGGGAGGGATAGACAATAAATAAAAAAACGAGGAATACAAATAAATGAAAATAAAAGAAAATAAACTAAACTAAATTAATAAAAATCAAATGAGATAATGATGAGAGTAAAGTAAAACAAGTGCAATATGCAGCGTTGCTTCCTAGTAGCTGCCTCTTATGTAAGAAATAATTGATAACTACTTTAGATTAATTTAAATGGTTATAGAGTTAAAAGCCTCCAAAACCATCTACATATAAAGTATGCTACATAGTAATGGTAAACCACAATTTAAGGTAGCCTTGGATTTATAATTTTTCTTATAGTTAAATTGTTATACATTAATTGTACAAAATATGTTACAAGGTAATCATAAACCCTAGTTTAAAGTATCTACATATAAAGTATGCTATATAGTAATCATAAACCCCAATTTAAGGTAGCCTTGAGATTTATAACTTTTATTATGGTTAAATTGTTATATATTAATTGTAAACCATATGTTACATGGTAATCATAAACCCTAGTTTAAGGTAGACTTGAAATTTATAACTTTCCTAATTAATGTTGAATAAAATAAGAATATGAAGTTTTTGATTCATTGACTAAGACTTAGATTAATTTAAATTGTTATAGAGGTCAAGACCTCCAAAACCATATAAAAGTGGAAGCATATTCATATTATCCTTGTATATATTGTAAAAAAAATTAAGTTGAATAATGTGAGGTTTGGACTAGCTAAAGTACTATAAGGGTGAGTCAAGTATGCACTTTGCAAGGATTTCATTGGTACAACTTCCAAGCTAGAGTTAGACTTATAGGGTTGAGACAAGTATGTACTTTGTAAAGATTTCATTGGTATAATTTCTAATTAAGTATGAAGATAATGAGCAATATATATATGATTTATGTATGTAAGTGATTACAATTTTATTTTATTTGAATTTGAATTGTTAAATATTTTTAAACCATTTGATAAGAGTGAAAATTCACTCCAAATTCATTAACAAAAAACATTATTATTAAATAATAAATAATAAATAGATTTATTAACAAATTCATAATTCACATTTATCTAATAATCTATTTGTTAACAAATGTCTCTCCCCAAATATTAGGATTTTGATGATATAACTTTGTCATTTTGCAAATTCTAACATTTTAAATGGATTTCAGCATTTTTCTTATAAAACAAATTTTAAGGGTAATTTCAATAATCAAAATTTATAACAATCCATAAAAGAATTCCTATTAAATTTATAAATAAAGCCAAAAGAAAATTAGTATTATTTTAGAGTTCATTCATTACTATTTATAAGATAAAGCCTTAGAAAATGAAAACTCCAAAAATGTTACATGGTTCTTAAAACCATATTGGAAAGGTATGTATTTCACTTTGCATGGACGAGAAGTATTTCTTTCATATACTTTTTCTAAATTTATAAAAATCTATTATTATTTAAATGTTAACACATAACTAGATGTATGTTAGGTCCTTATACTACTAGTTTAGCCCCTTCTTGTTATTAGTGCAACCCCCTTATTGTATTTTTGTGCCCATGTAGTCGCCATTTTTTTTTATTGTGCCCCATAGAAGCCCACTATTGTTATTGTTGTGCCCTTACATTATTATTATTATGTCGACGCTTATTATATTGTGACCCCTTAGACTCCTATATATTGAAATGAGGTCTTGTCTTTTGTATCACCCAAAAATTATTCATTTGTGTAATGTCAAGGAGGTTGCCCCCTCAAAGAGGCTTATTTTGAAGTCATTGACCTACCTCTTCTTCTGCTTTATGAGCTGGTTTCATAACATTTGGTATCAGGGCTTTGGATTCTAGGGTTTCACTACTTCAAACAGGTCATCATGGCATTTTCGTTATAATTGTTTTTCTACAAAGCTTCAGAAGCTGGGAAAAAAAAATCCAATTGAGGCGAAATCGTGATGAACGTCGTGACCGAATTTTAGACCTTTTCGTGTTGTATTTTCGGAGATACAAGTTGAGGAAGTTAAGGCTTTTGCAGGCTCTAGAATTCCATCTCAAACAAATCTTGGTTCACTATATTTGCGGAGGTAGGATCCAAGAAAGTTAGGGTTTTTGCAGGCTCCTGAATTTGATCGCAAACATGAGAACCTGGTAAAATAGTCATAACTTTCTCTCTAGGCATCAGATTCAAATTTTATAAAATATGATAGAAAGAGGACATATGATGGTTTTTTGGGTATTGTGTTCAAGGCCGAAGGTCAAAACTGTGACTTGTGGTACGTTGTACAAGTTCGGTCTACTAAACCAGTATATAATTAGGTCATCGCAAGAGATTAGGCATACCTCTTACTTGGAGAATCAAATATCGATCAGACTTATGGGGTTGGAAAGTGGACTCAAAGGGTTGCCACTGGATGAGATTTCAGAACTTGGAGATTTGAAATTACAAAGTTACAATCGTTTCAAGATCGACCTCCTAAAAGCAAGAAAAAGAGATATGAGGAAGTTTGATGGCAAGGATCCGGTAATTTGGATACTGGAAATGGAGCAATATTTTGATCTACATGATGTGAAAATATTACAAAAGGTACGTATTGCATCTTTATATTTAGAATCAGATCAGTTTGTATGGTATAGAGGGATTTGTTCTCTTAAACCACTTTTCACCTGGTTAATTTTCATAGAGGAAATGATAACACATTATGAGGATACAAAGAGAAACACCTTCTTTAGCCAATTGATAAATATCAAACAAAAGGGTTCAATGGCATAACACATTGAGTACTTCCAAAAATTGAATATAAGGGTAAATGATATTCCAGAGAAGTAGATGATTTATGTCTTCATAGGGAATTTAAAGGATAACATTCAACATGAGGTTCGTCTTTGGGAACCTGATTCATTGGAGAAGGCATTTAGGTTGGCAAGAAAAAATGAAAAAAAATTGATGGAAATAAGGAATCCTACCACTCACAACTATGAAGATGGAAGTGTTGTTTTTCCTATCCTTCCACAACCTACAAGGTTGATACCACAACAATTGGAAGAAAAAAGAGAAAATCGGCTTTATTACAGTTGTGATATCAAATACACCAAAGTTCATAAGTGTGATGAGAAGAAATTATTTTACATAGATTGTGAAGAGGAGGAAGAAAAGGATAAAGAAACGTCAAAATAAGAGGATATACACTAGGAACCAACCCCAGAGAAAAAAGAAATGAATCCGACCATATCTTGTAGTGCATTGGCAGGAATTACCACTCCTCAAACTCTCAAGATAGATGGACAAACAGAGATAGTGAAAAAATGTTTGGAAGGAGATCTTCGTTGTTTTATATCTGATAAAAAAAACACAATGGGTCAAGTGGTTACCTCTGGTTGAATGGTTATATAACGCTTAAGCAAAAATGACCCAATTCATGGCACTTTATGGATATCATACACCATCCATCACATCCTCTTTAAGAGAAAATTTTAAGGTTCAAGCAATGAAATATCACATCAAGCATCGACAACAAGTTCTCCCACTCTTAAAGGATAACCTCACTTTGGCGCAGAATCAAATGAAATAAAAGGTAGATCAACATCACAGTTGAAGAAGTTTTGATGTAGGCGAATGGGTATTTTTACAACTACAACCATACCAACAAATGTCCCTCAAGCAAGCTAAGAAGGTATTGATGCCTCGAAAATCGCTGCAACAACATCGGGGATAACCACCCGGTCCGGACCTTAGTACAACTCCCTTTCCGTTTGGAATAGTGGCTCCAACTGGGGATAATGGGACTAGTTTCCCATAAATAGATAAACGGGATGGATGGATGATCATAAACTACGCTAGCGATGAGCGAATAACTAAAACTATTGACGCGAATATAATAACTATGATCTATCCCGGGGAATTATTGAGCTCTAAAGCGTGGCGTTAGATGGTCTGTGTCTAAAGACAGGCATATAGATGACTCCATCTTTAAGGCATAGATGTTAATTCATTCAAGATTGTTGTGCCTAAATAGTTAAACAAAGCGATTAAAACAAAATTACCACACTTTATCATTTATATCATTGTCACATGCATGATTAAAAGAAAAGGCACATCGTAAAACATCCAATAGTGGAATGAATAAAGATCTGCTGTTACAGCGCATGCATATAATCAACAATAGCAAGAATAATCACATAACAATTCATATAAAAGGAATGAATTCAGACATAGATAGAAATACCATATGAGCTGCTTGACACTCCCAAATATCAATCGCTATTTGTAGTTCTTCCTTCAATGCAAAAACATCCTCAACAACGACAATAGTGCACAATTGCATAAAGAAGATTCCTTGTTAAATTAAGAACAATTGGCCCAGTTTCATAAAAGAATATTGACTGAAGCACAATAGTGCAAACTTCAGTCTTTTAAGTCTGTTACAAAACTTTACGACCCTTTCCAAAACAACGAAAGGGTCTATAAATACTAAACTAATCTAAATATCTAATAAACAAAAATCCTACATAATTGGCATCAATAACTTATGATCCTATTTCCCAGAGCGATCTGGCAATCGGCGGTATGATTCATCAGGTAGGCTGCTTGCCTTTAAACCTGAGCTGACTTGTCGCAAGCATTGGCTCTACTTCAGGCGATTTGCTGAGACGCGAACTGAGCTGGGCAGCATAGGTGGCATCCTGAATGTCGGGAATTATACACCCGATTGCATCTGTTAAACACTTAAGGGCGGCTCTCTGTGTGTGCGGCTTAATCAGGAAAAGCCAATATGCATCGAAGGTCAAACTGTTAACTCCAGCGATTAATCTCCCCTTTTCCTCCAAATTAGGATAACACGTTTGCTCTAACATGTTTTCTGTTGTCATCTTTCCTGGCGTACATTGGGAAATCATATTCGCTAAGTAGAGAGTGTTGTTAACCAGATCAACTAGGTTGCTGGAGGTTGATTTACATCTTGAAGCTGCCCTTTCTGCTTTCATCACCTGAGTGTGCCATTCTGTGAAAAGTATGTCTTTATATGTTTCTGAAATCTTGGGCAAATTTGATTCTCTCCCTTGATCAGAATCTTGCCAGTCAAGATATCCAGTTATGATCTCTTCGGCCTGGTCTAACTCATTTCTGACCTTCTCTACCTGCTGGTTTATGGATGTCGTTAGCTCACACAATGGCTCTGCCTGAGCGATTTGTTGACACAGGAGCCTAATCTGTGATATTAATGCATTGTTGATTAGTGATGCTTCCTTTCTGAATTCTGCCACTTGTGAAGCGCCCTTTGCTTTTTCGAGCTGCGATGACAATTGAGCGATTTGCTCATCCTTTGTTTTCATCATTTGCTCATTCGCTGCTCTTAATTATTCCAATGCTTCTGACAATTCCTTTTGTTTCTGGATTGCGTTTTGGTCGATCCTTTGCCTTTATTCCTGCAATTGTTGGGTTAATTGATCATTCATTTGCTGTTGTGCCAGCAACTGCTCCTCTGCTTGCGTAGCCTTCTGCTTTGTCTCGGCCAATTCTGCCTGCAGTGCAAAAATTTCTTGGTCCTTAGTCTTCAATAGAAGACTTACCTCCGATGCCTTGTTGATTGTTGCTGTGGAATAGGCTCCTATATACTGTGACAGCTTTGTTAGGTCATCGGAGGGGTCCAATTCCTCCTTCCATACTACATTACCCATGACTGTTTGGTCTGGAAAGATAGAAGGTTGATCAGTCCTTTGTCTTTTCCTTGATCGCTTTACAACTGCTCTATGCCTCGGGCTGTAGAAAACATCCAGGGGAGGAATATCCTCTACCTGGAGAATGATTTGATCAGAGGGGTCCTTTGGAATTATCTCAACATCCTTAGAAATGGGTGGGCCACTGGTTCCACTTAGAACCGGAGGTGAAGTGATGTCCTGTGTATCATTTCTTTTGGAAGTGTCCCCATCTTTTGAACATTCCAATCCACTGATGATGGAATGAAACTGCTGCCATTCCTGGAGTAGTTTGGGGTCTATGGTAGTGTCCATATTGATATCGGTGGTGGTCTGTTTCTCTTTTTCGGCTTGGGACTCCTCCCGTTCTTTTTCCTGCTCTTTTCTCAGCTATTCCTCTTGTTCTTTCTTTTGTCTTTCCTCTTGCTCTTTCTTTTGCCTTTCCTCTTGCTCTTTCCTCTATTGTTCCTCTTGTGCTCTCTTCTACCTTTCTTCTTTTTCTTTTCTTTGCTTTTCCTCCTGTTCATTTTTATGATCCTTTGTTACCACTGGAGGTTCCTTTGATTGTTGCCGAACAGGCCCACTTGATGATGTCGCCGGGGTTGTTGCTAGTAATTCTAGAGGCAGAGTTTGCAACCTCTGTTCTCTAAGCTTATTAAACTCAGTCAGCCCTTCATCATTATATTTCATTCGAGCAAGTTCTTTAGCTTGACCTATTGTTTCAGCTGCAACGAATAGGTCATCAAACAAATCTTCTTTGTGCTCAAATTTTGTCAATTTGGCCTGTTCCAGTGCATTGTAGGCAACTTTGCTTGGATCATATGGCCTGTTTGGGATAGTCGCCAAAGTTAAAGATTGAAGCTTTGTGATTTCCTTTTCTGCATGTTTGAGATCATGCAGAGTATAGACACCACACCTGAAGGGAAAAGAGGGCCAGCCCCTCTTCTTTTCTTTCTTGAGAGTTTGCGTAATACTCTCAGCCATAATTTGATAGGCGATTTCTCTTGCTAGCAACTTGTCTGGTATATACAGAGGGAGAACATGTGGGTCGGCTTGGCTGCCGAAAACTCTTATGTAGGTAAATTTCTCCTCCCCAAACCAACTCGCTACCGCTGTTATGTCAAACGAAGCTTGATAGGAAATCTTGGGAATGGGTTTGTAAAAAATAGAATAGTGAATAGGCACCATAAAGCCATTGCAGATTTGGTGCTTGTAAGAGGACTTCCATAGTTTCTGATGGTATATGTGGATGGCCGTGGGATCTTGTGGCGTCCACCTCCAGCCGAGCACAGGGAATTCAAAATTGAAACATAGTGTATCTAAGATATATGCACTGTAATAGAATGGTGGAATTTTCCTTTCTGTGACGATAGTCTGATGTCTAAAGTCACGCACAGCTTGTGCTAATTTGTCAGAAAGGATGGTGGCCCAATCCATAATTATACCGTTTACAGCTGCCTCCATTAGAGGAACCATCTCTATGGTAAAATTAGCAGAGTCATGCAATCCCCATAATCTACACATCATTATTCCCACATAGCAATAAGGAGAAGCAAGAGAATCGACTGAGTACTTACTGGAAGATTCGTGTTTGTGTTTGGTTGGATTTTGTCTCCAATCCCGGATGGGTTCGGATTCAACTTCATTTTCGCTTGCAAACTTCTCCAGGAATGCTTTATTATATATCTTCTCCGGCTCGGGCAAATGATACATTTGTCTTAGATCATCTGGCCTGAACGATCCAAAGATTCTCCCATCTCTAGTGTTGAAAGTTCTATCCAAGATTGGGATTTCTTGAATCGCCCACCGCACTACATCTGTGTATGGGAGAATTTGCTCCCTAGCCGCTATTCTGTGAAGGAAAGAGTCGGCTAAATCTTTGAGAGTACAATCAGACTTGCGAGTAGGATCCGCAGTAGCTTCTATTACTGTCTTTTCTGGTTGTTCGGCTTCAATCAAATTGTAAGTGCCTTGCCAAGTGACTCTGGTGAGACCCGTACACGTAGTATCAGATATTAAGCCCTTCTTCTTGTCCACAAGAGCTTGTCCTGCTGCTGATGTAGTGGAAGCGCCTACGGTCTTCTTAGATTTCTTCCCCATCTTGTTTGATTTTTCTCTTTCGGATGGATTCTGCATAGAGAGACAAATGTGCGTAATACAGAGATAGCAATGAAAACTTGCAAGTGATGAGAACATATGCATAGGTGCGTAATAAGGGATTAGCCTTTAAAAATGGGTGCGGGCACAATCCATGGAAAGATTTTAAGAATTATGATCTCATTAATTGGCCGTTTAAAACCTGTCATCCCTTAAATGCCCATTATATCGTTATTCGGCTGAATGATTTACTTAAGCGTGCAGTGGGCGTTTTGGCGGTTGAGTGCAGGTAAATGACTACTTAACCGATCAAGCTTTAAATATGAATGAACTGTGATATCCCATCACTTAACGGCTTTTCATTGAAAATTGCGCTTTATCGCATCACGTCGGGAGAATGAGGATTATAAAGTGCGCATATAGTGCATCGCCGATCGCCGATAGCGATATCGGATCGCATCGGGGGTATGACCTGTGTGCCTTAATGATGTGCATTGGATATTGCCGATTGCCGACTGCCGATTGCATCGGGGGGGAAAAGCTTTGAGCAACATTAAGACTTAAGTAAAGATTACCACCGATATCCGATCGCCGATTTCTCATCGCATCGGGGCTAATGGCATGGGGCGCTTTAAAATGTGCATAAAGTATTGCCGATCGCCGATTGCGATATCTCATCGGCGGAAATCAATGTGTCTTTTATTTATATTTCTTATGTCATTGCGATATGCGATCTTGCGATCGCTTTATCGCAATGACAAAGATTTGCCTTATTTCTTTAAATGGGTTTTTTCAAAAAGGGTTTTATAAAATGAGTTCATTTGATTATCGGACCTTTTTGAACAATAAAAGTATTGATACCAATTAATCTTTAAAGGGACCCATTTCATATATTAATATTTATAAAAATGATATGAAATGGGGGGTTGTTGTAGAGCACAACAATTGGCGATTCGCTGGAAGAACCAGTTATCTCTGGAAATAATAGAAATACTTAAGCCTTTTCAAAAATAGAGTTTCAATCAAAAGGGGAAAATTCTAATATAACCAGATATATATGTATTCTGAATAAAATGAAACTATTTTGTTAACTTCCTCCTCTTTCTAAGAGAACAAAAACATTCTAAGCTTTAAAATAGGCCTTTATAGGTTTATAATGATAAAATAGAATAACTTTCCAAATCAGCTTTTATAGTAAACTCATCTGTCATAGGTAGAGCCTCTGCTGCCAGCAAACATCTATAGTTTCGACAGGGATACCTTTTAACCATATGATTGTCCATTGTCCCATCCAATTAAGAGTGTGATTAACAGAATGAATTTAAAATATGTTTTCATATTTTGTACTTCATTTTCTTTTCTGTTGTTGATAAGATAAAAAGCCATTGTCTTGGTTTGGTGGCCAGCTATTGACAATGCCATTCACTGGTAGTAGTCTAACTGAACAAGCTGGCTCGTGATGAGACCCCTTGTCTTGTAATTTCAAGACATTACCCTGTTTTGGTTTGCAGTATTGGTAATGTCAGATAAACTATTTCCCTATGAACATGGTAAGCAGGCTTGTAATAAGACCTCTTATCTTTAATATCTTATATTTTAGAATTACACTCTGAATAATCATAAACTTTAGTGAATGGGGTGAACAATCTTCTCCTTAAGAGTAAATGGATGACAGGGTAAGAGTTGAAGATGCTGAAATTGGATTGACTTCTATCTTGATATTGATAACCTTTTGAGACCAATTTGAAAACAGAAAATGATTTACAATACTTTTATGCTTTGAGAGGAGTTGACAAAACTTGAATTGTGGTTTCAGAATACAATGATATCTAATTTCTTAGAAATTATCCTTTTTGGTTAAAAGTTCTATTTATTTAAAAGCAAATATTCATACTAGTTCTGGGGGACAACTTTTTCAAACACAGCAAAAAGTCAATGGGAGATATCTCACAACCTTATTTCCTAAAAAATCCTACAAACTATAAAATCCTACTAAAATGAAAGGAGAAGGGGTTACCTCCTCAGTTAAAGAATTTCTTCAAGATAAGGCCATTAACAGGGAGAGAATCTCTCACACCTGATAAATCTTGCAATATAAAGGTTGAATGGCCTATCTTTTCACAGATCTGAAATGGTCCAAGCCACAACTTCTGGAACTTGGAGTGTTTACCCTTGTCCTCATGGGCTTTGTTCCATTTCAGAACTAAATCACCGACTTGGAATTGTTTTGAACTGGATGAGACTGAATCAAAAGCTGCTTTGATGACTTGCTGATGTTTGGCATGGATCACCTTGGCTTTTTCTCTTTCCTCCTCTAATTTTAGAATTTGGTCATGTCTAAACTGAATAGAAGAGGAAGGAGTTTCCTCAATAAACTGCACTAGGGCTAAAGAAGGTATAACAATATTTGTGGGTAGTATTGCTTCTTTTCCATATACAAGATTAAACAGAGAAGTTCCAATAGAAGCCTTTTGTGTTATCCTATCAGCCCATAATGCAAACACTAAGGATTTGTGCCAATTTCTCTGATTTTGTTCGATAGTTCGCTTAATGATTTTAATCAGATTCTTATTAGTAGATTCCGCTAAACCATTACCTTGGGGATAGTAATTAGCAGAATATTTTAACTTGAATCCTCTTTTAATAGCGAAATCAAACATAGCATTGCCTGAAAAGTAAGATGCATTATCAAAAACAAGAGCATTTGGGACACCAAACCTGGTAATAATGAATTGATCTATGAATTCAATGATTGCTTCAGAATTTGCTGTCTTTAAAGGGATTGCCTCAACCCACTTAGTAAAATAATCGGTAGCAGTAAGGATATACTTATGCTGTTTTGAAGAAGATGGAGTGATTTCCCCAATGATATCCAATCCCCATTGCTCAAATGGTTGTTCAATGTTGATTGGTTGCAGAGGGAAAGCTGATTTACGTTGTCTTCCACTAGCAGTTTGACAATTGAGACATTTCCTTACATACTCGTGGGCATCTTTAAATAAAGTAGGCCAATAGTAACCAGCATGAATAATTTTGTGAGCTGTTGTGTCAGCTCCGAAATGTCCTCCTGCTGGTCCATCATGTAACTCCTGCAAAACCTTTTGGGCTTCAGGTTTTTCAAGGCATCTTAACAAGATAGAATCATAATTCTGCCTAAAAAGCACGTCATCAATAATTGTAAAATTCTTCACTTTTAACCTAATGGCCCTTTTGTTTTTGTAAGACAAATTTGGAGGTGCATAACCATTCTTTAAATAAAAGATTAAATCTGCATATTGAGATCCAGAATCAATAACACTTATCTGATTGATTTCTTGAGTTTGATCTGTATCGCTTGATTCTGGAATGTTTGATGCTCCTGCCAATATCCTGCAAAAACCTTGGCCCCTAACAATCTTTACTGGCCTAATTTCTAAGTCATACTCTTGAAGCGCTGTGACCCAATTTGCCCTTTTTTCACCCAGCTCTTTTTGGATTAATAGTTGCCTAACTGCTGGGAAAGGAACTATCACTTTTGTATGGGTTTTCAAAAGGAAGGGTCTATAATGCTTGACTGCTTTAAATACAGCAAAGGCTTGTTTTTCTACATCGGAGTAATTTAATTCAGCACCCTGAAGATTTGAGCTGAAGAACGAAATGGGTGCTTCCAAATTGTGTTCATTTAGTTGCGTGAGCACTGCAACATAAGACACGTCGGATGCAATGGTATACAATGTAAAATGATTAGAAAAATTTGGAGTATTCAAGGCTGGGGCATTGATTATTGATTGGTTGATTATATCAAAAGCTTGCTTTTCTGCTGATCCCCACTTGAAGACTGAATTCTTCTTGATCATTGTTTGAAGTGGCAATATAATTTGAGAAAAATCAGGAACAAATCTTTTAACAAAATTGATCTGGCCTAAAAATGACTGCATTGACTTTTTATTGTGTGGGAAAGGGATTTCAGAGATTTCTTTGATCCGATCAGGATCGATATAAATGCCATCTTTGGATACAATAAAACCTAAGAGTTTTCCTTGATCAAGAGCAAAGAAAGAATTTTTTGGGTTAAGAGAAATACCATATCTTTTGCAACGCTGAAAGATTTGATTTAGATCATGCAAATGATTATACCTCTTCTTAGAGAATACAGTAATATCGTCTAGATAGACGACTAATGTTCTATTAATCAACCCTCTAAAAGCTATATCCATAGCTCTTTGGAATGTCGCTCCTGCATTTATAAGTCCGAAAGGCATTTTCTGATACGCATATGTTCCCCATTTTGTTCTGAATGTGGTTTTAAGTTGGTCATCAAGATGAACCAGAACTTGGTTATATCCTGAGAATCCATCAAGAAAAGACATCAATTCAGAGCCTGCTACTGATTGGAGTATTTGCTCCATAGTAGGTAATGGGAAGTTGTCTTTCAAGCTCGCTTTTCTAAATTTCTGAAATCAATACAAATTCGAATTTCGCCATTTTTCTTTCTGACTGGCACCATATTAGAGACCCAGTTTGAGTGTCGGACAGGAAAAATAATCTTGGCTTTCAAGAGTTTGTTAAGTTACGACTTTATCTGGCTCTCTAAATTTGGATGTATTTTTCTTAACTTCTTCTGAATCGGTTTCTGATCAGGAAGCATAGGAATGGTGTGCTGGATAATGGATGTATCATATGTCTTCAAATCATCATACTTCCAAGCAAAGACCTGTTTGTTTTTTCTTAACAGTTTAATGAATGCCTCCTTCTCTTCCAAGGAAAGTCCTAATCCTAAATTAATGTTTTGAGGAGCATGGTCAGTACCTAGATTTATCAATTCAAACCTAAGGGTAGAACTTTGGAGCTTTGCATTAATTACAGGTTTAAACCTGTCTTTGATATCATAAAGATCTTCGAGCTTTACCACTGGTTTAGGAATTGAATTTTCCTGAAGTGTTTCTTTCATTTGTAGATCATGGTCATTTTCCTCAATAATTTGATCGTCATAGGACTTTTCAGAAGTTAGAAATTGTAAAATATCTTCATCATGGTTAAATACTCTCCAATTAGTGACATTGTCGGGAATTGAAGGCCTAAAAAGTAATTCTACGGAAAATCTATCGAGGTTGTAGTCTTCAGAAGGTAGAAGCCTGGAAGCTACATTGGCTAGTAGGTCGACTGCCGCGTTTTGCGACCTAGGAATGGAGGAAATGTTAAATGCTGAAAAGTGTGAGGTAAGATCTTGTACTAGCGATTGATAATGCTTGAGGTGATTTGAAAGACAATGAATTGCATTCCTCACCTGTTTAACAATAATTTCAGAATCGCCGAATACTTTTAGATATTGCACTTTAAGGCCGATTGCTTTATATAATCCCTGGACTAAAGCTTCATATTCGGCTGTGTTGTTAGTGCATTCAAATTCTAACCTACAAGACAGCATTGTCTTTTCTCCTTGTGGACTAACCAAAATGCAACCTGCTCCTGAGCCCTCGCTAGACTTAGAGCCATCAAAATATAAAGACCAAAATAAAGAGGTATTAACAAAAGTATTTACATTTTTCTCAGCATCATTGAAACATCTAGACTTATCAGTTTGTGAAAAATTTTCAATCTGAGATGTAAAATGATTGACTGAAAAAGGAGATGGTTGGGCAACAAAGTTGCCAAAGAATGACTCTGACGAATAATTCCCCAAAATGTTATTGTTGAACGCTACAGGTTGGTTTTCTTGCTCAAATTCAGTAACTGTGTGGGTCATGTGTTTTTCTCGATCGATCCTTATTTGATTTGGCTTGCCCTTGTAGGGAAGCCACATATGTGACCAATCAGTGGAAATATACCCATGCAATTTTTCGGACCAATCCCTACTCAAAATTAAACCGTAAAATTCAGGTATATCGGCTATTAGGATGTCAATCCTCTGTACAACTCTGGGATTAGTAGACAACCTGATAGTTACGGAATTAATTTCTCCCACAACCTGCACTTTGGTCCTGTCCAACTGTACAATATGAATAGCAGACTTCTGGGGTTCAATGTTTAGTTTAGAACAAACTGAAGCTGGCATTATGTTAGATGATGCCCCTGAGTCAATTAAACAGTTGTGTAGGTTTCTGCTATAAATCTCATAGGTCAGCAGGAAGGGTGGAGTATGAGAATTCGATCTATCTCCAATTAGAACTGAATCGGTAGCTTCAACCATACCTGGAGGAGGTTGGCCTGAATCATTAGCAGCTTTTGCACTGGGAAGGGGTGTAGAGGGAACATCATTTAATTCTTTAAGAAGTAATTTTTGCTGATGCTTTAATTTACTAAGTTCAAACATAGTTATGTTTGCTTTAGTTTTCTTCATGTCATCAACAATGTTATATTCCATTGAATCAGATACCACTAATGTTTTAGATGTTGAAGGAGAATTAGAAGTTGAAGGCTGGTTTTGGGGAACTACTACAGGTGATTTCTTTGGAGGAACTTTTTCCTTTGTTGTGGTAGCACCTGCACTCCTTTTCTTTGAAGTTGCCTGGGCAGGTTCAGAAGTAATTTTACTTCTAGTAGTAACCGGGAAGGATTCTTCTTCATTATCGGTATCAGAGTTGGGGAGTATAAAATCCCACATTCCGTGGCATTCAGCTACTTCTTCTTCATCATCAGTTTGTGAGGTTGTTTCCTCTTCCTCTTCTTCTTGCTCTGAATCTACGTTAGATATGACATTCGGTGGCTTTGGTTCAGTTTTCTTATAAGTCCTAAATGGTCTTTTGTTTGAGGTTTCGGCCACCTGCTTCTTTATTTCGACCATTTCGTTAGGCAAAGTTTTCAAGACTTTTTGCAAACCTTCCATGTCATATGGGTCTTTTGGGGTTTTCTTCTTTAAATCCTCTTTAAATGAGACTTTTTTGGCTTTTCTGTCTTCCAAAGCAGCTTTCTTCTCTAGAGCATTGATGCGCTTTTCCACAGCAAGTGCTTCTCTCATGTTTTCAGCTAAGGTAGGTTTCCTAGCCCTGTCTACAAAAATGGCTATATTGGCAGGTAAGGCAGTAATATACCATTCGCTTCGAATTTGTTCACTTGGTTTGGAAGCTGTAGGGATTTTATTCAGGAGTTTATTGAATCTAGCATTAAATTCCTTTATTGGTTCCCTATACTCTATTCTCAGATTGGAGAGGTCATTTATTAAAGTAGCTAAGGACCTATCATCTCCATATTTGGTAAGAAACTGCTCTTGGCAAGTGTTCCAACTGGTAATGGAACCAGAGGGTAAAGAAAAATACCAGGATCCTGCTGATCCTTGCAATGTATAAGGGAAGAGTCTAACAACAACATCTTGTTCTGTTACTCCTTTCAAGTTGACTGCTAACATAAAATTATTAATGTGTTCTTCAGCCTGGGTCCCGTCATCTGGGTTAAATTTAGGTAGCCATTTTTCAGGGGCATCTGGTAAAGGATGCAATGGTGCAGGCATGTTGACTGCACCTGGCCTGGTCCATGGGTCTTCCATTATAATAGCAACAGTGGTTGATACTACTGTTGGAATTCCAGATGTATGGGAAGAAAATAATGCTGAGGAGTGAGCAGGTTGGGATGTTGAGGCTTCTAATCCCTGGTGAACAATAATATGTAATGGGGAAGTGGATGGTTGACTTTGCAGAGGGGAAGATGCAATGGAGGATGTGGATGAAAGCTCTTCACTATCAGATCCTTCAGTAATTTTCTTCGCCTTTTTCCTTTTGGGTAAAGGGAACTCAGTGGGTTCAATACCGAGTTTTTTGCTCTAAATTCTGGTGAGAGGATGAGTTAAATTGAACTGCGAAGTCGCACTGCTTTGTGATACCTTAGATTTCTGTGGTGAAATCGAGAAGCTCTGAAGTTTGTGGATAAGAGACTGAACTTCAGGTGATTCAAGAATTAATTGTTCTGGAGTATGATGGGTTTGAGCAGTGGTAGTTGATTCCCCTTCTTCTTGTTTGGATACCGACGAACCAGTACGCAAATGGGAAGATCGAGGGGATTCGGAGGGAGAATTACTCTTAGAATGGCTTATAGGTTTTGACTTATGTGCCATTCACAGTTGATGGCCTCCTTCTAGCGCCAAAAATGTTGATGCCTCGAAAATCGCTGCAACAACATCGGGGATAACCACCCGGTTCGGACCTTAGTACAGCTCCTTTTCCGTTTGGAATAGTGGCTCCGACTGGGGATAATGGGACCAGTTTCCCAGAAATAGATAAACGGGATGGATGGATGATCATAAACTACGCTAGCGATGAGCGAATAACTAAAACTATTGACGAGAATATAATAACTATGATCTATCCCGGGGAATTATTGAGCTCTAAAGCGTGGCGTTAGATGGTCTATGTCTAAAGACAGGCATGATGACTCCATCTTTAAGGCATAGATGTTGATTCATTCAAGATTGCTGTGCCTAAATAGTTAAACAAAGCGATTAAAACAAAATTACCACAATTTATCATTTATATCATTGTCACATGCATGATTAAAAGAAAAGGCACATCGTAAAACATCCAATAGTGGAATGGATAAAGATCTGCTGTTACAGCGCATGCATATAATCAACAATAGCAAGAATAATCACATAACAATTCATATAAAAGGAATGAATTCAGACATAGATAGAAATACCATATGAGCTGCTTGACACTCCCAAATATCAATCGCTATTTGTAGTTCTTCCTTCAACGCAAAAACATCCTCAACAACGACAATATTGCACAATTGCATAAAGAAGCTTCCTTGTTAAATTAAGAACAATTGGCCCAGTTTCATAAAAGAATATTGACTAAAGCACAATAGTGCAAACTTCAGTCTTTTAAGTCTGTTACAAAACTTTACGACCCTTTCCAAAACAACGAAAGGGTCTATAAATACTAAACTAATCTAAATATCTAATAAACAGAAATCCTACATAATTGGCATCAATAACTTATGATCCTATTTCCCAGAGCGATCTGGCAATCAGCGGTATGATTCATCAGGTAGGCTGCTTGCCTTTAAACCTGAGCTGACTTGTCGCAAGCATTGGCTCTACTTCAGGCGGTTCGTTGAGACGCGAACTGAGCTGGGCAGCATAGGTGGCATCCTGAATGTCGGGAATTATACACCCGATTGCATCTGTTAAACACTTAAGGGCGGCTCTCTGTGTGTGCGGCTTAATCAGGAAAAGCCAATATGCATCGAAGGTCAAACTGTTAACTCCAGCGATTAATCTCCCCTTTTCCTCCAAATCAGGATAACACGTTTGCTCTAACATGTTTGCTGTTGTCATCTTTCCTGGCGTACATTGGGAAATCATATTCGCTAAGTAGAGAGTGTTGTTAACCAGATCAACTAGGTTGCTGGAGGTTGATTTACATCTTGAAGCTGCCCTTTCTGCTTTCATCACCTGAGTGTGCCATTCTGTGAAAAGTATGTCTTTATATGTTTCTGAAATCTTGGGCAAATTTGCTTCTCTCCCTTGATCAGAATCTTGCCAGTCAAGATATCCAGTTATGATCTCTTCGGCCTGGTCTAACTCATTTCTGACCTTCTCTACCTGCTGGTTTATGGATGTCGTTAGCTCACACAATGGCTCTGCCTGAGCGATTTGTTGACACAGGAGCCTAATCTGTGATATTAATGCATTGTTGATTAGTGATGCTTCCTTTCTGAATTCTGCCACTTGTGAAGCACCCTTTGCTTTTTCGAGCTGCGATGACAATTGAGCGATTTGCTCATCCTTTGTTTTCATCATTTGCTCATTCTCTGCTCTTAATTGTTCCAATGCTTCTGACAATTCCTTTTGTTTCTGGATTGCGTTTTGGTCGATCCTTTGCCTTTCTTCCTGCAATTGCTGGGTTAATTGATCATTCATTTGTTGTTGTGCCAACAACTGCTCCTCTTCTTGCGCAACCTTCTGCTTTGTCTCGGCCAATTCTGCCTGTAGTGCAAAAATTTCTTGGTCCTTAGTCTTCAATAGAAGACTTACCTCCGATGCCTTGTCGATTGTTGCTGCGGAATAGGCTCCTGCATACTGTGACAGCTTTGTTAGGTCATCGGAGGGGTCCAATTCCTCCTTCCATACTACATTACCCGTGACTGTTTGGTCTGGAAAGATAGAAGGTTGATCAGTCCTTTGTCTTTTCCTTGATCGCTTTACAACTGCTCTATGCCTCGGGCTGTAGAAAACATCCAGGGGAGGAATATCCTCTACCTGGAGAATGATTTGATCAGAGGGGTCCTTTGGAATTATCTCAACATCCTTAGAAATGGGTGGGCCGCTGGTTCCACTTAGAACCGGAGGTGAAGTGATGTCCTGTGTATCATTTGTTTTGGAAGTGTCCCCATCTTTTGAACATTCCAATCCACTGATGATGGAATGAAACTGCTTCCATTCCTGGAGTAGTTTGGGGTCTATGGTAGTGTCCATATTGATATAGGTGGTGGTCTGTTTCTCTTTTTCTGCTTGGGACTCCTCCCGTTCTTTTTCCTGCTCTTTTCTCAGCTGTTCCTCTTGTTCTTTCTTTTGTCTTTCCTCTTGCTCTTTCTTTTGCCTTTCCTCTTGCTCTTTCCTCTATTGTTCCTCTTGTGCTCTCTTCTGCCTTTCTTCTTTTTCTTTTCTCTGCTTTTCCTCCTGTTCCTTTTTATGATCCTTTGTTACCACCGGAGGTTCCTTTGATTGTTGCCGAACACGCCCGCTTGATGATGTCGCCGGGGTTGTTGCTAGTAATTCTAGAGGCAGAGTTTGCAACCTCTGTTCTCTAAGCTTATTAAACTCAGTCAGCCCTTCATCATTATATTTCATTCGAGAAAGTTCTTTAGCTTGACCTATTGTTTCAGCTGCAACGAATAGGTCATCAAACAAATCTTCTTTGTGCTCAAATTTTGTCAATTTGGCCTGTTCCAGTGCATTGTAGGCAACTTTGCTTAGATCATATGGCCTGTTTGGGATAGTCGCCAAAGTTAAAGATTAAAGCTTTGTGGCTTCCTTTTCTGCATGTTTGAGATCATGCAGAGTATAGACACCACACCTGAAGGGAAAAGAGGGCCAGCACCTCTTCTTTTCTTTCTTGAGAGTTTGCGTAACACTCTCAGCCATAATCTGATAGGCAATTTCTCTTGCTAGCAGCTTGTCTGGTATATACAGAGGGAGAACATGTGGGTCGGCTTGGCTGCCGAAAACTCTTATGTAGGTAAATTTCTCCTCCCCAAACCAACTCGCTACCGCTGTTATGTCAAACGAAGCTTGATAGGAAATCTTGGGAATGGGTTTGTCAAAAATAGAATAGTGAATAGGCACCATAAAGCCATTGCAGATTTGGTACAGATGGTGCTTGTAAGAGGACTTCCATAGTTTCTGATGGTATATGTGGATGGCCGTGGGATCTTGTGGCGTCCACCTCCAGCCGAGCACGGGGAATTCAGAATTGAAACATAGTGTATCTAAGATATATGCACTGTAATAGAATGGGGGAATTTTCCTTTCTGTGACGATAGTCTGATGTCTAAAGTCACGCACAGCTTGTGCTAATTTGTCAGAAAGGATGGTGGCCCAATCCATAATTATATCGTTTACAGCTGCCTCCATTAGAGGAACCATCTCTATGGTAAAATTAGCAGAGTCATGCAATCCCCATAATCTAAACATCATTATTCCCGCATAGCAATAAGGAGAAGCAAGAGAATCGACCGAGTACTTACCGAAAGATTCGTTTTTGTGTTTGGCTGGATTTTGTCTCCAATCCCGGATGGGTTCGGA
This sequence comes from Pinus tabuliformis, assembly GCA_031772625.1. NCBI lineage: Eukaryota > Viridiplantae > Streptophyta > Pinopsida > Pinales > Pinaceae > Pinus > Pinus tabuliformis. Next base: position 1,987,779,175 of record CM062819.1, on the reverse strand, counting down.
TTCAACTTCATTTTCGCTTGCAAACTTCTCTAGGAATGCTTTATTATATATCTTCTCCGGCTCGGACAAATGATACATTTGTCTTAGATCATCTGGCCTGAACGATCCAAAGATTCTCCCATCTCTAGTGTTGAAAGTTCTGTCCAAGATTGGGATTTCTTGAATCGCCCACCGCACTACATCTGTGTATGGGAGAATTTTCTCCCTAGCCGCTATTCTGTGAAGGAAAGAGTTGGCTAAATCTTTGAGAGTACAATCAGACTTGCGAGTAGGATCCGCAGTAGCTTCTATTACTGTCTTTTCTGGTTGTTCAGCTTCAATCAAATTGTAAGTGCCTTGCCAAGTGACTCTGGTGAGACCCGTACATGTAGTATCAGATATTAAGCCCTTCTTCTTGTCCACAAGAGCTTGTCCTGCTGCTGATGTAGTGGAAGCGCCTGCGGTCTTCTTAGATTTCTTCCCCATCTTGTTTGATTTTTCTCTTTCGGATGGATTCTGCACAGAGAGACAAATGTGCGTAATACAGAGATAGCAATGAAAACTTGCAAGTGATGAGAATATATGCATAGGTGCGTAATAAGGGATTAGCCTTTAAAAATGGGCGTGGACATAATCCATGGAAAGATTTTAAGAATTATGATCTCATTAATTGGCCATTTAAAACCTGTCATCCCTTAAATGCCCATTATATCGTTATTCGACTGAATGATTTACTTAAGCGTGCAGTGGGTGTTTTGGCGGTTGAGTGCAGGTAAATGACTACTTAACTGATCAAGCTTTAAATATGAATGAACTGTGATATCCCATCACTTAATGGCTTTTCATTGAAAACTGCGCTTTATCGCATCGCGTCGGGAGAATGAGGATTATAAAGTGCGCATATAGTGCATCGCCGATCGCCGATAGCGATATCGGATCGCATCGGGGGTATGACCTCTGCGCCTTAATGATGTGCATTGGATATTGCCGATTGCATCGGGGGGGGGGGGGGGGGGGAAGCTTTGAGCAACATTAAGACTTAAGTAAAGATTACCGCCGATATCCGATCGCCGATTTCACATCGCATCGGGGCTAATGGCATGGGGCGCTTTAAAATGTGCATAAAGTATTGCCGATCGCCGATTGCGATATCGCATCGGCGGAAATCAATGTGTCGTTTATTTATATTTCTTATGTCATTGTGATATGCGATCTTGCGATCGCTTTATCGCAATGACAAAGATTTGCCTTATTTCTTTAAATGGGTTTTTCAAAAAGGGTTTTATAAAATGAGTTCATTTGATTATCGAACCTTTTTGAACAATAAAAGTATTGATACCAATTAATCTTTAAAGGGACCCGTTTCATATATTAATATTTATAAAAATGATATGAAATGGGGGGTTGTTGTAGAGCACAACAGAAGGATATGAAATTATCACCAAATTACTATAGTCCTTACAAGGTGTTGCAAAAGATTGGTACTATGGAATACAAATTGGAACTTCCTGCATCTTCCCAGTGCACCCAATTCTCCATGTTTCATGCTTAAAGAAGGTTATAGGTGACAAGCTCCCAGTTCAAACAATATTGCCAAAACTTGATGAGGAAGGAAAAATCATATTGGAACATGAAGTAGTCACGGAATCAAGGACTTTCCGGATACAAAATTGATCAATTTCAGAGTATCTTATCAAGTGGAAGAACTTACCGGTTCAAGATTCCACATGGGAGGATGAGAATTTTATACAAAAGCATCTAAAACTACTCAAGCATTGAGGACAACACTTTTTGGAGGAGAGGGGCATGTTAAGTCCCTATACTACTAGTGTAGCCCCTTACTGTTATTAGTGCAACCCCCTTATTGTATTGTTGTGCCCATGTAGTCCCCATATTTTTATTATTGTGCCCCATAAAAGCCCACTATTGATATTGTTGTGCCCTTACATTATTATTATTATGTCGGCTCTAATTATATTGTGACCCCTTAGACTCCTATATATAGAAAGGAGGTATTGACATTTGTATCACCCAAGAATTATTCATTTGTGTAATTTCAAGGAGGTTTCCCCCTTGAAGAGGATTCTTTTGAAGTCGTTGACCTATCTCTTCTTCTATTTTGTGAGCTGGTTTCATAACAATGTATAACAAAAAATATTGATGTGTATCAGATATATGGATTTATCATTAAACACGTAAAAAACATGGAAAAAAACAATTTTATATATGATATAATTATTTTAAAGTTTGTAATTATTTATATGTCACATTCCACGTTAAACGATATATATATATATATATATATATATATATATATATATATATATATATATATATATATATATATATATATATATATATATATATAGATAACACAAAACTTTAATAATTAAATATTTGTATGGTTATAACATCTTGAAATATTATGTTTTCTTACCTTTAAATTTATAACACCTGAGCATCAATGAAAAAGAAAAGTTAAAAAGAAAAATTGAACCAAAGAACTTACAAAAGCAATATACAAACAATCAAATCAAGCACTTGGACCTTCATATTTATTATAAAATCAAAGATAAAATCTTATTACAAATTTCAAGTTACGACCCATTTATATGTATTATTATCAAATTTGACTCTTATTACATATTTCACTTCATAAAACATAAAAATAGAAATGATGAGACATGATATATGTGTATCCTTAGCACAATTTTTGTAAGAAATATTGATAAATAAATCAAATTATAAGCTTTATTACATAAGAGACACGAGAATTCGTACCCACTAGACCGAAAATTCATTTCGCTTTTGCACGTCAAAGCATCGGACAATTAATGAAATAACCTGTGCATCCATCAAATCAACATTTATAGTTAATGTTTTGGACATGTGTTATATTATAATTTTTTTCCAATTTTTATTTTTTTTTATCTGAATTGGACTAATTCTATTAAGAAAAAATATGGTACAAGAGGATACATTCATGAGAAACAGAAAACCGGCAACCGGAAATGATAGGACTATCAACCTCGGTTCCGAAGAAGGTGTAAAACAAACAAGGAGCTACAACCTGAGGCTGGGAGCCAGAAGAAACATTGACTTCTACCCTGAGAGGGTAGAGGCCTCAACACAAATCTTTTTCCCTTTCCTTTTTTTGACTTCGACCCAACCATTTTGGGGTGGATGAGCCATAACAATTTGAAGATTGGGGCTCTCCACAGGGGAGCCCTCATTTTCTGAATTAGAGGACGCGGACAAATGGGAGCGTTTCTGAGCAGTGGATGTGTCGGAGGAAGGCGCTGGACCATCAGTGGAAGGAACCACGAAGTTAGGGGCCTGATTTTGTTCTTCATCACTATCTTCATCTTCAGAGCTGGAGGAATCCGAATCCACAACTATAGGTGGAGAGCAAGGCGCCCATCGTTTGGATTTGGGCTTGGAGACGTTGGCCTTGTTCTTTTTTGCCGGACGAGATGGGCAAGTGTTCTGCAAATGCCCAGATTGGTGGCAATGGCGGCAACGAAATGCGGTATTCTCGTAATCCAATGTCTGGGTCCAGACAAAGTCATTTATCTTGAGATTGATCTGTTCTGGAAGTCCTTTTCTTAAGTCTAACTCCACACATACTCTTGCATATGAGTAGAGACCTTTGGATTCCTGCCATAAATCTCCGTTAATGAAGGTGCCCAAGGTATTGCCTATAGCTCTAAAGACACGAGTATTCCATAGGTGGGCCGGTAAGTTTGGAAGCCTGATCCATACAGGGGTCTTGGTAATGACTGCAGTAGCTGGATCAAAATCAGGGAACCAAGGAGTCATGAAGAGCCCTGCAATTCCCATGAACCAAGGACCCTCTTCTAAGGCCTTTTCATAATGCTTACTGTTATCAAATAGAACAATGAAGTACCCTTTTGAAAAAAAAAAGATCTTACAATGATGTGTCCAGTTTGCATGGATCCATGCATAGAGGTCCTGAGATCGCGGCCACAGTCCATTAAATCTGCAAATGATGGCTCTTTCTGCAAGTTCTTGAAGTTGGGTTGCCAGATCTTCATGGGTGAGTTCAGAAAAAGGAACTTCTTCAATCTTGTCAACCAAGAAGGCCTTAGATTTAAGGGCTTCCGGGGGTTTGGGGTTCTCAGAGTGGACTGCATCTTTGTATGAGAAGGGCCGAGCAGATGATGACTGTCCCGCTGCACCACCTCTCAGGCGAAGGGTTACCACCACAGAACTGTTCCTGGAAATGCCGTAAGAAGAGAGCGGAAGAGGTTCTTCAAGTTGTTTACCTTGAAAGAGAATTCATTGAAAGCTTGATGGGATCCCCATCCGGCGTTCTAGATTCAATTTGAGTTCTTGCACCAGATCTGAAGGTCTGACCCATTGCATGATGGTTCTGCCTGTAGGCTGAGAAATTTGAATCTGAAAGGGATCAGAGATGAGCCTTGACCCCTTGCCAGGGCTTCTTGTGCTTCCTAGATCAGCTCTGCCGTGGCTATTTCCCATCCGGGGAGTCGGACTTGCAAGATCCTGGCCGATCTGTTTGTTGAGAAATTTCTTGACATCTCGTTCAGGCATTTCGTCAAACAGTTCGCATGCGATTTCAACTGCTTCTTCTGGAACTTCTTGAAGGTTGTCCTCTTCAACTTCTTCACCAACATCGCCGGCAGAAGGAAGCGCTGGGTGATTTTTCTTGCAAACCGGAGAAAGCCACTTAATGGCACCCTGAGTGATCAGACGGGAGGCCGGATCGACGATCCTCGAGAACCATGTATTGCCGCTCCCTCTGTTATCAGCGGCTGCCGCTGCCGCCTTGACAGCGGCGGGTGCATGGCGTTCAATCTGCGGACGCTCATATGGGGTGTTGTTCTTGCGGCCCAAGCGGGAGGTGCGAAGCTTGCCGCCTGCGCCACCGCCTTCAAATGGCCGTCGATCCTCCTCCTTCGCCATGTGACCCTGAGACCTGTAGTCGGTTATTCCTTTCCGGGGTTCGAAATGTAAAATTTTTTCCAATTTTTATTATTTTAAAATTATTTTTCTTTTATGACAAATGTAATTTAAACTCCATAAAATTTGTCAAATCTATATTAATACCCAATCAAAGAATAGAAATTTTATTTTAAAAAAACTAAAAAAAAAAATCATTTTTCAAAAATTTGTTTTAATGCAAATTTTTGTAAAACATTATTAAAACTTTATAATCTTTTTTTTTTAATTAAAGCCAAAATCTTTTTGACTTAAACCAATTACAATATAACCTACCATTGGCAGGTATAATAAGATAAAATCAAATGAAATGAGATAAAGTAAAGAAACAGGAGAGTAAAATAAAAGAAGATAAAATGAAATAGATAAGGATAATAAATAAATATAAATTAAATCAAGACAAAAGAAATAAAATAAAATTCAAAGAAGAACATAACATGCAAAATGCGAATACAATCAAGGGGAGAGAAAGAGAAAGGAATAATAATGTAAGGGTAAGAGATAATGAGGGGAAGGAAGAGAAGGAAGAGGAAAAAGAAGGGGAACATAAAGCGAGAGGGAGAGATTCAAGAGGAGAGAAGGATAAGATAAATGAGTGAGATTAAAGGCATCTAGCTATTGTTGATATTGGCCCCTCCATCCCTATTAATATTGTTGGAATGTTTTATGATCTCTAAGGCTTCCCTAACCTTGCCCTTGAAATAATGATCTTCCTTCCAGGAACAAGTGGTGCTTAGTCTTGGATGAGTGTTCAACAAGAGTAGGGGAGCAAATTCTTTATTTCTTTAAGTCAGCGTCATGTTCCTTGAGTCTTATTATAAAATATTTCCTATTCTCCAAAATGTAGCACAATCCACAAGAGATGTTAATCTTATAAACTCCTTTGAACTGAAGTTGGTCAACTTTTCCCTTGACAGATCTCATCTAGTGTCGAATTGTTTCCATGGGATTGAATGATGTAATAATATCATTTCTCAGAAGAATATCTAGAAAAGGAATGGTATTCTTTTCTTCAAGTTCCATGGTAAATTTGATATCATTAGAAATTCCATTGTGATGTTCCAAAAACTTGTCAAGTCCCTAGTTGAGTTGCTAGTTCTTTTAGTCTGATTTATGCTAAAAAAAAGTGACTATTGTCTCATAGATATTGCCTTAGGATTTGTCATCTAGTGGGAAAGATGAATGTAAATTGTTCCTAGATCTAATGGCAATCAATCCTTTATATGGAATGGAAATGGCCGAGTTAGGTACATACCTTACACCCTATGTATGTTGATGAAGACATCATACCTATTATAGTAGTTGGAATCCTTGCTCTTAATTATAAAACTTCCTCCAACTCCTTAGTCCCAAAATCTATACACATAGACAACCAAACAAAGATGAAATTTTTCCATTCCAAAAAGGAAAATTAGATTATAGACCATCTCTACTCATATAAAAATGAACATGATACTATAAACATTAGAAATGTAAAGAGGGAAATGAAAATTACATTCATGTAAGAAAACAATACAATTAATAAGTATAACTTCCAGTGTTGAGTCCTCCTCCAATCCCTTACTCCTTAGCCTCTCTTGTCTCACACATAAACTGGGCTCATTCATGTGGCAAGTGCAGGTCTAATGTAGTGGTATTTTTGCAGCATTCTGTTCTTTTCCTGTATTCTCCTCTTCATTTCACCCTTAAAAGAGTCTCATTATAAAGAAATTTGTATGTTTGGGAGGATTTATTTGGACACTTAGGGCCACAAGAAGTTAGGAAACATCAACAATTATTGACGCCAATCCATTTCATGTCAATTTAGGTTGAGTTGATCCACTTGGGAAGTAAATTATCTAGAAACTCTAGGCTCGATCACTCTCAAACTTAAGGCAAGTTGCATACTAGAAAGTTGAAAAAGAGTATACATGGAGAAAAATGACATGGGAGTAATGGATTGTCTATTTTAGCACATTTAAGGATGATGAAGGACACATCCAATCCAACAATTCAAGTAAGTTGACATGAGGCTCCTCCTATTGAAGTGAAGTGGAAAAAGGGTTATAATAGGGGGGGAGAGAGATAGATGTAGAGGGAGACATACATGTGCAAAGAGAGAGAGATGAGGAATACATATTGGGGGGAGAAAAAAATATAGGGAAGGAAAAGATAAATAGAAAGAGATGGGGGAAGGGGGGTGAGAGATGAGGGAAGGGGGATAGACATAGTTATGGAGGGATATAATAGATAGACATATGGACATAAAAATAGAGAGGGAGTGGGAAGAGTTAGGGAAAGAGAGAATGATAAACATAGAGGGTAGGGTTAGGGTAGTAGAGAGAGAGGCATATAGCAGGGACACATAGGGAGAGAGAGTGAAAGTGATAAGGAGAGATAAAAAGGGAGGGAGAGAGGGGATGGGAGGAAGAGAGATGAGCGAGAGAGAAGAGGGAGACATGCGACAAGGGGGGGGGAGATGAAGTAAGTAAGACAGAGATAAATATATAGACAGAGAGATGTGAGAAAACAAGGGGGAGAGGGATAGAAGGATGGAGACATAGGGAGATAGAGGAGGGAGAGGGATAGGGGATAGATATAGAAAGATGAAGACATAGGGAGGGAGAGGGATAGGAGAAGAGAGAGAGAGAGAGATGTAGAAAGGAAGAGAGAGAGATAAGATAATATGGAAAGGGAGACATATGGGAGGCAAGAGAGAGATTGAGATAAGGGTGAGATTCAAAGAGAGATAGAGGAAGGAAGAGAGAGAAATAGATAGAGAAGGGAATGAGGAGAGAGGTATATAAGGTACATACATACATACATACACACACACACACACATAGAGAGAGAGAGAGAGATATGGTGGGAAGACATAGGAGGAGAAGAGAGAAAGGGTTAGGAGAGATCATAAGGTAGGAAGAGGGGGGAAGGGAGCGAGAGAGACAAGGGAGGGAGGGGGAGATAAAGTGGATAAGAGGGGGGTACTTAATGGGAGAGAGAGAGAGAGAGAGAGAGAGAGAGAGAGAGAGAGAGAGAGAAATACAAGGATGTGTGTGTGTGTGTGCGTGTGGGGGAGAGAGAGAGAGAGATATGGAGAAATAGGTAAAGGTGGGGAGAGATAGAAAGAGGGATTCATAGGTCCAAAGAGAAAAATGAAGGTATAAGGAAAGGGGAGAAAGAGGAGGGAAACATAGGGAGAGCAAGAGATAGAGAGAAAGGGAGATAGGGAAAGAGAGGGAGAGCGAGTGGGGAGTTAGGGAGAGAGGGGGACATAACAAAGAGGAGAGAGGAGGATATAGAAGGGTACATAAGCACAAAGAGAGAAAGGGATAGGGAGAGAGAAAATAATGAAGAGGAAGGATGGGATGGAGTAAGAGAGGGGGGTGGGGGAAAAAAATAAAGGGTAGGGAAAGGGGGAGAGAGGAGTGAAAAGGGATAGGGAAAGAGACAGAGAGGGTGGGGGCTTGGTGAAGGGGAGAGATATATTAATATAAGAGGAAGACATAATGATAGAGAGGGCAACAAATAAGAAAAATGAAAAGGGTGAAGAGGAAAAGGATGAAGAGGGCGGCAGAGTGATGAGGGGGAGGGGGAGGGGGGTAAGAGGGAAGATGGAAATATAGTTGTGCACATTATATAAAGGATGTGTGTTTTGGATCATGTGCGCATTAATATAACATGTGTGGACGTTATTACTTTCTAATTTTTTTTTTGGTGGGAACACCTTTTTCAATTAAGTGGTGGATGAGATGGCCACTTTAATTTTAGGTTTGGATTAACAAACCTCTTTGTTTGATCTACATAAATAAAAACAAATTTATTTTTACAACTTCCTAATTTTAACCATGATTATGTATATGTTCTATGTATTCATTCCTAAAGAAACACCTCCCCCATCTACCCCACACACATTTTAAATTTAAAAATAACCCACATTAAATAAATAAAAAACTACACAAAATTATATATATGAAAAATTATAGAAAAATAATGATACACAAGATCCATCTATTATTTACAATTATACAAATGTGTTTGAAAAGATTCCATTATTTAGAAACCAAATCCAAAACTTAAAATGAAGATAAAATAAAATAACATTTTATTTAAAAACACCTTCTTCTTTTTTCCTTTTTTTTTTAAGTTACATCATTTTTGTATAAATGAAATTATATATTTAAGGAGACAATTTGATCGTCTACGTTTTATCTTTGGATATGAGGTCCTAAAAAGTTATGTATGTACTTTTAATATTTCCTTCTAATGATCATATTTTATTTTTCTAAATTTATTAAGCACACTCTCTTGCATGAAGCATTAATCTCTTTTTTTTTGAGTTTGTTTTCCTATAATTTTATTTATTCTTTTATTGTGTCTAAAGACAATGTACAATCTTATATGAGAGATGTTGTCCCTCACTCACACATATATATGAACTAATTAATAAAAAATAAAGAATAATAGTGAATATATATAATATAAGATTATTTCCCAAAATAAGAAACTGAATAGCAAAAAGTAAAATGTTACATGAAAATTGGATAGTTAGAAAACTAAAATGTTACCTGCAAAAATTACATATAATTTAATCCCATTAGAAATTAATAAGTGTTTTAAATATATAGGGGAAACCTAGTATATATATGTGTGTGTGTGTTTTTAGATAAATTTTAACAAAAGTAAAACAATTATATATATATATATATATATATATATATAACATTTTTGTATGAGGTAAAAAAGTCCAGTCTAAATCCATCTTAACTCTAGATCTACCATGTCAAATCCTTTGATATGAAAACCTATTTTAGAGTGAAAAGAGATTTGTTGGGATCACAAAGCACCCAAAGAGATGGTGGTGTCTAAAAACATAGTTGTTTGTTTTGAGCAGCCATGAGACGAATTAACATTGATATTTCAAGCATTTAAATAGGTATCATCAGAGATGAATACCATGAGCAAAACCATGGATGTCCATAAACCTGGAGCCAAAAAACCACTAGTAACTTGATTCGAGTGAGTCAAGTTTACTAGAACGACCCTAACAAACCCCCTGAAGTCCATATAAAAAAGTTTCCATCCACCCAATTACATGGGTAACTAGCGGCTATATTTGCCCAGTTATCTAAGATAGCTTTTTACATACATCATTCAACAACCATATCACTTGAGATAAGATCTCACATTCAAGGATACGAGTACACTGGTTATCTAGTATACATTTTTACATACATATTCAACAACCATATCACTTGACATATGCACTTGTCACCCTGTATCTTTCCAAATGGTCCATTCCATAGCTTGATAACTCCATGCACCACTTACAATGCAAGTATGAGTGAGCAAGCTCTTAAAGCCCACTATTTATGCTCAACCCAGCATATCTACCTAAACATAAGTCAAGTCTTATGACAACTTCTAAGAAAATTTCTACCTTAAACCAAACCAAAAACTCTTTAAACTCTTTAAAATGTTCACACATCACATACCAACGCCTTCTATAAAAATTAATATTGCTTACTCCTTTAATTTCATCCATCACGGTTATTTAGGTTTTAGTTTTCTTACATAGTCACTGCACAACCATCAATCACACCCTTTTTCTCCAAAATTTTATTGATAGCCTGGGCCAACAGATCTTACATAGTCGCTGCACAGCCATCAATCACACCCTTTTTCTCCAAATTTTTATTGATAGCTTGGGCCAATAGATCTTACATAGTCGCCGCACAGCAATCAATCACACCCTTTTTCTCCAAAATTTTATTGATAGCCTGGGCCAACAGATCTTTAGCGAGCTCTGCCTAATATTTATTGTTGGTCACGTGGGCTGACTCGACCCTCGTACCATCTGTTACACATGCTTTCTCTAAGCTCTCTTCTCGGCCATTCCCACTCTCGCTATGACAAGAGCATCAAAATAGGAGCAATGGTCTGGGCGAAGAGAAAATGTGTGCAAAGATTTGAATATGCAGTTGTCTATAATGAGACTTTTTGGAAGCCTTTCCGGTGGGCTTTTCCGGTCAAAATCCGGCAGCAATTTATTGGAATCGCAAGTTTGATAGCTAGTTTCTGCACAATCAAAGCGTCCCAGGGGTTTTTCAGGGTGCTGAATCCAAATATGCAGTTAAAAAACCTTTTTAACTGCAACAAATCAAAATTTAACCTCAATTTCGTCCGCCGGATTCCGTCACCGGAATCTCCAAAAAGTTGCATTATAGACAACTCCTTTGAATATGTGCCCCGTCCGCTTTTTTGCACAATTTGATTACTTACTTTTGCATGCCATTTTAAAATTACACTTGAAATTAGTAAATGATGAACAAATTAATTTATAATATAACCATTTAGGCTTGGAGAAACCCAAAAGTTAGTTTGTATTTTTAGGACGAAAAAGCATGATATATTTATATAAGAAATATAAATGAGCATGAAAGTACATTCATATGGAGTTTATCTGACCCATATAGCCCAAATAGTGCTATTCCTTTTGCTCAAAAAGCATATAGACCCTGTTAGCACTTGAAATTTCACCTCAGTCTGAGAAAGGTAAACCTCAAGGCAACATCAAACCACTTAGCCTCGTAGCTAGCCCTACGGGGCAGGAGAGGGCTCTCTCCGGTCTATCTCGGTAAAGATCTTAAATTGGTGAGATGACCAATAGGGTAACACTGATTTTAGGCTAGTAAATTGATCGAATGGGTTGATTTTGGGTTTTTAGGGTTTTTGGTGGCAAATTGAGGAGATGGCAATTTTGGGTGCGGGGATTGGACACAGTTTCTGCAGGGGGTTCTTTGGGGCGAGATAGGAGACAGTATTGATGCATTAGATTGAGATGAATGGATGAGAAAGACAGGTGAGGAGCTAAGGAGAGCGAACAATAACTTTGAATTCTCCTTAAACAGTAGAAAACATTGAAATTAAACAAACTTAAAAGCAGAGCATGACAGTCATGAATTCTACTTTAACACTTCATTTGTTTAATGTGCAGAAGGAAAAGAAAGGAAATGATTCACATAACACACTTACAAGTACATAGAGAAACACACCATCAATACATGTAACCACAAGAATCCCAAAAAGGACTGCAAAACCCTGGTCTTCCTTTGCCAAAAATTACAGAGATACAGTGAATAATACAATGATAGCTTCTCCCTCAAGAGTCCAACCATGAAAATGAGCAAGAAAGTACATAATATAGATCCTCTAACATCTTTCCCTGCCTCTAGGGTTCGATCTCACTATCCTAGGAGCTGTTTTAACCACTTCTAAACTAAGCACTGAAAACTAGGCAGTCAAAACAACTTGCCTCTATAAGCTAGGAAACCAATTCATTCATTTAATTTTCACCTATTTCATGAATGAATCTTCTAGAAGAGATACATAAGTGTAAAAGTATCAAAAAATTACATTATTTACATCAAGGAGGATAACAATCCACTCCAAAAAGTCAAACATGGTCAAATCTGCATTTTTCTGAGCTGTACAGTGAAATTTTGAGAAAATTGCCTGATAGGTCGCGCGCCTCTGCCTGACGGGTCGCGCGCCTTTGAGGGCACTTTTGGGGCACTTCCAGGTGTCCAAATTGGGCAAGAGTAGGCTTGTTGGAAAGTTCTGTGAGTCTACTTTCCAACCCAACTGGAATTTCTGAATTTGGTGGTCATTTTCCCCTACACAATTGCAATCTCCCAAGACTACTTTATGTGTCTCAAAAATGTGGCAGAAAGTCATTTTTTGCTTGTTTTTTGACTTTCTGGAGGCCCAAAACTTCACAAAATCTCTTGGCAATGGATGAGCATATGTAACTTTTCATGAAAAATCTGGAAATGCTGAGTTTTTGCAAAATGAAGTTGCCAAGAGAAAGGGTCGCGCGGGGGGTGAGACCCGTTAAAGGGACAAAACCTGTAAATTGCCTGAAAAAACCAAAATTGACCCAAAATGCTCAAAATTTCTTGGGATTTGTGTTGTGGCTGAGCTATTTAGTGCCTTGCTCCTTCAAGGAAGCCTCGACCAAAATGTGGAGGGGATCGGGCCTCTTTCTCCTTTTTTGTGCCTTGGACAACCGCCTTTGGAACATCTTCATCTTCGCCTTGCACACGTGTATCCGCGCCCAATAATGGTTCTTCATGTTTCTCAACAATTTCTTATCTTGGTTGGCCTTAGCCAACAGCCTCTCCAAGTGAGCATTGAGGTGGATAAGCATGGACTCTCGCTCAGCGGGCAATGGATCACCGGGTCTTCTTCGATTCAAGTTGCGGTCACTACGGATCCTCCACAACTCATCAAGAGCTTGCTCATCCTCCAACTGTTTGTTGCGCTGCTCTAGATATGAGATTTTCCATTGTGCCCCCTCTAATCTCCTCTGAAATGCATCATTTTCAGCTCTAAGGTGCTAAATGATCTCCTTCGACTCTAGGCTAGGAGAACAGACATCAAGATCAATAAGCTCGATAGCTGGAACACCTGATGGCCCCTCATTAATCTTGGGCTGCTTGCCCCTCTGTGCTGCCTGTGCTGCTGAAGAAAGCGAGGCCACTTCCACCTGCTGTGGAGATAACACTCGCTGAGCTGATGAAGAAGGCGAGACCCCTTCCACATGCTGTGGAGAAAGTACTCGCCGAGCTGCTGCAAATAAGGCCCTTTGGCCTCTTTGATAGGTGACCAATGGTGAGGAGCTGACATGTCTAGTCACGGGGATGTCATGATGCTGTGATGGTCCTCCCTCCTCGTGAATAACCTCAGGATGTGGCAGTGGTGCTGTAAAGAACTCACGAGAGATAAACTCCTCCCATGAGATGCCCTGCTGAGCCAACTGATGTAAGACCACAAGCTAAATCAAACCATAATGGTAAAGGCTCCTATACTGCTGTGTCGAGCTCTTCCTCTGCATCATGGACACCATCCTCTCAATGTTCTGATAGAAGAAAACAGGGATGTTCATCATCCGTACCCGTGTGAAGTGCATCAATAGGCGAATATGGTACGAATATACCTGTGAAAATATGCCCTCACGGGTAAAATAGAGCATGATGAGCCTCATCATGGGAGCATACTCACTCCTGAGAAATCTGAAGGGAAACACACCTGTCAAGTGTCTCATGAGTGCTGGTCTAACGAAAGGCTCAAATGAACATTGTCCAACACCTTGCGCTTATTCCATACCTCTCCGACATTAGGTATCCCTGTGGCCTGTGCAATCATCTCGGGTGTCAATGTAAAGTCCACCCCGGCAAGGTTGACATGTCCATCATGCAAATGTAAAACAAATAGGCGAGCTAACTCTCTGTGATGCTGAATCCGAGAGATCCTCTCGCAAAACTCATAACAAGACATATACTGGAAACATGAAACTGCCATAGGACAAGCCTGTAAATCTGTCAAAGAAGTGGGCTCCTCTCTCTTCTGATGACCGCCCTTTCCACCCTTATGAGGCCTCCTCTGTACCTCAATCTCTGAAGCTGATGCCTGGTCATCACTCTGCTCATAGGTTTCGGTTTCTGACATTGTTTAAGGAGCAAAGTGGCCAAAATGTACTGCTGTTTCTGCCTTGCAAAATGCTGATCTATATGCTGTTTCAAAGGGACAAGGAGCACGAGGGGAATGTTAGGGGAGGGATACTTTTAAAGGGAAAATGGGAGTAAATATATAAAACAGGGATTTTAGGGAAAAAACATTGCAAAATTATTGCATATGCATCATTATATACATTTGTTTACATGGGTATTATGAGAGGTAGGATTAGGGCTTGATTTTTTTTAATTTTTAGGGAAGAGGGGTAGGGTTTAGTTTTTCTTTACAAATTTAAAAGGGAAATTTACATAGGAAGACAAGGAAAATGAAATGGGAAATGGGGAAAAATGATTACAAGGGAATACCCTAAAACAGCATAAAACCCTAGGCATATTTTACAATTTTAAACCACGGCCACATAGAGATTTTTCTCTTGCACAATGAGATCTTTAAAAATGTATTCATGATGTCTTTAACCATAACAAGCAGAAATTTGTAAGTTTGGAGGGCCTACCTTAGGCAATTTGGCGATTTTGTTGGCTCCTTGGATGAATTTGCAGGCGATTTTATAAGGAGGGCGCTGACGGGTCGCGCGCCTCACCCAACGAGTCACGCGCCACTGATGGGTCGCGCCCGTTAGAAATTAACACTGCTGGAAGGTGCTTGACGGGTCGCGCGCCTCTGACGGGTCGCGCGCCTGGTCTGACGGGTCGCGCGCCTCTGACGGGTCGCGCGCCTGGTCTGACGGGTCGCGCGCCTGTCAAGCTCCCAAACTCAGCTCGAAATCACTTGCAAGCACTTGCTCAATGACTTGGATACACAATGAGGGTCGATGGAGGGAGATTGGGCTTTTATAACTTTGATTTGAATTAATTTCATGCCCAAACCCACTTTATAATGTTTTTCTTTGACACTTTATAAACTTGACTTTTTCTTGGTTTCCTTTGTCCTGAAATTGACTAATTTGATGCTTTTGCTCGATACTTTTTGCAGGGATAACATCTGAGGGATCTTGGCAAGGGAGCCAGGGTTACATGCTGTCCTTTGAAGCCTTTTGAAATTTTACCATTTTTACAAAATTTTGAAAAATGACCTTGGCTTTAAAAACAGGGTTTTAAAATCCAAGGTGAAATTTAACTGTACAAGATAGAAATTTTCAAAGAAACACTTTGGAAAACATCCCTATGGCTTGTTGGGCACTTATTAACCTTCAGAGACAATGACCTTGAAGACAAGCTTGACCAAAACACTAGACCTAGAATTTTGACTTCAAGACAAGACAAGTAAGCTTTAAAAGAGTTTAAGGACTGAAACAACTTTGATCCAGCAATACCAAGAGGGGGACAAAGACACCAGCTCCTCCATCAGGGTTATGGCATGCCTAATGGAATGCAAAAATTGACACTGATGAGACACCTACTTATGCAAATGCAAAGAGTTTTGATTGCTGATGGAGGGCTACTAGACCAACTCTAACATTGGCTCCAATGGGGATGGTAGCTCCTTGGAGGTACCAAGAACCTTAGACCTCTGGGAGAGCAGACTGGTGCTTTATCATCATTGGGCAATGGAGTCAATATTTACACATGTGACCCAAAGTTGGACAACTTTATTGACTTTGACAATTGACTAAAATTTGAACTAACTTTGACACAAACCAACTCACTTTATGTAGAAAAAAGACTGACTAAAACAACCTGAAAAACTCACACCAACTAATCACCATCTTCAGAAATATAGCCTTCACCGCGGGCCCCAGACTAAAGATGGAAGATCAGTTCACACTTGCTACAGAATGAAAGTAAAATGGTAATTAAAATGAGAGTGATTAGAGCAGAAAATGCTCAAGCATGATACCTTTTGAGCAGCCGGTCATTTACCGACCCACCGAGACAATCATCACCATTCATTTCTTTGAGAAGAAAAGCATTTGGACCACGGTATGTTGCAATTTTGTAGGGACCTTTCCACAAGTTGTCGAATTTTCCATGTTTCCCTTTGTCTTCATTTCGGGCATCCCATCTCAGAACAACATCATCTATCTGAAAATCATCCGGCTTTGCTTTTTTTTCATAGATTTTCTTTATGCACTCCTGCAACTTAAGGGAATTTTGAAGAACCTCCTCTCGTGTCTGCTGTAAATGAATCATTTGACTAATTCGTCGTTGCATAGGATCCTCCTCGCCACCAGCTTCTTGAAGCAACTTTGCTACTGGAATACTAAGAGAAGTAGGAAACACTGCATCTGTCCCGTAAACCAGTTCAAAGGGTGACATACCAATTGACTTCTTTTGACTTACCTGATCAGCTCATAATGCATTTACTAACTTTTTGTGCCAGCTCTTCTTATTTATTTCCAGCAATTTCTTTATGATGTTCACTAGAGATTTGTTCGAAGATTCGGCCAACGCATTTCCTTGCGGATGGTAGGCGGTCGAATGCCCCAAGCTGATGTTGTATTTGTAGCAAAAATCAACCATTTTTTTCGACTTAAAGGCTGTTGCATTATCTGTAATCAACTTATGTGGACAGCCGAAACGTGACAATATGTTATTCTCAAGAAAAGAAATAATTACCGAGTCCGTGGCCTGCCGAGTGGGAATGGCTTCAATCCACTTCGTGAAGTAATCTGTGGTGGTCAAGATCCATCGATGCTGCCCGAAAGATGCTGGGTGGATTTCGCCAATAAAATCCAAGCCCCATTGCTGAAATGGTGCGCTGATTTCAATGGGCTTGAGAGGTAACGGCTGTAATTTCTGCTTTCCTTGAAAAATTTGACATTCATGACAACTCTTAACTGCTTTATATACATCAGAAAATAAAGAAGGCCAATAGAAACCAGCTCTTAAGATCTTGTTAGCTGTGGTCTTCCAAAACAAGTGACCCCCACAGTCACCTTTATGAAAATCCTCTACCGCTGTCTTAGCTTCTTCTTCGACTAAACAATTCAGCAATATGCCACCGGGGTCTTTCCAATAAAGTGCAGATTTGATGATGCAAAATTTGGCAGCCTTTAACTTCAATGTTCTAGCTTTGTTTCTAGGCATCCCAGGGGGTGAAGACAAATTTTGAAGCACATATACTATATCAGCATACCAAGGAGAAGAAACAAAGATATCTGATACCTGTAGAGCTGAATTTTCTTCATCTTCATTGAATAAGGCAGCAATCAAATTGATGTCAAGGACATGAAGATTCGTTTCAGCCATCATCTTAGCAAGACCTTGACCCTTGATCAACTTGGTAGGCTTAATTTCCACATCATATTCTAATAATGCAGCGATCCACTTACCCCTTCTTCCTTCCGGTTCCGCTTGTACCAAAACATCCTTAACAGCTGCATTGGGAACATATGCCAAAATATGAGAATTCAGTATGTATACCCGGAAATCTTTCAAAGCTTTTACTAGCGCCAATGCTTGCTTTTCGATGATATTATAATTCAGCGCTCCGTCCCTTATGATGCGGCTGAAAAAAGCTATGGGCTTCTCAACTCCATCTCTCTTTTGCATTAACACGGCTGCCAACGTATGCTTAGAAGCAAATGAAAATAAAATAAAATCTTGTGTATAATCCGGGCTGATCAAAGTTGGGGCTAAAGATAAGATTAAATTTACCAAGTTGAAAGACTTTATCGCCTTTTCGGTCCATTTGAGCTCGTTGTCCTTTTTGAGCATGTTAGTTATTTCTCTAAGATGTTCGGAAAGATTGGGAATAAAGTGACGCAGAAAATTCAATTTACCATTGAAGGACTGAATCTCCTTCTTGCTTCGGGGCTGCTCTAACTGCTGAATTGCTTCCACCCATGCAGGATCGATACGAATGCCATCTTTAGAAATAATATGGCCCAGAAGCTTGCCTTCGCTCATAGCGAAAAGGCTCTTCTTCGGATTCAACGAAATACCATACTTTCTGCACTTTTGGAATACCTTAGTCAAATGAAACAAATGCTCTTCATCAGATTTAGAAAACACGGTCAGATCATCAAGATAAACGACCAAAAAGACATCTTTCTCATTAGCAAAGGCCATGTCCATTGCCCGCTGAAATGTGGCACCTGCGTTCTTCAATCCAAACGGCATCTTGGCATAATGAAATGTCCCCCATGGAGTAGTGAATGTTGTCTTGTTTCGGTCATCTTCATGTACCAAAATCTGATTATACCCGGAATAACCATCAAGCAATGACATCCTTGATGCCCCAACTACCCGCTGCAATATATGATCCATTTTGGGCAGCGGATAATTGTCCTTTAGCGATACCTTATTCAGATTTCTGAAGTCTATACACAAGCGAATCTCACCGGTCTTCTTTCTCACGGGCACCAAGTTGGAAATCCAATCAAAAAATCGGATTGGCACTATGATTCCAGACTTATATAACCTGTTGACTTCCTTCTCGATCAATGGCAGCAACTTAGGATTAATTCTTCTCAACTTTTGTCGGAAAGGCTTTTGATTTGGCTTTATGGGAATGGTATGCTGAATGATACTTGTGTCATAAGTTTTCAAATCTGAATAGTCCCATGCAAAAACATTAGAAAACGAAGACAACAATCTGATATACTCTTTCTTTACCTTGGGCGACAATGCTTT
This sequence comes from Pinus tabuliformis, assembly GCA_031772625.1. NCBI lineage: Eukaryota > Viridiplantae > Streptophyta > Pinopsida > Pinales > Pinaceae > Pinus > Pinus tabuliformis. The sequence goes on along the minus strand of CM062819.1, from coordinate 1,987,760,123 downwards.
CGATAGCTTCACCATCTTTGGATTTTCGGCTGTCCCGAGATTCACATCTTCGACACCTTCTTCCGTTGGCCTCAAAGTTGGTTTGCGGGCCACATCATCTTGATCAAACAATTCTTCCAAAGGAATTAATCCTTTAGGAATGTAATTGTCCTTGAGTTGCAGCACATCCATCTGATTTACTCCTTCATCTTCCGTGTCTATTGAGATGTCTTCGAATTTACCCTCAATTTGCAGAAAATCTTTGATTTCTTCGTCATCTTGGAAAACTTGCCAACACCTTTGATTATCTGGAACTGTAGGATGATGTTTCACATATATCTCAAACTTATTGCTAGAATTCATGGGTATTTTCAGATTACTTGCTGCCTTAGCCAATGCATCCGCAACACCATTTTGAATCCGGGGCACACATGTCAAAGTATGTTCTGAAAACAGTTTTAAGATATCTAAGACAACATTTCGATATGCTCGCATACGAGGATGTTTGGCCTGAAATTCACCTTTCACTTGCTTTATAACCAACTCGGAGTCGCCATATACTGCTATCTTCTTTGCCTTCAACTTCCGAAGGATTTTCAGACCAGCAATAAGAGCCTCGTATTCCGCCTCATTATTTGAACAATCAAATGCCAATTTATATGAACATACCCGTACCTTGCTAGGGACTTGGTTTTGGACTGAAAATGGGCTTCGAATCCACACACCTATACCAGCACCATCGCTGCCCACCGCGCCATCAAAATCCATGGTCCAAAGACCATCCTCATCGTCTTCTAAGTGCTGAAAATGTGATGTCGATGCATTCTCTGTTTGCTGCCCATTTATTTCAGCTGTTGGCTTTATGACAGCAAACCTTTCTTCACTTTCCTTTCTCAAAACTTCTCTAAAATTCTCTGTAATATCTGGTATATCTTCTGCTTGAACTAACTGACTATCTATCTCATTGAAATTATCCGCAAACAAAACAAAAGATTCTAAATCTGTTTGTACATAATTTACAGGATGATTGACGGGCTTTTCCTTACTAGTGATCATGTATTTCATCTTTTGTTCCCGATACAACTTCCTCAGCTGACCAAAAACCAGAATTGTAGCATAGGAAAAATCGAGCTGAAGTGTACCTTTGAGCTTGGCTCCCCATGACCTCGAAAGCAACATGCCAAATCACGGAGGAATATCCGACACCACCACGTCCATCAAAACATTCTTTGCTGGGATTTGATCTAGACTCACCACCAAGTCCTTGATAAAACCAATACATTTCACCCGACTGGAATCAAACGAATACAAATCATGATACTTCCTTGTGATGTCAAGTCCTAGCTTCTCCATAATCGCTTTAGGCATCAAATTATGTGAAGCTCCCGAATCAAACATGGCATTGTGTAGCACATACTCATGTAATCGCAAACTGATATAGAACGGAGGAACATCACTCTCGGGAGACTCACCATCTAAAGCGGGCCCAAAAATCAGCTCAGGCTTATCATCTTCTACATTCACCGTGTCTAGCATCGGATCGAAATTCAGCATTTTGGAAATCTGGCCTCGGTAAGTGCTGTTCTTCATGATTTCCGTCAAGGGAATAGACACCTTCAACTTTGCAATCTCATTATCCAAACTGAAAGCTGAAATATTCTCACCTTCTTTAGCCGGATTGTCTCTTTTTTCACCTCTATCTCTTGGTGCGTTTGATGGCTGATCTATCTTGGCTGCTGATGGTGATTGACTTGCTGAAGGACCAACTATGTCTTTTCCTGTTGTGTGTGGGGAAGCCGAATCATTCTTTGCTGATGTATCTTTCCTTTTCTGAATGGGATTTATGGGAACAGCTCGGTTTCTCAATTGCCTTTTCTAACCTTGCTGAGCTGATAAAGCATGCAAATACCCTCTTTGATACTCTTCAGATTCTTCTTGAAGTGCTGCATCATTTGACAAAATATAATGCTCATCTTGGGGAATGATGGAATTACTCACCAACTCTTCCTCTTCTGTAATATAAGTGGGCAGATCATCAGGAGTGAAGAAGTGATTTTCCTCTCCAACATTATCACCTTCATCTTCTGATTCTTGGCTAACAAAATTCTGCTGAAAAGGAGGTTTCATTTGCTGCTGAACTGCTGCTCCTTGTTTTGTTTCACGCTGCTTGATTCTATATTGTGGCTGCTGTGCATCTCGGAAATTAGGATTACGGATCTGCGGTTCCAGCTTGTCAATACGAACATTTTCAAATGCCCTTTTAAGCTTTTCAAATTCACAGAGAAGTTGATCTGATGTGGATGCTTCTTCTTTGATTGTGAATCGCTTTTCTGACTTCATTCTTGCCCTTTTATCATTTAAGTTTGCCTCAACACTAACAGAAATTTTCTGCATATCCTCCAAGGTAGGAGGATCTCTGTCTCGCAATGAATAAGCCATCTCCGGATCAAAACCATCCGGGAACTTAAGAAGGGCTGATTTTCTAGATGGCCTCAAATCATCAGGACTAGCGTTGTAAACTGTATTAAATCTGATTATGTAATCTTGAACGGACTCACCTAGATTACGCTTGAGGTTGTTGTATTCGGCATTAATCTGAAGCGGATCCTTTCTGATTTCCCATCGATCTAAAAATTGATTCTGAAGTGCTTCCAAGGTGGCAATGCTGCTAGCTGTCAACCCTCTGAACCACTTTCTAACTTCTCCCCCAAATGTTTGCACGAACAATCGCATGGTAACATCTTCTTCATCTATCTCATATAGATCGAAGAAAGTTGTCATTTTGTCAATATGTTGCTGAGTAGAAATACTTTGTGGAGTGCCATCAAACATAGAGATTTTACTTTGATAATTGGCTGGCATATCATGAAGATTTTGGGGAAGAGCAAGTGGGGCAAACCGGGCAGCCATTGCTTTAGGAGGAGGAGTAGGATGAGTATGAGGAGGAGGAGCTGTGATAGCAGGGACTATAATAAGAGGAGCTGTAGTTTGTGGAGTTGGGGGAGTCGGAGGGGTAGGAGAAGTAGGAGGGGTATGGGATGTAGAAGGAGAACCGATTGTGGATTCGGGATAGGTGATTATAGGTGAAACTGAAACATAAGGAGGATAAGATTCTTCGTGAGCCGTGATAGTGGATCCAATATGATCAGAGATAGTCTCAACAAAATCAGCAAGGGTAGTAGCTTGAATATGTGTCTGGAGATGTCTCAAAATGAAATTTTCGACCAACTTGTTGTGTCTCTCAAATTCAATGACAACTGCAAAATTAGGGTCAAGGACTAGAGAATCGAGCGCACTTTCAGACTTGGCTTTAAACAGGGACAACTCAAAGCTTTCGTCAAAGTCTAGATCTTCAAAATACTTGATAATAGCTGGAGATGAATGAGATTTGAAAATGGGTCTAGGATCTGTAGCCAGCTTGTTGTTCTCAAAAAGACTAGGAAAGAAAAACCATTCAGCCTGCGAAAACTCTCAACCTATCATCCACAGCTCAGAGTTAACAATTATACTGGGATAAAGTGCCAATGAAGTGCTATGTTCACAAGCTCACGGAGATTGACTGAAGCAGCGTTTATCTACTAACGCTGATGTAAAACAAGAGCGTTTTCGAGGGCTACCTGGCGTAACTTCAGGCTCTGTCTAAGACTTATGAAATAACACGTCAATGAGCAAACGATTAGTTTGTTCTCCCTAGTATGGTCGCCAATATGTTAGCGCTTGAAATTTCACCTCAGGCAGAGAAAGGTAAACGTCAAGGCAACATCAAACCACTCAGCCTCGTAGCTAGCCCTACGGGGCAGGAGAGGGCTCTCTCTGGTCTATCTCGGTAAAGATCTTAAACTGGTGAGATGACCAATAGGGTAACACTGATTTTAGGCTAGTAAACTGATCGAATGGGTTGATTTGGGGTTTTTAGGGTTTTTGGTGGCAAATTGAGGAGATGGCAATTTTGGGTGCGGGGATTGGACACAGTTTCTGCAGGGGGTTCTTTGGGGCGAGATAGGAGACAGTATTGATGCCTTAGATTGAGATGAATGGATGAGAAAGACAGGTGAGGAGCTAAGGAGAGCAAACAATAACTTTGAATTCTCCTTAAACAGTAGAAAACATTGAAATTAAACAAACTTAAAAGCAGAGCATGACAGTCATGAATTCTACTTTAACACTTCATTTGTTTAATGTGCAGAAGGAAAAGAAAGGAAATGATTCACATAACACACTTAAAAGTACATAGAGAAACACACCATCAATACATGTAACCACAAGAATCCCAAAAAAGACTGCAAAACCCTGGTCTTCCTTTGCCAAAAATTGCAGAGATACAATGAATAATACAATGATAGCTTCTCCCTCAAGAGTCCAACCATGAAAATGAGCAAGAAAGTACATAATATAGATCCTCTAACATCTTTCCCTGCCTCTAGAGGTCGAGCTCACTATCATAGGAGCTGTTTTAACCACTTCTAAACTAAGCACTGAAAACTAGGCAGTCAAAACAACTTGCCTCTATAAGCTAGGAAACTAATTCATTAATTTAATTTTCACCTATTTCATGAATGAATGTTCTAGAAGAGATACATAAGTGTAAAAGTATCAAAAAATTACATTATTTACATCAAGGAGGATAAAAATCCACTCCAAAAAGTCAAACATGGTCAAATCTGCGTTTTTCTGAGCTGTACAGTGAAATTTTTAGAAAATTGCCTGATAGGTCGCGCGCCTCTGCCTGACGGGTCGCGCGCATTTGAGGGCACTTTTGGGGCACTTCCAGGTGTCCAAATTGGGCAAGAGTAGGCTTGTTGGAAAGGTCTGTGAGTCGACTTTCCAACCCAACTGGAATTTCTGAATTTTGTGGTCAGTTGCCCCTCCAAAATTGCAATATCCCAAGACTGCTTTCTGTGTCTCAAAAATGTGGCAGAAAGTCATTTTTTGCTTGTTTTTTGACTTTCTGGAGGCCCAAAACTTCACAAAATCTCTTGGAAATGGATGAGAATATGTAACTTTTCATGAAAAATCTGGAAATGCTGAGTTTTTGCAAAATGAAGTTGCCAAGAGAAAGGGTCGCGCGGGGGGTGAGACCCGTTAAAGGGACAAAACCTGTAAATTGCCTGAAAAAACCAAAATTGACCCAAAATGCTCAAAATTTCTTGGGATTTGTGCTGTGGCTGAGCTATTTAGTGCCTTTCTCCTTCAAGGAAGCCTCGGCCAAAATGTGGAGGGGATCGGGCCTCTTTTTCCTTTTTTGTGCCTTGGCCAACCGCCTTTGGAACATCTTCATCTTCGCCTTGCACACGTGCATCCGCGCCCAATAATGGTTCTTCATGTTTCTCCAAAATTTCTTATCTTGGTTGGCCTTAGCCAACAGCCTCTCCAAGTGAGCATTGAGCTGGATAAGAATGGACTCTCGCTCAGCGGGCAATGGATCACCGAGTCTTCTTCGATTCAAGTTGCGGTCACTATGGATCCTCCACAACTCATCAAGAGCTTGCTCATCCTCCAACTATTTGTTGCGCTGCTCTAGATATGAGATTGTCCATTGTGCCCCCTCTAATCTCCTCTGCAATGCATCATTTTCAGCTCTAAGGTGTGTCAGGCGGAAAGAGTCGATTGTGCAGACACAACCAACCTCCCTAGGAGCCTAAGACTCTCTAGTGACAAACAAGACAAACAAGAGCAATCCTTCTCTAAACATGCATTTACTATACGGGAAATCAAGTGTTTAGATCCTACCTGTAATCCAACGCTGTTGTAGCAGTCCAACTCCGCCGATCCGGATGAGCTCCTCCTTCACTTTGAAACCTGCATACACTAACACTCAAACGATTAAATAGCACTTGATAATCTCATAGAATAAAACATATTTAACACATAGACCAAGGAGTACATGAAACAACTCATAAATAACAAGTTATTGAGAAGAATGGACTCATTTGCATTAATAGGTAACAAAAGGAACAAATACAACCTGAGCCTTGGTGTTGTGCAAGTCCCTCCCAGGGTCCATCAAGAGTTCTCCTTTACTTTGACAAAGCTCACCCACTTCCAAATAGAACAAGCAAAGATGACAATCTCTCCTCACAAGCTTCTAAATGGGAGTCCTAATTCCTGCAGCATTTACCCTTAGAAATGTATAGCTTTCAACCTCCTCTCCTTTTGGCCCAATGCCTGTATTTATAGTGCTCAAGAGGAAGTTAATCAGGTCCACCATCAATGGGATAATCCCCTCTTTGGATGGGATAGCTCCCTTATTGATGGGATAAGTTCCTCTTTGGTAGGAGTGCATGAACCATCTGGAGGCGCTCAATACACGTCGAACAACCTTCTAGAATGCTCTAGAAATGACCACAAGTGACTTTTTAAAGATGAAACTTGCGTATTTTAACCTTTTCAGGGGGACGCACCTGCACCTTTACATACAGAGCGTCCAAAGACGCAACTTTTGTGAACATTGGGTGCGTCCCCGCAGGTAAGGTTGAGAGAACCTGCGTCCCCAGAGATAAATACATTTAGCTTTCTCTCTTTTTTGGAGTTTGACATGGAGAGCAGAGGCATAAGACTTGCCTAAGAGGGTAGCATGACTGTTGATAGAGCCATCCTAACTGTGAATAGTCATGGTGACATTTTTTAGTGTAACAGATTGCCCCCTAAAGTGCGAAGCCTGAAATAGATTAGGGTTTTGTATTATCTAGGAAGGGTGAAGCGCTTTATCATTTCAAGGATTATCTCGTGGAGAGCCTGGTCAGAACCTGCAATTTTCAACACAAAATACATGTATAAGATTATATCATCACTGAGGTAGGCATTCCCATACTCAAATTAAAACTTTAACTAACAGACTAACTACTCTGATACAGGAATGATCTTGTAGTACATCATAATCATAAACTTTTGTAGACACAGTATGGGCGCAGCCATCTGTTTATGATTAGTCTACTTAGATAATGAATACAAAAATCCTCGCAGCCTGGATGGTGGAAACTAGATCCAGGGTCTTCATTTCTACTTCTCGAATTGGTACGATTCTAGCCATGCGAATAAATGAGTTGATGTCGAACATGGTAGAAACCACTTGATTACCAGTCGATGATGTAAACTGTTAACAAGTGTGAGAGAGACCACCAGTAATGTCAATGGTTCTCAAAGCACCCAGTACAATCCATGAGATGTGAATGAATGAGTTGATGTCGAACATTTCACGGAATCCTTCGATCGAAAGTCAATGATGTAAACTGACGTCAAAGGCGAGAAACCTGCCATTGATGCATGCAGACTCCAAGGTACTGACGATTTCTAAGTCATCTCTCTAGATAATGTGCTGATGTCGATAGAAAGCGACCCGTTGCAGGCAAGCCCGCAACACGAAATTATTGTTCAAGTTGAAGAAATGTTGCTGTAAAGACTGACTCAGGGATGGTCAAATGGATGACAAGTATTTTGAAAATGAAAGATTTGCTTGCAGACCTCTTGAACACATAACGACACGACAGATGGCTTGGTGCTGAATAACTCAAATTTAATCCCCAAAACCCGGCTGAAGACTTTCAAAGTGGTTTGATTAACTGTGAGGTAAAGAATTTCCCAACCCAGGTGAATGCAAAGTGTCGTGTTCAAGAGTGGTAATAAAGTTTCTTCTGAGACAAAAGGTAACAAATAGGCTCATTCTTCTCTCTTTTCCCCCACCATTTCTGGCAAGTACCTCTTTATTTTTAACAAGCTTGAGGAGGATAACATATGCTTGATTATAAGCTCATCCTTCGGATGAGTCCAACCTAGTTTTGATTCGAACCCTAGGAAGGAGTGGTTCGTTCCTGTTTGTAATTGAACAGGTCCTTTACTGTGAAATGTTTAACGAGCCCAGTATAGGAGAAACTCGGAGTTTTTCAATTTTAGAGAGTCTGAAAAACTTAAGAAGACTCCAAGTTGAACTTTTTCGTAGATTTGTGTCCCTCAAGCCCGAAAAAGTATAAAATAATACCTGGGGGAACCGCTTGATCTTGCGACCAAGGAGTACTTTCATAATTAGTGTCACTGACCTGAAAAGTAAAAAGCGATCAAGGACATGTCGTTTTATTTCCGTATCGAGTTTGAAACGACAAAAACCCGACAATCTTTCTACGGTCAGAAAAGAGCTATAAGGGGACCGTCTTTTAATTCCGTTTTAACGAGTGTAAAAGAAACGCTCGGCAATCTTTTCATTTTTTAGGAGTCAGAAAAGGGCTTAAAAGATGACTCTGATATTTTGGTTCGTGAAAAATGACAATTTTCCCTCTAAGTCCCTTTGTCCTGCACAAAAGCAACACATTACTCATACCTATTTAAGATAGGCAAAAATACATCGAAAAATATCTTTTCATGGTGAAAAATGAACAAATTCATCCAAAAAACCTATAAAAAGACTTTTTACCATGTCATTTTTACCATTTTACTGTTGAGGTTGAAAAAAGGGCTTTTGGCAAGAAACTTCCCGTGGTCGCTGCGGAAAATCCGACCGTCAGAATCGAACGCCGTCTCTTCCAGGTATTTTACAACATCCTACTCTTCAATTTCATCCGATTAAAATTGCATTTTAGGTTTTAGTTTTGTTTTTTGGGGGGTTTAGGTTTCAAAATGCGCTCCTCGGTGGACGCAGGTGCCCTTCGGGTGACCTGCGTCCCCCGACTTTTTCCTATACAGGAAAATGGTCGGGGGACGCAGCCCACCTTCAGGCCAGCTGCGTCCGGATGCCCTGTGTTCTAAACGCGGGGTGCGTCCTCCGTGAAAGGCGGATTTTGAAAACCCAATCTCCACAAATAACCATTCAAATTTCCCCAAATCAGTTCTAATCATTGTTTCTTGGTGTGTAGGGTACTCACCATGTTGGATTGGAGAGAAAGAGAGCACGAGGACGTTGATTTAGCTGCAATTGAACATCAACCTTCCATTGATGCCCTAAAAGAATGCGGGCTATATAAATACTGGGCCATACCTGGCATGAGGGCTCAGGTGAGATTCTTAGAATGGCTGGTTGAGAGATGGAACGTTCAAGAGCAATGCTTTTACATAGGAGGGCACCAACTCGAGATAGAGCCCTCTGATGTATACTTTCTCACTGGCTTGCCAAATAGAGGCGAGCAACTCAATCTAGCCGGGACTAGGCCGGGTGGCCAATCCCTTGTTAGTCTTCGGGAAGATTGGTGCACACCCGGTGCACACCATTCGAAAGGCGTGGAAATCAAACACATCACTCTGCGTGAACTCAAAGTTATAGCGTTCACGGTTACCAGAATTTGCGGCGCAGCCGCTTTACACATTGCTTCCGGGTCCCAAATGCGGATGGCAATTGACTGTTACCAAGGCACCATTTTCAACTGGTGTGATGCTGTGTCGGCTAATGTGAAGAGCCAACTGACTAAGGCAAAGAACGGACGACTGAAAACTTTTGGATATGGGCCTTTAGTCGTGAGCTTTGCCTTAGAGAGAGTTCCGATGCTGATCCCTCAGCAACTCACTGTTGATATCTTGGGTCCTCGGGAGCCAAAGCTGGTACGATGGGTTGCGGTGATGGCCTTGCATCCTGACGAGGGCGCGGCGGTTGTTCGATTCTCTGATAGTTATTTTCACTGGTTAGAGGACCAGGTTTTTTCGATCCAGGACTTTCCGTATGCCGGAGTAGATTTTCGAGGTGATCCGGACATGGTTCTTCCACAGGGAGAACAATGGGACGACAGAGGTACTTTATTTTTCACAAGTTTTTAAATTATGTACTTTTTTTTTTTTTATATATATCGTCTCAAAACTGACAGTAAAATTTTCAAAATGCAGATGTTGGTCCACAGCGCCCAGCCAACCTCCGGCCTTTTGAGAGGAGACATCCAGTTGCACTGGTACAGGCCCCACAGGACGCGGCTGCAGAGGTACTAGCTGAGTTGGAGCATGATCTAGAGCGTCTGACGGCGGATATGCCTGAGACTACTATGGATGATATTCCTATCAGGCTTCAGCGCTATGTAGTCGCAGTCCCTGGACCGTTTAGGAGATTTTTGCGTAAGGTAGCCCGTGCAGTGGTGTCGTATAGGGAGCACCACCAGTGATTGGCTAGTCACTTTGTAGACACATGTGACATTTTTGACTTTTTGTACTTTATCATTTTTGCCGATCATAAGGTGTTTTTCAACCTATGATCGAAGACGATGTATATTTTTTGACACACTCCTATCTATATATATATATCACTATTACCGGCTTATCTTGTTTAAATATGTGATGAAATGTTTTTAAATTTACTTGCATGATTATCGTAAATGTCTGTCCAACACTCGAGAAGCAATTGCATCTGCTAATGTATTTAAAGACCTTGGAATATGCTGATATTCAATGTAATCAAATTCACGTTCCAAGAGACGCACTCTCAAAAACAACCTTAATAACACAGGATTTCTAATGGCATAAACTCTATTAAGCTGTAATACAACAAGTTCAGAATCTAACCTCACTATCAAACGTCGAATTCCAAATGAAATAGATTCGGATAATAATTCAACCACTGCACTGTATTCTGCAATGTTGTTCGTTGTTTGACCGAGGCTTACCCCATGCATAGAAACTAACTCGTCAGAGGGTGAATAGATAACCCAAGCTGCGGAAGAGATATTCCGTGTACTACGACAAGCACCATCAGCAAATCCAATGTATGTTTGGAGAGGCGTCGACATCTGCAATATCAAGAGTAAAACCAAGATAAGCCAGAATAACGACGAAAAACACACTCGCTAAGCTAAGCACACTGACTAACTAACAAACATACTAGCTAGAAAGAAAACCTAACCTAACTAAAACTTCTCCATACCCACCATTTAAGCATAATACCTCTTTAGGTAAAGTCCATTTCTGGGTTTACCCAAAGAGTCCCCATCAAAATCTACCAGCTCATAAGCCCCTTTTGCTAGCTTTCGCTTTACAATATAGGGTCCATGCCACATAGGAACGAATTTTCCAGCACCTAGCTTATCGTTAGCTTGATCATATAATAGCACTAGGTCTCCCTCCGAAAAACTTCGAGGGGTCACATTTCTATCATACTGAGCTTTCATTCGCTTCGCGTGAGTCTCGATTGCCAATGCAGCGTCACGTCGAGTCTCATCTAATTTAGCTAAGTACAATAAACGTTTCTCCTCTTCGGAAGTAGCTGGGAGTAATTCGACAGCCATTTGAAGTGATGGGATTTCGCATTCAATGGGTAACACAGCTTCCAAGCCATAAACTAGCTGGAAAGGAGTGAACCCTGTTGAAGTTTTCACTGAGGTTCGGTATGCCCATAGCGCCGAAAATAACATGTTGTGCCAATTCGACCGATGAATACCAATGGTTCGTCGGATCATGATAACCAGAACTTTGTTGATAGACTCAACCAAACCGTTGGCTTGCGGATAATAAGGAGTAGAGCTATCGTGGCGCAAACCAAGCTGGCTTGTAAGCTCAGTCATCATGATGTTTCGAAAATGGCTCCCATGGTCAGTAATGATTGCTTGTGGGACACCAAACCTAGTTATAATATGATTGAATACGAAAACTGCAGCTGTTTTGCCGCTTGCGTCGAATGTAGGCATCGCCTCGGCCCATTTAGTGAAATAATCAACCGCGAGGATGATATACGCATGCCCCCCGGCCGAGTGAGGGTTACAAGTAATAAAGTCGATACCCCATTTGGCGAATGGACCAACGACAATTATAGGGTGGAGAGGAGCAGGTGGTGCGCGCATCTTTCGATCAAACACTTGGCAGTTGTGGCACTTCCGGACTGCAATGATACAATCTTTAAACATAGATGGCCAGAAGTAACCAGCGCGCAACACCTTCTGAGCTGTGGCATACCCAGACATATGACCGCCACATGCTCCAGAGTGACAATCATTCAAAACCCTCTCAGCCTCTTCGTGAGTTAAACAACGTCGAAAAACTAAGTCTGCCCCCCGGCGATAAAGTGTATCTCCAATAATTTTGTATTGCTGGGATTGAAACCGAATTTTTCGACGTTCCGCCTTTGAAGCTTCAGGCCGAAAGGTTTGGGTTTGGAGATAGATGATTATATCCCCGTACCACGGATCTAAAGTACTGATAAGAAACAAAGATTCGTCCGCAATGGACTCCTCTGCCACAGTCTCTGTGTCAGTACGCGGGAAATCACACATCAATTCCGCAAAAACTAAGGATTTCTTAGACTTGGACTTCTCGAACTCCAAGTCGAACTCTTGCAGGATAACGATCCATTTAGAGTACTTGCCCCCTAGCAGTTGTTTTGTCAAAATGTAAATCATAGGGTTGCAATCCGAAATAACTGTAGTTTTACGGAGAAGAATGTAGTGACGAAAACGCTGGACAGCTTGAACGGCTGCCAGGGCCAATTTCTCCACATGCGAATATTTTAGCTCAGTGGGATTTAAGGTCCTACTGAGATAATATATCACATGTTCCGCTCCGAATTCATCTTCTTGAACTAACACCATTCCAATGGTGGAATGCGAAGCTGCGAGGTATAAGAAGTAGTCCTGGTTGTAGTTGGGAGGATGCAACAACGGTGCATGGGTCAACGCGTGTTTAAGTGCATCAAAAGATTGTTGGGCAATCTCGTCCCAAAAGAATTGAACGTTCTGTTTCAACAACCGTGTAAAACCTTTAGTGACCTCGGCGTAGTTTGGGATGAATCGGCGTAAAAAGTTTGCTTTCCCTTGCAAACTTTGGAGTTGGCGCAAACTCGAAGGAGGAGGCAATTTGATGATAGCTTCGACTTTCGAGGGATCGACGCGAATGCCGGCTTTTGAAACAACAAATCCCAGCAATCGACCTGTTTCTATACAGAAAACACATTTGTGGGGATTCAACCGAATTCGATAATGCCTACACCTCATAAAGATTGCTCGTAGGTGGACAAGGTGATCAGCTCGATGTAATGAATGAGCAGGCAAATCATCGAGATACGGTTGCACAATGTGCTTGATGTCATGAAATGCGTAAGACATCGCCCGTTGAAAAGTGGCCCCGGCATTCTTAAGCCCAAAAGGTAATTTGCAATAAGCAAATGTCCCCCATGGACAAATGAATGCCGTTTTTGGTTGGTCGGCAGGTAGAATATTGATTTGATTATAGCCCGAAAAACCATCCATGAAGGAAAACATTTCACTTCCGGCACAATCATCAATAATTTGATCGATATAAGGCGTAGGATAGTTGTCTTTTGGACAAGCTCGATTGATATCCCTATAGTCGATACAGATTCTTATTGTTCCTTGTTTCTTGTTGACCGGAACAATATTCGATACCCAATCCGTTAACGGGATCGGATAAATGAAACCTGCTTTCAACAGCTTTTCGACTTCTGCTTTAATCGCAGCCGCTTTTCGAGGGTGAATCTGACGCAACCGTTGCCGGACGGGTTTAGCATCCGGGTAGGTCTTTATTTCATGAACAACAATGGCAGGATCGATTCCCGGCATTTCCTCGTAAGACCAGGCAAACACATCGCGGAATTCTTGGAATAGGGCCTTGTAAGTTTGGATTTCATCTTCTGTACATGCGGCACCTATATGAATGTTCTCCTCAATTCCGGGCTTCACTGAAATATCAATGGGAATAGTACGAGAAATATTCCCTAAATTCAACTCTGAATCAGAATGTTTCGTTGGATCCTGAGCGTCTTTGACATATTCAGCGGTAAAGATAGATGAAAAATCATTTTCAAATGCATCATCCTTAGGTAAAAACGAAGATCTGTGATGGAGATCCTCCCATGGTAGATCGTCTACACTTAGGATTTCGCGAAGTTGTTCGTCAGATGACACGACTTCGGGAAACGCTATCCGTTCTAAGGTTGAGGTGAAAAGTGATTCTTCACTGACCACATTCATTTGGTCGATCTCGGTTGAATGAGAGTCGGTAAAAGACATGACAGCTTCATAAGCAATTTCATATGGACTCAAAGGCATAGCATCACCGAATGAGTCTATCTCAGAGTCAGATGGGACAATCCAAGGATCATCATAAATAATGTTTTCTGATGTAATCATATGAATTGTTGCAAATGAAGGTTCTACGCTGAGTGGAGGGAGAGGAAAAGTTCCCAGTAAACCGGAATCCTTAACTAAACCTACACCAACGTCCCTATAAGGGATTGTCGTCTTACCGACATGCTGGATACTCTCTGAAGAGGCTGGGTCGGATGAAAAGTATGTCAGCTGATCAATAGTCACGATCTTACCGTTATGTGGAAACTTAATTACTCTGAAGACCGATGAAACGACCGCCGTCATAGCATATGACCAACTTCGACCCAAAAGAAGGTTGTAGTCTAGAGGGGCATCAACCACTTCCACATCCAGACTAACGGTTTTACCTTCTACCCCTATAGGCAATTCCTGTAGAATACCAAACGGACGGAACCCACGGCCATCAAAGGCCTTAAGGATGGTGGGGGATTGGTTCAACGAAGGAGAACCAAGGGATCTCCAACATTGAATCGACATAATACACGTAGAAGCTCCCTCATCAATCACAGTCCTATGAATAGGCCTGTTTTTTACTATCACTGGAATTTGGAAAGCCATTTGATGGGGGAGACGCGGTGTACTATTTTCTAGATCGAAGATTATTAGATTCGGGTCCTGAACATCAACAGCTCCTATAGCCGACAAAAGTAATTTTCGTTGTGCTGGGCATGATTGCAGCACTTCTAATGCCGACATTGCTGAGGGTGAAACAGCTAAGTCCTCAACAATGTTGTAATTCTGGGCTGCTCTCGCATGTGGATTGAAAGCAGACCTTCGAAGTACACCCTTGGCGGGCGGTTTAATTACTAAGTCCGGGTTAGGTTTCTCGATCTGTAGTGGATCGGAACCAGGAGCTGAGGTTGATGGGTTAGAGTGAGAAGATTCTGCTTCCTTACCATCAACAGGATTCTTACTACCATAATCTTGCGATCGAGTCGCAATCCTCACATGAGACATCATCAAAATGGGTTCTTCACTGGCATTCGAGGAAGAACCTATCATCTTATTCTCCTGCTCCGGAAATGGATTTTTTAACACAGCAGGAGTGGGAGAACCTTTGACTATTTTCACAACCTCGGCCCGATGAGGGCAATCTCTCGTAAAATGATCCTCTTCACAAATAAGACAAGGATATCGAGGTTTGCGCTTTTCGTCATTGGTTTCCGACTTTTCCGTTTTCTCCTTCGGAGCCTTGTCTGCTTTAGCCTTCTTCTTTCCTTTCTTCTTTCCGCCATTTTTTGATTTGGCCGTAGATGACTCTACAGCGTGAATATCGGCGGTAAGTTCAGGAGAAGACTCTCCTGTCGGGGAATCGGGCAAAGTGATAATAGGAGTAGTTGAAGCCTTGGAAGACTTCTTCTTGCTCTTTGTATTCACGATACCAATCATACCATCAGCGGCATGAGATCCCGAAGGAGCAGCAGCGATTTGATTCGACTTTGGAAGATCCGGAATCTTCTCGTGTAATGTACCCGACTGAGTGTAAACTAAGTCAAGGTATTGCGCCTGAGCAATGACTTGCTCCTCAGTAACTACTCCGGCCTTAGCTACATCTTCAGTAATCTTCGGTAATAATGATTTAACAAACCATTCAGCTAAGATTTGGTCCGGGATAAAAACTTTCACTAGCCTTCTTCGACGTCTCCACTCATGAATGTGATCAGAAATATACGTGGACGTTGATTGTTTTAGTGAAGTTAATAACTCCGTGCCGTTATCGTATCTGACCGGCAACTGAAAATGAGTTAAGAACGAGGTAGCTAACTGGCTAAAATTGTAAAAAGAGGCCCGTGGTAACTCAATGTACCACTTGGCCGCGAGACCAATGAGTGTACGCTGGAAAAGACGTAAGCGGATCGAATCATCCGAGATAGAATTTGAAGCACACCAGAGGTGGTAAGTCATCACGTGATTGGACGGATCCTCTCCAGACTTACCTTCGAACTTGGGTATATCGCTGGGCAACTTATTTGGCATTGGCGGCCAGAATGGAAGATATTGAATTGGATCGTTCGTTAGGCGCGTCAAGTCTGGTAAATCCAAAGTTGCGATAAACGGTAACTGCCGGTTAGGATCTCTAAAACTCTGGGTCACAATACCGGCCCCAGGAGGAGGATATCCAGGATAACTAGGAACAGGAGTCGCATTTGGGATATTATATCCTCCTGGAAAACCAGGATTAACCGGACCGTACTGGGGTTGTTGAGGTTGTTGATAAGTGTACCCAGGATACGGTTGATACTGGTAAACCGGTTGTTGGACAGCTTGCCCAGGTTGGTACTGTCCCTGGTACGGTTGGTGAACAAATTGAGGTTGAGTAGTGACAACCGTACTTATACCAGGCTGACCTGCAGCCATCTGGACCGTGGTTTGAATCGTAGATCCAGACAACGGTAAAGATGTCTGAGGAGTGGTTACAGAGATAGTAGAAACCGGAGCCGTCGATACTCCAGAAATGAGTATGGTAGATGTGGCGGTAGTTGCAGCAGCCGTTTGAGATGGAGTACTAGGTGCAATTGGCGGCTGAGTAACTACCGAAGTTACAGAAGTTTGAACATTTGACTGGACAGGTTGCGGTTGCTGGGGTGGACCAGAAACTACGGGTTGTCCAGCCTGAGGTACCAACTGTATACTTGGCTGCAACACCTGTTGACCCTGTGACGGATCCCACACTAACATTCCAGGGTATTGACCCGTAACAGGTTGAGGATACTGAGATCCATAGCCGGATTGAGGATAGGGTTGATAATTGTAAGGTGCAGTTCCCATACCTTGACCATATGATTGACCTTGAGGTGGTTGATAACTTTGACCTGAGTATTGACCTTGAGGTTGATAACCTTGAGGTAAATACGGATACTGGGGTTGACCTTGACCTTGAGGTTGGTACCCTTGAGGTTGATACCCTTGGGGTTGATACCCTTGGGGTTGCCATCCTTGAGGTTGCCATACTTGAGGTTGATATTGATACTGAGGTTGACCTTGGGGTACATATTGAGGCTGGGGTTGACCTTGAGGTATGTATTGCCCCATAGGCGTGTACTGACCTTGAGGTTGCCCCCCAGACACAAATGATGTACCTTGAGGTTTCCCCCCAGGCATTAACTGAGGCTGCCCCCCAGGCGGTAATTGGCCACCTTGAGGTTGGGAAACGGGAACTGAACCTGACATCATGTAAATGTCTCCTACACCCAATGGTACATTACCACTGTTTCCAACTAATAACCCATGATCAACGGGTTGAGGAGATGACCCCGCAAAGGTACCAGAAAGAGATTGATACCCAGTGGGAACAGAAGGACCGCCATGTAAGAAAGATTCAGGACTTTGAGTAAACACGGACGACGGACCAACCATATTGACAGGAGTATGAATACCTCCAGGTGGAAAAGGAGTACGAGGTGTAGAAAAACCTACCCCAAAGTTGTCTAAATAATTGGTTAACGAAAGGTACCAAGTAGTACTTCTAGGAGGACTGTAAAAGATAGATTCACGCTCCCTTAGATCAATAGTAAGTTGATCTTCAAGGTTAGCGACGCCTATTTCTTCCTCTGGAGCAAGTTCTTCAATAGCAATCAAACCAGTAGGAAGATTTTCGGTGATAATTCTTTCTATTCTCGGTGAATCAGGAACACTAGAAGTCGGAGTAACAGGTTCAGATATTTCTGGTTCTTCGCCTGTATCACTAGCAGACGAAAAACTACCAACAAGCTCAGAAACTGTAACAGCTTCGGGATTATAACCTGTCTCTAAGCCTTGGTAATCTGAATGGACTACCAAGGAAGATTCCCCTTCTTCAGGTGAACCTACTCTACTGCCACTAGGAGGAGTTACAAGGACCTTTAAACCTTCTAGATTACCTGGGTCGTCTCGAGGAGGTGATCCCCTAAGCCTACGGGATCTTCTCAACAATTCGGCCACAGAAACAACTTCAGGAGACTGGCCCCGAAGTCTACGGGACTGTCTCGGTAATTCCGCCACAACTAAAAACTTTTAACTACTACACACGAAATCAAAATAAAATTTCAAATCAAACCACCTAAAGTCTCTAAAGAACCAAACAAATGTGAATCACACACCTAAAGAATCTAGAGCGTCAAACCAAGCACAAACAGTAGCCTTCCAGACCGAAAGCGCTAGTTGGTGATGAAGCCCAACATCGCTGGATTCATTACAGAAGTGGCGGGTGGAACAGTTACCCCGGCAACCTGCTTAATGAATAGACTGGACCAAGTTCCTCCACTTTAACCGTCTCGAGTGAAGTGAAACCCCCAGAAAATCCAAGTGAGTCTAGCCGACGTCTGCTCCAAGTACAGTGGGACCTTCCCTCCACCGTCACCTCGGTAGAATCCTAAAGATAATGGTCACTAAGGTTACCAACCGCAACAAATGCACCTGGGGGAACAGTCTAAACTCCGACATCACGCAAGGGCAGAGTAGCAAACTCAATCCCCTTGCCGGCTCCTTGACAATAATCCAAGGTTTACCGACAAGTGACCCCTGGCTCCTCGACAATGGTTAATCCGAGGTTTACCGTTTGTAATACGCGCATGTCTGGCGTCGTTCCCAACGAGGGGGGATTGATCCCCTCACAGGTTCGGACACGAGCTCGTGCTTCTCCTTTAAGAGGAGCTTTCCCAGAGCAAAAGTGAGACAATTGGATTTATTCTATCACAAGATAAGCTACTTGTTTGGTTTTGTTGTCTTGGAGAGTTAATTACTCACCTACTCCAAGACACTAGCCTGATCTAAATTGGTGTTTCAGAGCCCTAGTAAATAAAAGTTACTACGTCGATTTTACTTTAAGCGTTAATTTTATGGTTTTTCTTAAAGACAAGAGGTAACGAAAGTGAAACCAATGGTGTGTAGACTCGACTCAAACCACTACAAAGATGCACCTAAGATGATTTACGCTACTTTCCTTTTTCAATGAAATTCTTAACTAAGAGAGTTGAGAGATGCCAATTTTATAGAAAACCACTTCCTTAGAAAAGACAATCAAAGAAACAATTCTCTTTATCTTTTCAAGCATACAAACATGACCACTCCTTACGTGCACGAAAAACTCTTTTTCTTTCAAAACTTTTCAAAGCTACTTGAAACAAAACTTTTCAAAGGAGATGTTTTTGTATTTTCTCTTTTTACTTAAGCATATAAACCTATCTGAACAAAAAACAATCTCAAAAGCTATAAAATCTATGAAAACTTGACTCACAAGCAAATCAAAAGGAAATTACTCTAAGCAAACCTAACAAGGCAAAAGCTCACAAAGATGATTCTAGGTTGTTTTACTTGACCAAAATCAAATCAAGGACCAGCTAATGCAGAATCAAAAGACTAGTCAAAACAAAACTCAAATCTTTTTGTTCTTTTTGTAAAATGGAATTCAAGACTTAATCAACAAGCACTTCGAAATTTGCCTAAAGAGACAACTCAATGGTAAGTTGCTCTCACAGGTAGACTTTAGGACAGGTCTGACTTCTTAGAATGCTGACAAAACCAGAGAGATCTAAAGCTTGACAACTTCTATCGCCAAAGTCACTACAAGACCTACTCAAAAATCAAACCCTAGGGCTTAAACTTCGATGAAATCCACTAAAACACTCAATGCTATCGAAACAAGTTCAGGTGAAGATCTTTGACAAGGGACTAATGAATCTGGGCAGTAAAAACTAAGAAAAAACAAAATCTAAGAGCAAAAATGCAAAAAATGGGATTTTCTCAAATTTTAACAGGGGACGCAGGCGACCCATTAGAACAGGTGCGGGCCCGCTCTGTGCACACAGCGACAGTGCGTCCAGGGACGCACTGTGCAACACTCAGAGGGTGCGTCCTACTGGAAAACTCAAGAAAAACCAAAATGAATCTAATCCTAAGCTAACCCACCCACAGACAAAGTCACATAGCCAAAACCAGAAAAATAAACCAATTTTCTCAAAGCAAAGTTCACACAAAGGAAAAGACTTTTCACATCAATGGAATCCCCAGTGGAGTCGCCAATTTGTCAGGCGGAAAGAGTCAATTGTGCGGACACAACCAACCTCCCTAGGAGCCTAAGACTCTCTAGTGACAAACAAGACAAACAAGAGCAATCCTTCTCTAAACATGCATTTACTATACGGGAAATCAAGTGTTTAGATCCTACCTGTAATCCAACACTGTTGTAGCAGTCCAGCTCCGCTGATCCGGATGAGCTCCTCCTTCACTTTGAAACCTGCATACACTAACACTCAAACAATTAAATAGCACTTGATAATCTCATAGAATAAAACATATTTAACACATAGACCAAGGAGTACATGAAACAACTCATAAATAACAAGTTATTGAGAAGAATGGACTCATTTGCATTAATAGGTAACAAAAGGAACAAATACAACCTGAGCCTTGGTGTTGTGCAAGTCCCTCCCAGGGTCCATCAAGAGTTCTCCTTTACTTTGACAAAGCTCACCCACTTCCAAATAGAACAAGCAAAGATGACAATCTCTCCTCACAAGCTTCTAAATGGGAGTCCTAATTCCTGCAGCATTTACCCTTAGAAATGTATAGCTTTCAACCTCCTCTCCTTCTGGCCCAATGCCTGTATTTATAGTGCTCAAGAGGAAGTTAATCAGGTCCACCATCAATGGGATAATCCCCTCTTTGGATGGGATAGCTCCCTTATTGATGGGATAAGTTCCTCTTTGGTAGGAGTGCACCAGATCTATTATGGAGTTAGCTTTCGGTATAGATCTGCGGCATTGAATTGAATCTGCAGTATAGATCTGGTGCGCATCGGCGATATAGATCTGGGGCCTGCCCGCATTTACAGTTTATTTCACGGCTAGGTTTTAGATCTGAGGCTAGATCGAGGCGGCTAATTTCTGCGGTCAGATCTAGATCTAATCTTATCTTCTGTCTTATTTGTCTGCGGCTGGGTTCTACGAGCAAGTAAAATATGGCTCCGAGCTTCGCAAAAATAACTAGTGGCTCATCCGCCTCTGGAGGGCAATCTCCTGCCCATATCGTGAGTGAAGCCCCAGCTCCCACTATCCAAGTGGTCCAGGACTCACTCGATGAAGCTTTGAAGTTCTCCGAAAGTGCCCTAATTTGCCGGTTCAATGGTTCTTGGCCGCGGCTGATAGCACTCCACAATTGGATCTCGGAGGTATGGAAGCCTATCATTTCTAATGAAATTAATATCTACCCCTGTGCTAGAGGTTTCTTTATAGTAGATTTCGAAAATCCTGAAAGCAGACAATGTATTCTAGATTCCGGCCCTTGGTTTTGGGAAAAATCAGGCCTATTCATGAAGCCATGGAACCCATCATTCGATCCCTCTACAGCAGTGATAACCTCAGCACCAGTTTGGGTGAGATTGCCAAGCCTACCCTTGCATCTATGGAATCTCTCCTCGCTAAAAGCCATCGGAAATGCAATTGGGAAATTTTACTGCAGGTGCCCAGAAACAGAGGAATATGCCAGAACCACCTATGCACGCATCTGTGTGGAAATGGATTTCAGCACCGGATTCCCAGCTGAAATAAACCTAACAAGTAAAGACTATGTGTGGAACTAGAAGCTTGATTATGAAAGTGTCCTCTTCAGATGTCGATCATGCTTTGAGACGGGGCATCTAGCCAAAAATTGCCCAAAAGCCTCTGAGAAAAATTTTGCTAGAAAAAACCACCACAGATCTACATGGTGGGAAGGAGCACAAAAACAACACTACACTGTCATCAAAGAAGAAGAATATTCTAGAGAAAATGGGTCACAAGAAATCAAGGAAGAAGGAAACAACTCTCAAAACAAGCAAGGAGAAAGCCCGCCCCAACAAATCAACAGTTATGAGGATTTGAATACCGCGGAAAATAAATCTTCATTTAACAGCAAAGCAGATCTCCTAAACCAAACTTCTTCTCCGACTATAGATCGCAAAGCTAAGACACCAATGTCCCAAGAACCAGAAGAGATGAAGGAGATGCAAGACAAAGGAAGTTGGAAGACCGTAGAGAAAAGAAAGAAAGCTACAACACCAATCTCGCCAAGAAAGACAAGGAGCCAGACAAGTAAAAATTAAGAAAATTGTAGGTCCGATAGACCAATTTGGTCTCAGTGGACATTAACCATCATCATCATCATCATCATGAACCATCTGGAGGCGCTCAATACACGTCGAACAACCTTCTAGAATGCTCTAGAAATGACCACAAGTGACTTTTTAAAGATGAAACTTGCGTATTTTAACCTTTTCAGGGCGACACACCTGCACCTTTACATACAGAGCGTCAAAAGACGCAGCTTTTGTGAACATTGGGTGCATCCCCGCAGGTAAGGTTGAGAGAACCTGCGTCCCCAGAGATAAATACATTTAGAAAGACTTTCTCTCTTTTTTGGAGTTTGACATGGAGAGCAGAGGCATAAGACTTGCCTAAGAGGGTAGCATGACTGTTGATAGAGCCATCCTAACTGTGAATAGTCATGGTGACATTTTTTAGTGTAACAAGGTGCTGAATGATCTCCTTTGACTCTAGGCTAGGAGAACAGACATCAAGATCAATAAGCTCGATCGCTCGAACACCTGATGGCCCCTCATCAGTCTTGGGCTGCTTGCCCCTCTGTGCTACCTGTGCTACTGAAGAAAGTGAGGCCCCTTCCACCTGCTGTGGAGATAACACTCACTGAGCTTATGAAGAAGGCGAGACCCCTTCCACATGCTGTGGAGAAAGTACTCGCCGAGTTGCTGCAAATAATACCCTTTGGCCTCTCTGATAGGTGACCAATGGTGAGGAGCTGACATGTCTAGTCACGGGGATGTCATGCTATTGTGATGGTCCTCCCTCCTCGTGAATAACCTCAGGATGTGGCGGTGGTGCTGTAAAGAACTCACGAGAGATAAACTCCTCCCATGAGATGCCCTGCTGAGCCAACTGATGTAAGACCACAAGCTAAATCAAACCATAATGGTAAAGGCTCCTATACTGCTGTGCCGGGCTCTTCCTTTGCATCATGGACACCATCCTCTCAATGTTCTGATAGAAGAAAATAGGGATGTTCATCATCCGTACCCGTGTGAAGTGCATCCATAGGTGAATATGGTACGAATATACCTGTGAAAATCTGCCCTCATAGGTAAAATAGAGCATGATGAGCCTCATCATGGGAGCATACTCACTCCTGAGAAATCTGAAGGGAAACACACCTGTCAAGTGTCTCATGAGTGCTGGTCTGACGAAAGGCTCAAAATGAACACTGTCCAACACCTTGCGCTTATTCCATACCTCTCCGACATTAGGTATCCCTGTGGCCTGTGCAATCATCTCGGGTGTCAATGTAAAGTCCACCCCGGCAAGGTTGACATGTCCATCATGCAAATGTAAAACAAATAGGCGAGCTAACTCTCTGTGATGCTGAATCCGAGAGATCCTCTCGCAAAACTCATAAAAAGACATATACTGGAAACATGAAACTGCCATAGGACAAGCCTGTAAATCTGTCAAAGAAGTGGGCTCCTCTCTCTTATGATGACCGCCCTTTCCACCCTTATGAGGCCTCCTCTGTACCTCAATCTCTGAAGCTGATGCCTAGTCATCACTCTACCCATAGGTTTCGGTTTCTGACATTGTTTAAGGAGAAAAGTGGCCAAAATGTACTGCTGTTTCTGCCTTGCAAAATGTTGATCTATATGTTGTTTCAAGGGGACAAGGAGCACGAGGGGAATGTTAGGGGAGGGATACTTTTAAAGGGAAAATGGGAGTAAATATATAAAACAGGGATTTTAGGGAAAAAACATTGCAAAATTATTGCATATGCATCATTATATACATTTGTTTACATGGGTATTATGAGAGGTAGGATTAGGGCTTGATTTTTTTTAATTTTTAGGGAAGAGGGGTAGGGTTTAGTTTTTCTTTACAAATTTAAAAGGGAAATTTACATAGGAAGACAAGGAAAATGAAATGGGAAATGGGGAAAAATGATTACAAGGGAATACCCTAAAACAACATAAAACCCTAGGCATATTTTACAATTTTAAACCACAGCCACATAGAGCTTTTTCTCTTGCACAATGAGATCTTTAAAAATGTATTCATGATGTCTTTAACCATAACAAGCAGCAATTTGTAAGTTTGGAGGGCCTACCTTAGGAAATTTGGCGATTTTGTTGGCTCCTTGGATGAATTTGCAGGCAATTTTATAAGGAGGGCGCTGATGGGTCGCGCGCCTCACCCAACGGGTCGCACGCCACTGACGGGTCGCGCTCGTTAGAAATTAACACTACTGGAAGGCGCTTGACGGGTTGCGCGCCTCTGACGGGTCGCGCGCCTGTCAAGCTCCCAAACTCAGCTCGAAATCACTTGCAAGCACTTGCTCAACGACTTGGATACACAATGAGGGTCAATGGAGGGAGATTGGGCTTTTATAACTTTGATTTGAATTAATTTCATGCCCAAACCCACTTTATAATGTTTTTCTTTGACACTTTATAAACTTGACTTTTTCTTGGTTTCATTTGTCCTAAAATTGACTAATTTGATGCTTTTTATCGATACTTTTTGCAGGGATAACATCTGAGGGATCTTGGCAAGGGAGCCAGGGTTACATGCTGTCCTTTGAAGCCTTTTGAAATTTTACCATTTTTAAAAAATTTTGAAAAATGACCTTGGCTTTAAAAACAGGGTTTTTAAATCCAAGGTGAAATTTAACTGTACAAGATAGAAATTTTCAAAGAAACACTTTGGAAAACATCCCTTTGGCTTGTTGGGCACTTATTCACCTTCAGAGACAATGACCTTGAAGACAAGCTTGACCAAAACCTTAGACCTAGAATTTTGACTTCAAGACAAGACAAGTAAGCTTTAAAAGAGTTTAAGGACTGAAACAACTTTGATCCAGCAATACCAAGAGGGGGACAAAGACACCAGCTCCTCCATCAAGGTTATGGCATGCCTAATGGAATGCAAAAATTGACACTGATGAGACACCTACTTATGCAAATGCAAAGAGTTTTGATCGCTGATGGAGGGCTACTAGACCGACTCTAACAGACCCTATAGTTCTGAAACATAAAATGTCATGGAGGAGATGATTAAAAAAAAGGCAATATAATGCCATGAAATCAACAAAATAACCACGCTGGCGGCCATCAACAAAATCTTCAAAATGCAGAAGGAGAATCTTGAGTTAGCTTATTGGCCACACCCCCATCACACTTTCTGGTTGGACGCTTTCACCTGCACAACACCACTCAGCTGTCGCGCTCCTGAAACCAAGTAAAAGAACTATAACTTCCGAATGAAAAAGTTATAAATTTTGTATTTTAATTTATTTTAAATAATTATTTTATTAAAGGGAGATGTTATTTTCCAGTTTAGTATGAGAGATGTGTAAGTATGTATGTGTTCAATCTCTAGTTGACATGTGTCTTTTTCAAAAAATATTCAAATAAAAAATATCAACTACAATACAAAATAAAAATAAAAATGAAGATACATGCTTTATTCACCCTCTTCACCATAAATCAAATATTTAGATGTTTATATGAAATATCATAATCTTATATAACTTTATTGAGCAATAAAAAAAGGTTGTATTTTCACATTTGAGCATAAGTTATATAAAAAATATTCAGCTTGTGGAAATAAACAATTTTAAAATATTTCAGTACATGACTTGATTAAAGTTTTTAAATATGTATGTTGACTAATAATCTCAAATTCATGCATATTCATACGAAGAGAATGTGTAATATCCCTCATTTATGTAAATATATATTTTATTTACTGCAACCAAACAGAGTATTACTATTTGTTTCAATTATAAACTATTTTAGAATTTAGTGATTGAAGAATAAATTTTGCAGCTATGAGTAAATATTATTTTACTAGGTAATTGGTTATGGAAACAATTATCTATTCCAAAACTATATTCTAGGGTATTTTGCAAGAAAATGATCAAGAGGATGGAGATCTTAGATCAAGAGACAGAGAGAACTGTGTTGAAAAGTCATGTAGTCTAAAGTGGCTATGTTTGGTTAAGACTAGATAGTTGGTAAACTTTAAAATCTCTAAGAAAGAGAGAACTCCTAGAGTAAGGAGTAGCACGGGGGAGAATTCCCAAAGAATTCGCTGCATTGTTAGAGAAATAATTGTCAAATATTGTGTAAAAGTATAGGTAATGTTTTCCTATTTCTGGAGTATGTATTTAGAATTCCTTTGTACTTAATTGAAGTAATTCTTTAAAAGAATATTAGAGAATCTGAAGTAAAACCCATGCCACTTTCGCACGAAGAAACAAGGTAAAAATATCAGAAGATTCATTAAGAAATTAGAACGATAAACTAAATCTCAAGAAGGATAGGAATTTCCTGAAAACAGAACTATTACATTAACCAGTTAAGGTAGATTTTCCCTACCTGTTGTGGGGAAAAATGCCTATGCAAGACGATCCTATCCACCTAAGGTGTGACAGTGCCTTAACAACAAATGAGTACAGCTATACTGGTTTCTTCCTTTATGAAATGTGAAAGAAGAGAGATCAATAGACTTACCCGTGTCTTCTGTTTGTCCCTCGATCCAATCTCCCTTCTCTTTGGGTGTTCACAGCTACTTGCCTTCTTGCTTATCCAGCTACAACTTCCTGCAAGATCACAAGAGAACAACTACTTGCGACAAGAGAACAACTACTTGAGACAAGAGAAGAACACTACACAAAGACAGATGTTCACATTAATAACTAGTTTAGGATTAGAAATAAACCAAATACACTAATACATTCATACATCAAAATACATCAGCATATAGGAGAAACCAAGATAGCTTTATTGATGAATAACAAGGTTCAGGAAGAGATACAACCCAGAGGGCTCCAATCCAGCATCTCCTTCCCAGCAAATGGAATTCCTATCTTCAGCCCCTTCAAAGCATTAAGCACCCAATGATTCCAGTCTCAAACCAACAACAATTCTTTGCAATAACAAAATTCCAGCCTCTAGATCTCATGGAGGAGAGATCCATATATAGATGTTTGGAGAGAGGATGAGTCAGCTTGAGATCTGACTAGTGTCCTCTCCCTCTGTCAGTTCTTGAGTCCACTTGGAGGTTCTTGCTTCCACTTGGAGAAATGGAACCTCTTACTCATCACCAGTCGAATTCCCTGAGGCAAGTGTCATTTTGGAAGCTTCCTGGGTTTTGACACCTTGAGAAATGAGCCTGCCACTTGTCCACTCTCGTTCAGCGCAGGTAGCCTTTGTTCCAGTTGACATTCAACGCAGGTAGCCAGTGTTGGCTTTGACATTCAGCGCAAACAGCTAGTGTAGCCACTGAAATGATCCTGAATTGACTTTTTTTTGAGCAGTTTCAGGTGGAGAACTTCTGTGAATTGCTGTGGTTTGTTAGCCTTGTTCCTCTAGGGGTAGGAACAACATGTTTAGGGACTTTGGATCCCTTAGATTATGGACATTTCATGCTCAATGCTGTAAGGCACAAAAATGTCTATAACAGTTGCCCCCTAAAGTATGAGGCTGTTTATCGGGCGAAATGCTTTATCAGGGGGATCCGAAGTTCATCCAATGCTGGGAGGAGACCTGTAATAAGATACAATACAATACATTATTTTTCATACTGCTTTCATGATCTAGCTGAGGCGGGCATTCCCATGCTCAGCTTTATAAATTCATTTTTCTGTACATAGAACAGACAATCGTCTGATGGTAGACTGATAATTTTGATGAAATTATCATCCTTTGAGTAGGATGATTATCTGCTGCAATGATGTACATGTCAATGTCTTTATCTTTCCTGAATATATATCGCAACCCGGATGGATGAAACTAGATCCGGGGTCTTCAAACTCGTTCGATCTTCACTCTAAGTACAAGTCGATCCATGTGAGAAATGTTCTGAAGTCGAACATGGAAAGACATCGCTTGATTACCGGTCAATGATGAAAACCGTTAACAAGCGCGAGAGGAATCACCGATAATGATAATGACCCTCAAGGTACTGCAGTACAATTCACGTGGTGTGAATAAATGACTTGGCGTCGAACACCACGCAAAATCTTTCGATCGAAGTTCATTGATGTATACCTGTCGCCGGAAGTGAGAAACTTGCCATTGAGGCATGCAAGCTTCAAAGTACTGAAGGGGTTGTTCCTAGATCAACTTCTTGGATAATGAGCTGATGTCGACAAGAAGCGATCCGTCAAAGGAGGGCCTTAATGAATCCCACATCAGTGACACGGAACGGAGCTAATGATTTTAATGGAGGTGAAAACGATCTGTGACATATGATTCAGGGTGGCGGTCATGAAAGGATGAAGGATAATGTATGGCAGTGGATGGGACACGGTTGACTTTTATGAACGACTTCTCTTGAACATATGGCGACACTGATGCGATGGATTGGTAGCATTACCCCAAATATGGATGGTATGGCGAGACCATGGATGTGACCGGTGAATGAAACAACCCAACCCGATTGTGGTACGGAGGAAAAGTGTCATGTTCAAGAGCAACTTGCTACCATCAAAGTTTTCTTTAGTTTCTCCCAATTTTTCCCCAGTCATTGCTGACCAGTACCTCTTTATTTTTGTCAAGCTTGAGGAGGATAACATATGCTTGTTCTATAACCTACCCTTCGGGCAAGCCCATCGCTATGTTTTAACGAGCCTAGCGATAGTGAAACTCGTTCTCGTCTAAAGACAAGTTTGTCGCTATTTAATGATTTTAACGTGTCTAACGACAAGGATAACTCGGTCCTTTTCATTTTTAGAGAGTCTGAAAAGGTACATAAAGTCAACTCCAAAATTCCTTTTTCGTCATCTAATCCCTTAAGTCCGAAAAAGTATAAAACAATACAGAAGGGATGAGTTTTCGATAGTTTTAACGAGCCAAACAAAACAAGCGCTCGATCTTTTTGTGCAATAATCCCTCAGGTCCAAAAAGATTAAAATCTAAAGGAGGTATAGCTCTTCCGGTCGCTTTAACGAGCTGGAAGGCCAAAACTCGGCAATCTTTTCATATTTTACGAGTCAGTTGAAAAGAGCTTAAAGAAGACTCGTCTTTTGAGGAACGAGTGATAAACAGGGATAGCAGCTGATTCCAGGTACAGGTTGGAATTTTCCAATCACGGCAGTGTCACAAGGATGGCTAGGTGAAATCACTCTTCGCAGCTGTTCCTCAAAATGGGTAAACAATCACATGGAGGTGAACGATCGGCCAAATGAAAAGTGGAGGTGACGGTGCAAACACGACCAAGGCTTTAACGGCTGATGATATTACATTCACAGTGGTTATTTACCGGGATAGTTCATTTTTTAACGAGCTTAAACACGGGTGGAAACATTTGCTCGAACTTATGTTTATTTTTTAACGAGCATGAACTATGTGTTAAAACGGCTCGGATCTTGCGTTTATTTTTTAATGAGCATGAACTTTGTGCTAAAACTGCTCGAATCTTGCGTTTATTTTTTAACGAGCATGAACTGTGTGCTAAAACTGCTCGATATAAGTTTGCATGCCCCCAGCATAATAATGCAAATCGAGGTGCATGCCCCCCAAGCTTCATTGCATTCAACTTGGTGGTTGGAATGAAGGTTTACCTCCGAGATCTTTGAAAGACCCGACTTGGAAATCCGCTGCGGAAAAATGCCTATGCAGGACGATCCTATCCACCTAAGGTGTGACAGTGCCTTAGCAACAAACGAGTACAGCTATACTGGTTTCTTCCTATATGAAATGTGAAAGAAGAGAGATCAATAGACTTACCGGTGTCTTCCGTTTGTCCCTCGATCCAGTCTCCCTTCTCTTTGGGTGTTCACAGCTACTTGCCTTCTTGCTTATCCAGCTACAACTTCCTGCAAGATCACAAGAGAACAGCTACTTGGGACAAGAGAACAACTACTTGAGACAAGAGAAGAACACTACACAAAGACAGATGTTCATATTCATAACTAGTTTAGGATTAGAAATAAACCAAATACACTAATACATTCATACATCAAAATACATCAGCATATAGGAGAAACCAAGATATCTTTATTGATGAATAACAAGGTTCAGGAAGAGATACAACCTAGAGGGCTCCAATCCAGCATCTCCTTCCCAGCAAATGGAATTCCTATCTTCAGCCCCTTCAAAGCATTAAGCACCCAATGATTCCAGTTTCAAACCAATAGCAATTCTTTGCAATAACAAAATTCTAGCCTCTAGATCTCATGGAGGAGAGATCCATATATAGATGTTTGGAGAGAGGATGAGTCAGCTTGAGATCTGACTAGTGTCCTCTCCCTCTGTCAGTTCTTGAGTCCACTTGGAGGTTCTTGCTTCCACTTGGAGAAATGGAACCTCTTACTCATCACCAGTCGAATTCCCTGAGGCAAGTGTCATTTTGGAAGCTTCCTGGGTTTTGACACCTTGAGAAATGATCCTGCCACTTGTCCACTCTCGTTCAGCGCAGGTAGCCTTTGTTCCAGTTGACATTCAACGCAGGTAGCCAGTGTTGGCTTTGACATTCAGTGCAAACAGCTAGTGTAGCCACTGAAATGATCCTGAATTGACTTGTTTTTTAGCAGTTTCAGGTGGAGAACTTCTGTGAATTGCTGTGGTTTGTTAGCCTTGTTCCTCTAGGGGTAGGAACAACATGTTTAGGGACTTTGGATCCCTTAGATTATGGACATTTCATGCTCAATGTTGTAAGGCACAAAAATGTCTATAACACTACCAGTTAAATTACATTAACCAGTTAAGGTAGATTTTTCCGACGATGCAGCTTATCTATCTCAGGAAAAACTTCACAGTCATCTATAAACTGAAAGCATGACAAACATTGATTGATGAAATAATCAGGTATATATTGTGATCAACCAACTTTAAACTGTTCTTGAATTCCACACCATAAATCTAGTGATGCATAAAGACTCGATGAATGTAATAAAAACCATAGATTAATTCCTATAGTTAGATAAAAAGCAAGAAATCCAATAAGCTCACGAATTTTACTCATGTAAGACAGAAGTAGTCTTCTGGAAGTTTCACTGAAATACAAAAAAAATTACACTCTGAGAAAAGTATCATATATTGTAACCTAGCTCCATAGAAAAACATTTTAAAAACATCATTTCTCATAAGACTAAGAACACTAAGATCTTATCAACCTGGAGTTAAATTTATGCTAAAATCTTCACCTTTCTCAACCATATACATCAAACAGAGTATAGAATAAACCCTCAAAATCGAGGGAGGATAGCCTTCGGCTTCCAAAAGAGAGAACTCTATTTTAAATAAAACTCAGGAAAGTAATAAAAAATAACAAACAACAAACTACAAAAGCCTCCTCTCATTTATAACACAGTCATATAAATATAAGTGTTCCAATATAGTAACATGATGGCGACCAGAGAGCCTTGTGCCAAAAATTCCATACTCGGCCGTAGCCGTAGACCTCCTTGCCTTATATAAAAACCTCTAGAAGCAAACACAGTACAAGCCATCAGAGGAGCCATGACTCCAGCATACTCATAAACCCATCTAAAGTTTCTTTAACGGTCTTTTCAGCTTGTATACCTGTCCATAAAATCCGTATTCTAACAATATCAGAGAGATTCGTATTACCCAGAGTTGGTTGCGGACATTGAAACCAGAAGGAGGGTTTACCCCAATGACCGAAGGAGTTTTCCACTCCGCAAGCCAGCCATTTCATCACAACAGCGAAATGGTATTAGAATCATGTAATGAAAATAGGAATCAACAACAAAATGTTATAAAACCTGAAAATACATAAACAATTAAATGGGAAGTAGATCCGGAAGTTACCTCCGGAGAAGACATTCTAGGCTTGGCCTCCACGGAATGAATTTATAAAACCTGAAAATACATAAACAATTAAACGGGAAGTTACCTCCGGAGAAGACATTCTAGGCTTGGCCTCCACGGAATGAATTTTTATACATTGGAGTGGTTCCAAGTTCTTCAAGGCAGATAGTGATCCAGGTGGCTCTAGAGACACACACAGGACAAAGAGGGCTTATGAATGCTCAAAAATCAAAGTGTTTGGATTATGCTCGAACTAGGTTCATGTTAAAGATCTCGTTGTCCTGATCGCGGTGGTGTGAACGGTTCATCAATCCAAGTCCGAATGAGGAAGATAGAGGCAGTCAAAGTTGGGTTGACTTTTTGCTAACTGGGTAGGTTAATACGACAACCAACACCAAACCAAACTTAAAACCAAAATTAACACGCCCATTCCACACCATTAATTACATCAAACCAAACCATAATGTTGCCAAAAAATATGCGCTCGACTGTAACTTAACAAACTGTGCCCAAAAAATAGAAATACACGCGAATTTTCGGGGAGGTGGGATTTGATCTCCGAACCTCTCCTTAAATAATTGCTTCTTTTACCAACGGGCCAATGGGGCTTCATTATAATGTCCACCCAGGAAAAATAATATAAACCCAGTTTTCTCAGTGTGTGGGGGCAGATGGAGGAACCAGGAGCTCGCACGCAAATCGATGCAGGTGGAACCATGACTATTGTAGAAATAGGGAGCAGAACCATGATCCTTGAAATTTTCCCGAGGAGGTAATTTTTCTCCATGTCAGAATATAGTCAAGTTTACAGTCGTTTTTCACTGTTTTCTGTAGGTATTGCAATGGCGAGGTTGGATTCGCCTTTTGAGTCACAGATTTCTAGTCCACCCATGGAGCAAAATCCTTGAGGAATCTAGGGGAATCTAAAAGATTCCTTAAGCCCCAGATTCTCAATTTCTCAGAATTCAGAAATTTGGCAGTCGATTTTGCACTATTCGACACCACAAATATGATGGTGCATTTAGATTTTTCATTTGATCATTTTATTTTCTAGCCACTTTTCTAAGTGGAGTGCAGGTGTCAAAATTCACCGTGCGAGTAGTCATTCCATGAGATTCGACGCAGCAAGGTTGATGGTACGACCAGCTTCAGCGGTTAACATCCTCTTCTTCAGATGGCCCCTAGATGTGAGGTGTATGCAATGTGTTCATGTACTTCTTTTGCCATGCATTGTATTGCACAGATCCTTGTTTGATGTCTGATGTGGGATCTTGTCCCTTACTTGTTTTCATGATTCTTGCTTGATGTGATGCATAATCATCTATCTGATGTACTTGTTGTCATGATCCATCATGTTGTGTTGGATATCCCTTTATTTTATGTTGATGGGATACTCATGTTGTCGTCATGAATGTTTGCATTGAGATCCCTTTTATGCCATGTTGGCGGGATACTCATCATGCATGAGTTTGTGTTATACTGATAGGAGTCTTTTTGACTGAGAGTTCTTGTAGTGGAACATCTCTTAGAGCCACTCTTGCATGAGGGAATTTTCCTTGTATGATAAAGACATCACCTCTATGTACATCATCACTATTGACAGCACTTAATGTATCGGCCTACACCATCTTGACACTGGGGCCCGGAGACGTAGTCCCTCCTGGACGAACTCTGTTATCAATGGCTTATGTTTTTATGTTGTTGATGATTGTCATGTTCCTCTTCTTTACAACATGCACATGTATTCATTTATGTTTCTTTTAAAAATTCAATTTAACACATCACAAAAGTAAAAGATCTTGGAAGGGTCCTTCATCACACCCAGACCTGGATCAGGCAGAGTCGCTGAAATGCAGTGGAGAGGGTTCAGTGAACCAAAATAGACGAAGACCACCATCGAAGGGCAGAGCAGAGCCATAACCGCTCGGAAAGACCAAAGTGACAAAAAATGACAAGTTGAACCCCACTATCGAGAAATGAAGGTCTAATACACTGTGGACCGTTCAATCCAGCGAGTCAAGAGAAGTCGTTGATGGAGGAAACTCATCTCGAGGGTTAGGTAAGGTAAGGATAGATGGAATACCTCTAGGTCGCCACCCAGATCCAGACAACTGAGGCGTTAAATTCACCTGTGTTTCCTGAGCAGGTATTGAGACTATGACCTGTGATGGTTAAATGCAAAGGCCAACATCATACCATAGAAATTAATTAAACAGATTTGTAACCAGTGTAAGGTCAATAGTTTTAGTCCTACCACATACATTATTCAATATTTGCAACATTTAAAGTCCAACTATGATTTATGTATAATGTGATAATATCAAATATTATGATTTCTTTTAAAAAGGTCATAAATAATGGTTAACCTATGATTATGATTGGTTAGTATTATATGAGTATTATGGGTAAGATTCATGTGTGTGTGTGTGTGTGTGTGTGTGTATATATATATTAGAGAAGATAGATAGATGTGTTACATATGGTATCAGAGCGCTCAGGTTCCAAAAACTAAGGCCTCTGGAATAAGGAATAACAAAATTGTGTTGTGCACGTAGGAGACAACAGTTAAATAATCAGCATGAGGTGAGCTGGAAATCTACCACATGGTTCCATATTTGGAACAGGGCCAACTTCATTCCAGGAGGGAAATCTTGAGGTTTGGGTGCAGTTGGGCGATGATACACAAAATCCCAATGCAGACCTCTGGAAAACTGTCCAAGAATTGAAAGGGGAAATGGCCCAACTCTGGGAGAACAACGAAATATTGATGCAGGAACAAGAAAAGATCCTAAAAAGTCTATCGGATAGACATAATCATTTTCTACTAGCCCCTAGTCCAGAGCACGACCACACGACCGGGGAACAAGAGTTCTG
This sequence comes from Pinus tabuliformis, assembly GCA_031772625.1. Taxonomy (NCBI): domain Eukaryota; kingdom Viridiplantae; phylum Streptophyta; class Pinopsida; order Pinales; family Pinaceae; genus Pinus; species Pinus tabuliformis. The sequence goes on along the minus strand of CM062819.1, from coordinate 1,987,725,458 downwards.
AACTGAAAATATGGAAACGAAAGGAGGAGAAGAAAACCAAGAGGAAGAATCAGGAAACGTGTTTGATCACAAGATGTAGAAGAAATAGAAGATTTAACTCCAAGGGGAGTTTCGTAAAATCAAGTCTCCTCTCTTTGATCGGGAGCAGGAAGAGGCGGCAGAAGCATGTTTAATTAATATGAACAAGCATTTCCAGCTATACGAATATGATTACAATTTGAAAGCCCGCCTCGCAATTTTCCAACTTCAAGGGAAGGCTACATTTTGGTGGGAAGAAGCAGAAATAGTACATGGGGTCAATGAGAAAACATAACTTGGGAAAAATTCCAGAAATTCTTTAAGGATAAATATTTGACTAAGAAGCTTTATGATGAAAAATAAAAAGAGATTCAAGACCTCCGTCTGGGCCAAATGACCATGGATGAATTTATAACAAAATTTACATCATTATTGCGATACGTGCCTTATATTCGTGAAGAAAAAGCTAAGGTACAGTGGTTTGTCAGCAGTCTTCCATTGTTCATGAAATAATGGCTGGAATTTGACAATACAAAAACCATGGATGAAGTTATTCGGAAAGCACGAATTTGTTATTAGCAAAATAAACCAAAGGGAGACATGAGTAAAATATGGACAAACAAGAAGGGAAATAAATTTATTCCCATTGAGAAGGCGAATAAGAGCAAAAAAAATAAGGGAGTATATAAAGGTCAAAGTAATCAGAATGGGAATAAGCCTAGGTTTAAGGTACCAGGTGAAGCCTGGACAACTGAAAAAAAAAAATGAAACAAATGAAACAAAATTAATTAATAAACCACCTATACAGAGTTAGGGATGCATAGGGCCGCATTATGTCAAAAAATTCCCTCAACACAGGGGAGATGATCATATCTCGCAAATTCAGGAAGCATCCACTGTGGGAGAAGTGGCAAGAAGCATCCTTAATATCAACGTATCTCCTGAAGATCATCAGGCGAATTTTCAGCCAACTATGGTTGAATTTGAAGGTACTATTTTTTACTAGACCTGCTCTATTTTAATAGATCCTGGGGCTATTTTAAGTTACATAAGTCCCAGGCTAGTGGAACAATGTAAATTACAAGTTGTTAAATTTAAAAACCCATGGTTAGTACAACTAGCCACAGGGGCAAAGAGAAGAGTTCTGTCTAAGGTAAATAACTGTCCCTTGAAATTAGATGGTCAACCTATTATAGTTGATTTCAATGTGCTACCCCTAGGGTCATATGATATTATGATAGGTATGTACTGGTTAGAAAAGCACTGGTCCTTAATAAATTGTAAAAAAAAAGCTATTAGCTACCGATATGAAGTGGGACAGAGACAGGAAATTCAAGGTGTTCAAAAACCTCTGCAATTAAGGCCAATAATAACCTCCCAATTAGCCAAATGCATGAGAAAAGGTTGTCAAGTTTATGCCATACAAGTAGGGTATGTTGACTCTAAGGATAAATTTGTATCATTAGAGAACATACCTGGGATACAAAATTTCCAGGTGTGTTTCCTGAGGAAATACCATGCCTACTCCCTAAAAGAGACATAGATTTTACTATCGCGCTGATTCTAGGGGCTGCTCCAATTTCCCGGGCACCATACCAAATGAGTATACCCAAATTAATGGAGTTAAAGATGCAACTCCAGGAGTTTCTTGATAAGAAGTATATTCGTCCCAGTGTGTCTCCTTGGGGAGCTCTGGTTTTATTTGTTAAAAAGAAAGACGGAACCCTACAAATGTGCATGGATTACTACCAGCTGAACAAGATGACCATTAAAAACAAATACCCCCTTCCTCGGATAGATGAGCTCTTTGACCATGTGAAAGGTGCAACCGTGTTCTCAAAGATTGATCTCCGCTCTAGGTATCATCACATCAGAATAAAAGAGGGAGATATTGCGAAAACTACTTTTAGGACACGTTATGGATATTATGAGTTTGTGGTCTTACCATTTGGACTAACTAATGCCCCAGCAATGTTCATGTGTCTCATGAACAACATATTTCATCACTTTTTAGATAAGTTTGTATTAATCTTTATTGATGACATACTAATCTATTCTCGGAACGTGAAGGAACATAAGGAACATCTCCGTGTTGTTCTGCAAGTCCTACGAGAACACGAGTTGTACGCCAAGTACAGTAAGTGTGATTTCTTTAAAGAGAAAATCCAATACTTGGGACACATCATCACCAAGGACAGAATTGTCGTAGATCCGGAAAAGATAAAAACCATTATGGAATGGCCAATACCAAAGGATGTAGCCGACATAAGATCATTTATGGGTTTAGCAGGTTACTATCGGAGATTTGTGGAGGGCTTCTCCTGCGTAGCCTATCCTATAACCTCTCTTCAAAAGAAAGGCAAAGTGTTCCAATGGACCCCCGATTGTCAAAGGAGCTTTGATTAGCTCAAGCATCTTCTTACCACATCACCTATTTTGAGCATCGCTGATCCCAACAAAGAATATGTGGTTTGTACTGATGCCAGTAAGGAAGGAGTGGGTGGCATATTAATGCAAGAGGGGAGAGTGGTTTCCTACGAATCTAGGAAACTTAAAGAGTATGAGAAAAAGTACTTAGCCTATGACTTGGAGCTAACTGTGGTCATTCATGCCTTAAAAATGTGGCGGAATTACATTTTAGGTAAGAGATTCTTGTTAATTACTGACCACCATAGCCTGATAAATTATTTCAAACAACCAACTTTAAATGCTAGGCAAGCTTGTTGGGTAGATTTCCTGAGTGAATTCGATTTTGAAATTAAACATTTAAAAGGAAAGGAAAACCGGGTGGCAAATGCTCTAAGCTGGAAGGTAAATTATTTATATGAAATTTCTTTTAGTGAATCGTGAACTACCTTTTTGCGCAGATTCAAGAAGCAACCATGCAAGATCCAACAAATAAGCATTTATGGCAGTAAGAAAAAATTCTTAACAGCCATGAACAACAATTGGGTTATGAAATAAATGTAGAAAAATGTGTTGATTTTTAGGAAAAGGATATATGTGCCTAACCAACAACATCTGAAAAATCTCATTTTTGATGAATACCATAATATCCCTTATGCAGGCCATCCTGGGTACCGGAAAATGATTTCTGCCCTGTGGAAAGGATTTTTCTGGCTTGGTATGAAGAAGGAAGTGGTAGAGTATTTAGCCAAATGCTTGGAATGCTAGCAAGTGAAAGCTGAACACCAACATCCAACTGGGTTACTTCACCCTCTACCTATCCCAGAATGGAAATGGGAAACCATATCTATTGATTTTATAATCAAGCTTCTCAAATCGAGGAAGAAAAATGACTCCATCATGGTGGTGGTGGACAAATTAAGCAAATATTCCCATTTCATACATGTTCAATCAACTTATAGAGCAGTCCAAATTGCTAATATTTTCATGCAGAACATTTTTAAACTACACGAAATCCATAAGATGATTATTTCCGACCAAGATGTAAAATTTACATCCGCTTTTTGGAAAGCCCTCTTTGAAGGATTGGGCACACAACTGCACTTCAGTACAACTTACCATCCGCAAATGGATGGACATAATGAAAGAGTAAACCAAGTTGTTGAAGACATGCTGCGAACATATGTAATGCAGCAGCCCACAAAATGGGAAGATTATTTACACCTAGTAGAGTTCACATATAAAAAAAGGTACCATGCGTCCCTCTAGATGAGCCCATTTGAGGTTTTATATTGACGCAAGTGCAGGACACCTTTAAGTTGGAGTGGACCAGAGGACAAACTATTACTAGGGCTAGATATGTTGGAAGAAATGGAGGAAATGGTGAAAAAGGTACAGAAAATTTTAAAGGTTACTCAGGATCGACTAAAGAACTTTGTTGATCGGAAGAGGAGTTTCTGATAATTCCAAGTACAAGACCATATCTACATTTGAGTACGAGCCAAGAAAATCATCTTGCAATGGACCAGGTGAGCTAAACTAGCACCCCAATATTGCGCGTTGTTTCAAATCCTGACCCGAATCGGACCGGTGGCCTATCAACTTGCCTTACCCAGTCATATTCGTGTGCATAATGTCTTTCATGTTTCTCTACTTAAGAAGTATGTGTATGACGCTAACCACATAATCCAATGGCAAGATATATAGGTAAGGTATAAATATTTAGATACGGATATACTATACAAATGTGTTAAACAATTAGTTAATGACTTAAAACTTTGTTGCAATTTTCGGGTCTAATTGGAAGGCGAACTTGGTCAAACGTCTAGTTATACTAGATCGAAGAGAAGTAACGCTATGGAAACGAGTTATCACCCTGGTTAAAGTGCAGTGGCAACACTATGGACGAAAGAGGCCACTTGGGAAGATGAACAAGTCATGAGAGAAAAATTTTCGAGTTTATTTGCAGGATGAGAACATTGGGACGATGTTCCATTTTAGGGGGGGAAGATGTAATATCCCCCATTTATGTAAATATTTATTTTATTTACTGCAACCAAACATACTATTACTATTTGTTTGAATTATAAACTATTTTGGAATTCAGTTTTTGAAGAATAAATTTTGCAATTATGAGTAAATATTATTTTACTAGGTAATTGGTTATGGAGATAGTTATCTGTTCCAAAACTAAATCCTAGGGCATTTTACAAGAAAATTACCAAGAGGATTGGGATTTGAGATTAAGAGAGACAAAGAGAATTGTGCTGAAAGGTCAAGCAATCTATAATTGCTATGTCTGGTTAAGACCAGATAGTTAGTAAACTTTAAAATCTCTGAGAAAGAGAGAAATCATGGAGTAAGGAGTAGCACGGGGGGAGAATTCCTAGAGTAGGTAATCTCATGGCAGGGAGGAAATTAATGTGCAAATCATATTTCAGATTTAGTCCTGGACAGCGTAAACAGATAAGCATAAAAATTGTTTATATAAGTTGTTCACTAAATCTAAGAACTGTTGCTAGGAGAATTCACTGCTTGTTCATATAAGTTGTTCACTGAAACTATAAACTGTAGCTAGGAAAATTGGCTGCACTGTTAGAGAAATAATAGTGAAGTATTGTGTAAAAATATAGGTAATGTTTTCCAATTTTTGGAGTATGTATTTAGAATTACTTTGTAATGTTTTCCTATTTCTGGAGTATGTATTTAGAATTCCTTTGTACTTAATTGAAGTAATTCTTTAAAAGAATATTAGAGAATCTGAGGAAAAACCCATGCCGCTTTCGCAGGAAGAAAGTGTGTAAAAATATCAGAAGATTCATTAAGAAGCTAGAATGATAAACTAAATCTCGAGAAGGATGGCGATTTCTTGAAAATAGAACTATTACATTAACCAGTTAAGGTATATTTTTCCGAAGATGCAGCTTATCTAGCTCAGGAATAGCTTCACAATCATTTATAAATTGAAATCATGAAAAGCATTGATGGATGAAATAATTAGGTATATATTGCTATCAACCAACTTTAAATTGTTCTCACCAAAAATCTAGTCATGCATAAGGACTCGGTGAATGCAATAAAAACCATAGGTTAATTCCTATCGTCATAGTGAAAACAAGAAATCCAATAAGCTCATGAATTTTAGTCATGTAAGACAAAAGTAGCGTCTTTTGGAAGTTTCATTGAAATACAAAAAAAATACAGTCTGAGAAAAGTATCGTATATTGTAACCTAGCTCCATAGAAAACATTTTAAAAACATCCTTTCTCATAAGACAAAGAACAATGAGATCTTATCAACCTGGAGTTAATTTTATGCTAAAATATTCACCCTTTCTCAACCATTTACATCAAACAGAGTATAGAATAAACCCTCGGGAAAATCGAGGAAGGATAACCTTCGAATTCCAAATGAGAGAAATATGTTTTAAATAAAACTGAGGAAAGTAATAAAAAATAACCAACAATGAACTACGAAAGCCTCCTCTCATTTATAACACAATCATATAAATATAAGTGTTCCAATATAAAAACATGATGGCGATCAGAGAGCCCTGTGCCAAAAATTCCATACTCGGTTGTAGCCGTAGGCCTCCTTGCCTTATATAAAAACCTCTGGAAGTAAACATAGTACAAGCCATCAGAGGAGCCATTACTCCAGCAGACTCAATAAACCCATCTAGAGTTTATTTTATGGTCTTTTCAGCTTGTAGACTTGTCCATAAAAACCCTATTCTAATAGTACTAAAGAGATTCTTATTACCCGGAGTTGGTTGCAGACATTAAAACCAAAAAGAGGGTTTGCCCCAGCGCCTAGAGGAGTTTTCCCCTCCAGAAGCCAGGCCTTTCATCACAACAACGAAATGGTATTAGAATCATGTAATGAAAATAGGAATCAACAACAAAATTTTCTAGAACTTGAAAATACATAAACAATTAAATGGGAAGTAGATCTGTAAGTTACCTTTGGAGAAGACATTCCAGGCTTGGCCTCCACAGAATGAATTTTTGTGCATTGGAGTGGTTCCAAGTTCTTTAGGGCAAACAAATTCACCAAAATGCAATGGAGAGGGTTCAGTGAACCCAAATAATAGATGAAGATCCCCATCGAAGGGCAAAGCAGATCCAGAACCACTCGGAAAGACCAAAGTGACAAACAATGACAAGTTGAACCCCACTACTGAGAAATGAAGGGCTAATAAACTGTGGACCGTTCAATACGGTGGGTCAAGAGAAGCCGTTGATGGAGGAATCTCATACCGAAGGTCAGGTAAGGTAAGGATAGATGGAATACCTCTAGGCTGCCACCCAGATCCAAACAGATGAGGCATTAAATTCACCTGCGTTTCCTGAGTGGGTATCGAGACTATGATCTGTGATGGTTAAATGAAAAGGCTAGCATCGTACAATAGAAATTAATTAAATAGATTTGTAACCAATGTAAGGTCAATAGCTGTAGTCCCGTTGCGTACATTATTCAATATTTGCAACATGTAAAGTCCAACTATGATTTATGTATAATGCGATAATATCAAATATTATGATTGCTTTAAAAAAGGTCATAAATAATGGTTAACCTATGATTATGATTGGTTAGTATTATATGAGTATTATGGGTAAGATTCATATGTAATTATATATATATATATATATATATATATATATATTAGGGCAGATAGATAGACGTGTTACATATGTTATCAGAGTGCTTAGGTTCCAAAAACCGAGGCCTCTGGAATAGGGAATAACAAAATTTTGTTGTGCACGTAGGAGACGATAGTTAAACAATCAACATGAGGTGAGCCGGAAATATACCACATGGTTCCATATTCAGAACAGGGCCAGCTTCGTTCCAAGAGGGAAATCCTGAGGTCTAGGTGCAGCTGGGCAACGATACACAAAATCCCAATGCAAACCTCCGGACAAATGTCCAAGAATTGAAATGGGAATTGGCCCGACTCCGGGCAGACAACGAAAGATGATGCAGGAATAAGAAAAGATCCTAAAAAATCTGTCAGATAGACAGAATCATCGGCCACTATCCCCTAGTCTAGAGCATGGCCACATGACCGAGGAACAAGAGTTCTGAACTGAAAATATGGAAATGAAAGGAGGAGAAGAAAACCAAGAGGAAGAATCAGGAAATGTGTCTGATCACAAGACACAGAAGAAACAAAAGATTGAACTCCAAGGGGAGTTTCATAAAATAAAGCCTCCTCTCTTTGATGGGGAGCAAGAAGAGGCGACAGAAGCATGGTTAATTAATATGAACAAGTATTTCCAGCTATACGAATATGATTACAATTTGAAAGCCTGTCTAGCCATTTTACAGCTTCAAGGGAAGGCTAGATTGTGGTGGGAGGAAGCAAAAATAGTCCATGGGGTCAATGAGAAAAACATAACTTGGGAGAAATTCCAGAAATTATTTAAGGAGAAATATTTGACCGAGAGGTTTTATGATGAAAAAGCAAAAGAGTTTCATGACCTCCGTCTAGGCCAAATGACCATGGATGAATTTATAACAAAATTTACATCATTATTGCAATACATGCCTTATATTCGTGAAGAAAAAGCTAAGGTACAATGGTTTTTCAGCAGCCTTCCACTGTTCATGAAAGAACGATTGGAATTTGACAATCCAAAAACCATGGATGAAGTCATTCGGAAAGCACGAATTTGTTATCAACAAAATAAATGAAAGGGAGACATGAGTAAAAGATGGACAAACAAGAAGGGAAATAAATTTATTCCCAGCCATAAGGGGAATAAGAGTAGCAACAACAAGGGAGTATATAAAGGTCAACTTAATCAAAATGGGAATAAGCCTAGGTTTAAGGTACCAGGTGAAGCCAGGACAAATGAACAAACTAACAGAAATGAAACATAATTAATTAATAGACCACCTGTATAGTGTTGGGGATGCAGAGGGTCACATTATGTCAAAAACTGCCCTCAATGCAGGGGAGTTGATCAGATCTCACAAATTCAATAAGCATCCATTGTGGGAGAAGTGGCAAGAAGCATCCCTAAGATCAACACAGCTCTTGAAGATCATCAGGCAGAGTTTTAGCCAACTATGTTTGAATTTGAAGATCCTGGGGCTACTTTAAGTTGCATAAGCCCCAGGTTAGTGGAACAGTGTAAATTACAAGTTGTTAAATTTAAAAACCCATGGTTAGTATAGCTAGCCACAGGGGCAAAGAGAAGAGTTTTGTCTAAGGTAAATAGTTGTCCCTTGAAATTACATGGTCAACCTCATCGTTGATTTAAATGTGCTACCCCTAGGGTCATACAATATTTTGATAGGTATGGACTGGTTAGAAAAACACTGGTCCTTAATAAATTGTAAAACAAAAGCTATTAGCTACCGAGATGAAGTGGGACAGAGACAGGAAATTCAAGGTGTTCAGAAACCTTTGCAATTAAGGTCAATAACAACCTCCCAATTAGCCAAATGCATCATAAAAGTTTGTTAAGTTTATGCCATACAAGTAGGGTATGTTCACTCTAAGGATAAATCTGTATCACTAGAGAACATACATGTGATACAAAATTTTCCAAATGTGTTTCCTGAGGGAATACTAGGCCTACCCCCTAAAACAGACATAGATTTTACAATCGAGCTGATTCTGGGGGCTACTCCAGTTTCCCAGGCACCATAGTGAATGAGTATACTCGAATTAACAGATTTAAAGATGCAACTCCAAGAGTTTCTTGATAAGAAGTATATTCATCCTAGTGTGTCTCCTTGGGGAGCTCCAAGTTTTATTTGTTAAAAGGAAAGACGGAACCCTGCGAATGTGCATGGATTACCACGAGCTGAACAAGATGACCATTAAAAACAAATACCCCTTCCACGGATGGATGAGCTCTTTGACTAGGTGAAAGGTGCAACTGTGTTCTCAAAGATTGATCTCCGCTCTAGGTATCATCAGATCATAATAAAAGAGGAAGATATTGCAAAAACTGCTTTTAGGACGTGTTATGGACATTATGAGTTCGTGGTATTACCATTTGGACTAACTAATGCCCCAACAACATTCATGTGTCTCATGAACAACATATTTCATCAGTTTTTAGATAAATTTGTATTAATATTTATTGATGACATACTAATCTATTCTCGGAACATGGAGGAACATAAGGAACATCTCTATGTTGTTCTGCAAGTCCTGCGAGAACACAAGATGCACGCCAAGTACATTAAGTGTGATTTCTTTAAGGAGAAAATCCAATACTTGGGACACATCATCACCAACGACGAAATTGTCGTAGATCCGGAAAAGATAAGAACCATTATGGAATGGCCAATACCAAAGGATGTAGCCGACATAAGATCATTTATGGGTGTAGCAGGTTACTATCAGAGATTTGTGGAGGGATTCTCCCACATAGCCTATCCTATAACCTCTCTTCAAAAGAAAGGCAAAGTGTTCCAATGGACCCCCGATTATCAAAGGAGCTTTTATTAGCACAAGAATCTTCTTACCATAGCTCCTATTCTGAGCATCACTGATCCCAACAAAGAATATGCATTTTGTACTGATGCCTGTAAGGAAGTAGTGGGTGGTGTATTAATGCAAGAGGGGAGAGGGGTTGCCTACGAATCTAGGAAACTTATAGAGTATGAGAAAAAGTACTCAACCTACGACTTGGAGCTAACTGTAGTCATTCATGCCTTAAAAATGTGGCAACATTACCTTTTAGGTAAGAAATTCTTGTTAATGATTGACCACCATAGTCTGATAAATTATTTCAAACAACCAACTTTAAATGCTAGGCAAGCTCGTTGGGCAGATTTCCTAAGTGAATTCAATTTTGAAATTAAACATTTAAAAGGAAAGGAAAATCGGGTGGCAGATGCTCTAAGCTAGAAGGTAAATTGTTTATATGAAATTTCTTTTAGTGAATCGCGAACTACCTTTTTTGAGCAAATTCAAGAATCAGCCATGCAGGATCCAACATATAAGCATTTATGGCAGCAAGCAAAAATTCTTAACAGCCATGAACAACAATTGGGTTATGAAATAAATGCAGAAAATTTGTTGATTTTTAGGAAAAGGATATATGTGCCTAACCAACAACATATGAAAAATCTCATTTTTGATGAATACCATAAGATCCCTTATGTAGGCCATCCCGGGTACCATAAAATGATTTCTACCTTGTAGAAAGAATTTTTCTGGCCTGGTATGAAGAAGGAAGTGGCAAAGTATTTAGCCAAATGCTTGGAATGCCAGCAAGTGAAAGCTGAACACCAACATCTAGTAGGGTTACTTCACCCTCTACCTATCCCAAAATGGAAATGGGAAACCATATCTATTGATTTTATTACCGGGTTGCCCAAATCGAGGAAGAAAAATGACTCCATCATGGTGGTGGTGGACAAATTGAGCAAATCTTCTCATTTCATACCTAGCCAGTCAACTTATAGAGCAGTCCAAATTGCTAATATTTTCATGCAGAACATTTTTAAACTACACAAAATCCCTAAGATGATTATTTCCGACCGACATGTAAAATTTACATCTGGTTTTTGGAAATCCCTCTTTGAAGGATTGGGCACGCAACTGCACTTTAGTATAGCTTACCATCCACAAACGGGCGGAGAGACTAAAAGAGTAAACCAATTTGTTGAAGACATGCTGCGAACATATGTAATGCAGCAACCCACAAAATGGGAAGATTATTTACACCTGGTAGAGTTCGCATATAACAACGAGTACCATGTGTCCCTTCAGATGAGCCCCTTTGAGGTTTTATATGGACGCAAGTGCAGGACACCTTTAAGTTGGAGTGGACCAGAGGACAAACTGTTACTAGGGCCATATATGTTGGAAGAAATGGAGGAAATGGTGAAAAAGGTACAGATTAATTTAAAGGCTACTCAGGACCGACAAAAGAACTTTGTTGATCGGAAGAGGAGTTTCCGAGAATTCCAAGTAGGAGACCATGTCTACATTCGAGTACGAGCCAAGAAAAGCACCTTACAATGGACCGGGTGTGCTAAACTAGCACCCTGATATTGTGGGTTGTTTCAAATCCTAGCTCGAATTGGACCGATGGCTTATCAACTTGCCTTACCCAGTCATATTTGTGTGCACAATGTCTTTCATGTTTCTCTACTTAAGAAGTATGTGTATGACACTAACCACATAATCCAATGGAAAGATATACAGGTAAGGTATAAATATTTAGATACGGATATACTATACAAATGTGTTAAATAATTAGTTAATGACTTAACACTTTGTTGCAATGTTCAGGTCGAACCGGAAGGTGAATTCTTGGTTGAACCTCTAGTTATACTAGATCAGAGAGAAGTAACGCTGCGGAAACGAGTTATCACCCAGGTTAAAGTGCAGTGGTGGCACTACGAGCCAGAAGAGGCCACCTGGGAAGATGAATAGGTCATGAGAGAAAACTTTCCGAGTTTATTTGCAGGAAGAGAACATCGGGACGATGTTCCATTTTAGGGGGGAAGATGTAATATCCCCCATTTATGTAAATATTTATTTTATTTACTGCAACCAAACAGACTATTACTATTTGTTTGAATTATAAACTATTTTGGAATTCAGTTATTGAAGAATAAATTTTGCAGTTATGAGTAAATATTATTTTACTAGGTAATTGGTTATGGAAACAGTTATCTGTTCCAAAACTAAATCCTAGGGTATTTTACAAGAAAATGATCAAGAGGATGGGGATTTGAGATCAAGAGAGACAGAGAGAACTATGTTGAAAGGTCAAGCAGTCTAAAATGGCTATGTCTGGTTAAGACCAGATAGCTGGTAAACTTTAAAATCTACGAGAAAGAGAGAACTCCTAGAGTAAGGAGTAGCATGGGGGGAGAATTACCAGAGTAGGTAATCTCACGGCAGGGAGGAAATTAATGTGCAAATCATATTTCAGATTTCAGATTTAGTCTTGGACAACTTAAACAAATAAGTATATTTTTTTTTTATATAAGTTGTTCATTGAATCTAAGAACTGTAGCAAGGAGAATTGGCTTCTTATTCATATAAGTTGTTTACTGAAACTATAAACTGTAGCTAGGAAAATTGGCTGCATAGTTAGAGAAATAATTGTCAAGTATTGTGTAAAAGTATAGGTAATGTTTTCCTATTTTTAGCATATGTATTTAGAATTACGTTGTAATGTTTTCCTATTTCGAGAGTATGTATTTAGAATTCCTTTGTACTTAATTGAAGTAATTCTTTAAAAGAATATTAGAGAATCAACCAATGCCACTTTCGCAAGAAGAAACTGTGTGAAAATATCAGATGATTCATTAAGAAACTAGAACAATAAACTAAATCTCAAGAAGGATAGGAATTTCTTGAAAACAGAACTATTACATTAACTAGTTAAGGTAGATTTTTTTGAATATGCAGCTTATCTAGCTCAGGAACAACTTCACAATCATCTATAAATTGAAAGCATGACAAACATTGATGGATGAAATAATCAGGTATATATTGTGATCAACCAACATTAAACTGTTCTCGAATTCTACACCATAAATCTAGTCATGCATAAGGACTCTGTGAATGCAATAAAAACCATAGATTAATTCCTATAGTCATAGCGAAAACAAGAAATCCAATAATCTCACGAATTTTAGTCATGTAAGATAGAAGTAGTGACTTCTAGAAGTTTCATTGAAGTACAAAAAAAATTACAGTCTGAGAAAAGTATCGTATATTGTAAACTAGCTCCATAGAAAAACATTTTAAAACATCCTTTCCCATAAGACGAAGAACATTGAGATCTTATCAACTTGGAGTTAAATTTATGCTAAAATATTCACCCTTTCTCAACCATATACATCAAACAGAGTATAGAATAAACCCTCGGGAAAATTGAGGAAGGATAGCCTTTGGCTTCCAAAAGAGAGAACTTTGTTTTAAATAAAACTCAGGAAAATAATAAAAAATAACCAACGACGAACTACAAAAGCCTCCTCTCATTTATAACACATTCATATAATTATAAGTGTTCCAATATAGTAGCATGATGGCAACCAGAAAGCCCTGTTCCAAAAATTCCATACTCGGCCGTAGTCGTAGGCCTCCTTGCCTTATATAAAAACCTTTGGAAGAAAACACAGTACAAGCCATCAAACTAGCCATGACTCTAGCAGACTCAATAAACCCATCTAGAGTTTCTTTTATGGTCTTTTCAGCTTGTAGACCTGTCCATAAAAACCCTATTCTAATAGTGACAGAGGGATTCGTATTACCCAGAGTTAGTTGCAAACATTGGAACCAAAAGGAGGGTTTTCCCCAGCGCCCAGAGGAGTTTTTCGCTCCGCAAGCTAGGCCTTTCACCACAACAACAAAATGGTATTAGAATCATGTAATGAAAATAGGAATCAACAAAAAAATGTTATAAAACCTAAAAATACATAAACAGTTAAATGGGAAGTAGATCTAGAAGTTACCTCCAAAGAAGACATTCCATGCTTGGCCTCCACGGAATGATCTTCTGCGCATTGGAGTGGATCCAAGTTCTTTAGGGTAGACAGTCGCCGGAATGCAGTGGAGAGGGTTCAATGAACCCAGATAACAGACGAAGACAACCATCAAAGGGTAGAGCAGAGCCAAAACTGCTCGGAAAGACCAAAGTGACAAACAATGACAAGTTGAACCCCACTACCGAGAAATGAAGGGTTGATAAACTATGGACTATTCGATCCGGCGGGCCAAGAGGAGCCGTTGATGGAGGAACCTCATCCCGAGGGTTAGGTAAGGTATAGACAGATGGAATACCTCCAGGCCGCCACCCGGATCCAGACAACTAAGGTGTTAAATTCACCTGCGTTTCCTGAGTGGGTATTGAGACTATGCCCTGTGATGGTTAAATGCAAAGGCCAGCATCGTACCATAGAAATTAACTAAACAAATTTGTAACCAGTGTAAGGTCAATGGTCGTAGTCCCACTGCATACATTATTCAATATTTGCAACATGTAAAGTCCAACTATGATTTATGTATAATGCAATAATATCAAATATTATTATTGCTTTAAAAAATGTCATAAATAATGGTTAACCTATGATTATGATTGGTTAGTATTATATGAGTATTTTTTTTTTTTGTAAACTTGGTGGTGCTTCCTCTATTTATATTAATTTTTCAAAACCAAAACTTCCATTTGCTCCAGGTGGCTTACCTACTCGAAGGAAACCAGATAGCCACCTGTCTACATTAAAACCTGTCCAAAATTTGAAAAGGTTTTTCTCTATCCATCTAGCGACATTGTCATTACTATCTATACTACTGTTCAAATAAAACAAGTAAAAGCATTTTATCAAAATTTTAGCAGAATTTTACTAGACCTCTGCTTCAATCCTTGTCTGGAGCCAAGCATCTCGCTCCTCTTCATATTTTGTAGTGTCTGCTCAATTCTTCCCATGGCCAAGTTGTTTTTGTAAGTCTATATTTGAACTGTTGCAATTTCCCTGAGGAGTTCTGCCCTGATTAGATCCTTTTCCTTGGTGTTCTCCTTTGCCTCTGTTCCGCCACTCGCTGCTTGTTCTCGATTAAGGGTCATGGCCCATGCCACCACGTTCTTCATGACCCAATACTGTTGTATTGTTTGTCTGAAGAGGGAGTGACGGCCTCGAGAATTCCCTGGATCGGGACCCATACTTTCCCACTCCTCCATGCAGATGTCTTGGTTCTTTATACTATCATTAAGTTCTCGCTCCCAACCAGCAATTTGGGTTTTGATGTCTGGTGGGTTCCTTTCCATGTAGGCGTCAATGAGGGTTTTCATGTGTTCACATCCCGACTTTCTCCCTCTTTTCTTTTGTTCCTTGTTCAAGCCGCTCATTCCTTCTACCATATTTTTATCTCGCTTGCCTCTCCTGGTCGCCATGTTACAATCTGCCTGCCTGTTGTTGTATGCTTCTTATTGTTCTCTGTCTTCCTCACTGTGTTGGGTGTAGTGTGAGGTGAGACCTATCACATATCCATTACAAATTAGTTTGATAATAATAGAACAAAACAATTTCCCATTTACTTATGTCCTTTTTTTTATCCCTTCCATTGTCAGAATTAGTATTCTTTGAGATTTATTTTGTAATGTCACCAGTCCTCTCAATGTTATGGGTTCTTTCCTTTCTTGATTCTCTTGAAGTTTTTCCCTCACGGCAATTAACGGCACGCGATCTGCCTGTCCTGGGCTTCCGCATCGTTTCGTCACTAGGTAAGGTTGGTTTTCTGTTCCTCGCTTCACAGGGTCTCTTAGGTTTAGGTATGTCCTCCCTCAGAGTGTTGACCCTATATTCCTCCCCTAGAGGTATTTTTTTTCCCTGATTCTCTTTTTTCTCGGTTCTTCTTACTCTCCGAGGTTTTTCCTTGTTACCTTCTAGTTTTCTCCCATAGTTTCCTACAGGGATGACTATAGTCTCACTCTGTCTTATTTTGTTTCGAGCATTTGCCTTGGTGTAGACCTCTCCCATCATGGGTTCTAGTCCCTCCCACCTTAGCTTCCTACCCCGGGTTTTCATTGCCTTTTATACTGTTTTTGGCCGACTAAGGTCGCAGGAATGTTTGGGTGCCTCCTTGTCTGAGTCATTCCTTTTCCTTATCAAATTTCCTATTTTCCTACAAAGATTCACCCTATGCCTTACAAAGGAAAGGGCCAGAGGAGAAACATACCAACTTTCATGTCTGGTTCCGCTTCCGTTCGCAAGCTGGAGCGTCGATCTTTAGCCACCTTTCCTCTCTCTGTCTCGCATCTCCATCTTCTGCATGCATCTATCTATGACTTGATCTCCCTTATGGTTTATGCCCCTCCCCTTCCTGTCGTTTACCTTTGCTGCCACCTGTCTGTCATCATTCCCTGCACTAATCCCTATGATGTCACCTCTACATGATGACCCCTCGTCCTAGCTACCACCTCCTCACATTAACCCTCACTTACTCTCAGCTACTCTTGTCGTATGCTCACTGTCCTCGCCCTGCCACTTGTTGGGATCCTTCTGCCTGCCCTCCTGCTTACCTCCATGCCATCTACGCTGTCATGCTTATCCATCTCCACCCTCATTCTCTCGAGGGTTGTTCCTTCTCTGCTCTGCCCGTCCACTTGCCTTCATCCCTGTCCTCTCACTTCATTTCCCTCGTCTATCCTTTCGTACACTTGTCCTCTTCCTCCCCCTTCCCGGTCCCATCTCCCCGGTTCCTCTTTTTTCCTTGTGTTACACCTCGATTGGGGGTTCCCCTCTCCTCCTTTGTCATGTTCCAGGATTTTTACTAAGTTTTCCATCTCCTCCATTTGGTATAGCTCTTCCTCATTTACGTCTATAGTTCTTCCTACATGGTTACTTCCCAAATTTGGCAGGTTTCCAGCTGGTGCGTTGCCTTTCCTTCTTACATGGGTGGGGAGGATGCAGTCTATCTGTCAAGTGAGTTTACTAGTCTCCTGCACCAGCCAAGTGGTTCTCCAGCTTCGGCTGATATTCTCCCACTAGGTTCCTTGTTATAGCTGTTTGAATATTTCGATTGCCATTTTCGAGTCTCCTTCAACCTGTAGTTTTTGGTATTTCTCTCTTATTGCGATTTCCAGCCTTTTTTCAAGGCATGAAGCTCCGCTTCGTTGTTTGTCACGTTGCCACAATCCATCGCATAGATTCTAAGGGTCCTCCCCCTATCATCTCTGAAAACTCCTCCTGTCCTTGCCTCACCAGGATTCCCTTTCGCAACACCATCAAAGTTTAATATGATGAAGTCCTTATGGGGTCTTTTGAATTGGTTGACCTCCTCCACCTCATTGGTTTGGTATTTCCTAGCTGGCTTTGGCATCATGCTTGGTTTTAGGTTCAAGCGGGTCATTATCTTTGCTTCCTTTGGGTTAGTTTTCCAGTCCTCCTCGAACCAGTTCTCTGTTAGAATGGTCTCTCTGATGTTTTGAGTTATCTGGTTCTATATTTCAGTTTTTGTTGCACTTTCCTCCTTGAAGATCAATCTGTTTCGTTCTTTCCATATATTCCACAAAACAAATCCTAGCAAGAGCCTCCAGGCCCTGTTCAGGATCGTATTCTAGTATGGTTTTTTCCTCTAGTTCTTTATTGTTGTTTGGATTCCTATCACTAATTTCAAAAATTTTCCGATGTTGTTTCCACAGGTTTTCGTTGAAGTTGCAAGCATTGGTAGGTGCTCCATTGTCTCTTCCTGTTCTCTGCAGAGGGTACATCTCGGTGGCCTTGCATTCGTTTTTTTTGCAGTTGGTCCCATGTTAATGCTCTCCCATGGCTCAAGATCCAGATGAAGAAGGCTATCTTTGGCCATGTTTTTACTTTCCATATGATTTCCGCTTTTTTTTGTTTCTAGATGTCTATTGTGTTCTACTTTTATTTGGTAGCCTTCTTTTATTGTAAACATGCCTTTGATTCTGTGGCCCCATCTTAGGGTGTCTAAACCTTCTTTTATTGCTATTTTGCTTGTTGCCATTTCCTTGTCATAAAGTTCCAATTGGGGTGTTTCTAGCGCTTCTGGCCAATTCTTCTGTTGTTTCCACTTTCTCCAGTATCCTTCTGGTTCCGAGCACCAGTAGTTTTATATTGTCTCGCCCTCGTGGAGGTTGGTGAATTGGTGGATTTATGTTTTAAAAAAATATGTATATATCATATAAATTATTGAAAAAAAATAAGTTTTTATGGTTAAAACATTTGAAGTGGTCTCAATATTTTACAGTTTAAAGTGATGTGTATGTATTTGTTCAACTTGGAGTTGACATGTGTCCCTCTTAAACTAAAAATAAAATAGAAAAGAAATTTCAACTATATTAGGTCCATATGACCTAATATAATTTCATGTTATATATGATAAAATATTCAATGTGGGTTATGAATAAAATATTTTAATATGAATTAATATTGACATATACTTAAAAATATATTAATAACGAAAAAATATGTTATATAAAATACATTATATATTGTTTAAAAAAATATGTATGTATCATATAAAATTATTGAAAAAAAATAAGTTTAACGAAAAAATATGTTATATAAAATATATTATATATTGTTTAAAAAAATATGTATATATCATATAAAATTATTGAAAAAAAATAAGTTTTATGGTTTTTACAGTTTAATCCTTTTTTAGGTATATGATTATTTCACATTGTTTTTGCACTCTAAAATAGGTTTGCACCTAAAGAAATTTGATCCTTCTCGGCTCATGTTAGATCCCTGTTTAAGATGGACCTATGTTGGTTCTATAACCCAATATGAAGGCAATTATCAGGGCCTTGAGTTGACAAGCGCCCGAGAGAGTCGAAACACTAACGATCGCAGTTAAAGGCGTGTGGGCATGCCCGAGATGTACGGCAAGCACTCGTACTTGGTTAAAGGCAACTCAAGTTGGAACATTCAGTTTAAGGTGACTCGGAGGTGGATGTTCGGTTATGTGCGATGACCAGCGCACATGTAGCAGATGCCCATCCATTACGATGGGTGAGTTGTGCGACGAGTGACCAATGGACAAGTTGGAGAAGGCGTTCACGTGGACGAGCAAGCACATTAGACGAGGGCGCGCCGTGCAACCTGAGTCGAGCGCCTCGATCACACACCCTAGGCGGGCGAGGTGCCTATGTGCGGAATTATCGTGTAGGAATTGGGCAAGCAGGTGGCACGACCAACCCGAGAGGCAATGACGGGCCAAGCGACGGGCAGCGACATGAGTTGGGCCGATGTAATACTTATGTGCAGGCCGACACATACATAACAGGGGAGCCGACCTTTAGAAGGTGAATAGACATGACGGTTGGGTGGAGTTGGGTCTGCACCAACCCATATATATAGGAGATGGCATGAGGGCATTTGGACATCATCACTTATCGCATAAAAAAAAAAAAACAGGAATACCAAAAGAGCCGAATAGGCTGAGCTACAAGCGGATGCACCATAGGGCACGCCAAAGTTAGTGAAGGCAAGGATTTCAATGGACATGTTATATAAAATATTTTATATATATTTTTAAAAAATATGTATATAGAAAAAAAAGTTTTTATGGTTAAAACATTTGAAGTGGTCTCCATATTTTAGAGTTCAATCATTTTTTAAGTATATGATTATTACACATTGTTTTTTGCACTCTAAAATAAGTTTGCACCTACATAAATTTGATGGTTCCCTCTTAGCTCATGTTAGGTTCGTGTTTAAGATGGATTTATGCTGGTTCTACATCCTAGTGTGAAGGCGAGTAAGTATCTCCCTGCTCAACTTGTTCAACTGAGAAGCTCATTCTCCAAACCAGTGTGAGGGAGATGTGTAAGTATCTTCATGCTCAAGACATGTCCCTTTACAAAAAAAGTAAATAAACCAATGTAGAAAAATATTTAAAAATCTTATATAGATCCATCTTAATCACGGATCTCTTAGAATAATACAAAAATGAAAGAATCTAAAAATGTAAATTTTCTTCTTCATTGTTAGAAAATGATCTAGACCTATATATGAATTATAATGTATGGTTCTCAAAGTAACTATTTTCCAATGGAAGTGAGTTGTAGCTCAGTCTAGTGTGTATCTTCCATATTCAAATTAATTGAATTATTCCAAAAAGTGAAAAAACTAATCGTGGCTTTAAAAAACAAAACCTTGTGTTTGAAAAACTCCGCGTCACCTTCCAAACTAACGGCAAGTGGTGCTGGCTCATGTCCAAATTCCACAAAATAATTACGGCAAAGAGGATGACTTTTGCAATTTTGCTCACCAATCAATCAGAAGCCACACTAACCACTCACCGTCGACTCTTCTCCAGAGTACGCAGTTAACAACAAACAGATCCACACTCTCACGGTCAAGTATCCAACATGTCTGGACTTTTCGACAACGCAGCACGGTCTGCACTCGTCAATGCCATACGCAGGTCGACGCAGATCACCTCTCCAAATGATCGAAACAACCTGGCCAACCTTTTCATTAACACAACCGAACACTTTTATGAATAGGTTGGATGTGATATGTTCAAAATTTGTGGGATCCTTCAAAGCACGGTGCCTTTCGGTGGCAATGATATATGGCGCTCTAAACTTCACGTGTGCCTCACTTTATTTCAACCGTGGCTTTACTAACACCAACAGCTGCTTCTTTGATTGCATGCAGCCGGCTTTATTCCTCTCAGCCAAGCTACCATCCTATTCAACCTCTGGACGATAATATTTACGATATATATCAACTTGAAACCGTTACAACAAACCTTCAGGCATGCAGATCAACCTCAAATGCGGCTCAAAACGCCTCCGTACTCAGAACTCGAAAATCCAAGGCACAATACGCAAGATCTACTGCTGCATCCTAGCGACGGATATTACGGATCACACGGATCCGATGGGGTTACAGCCACACAACCCCCAAACACAGTCTTCCTTTGGAACTCCGTACTGAGTAAAAGGATCTCAGATCCAGATCTGTGCATCACACAACAGGTTTTGGTTCTTTCGATGTTCACAAAACAAACACTTAATTCTCCACACACATAAATGATAACAACCACAAGCAAGATCCACACTTTTACAACTCAAATCGAGAACAGATCTTTCATATCTCCACAACAAAAACAAAAAAATCCACTTGCAGATCTAGCCGATCTCGGCCACCAAGGCAGAACTGTGTCCAAACAACGACCCCTCACAGATCACAACTGACCTCTATGCTAGCCGATTTCGACCCTCTTGCAAAAACAACGTTCTATTTCAACTTCACCCTCTTGCAAAAACAACGTTCCAGGCTCAAACAACGTGCCAGGCTCAAAAGGTATTTTACCAACGATTTGAGTGTCGGCATTCAGCAACTTCAACACAAGCACAATAGCCCAGCAATCACATCAACTCATATCTCACACATTGACCTATCTACACAATCTTCACACAACAAGCGTGCCCTCAATAATCACCCTGGATCACATGCAGCATTCACTCCCAACTTATGGATAGCAGGCACAAAATGGTCTCATAACCCTCGTTAACAATCCATATCTAGATTTAAACCACCTAGAACTTGTCTCTCAAATCTCATCCTTCCGGCTCCCATACCATAATAGAAATCATAGAGTTGTGTATCTTAATGTTCAACCTCCAGGTCACATTTCCTTTTAATTTTTATTTTAAATAAAACATTGTAGGAAAATATTTAAATAAACTATAATAAACTATTATAGATTCATATTAATTATGGATCCATAGGTTCTCTTTATTTATAAATAATAATAAATTAATCCTAGTTTTGGATCGGAATGGATGGATTGGGATGTTGATAAGATTATGCTACATTTTCGGTAGCATAATGGTAATGCTGAAGTTCATTCGGGATCCTTAAAAAAAAAAAGGATTAACTCTAATCCCTTTCTAGTGGGAAGGCAGAATGGATAGAAGAATGGTTTATAAATTCATCATTTATCCAGATTGGCTGAAGGAAAGTACTGTAGTGGAACTAATTAATGACCGTGTCCTTTTCGTACGACCACCCTTGGGAGTACCCGAATAAAATGATTTTGGATCACTGTTCTCCAGGGTCCTGGAGGGTGGTGTCGTATATTGGCTCGTGTTGTGCTACGGGTCATCCAAATCAATTGCTGTCAATTTTGATTCGGATGATCCAGAGGAATCATCATTGACTATAGATTCATATTAATTATGGATCTAGCGAGATTTTTTAGAGAGGAAAAATTGAATAAAATTGATCCATTTAGACTAAATTAAATTTGTATAATATATATATATATATAGATATTAATTTTTCATGGTTTAAATTGTATTTTTGAATTTATGAAAGGGATTCAATGTCTTCAAAATTTACTTGAAAACTTGATTGTGTCCGTTACAATAAGTAAATTTGCAATTCTAACACATATTTTCTTTATTTCAAACAAAATTAACCAAAAATATATAATAATAAAAAAGAGTCATTACATAAAATAGTAAGATTATATGAAATGTTTTAATGATTAAAATTTTCTTCCAATTACTTTATATAGTGTATATATAGCTTTCTTTAATCATATATAATACTTTAACAGCATCTTTCGCTAAAAATCACATTTTCGAACCAATCAGTATGGTTCATCTTCAGGAGAAGATGTTGTTAGAATTAATATGGATCACAGAAGTCTAAACTCAACACATATATATC
Organism: Pinus tabuliformis; assembly: GCA_031772625.1. Lineage (NCBI taxonomy): Eukaryota > Viridiplantae > Streptophyta > Pinopsida > Pinales > Pinaceae > Pinus > Pinus tabuliformis. The sequence goes on along the minus strand of CM062819.1, from coordinate 1,987,702,886 downwards.
ATATATTTTTTTACTGCTACACATTAATTTGAAACTAAGAATTAAATGAATTACATATATCCTTCTAATTTATTTTTTTTTAATTTTAATTACTCCTCTAGCATTGAAATATTTTATTATTATCAACACAAATATCTTTTCATTTACATTCTCTTCATATATATATATATATATATATATATATATATATGATGTTGAGATTGAAATAAACTATTCAACATACATATTTAAAAACTTTAATCAAGTCACATACTGAAAAATATGTATCTTCATTTTTGTTTTTTTATTGTACGTGGTATTTTTTATGTAAATATTTTGTCAAAGGGATAGGTCAACTAAGCATGAACATACTTACACATCTCCCTCATATTGGGGCCTCAAAAATATCAACTGCAATAAAGAAAAAAACAAAAAAACAAAAATGAAGATACATGTTATCAATTTTATTGAGCAATAAAGTATGTTAAAAAAATCCTTATATTTTCACATTTAAGTATAAGAAAGTTGTATAAAGAATATTTTAGTATGTGGCTTAAATAAACTTTTTAAAAAAATGTGAGTACATGACTTGATTAAATTTTTTAAATATGTATCTTGACTAATTTATTTCAATCTCTAAGAGATATATATATATATATATATATATATATATATATATATATATAATGCAAATGAAAAAATATTTTTGTTGATAATAATAAAATATTTTAATGGGAAAAAGGTAATTAAAATTAAATAAATTTAACTACAAGGAGACATGTAATTCATTTAATTCTTAGTATCAAATTAATGTGTAGCATTCAAAAATATACAATATATTTATATGGTTAAAGAAAGCTATATATACATTATATAAAGTAATTGGAAAAAAAAATGATCATTAAAACATTTTATGTAATCTTACTATTTTACATAATGATTCTTTTTTTTTATTATATATTTTTTGTTAATTTTGTTTGAAATAGAGAAAATCTGTGTTAGAATTGCAAATAAGTAATGTAGCCTACAAAATCCAAATTTCCAAATAAATTTTGAAAATATTGAATCCATTTTATAAATTCAAAAATACAATTTAAACCATGAAAAATTATTCATGGTATATATAAATATATATGGGAATCAAATCAGTTAGGTGCAAAAATTTTATTCAACTTTTCTACTCTAAAGGAGGTTTGCATCTCAAGGGATTTGATCCCTCTAGAAACTTTCTAGACTTATGATTGATGGATCTATACTGGTTCTACACACCCTAGTGTGAAGGCTATGTGTAAGTATGTTCATGTTCAACATAGAGTTGACACTTTTTCCTCTTAAAATAATATGACCTAATATAATTTCATGTTATAAGTAATAAATTATCCAATGTGGGTTATGAATAAAATATTTTAATATAAATCAATATTGAGGATTACTTAAAATTATATTAATAACACACAATGCACATGTTATATAAAATATTGTATATCTTGTTTTAAAAAAATATGTATATATCATATAAAGCTATTGAAAAAATAAGTTTTGATGGGTAAAACATTTGAAGTAGTCTCAATATTTTACAATTTAATCATTTTTAGGTATGTGATTGTTATACATTATTTTTTGCATTCTAAAATAAGTTTGCACTTGAAGAAATTTGATCCCTTTAGCCTCATGTTTGATTTGTGTTTAAGATTGATTTATGAGGGGGATGTGTAAGTTGGTATGGTCGTCCTTCCCCCCTTTAAAATAAAATGAAAAATGAAAAATTATGTTCTAAATAGAAAAATAATGTTGGCTATAATAATAATAAAAAATGAATAGAAGTAAACAAATGTATGAATAAGATGTTTAAATTTTATATTTTTAAAAAATATTTCAAAAGAGATTTAAATAAACTATTTGAAGATCTATGTTAAGTAATTTATGTGGATATCAACTTCATATATATCTATATATAGAAAAAAAAAATGTTAAAATAAAACATCTTAATGTTGTATAGAAAAAGATAATTAGGTTACAATAAAATATGTTAATAAGAATTAATATTGACATATACTTAAAAATATATTAACTATCAATTGCACCATATGTTTCAATGGGAGCCCCATAAGGCAAGAAGAAATATTAAAGTCTTAATGTAATATTATGTATGTAAAAATAATTCAATTATAAATTATGTTTAGATACAAATATAGTTATGCTAATAAGTGTGGTTTATTTTAAAATATGTCTTCTAGTGTGGTTTATTTTAAAATATGACTTCTAGAATTTCCATAATACAAATGTATGGATTTCTAATAATCTAAGAATATTTTTCATTTCCTTTTTGATTTACTGTTACTTGTGTTCCTACTACCTATGTTGGTGTTACTCAGGTGATTCTGAGTTGATTTTGATAAAAGAGATCCCTATGAGTCATGACAAAACAGATTCCTATGTGTTGATTTTGACAAAACAAATCCCTATGACTCATGGCTTCAAGTCATGGCTTCAAAACAAATCCCTATGACTCATGGCTTCAAGTCATGGCTTCGAGTCCTCCAACTCACAAAAACATTATCAAACAAAAAAATGTATTTTTAAAATTTGTGATTCAAGGTTTTAGGTCAACATAGTGGAGACATAAATATGGTTAAGCAATTATGCTATTGGATGTAACATGAAATTGTGTTAAATTTAATGAAACTTATTGTATTGAGGCACCTTTTACATCTTACTATGAGAAAAATGTATTTCTTTTTTTATTCAATATAAAATTGGGGCTTAACATTATAAAAAATAAAATAAAAAATCCAATATCAATCAAAAATAAAATATATCAACATTAACGTATAGCTTTATATATATATACGAAGTCCGCTTAACATAAAAAAGAGGTGACATTAATAGTTGCCTACTTTTTTTATTTAATGCTTCCTGCTACTTGTATTGGTGTTACTCAGGTGATTCTCAGTTGATTTTGACAAAACAGATCCCTATGAGTCATGACAAAACAAATTCCTATGAGTTGAGTCATGACAAAACAAATTCCTATGAGTTGATTTTGACAAAACAGATCCCTATGAGCCATGGCGATAACTCAAAAAAACATTATCAAACAAAAAAATGTATTCTTAAAATTTGTGATTCAAGGTTTTAGGTCAACATAGTGGAGACATAATAAGATTAAGCAATTATGTTATTGGATGTAACATGAAATTGTGTTAAATTTAATGAAACTTATTGTATTGAGAGGCACCTTTTACATCTTACTATGAGAAAAATGTATTTCTTTTTGTATTCAATATAAAATTGGGGCTTAATATTTTAAAAAAATCCAATATCAATCAAAAATAAAATATATCAACATCAACATATATATATAGATATATGAAGTCCACTTAACATAAAATTGAGGTGTGGCATTGATAATTGCCTACTTCTAGAAAAATATGAGAAAAAATATCTAAAATCTTATTGTGATTTTTTGATGTGATTTTAAAGGAGATCAGTTGAGTCTTTCAATTGAATTTACTAACATTTCACATGATAGAAAAAAAATAACAACCTCACCAACAAAGTGTTTCTACTAGTACATAATTTATGCAACGAGTCTTTCAATTGAATTTACTAAGATTTCACATTGAATTTACTAAGATTTCACATGATAGAAAAAAATAACAACCTCACCAACAAAGTGTTTCTACTAGTACATAATTTATGCAACACTCTTACAGACACATTTATGGTTACAGCCATAACAGGCACCGGAGGTCTTCAAAAAACTTTAAATGATGTTTTTAACAACATTATTATTGATATTTAGCCTTCCCCACATCTTTTCTTGAATGTTTTAGAAATTTTGTTTCGTGAAAAGCAAAACCAGAATATAAAATCTTTGAATAGCATATGTATGGCATTGAATGATGCCGAGTAAATGCTTTTTTTTGAAATGTTATAATGAAAGAAGTTAGTGCCCACACGAGGTATAGAATACCACATAGCTTAACAGTGAATAAGTGACATGCTAAAGAACATTTAAAAGAGGAAGGAAACAATAAAAATTAATATATAAAATAATACAAAATATAGATAATTTGAGGTATGCCTCCACTATTATTAAACAATGTTGATACGGAAGGGGAAGGCCAAACATGGAAGAGGAAAGACTGCAGGTACAAGCTTGGGCAAGGAAATATTTTCAGGCAAGGAATGGTAGAAGGCCAGGACATGGTATGACATCATGTGTGCAGTAATGCACTACCTGTTGCCTGGAAAGTATCATCTGCCTATTGTAGCCTTCTTTCTCCAGCATATGGATACGAGTTGTAAATAGATATGCACTTTCACCCTCTGATTTGATAAATTGATATGTAATAATCAATGTTGACTCTGGCAATGTATCCTCTCAGATAAAGGATTGCTTAGTTCAGATACTTCCATTAAATGAATAGGTTCCACTCCATATCTGACTTTTCTTTTAAATCTGAATTGTTACTACTATGCTTGCACGTCCTAGACACAATTTGGTTTACTCGTAAAATGAAACATTTCCACTATCTAGTAAACGAATGAAATATGGAGGCACAGATTGGCAGGGCAGATACACAATGTACCGATGAAGTATTTCCAGTAAAATTAGTAGTGCCCACACGAGGTACAGAATACCACATAGCTTAACAGTGAATAAGTGACATGCTAAAGAACATTTAAAAGAGGAAGGAAACAATAAAAATTATTATATAAAATAATACAAAAAAAGAGATAATTTGAGGTATGCCTCCACTATTATTGAACAGTGTTGATACGGAAGGGGAAGGCCAAACATGGAAGAGGAAAGACTGCAGGTACAAGCTTGGGAAAGGAAATATTTTCAGGCAGGGAATGGTAGAAGGCCAGGACATGGTATGACATCATGTGTGCAGTAACGCACTACCTGTTGCCTTGAAAGTATCCTCTGCCTGTTGTAGCCTCCTTTCTCCAGCATATGGATACGAGTTGTAAACAGATATGCACTTTCACCCTCTGATTTGATAACTTGATATGTAATAATCAATGTTGACTCTGGCAATGTATCCTCTCAGATAAAGGATTTATTAGTTCAGATATTTCCATTAAATGAATAGGTTCCACTCGCCATATCTGACTTTTCTTTTAAATCCGAAATAAAAGATAAATATCAAAAACCAAAAAAAAAAGTTGGTATCAGAGACAATATTGGATCCACTACAATGGCCCTGATCCAGGCTTAAATTGTGCTCCCTTTATCTACAATCACCAGCTAAGTCAATCATAGAGTCTGAGCCTCTAATTAGGATAAATACAGTTGCAACACCAGGTACTTTTGAAACTGAAAACTTGGAGATTATTTTTAAAAGTTTGGTAGAAGATTTGGAATCAACATCAACGGAGTTGCAGAGGAAGGCAACAGCACAGTTGAGGTTATATGCAAAAAATAACATGGAGAGTAGGATTATGATAGCTAATGTAGGCGTTGTACCCCGATCCAAGCTTAAATTGTGCTCCTTTTATTTACAATCACTAGCTAAGTCAATCATAGAGTCTGAGCCTCTAATTAGGATAAATATATTGACTATTTGACTATCCATTGCATTGAATTTGTATCCTGCATCCATCTGTTGCTTAAGAAGTTGCATCCAAAAAATCATTGTGCATGTTATTCTGCCCCACCCAGGTTACAAACGGAATACCACTATTGTCTTGGTGCTCCCACGCCCTTCTTTCATGCTTGAAGAGTTGTGGCTCTATGGTTGGAAAACCTTAAAAATTCACTCTTTTTTTTTGGATTGGATATTTAAGAAAATTAGCAGGCAATTTAAGGCTTTGGGAAATAATGTTCTCAATAAAACCCACTGTCTGTGGCTGTTGATCCCATTCCAAGCACTATCCGTATAATAAGTCACTATTTGATTGCAACAATTCTCTGTCCAACAATTTTCCAAATGTTTTGAGAAAGAACAATGGTGGTAGCCAAAGTGATTCAAATAACCTTGGGAGGCCTATTCCCACATCTATGAGAACCTTCCGTTCCCGATTTGATGAGGGAGGAGGTAAAGCCAGAGCAGTGGAAAGCAGAGTTTTTTAGTGGCCCAATAGACAAGAATCTGCAAGAAGAACGCTGGTTTAGTGGAGAAGGGGAAACAGATAAGAACAACAGTGGTTTTTTGGCCTTAGAGAACTCAAGTTCTTTTCCAATGAGGCTATCAAATGTTTCCTCTGCCACTAGTAGTGGCGATGTTAGCTTGGGCCCGTCTTCTTCTTATCTTGTTGATGAGGTTAATTGCCTAGACTTCTCTCTAGCTTTCAGTGATTTGTCTTCCTACAACAATGATATTTCTGGAGAATTAGAAAGGCTGGAAACAATTTCATCCCCACCTCAGGTTTGCCCTCCAAAGGAGACTGCATCTCAGGCCAAGTGGATAGGTAGATTTGTGAAGTTGAGACATTTAGTAGAACATGGGCAAAGTAGGAGCGCACGGCATGTATCGCCATTATTAAAACAGTTGCAACATCAGGTACTCTTGAAACTGAAAATCTGGAGATTATTTTTAAAAGTTTGGTAGAAGATTTGGAATCAACATCAACGGAGTTGCAGAGGAAGGCAACAACACAATTGAGGTTACATGCAAAAAATAACATGGAGAATAGGATTATGATAGCTAATGTAGGGGTTGTACCCTGATCTAGGCTTAAATTGTGCTCCTTTTATTTACAATCACCAACTAAGTCAATCATAGAGTCTGAGCCTCTAATTAGGATAAATATATTGATTATTTGACTATCCATTGCATTGAATTTGTATGCTGCATCCATCTGTTGCTTATGAAGTTGCATCAAAAAAATCATTGTACATGTTATTCTGCCCCACCCAGGTTACAAGTGGAATACCACCATTGTCTTGGTGCTCCCATGCCCTTCTTTCATGCTGGCAGAGTTGTGTCTAGGGTAGGAAAACCTTAAAAATGCACACTCTTTTTTGGATTGGATATTTAAGAAAATTAGCAGGATATTTAAGGCTTTGGGAAATAATGTTCTCAATAATACCTGTCTATGGCCATTGATTCCCCATTCCAAGCACTATCCGTATAATAAGTCACAGTTTATTGCAACAATTCTCTGTCCAACAGTTGTCCGAATGTTTTGAGAAAGAACAATAGTGGTAGCCAGAGTGATTCAAATAGCCTTGGAGGCATGTTCCCAGATCTCTGAGAACCTACCGTTCCCTATTTGATGAGGGAGGAGGTAAAGCCAGAGCAATGGAAAGCAGAGTTTCTTAGTGGCCCAATAAACAAGAATCTGCAAGCAGAAGGCTGGTTTAGTGGAGAAGGGGAAACAGATAAGAACAACAATAGTGGTTTTTTGGCCTTAGAGAACTCAAGTTCTTTTCCAATGAGGCTATCAAATGTTTCCTCTGCCACTAGTAGTTGCGATGTTAGCTTGGGCCCATCTTCTTCTTATCTTGCTGATGAGGTTAATCTTTCAGTGTTTTGTCTTCCTATAGCAGTGATATTTCTGGAGAATTACAGAGGCTCGCAACAATTTCATCCCCACCTCTAGTTGCCCTCCAAAGGAGGCTGCATCTCACGCCAAGTGGATAGGTAGATTTGTGAAGTCGAGACATTTAGAAGAACATGGGCAAAGTAGGAGCATGCGGCATGTATCGCCATTATTAAAAACAGTTGCAACATCAGGTACTCTTGAAACTGAAAATTTGGAGATTATTTTTAAAAGTTTGGTAGAAGATTTGGAATCAACATCAACGGAGTTGCAGAGGAAGGCAACAGCACAGTTGAGGTTATCTGCAAAAAATAGCATGGAGAATAGGATTATGATAGCTAATGTAGGGGCTGTAAAGCCTTTAGTATCATTGTTACATTCTGTGGATCCTCTAACACAGGAAAATGCAGTCACTGCTTTGTTGAATTTGTCTCTTTATGAAAACTTGAATGAATGAAAGTTCCAGATATTACAAGTGTCTTCGCTGAACTGGATCTTGGTGCTCCTGTAGTTGTTTGGCTGCACAAGAAAAGATCTTGGTGCTCCTGTAGCAAAAGAATCTGGAACCTAATCCTTGAAGTCTTCTTGGATCTTTTGTGCTTTAGTCTATCTACAGATTTATTAGACTTGTTTAACCAACTTGTTGACCTGATAATATCATGATGTCTGTGGCCGCTGATCCCCATTCCAAGCACTATTCATATAATAAGTCACAGTTTGATTGCAACAATTCTCTGTCCAACAGTTGTCCGAATGTTTTGAGAAAGAACAATAGTGGTAGCCAGAGTGATTCAAATAGCCTTGGGAGGCATGTTCACAGATCTATGAGAACCTTCCATTCCCGATTTGATGAGGGAGGAGGTAAAGCCAGAGCAGTGGAAAGAAGAGTTTTAAGTGGCCCAATAGACAAGAATCTGCAAGCAGAAGGCTGGTTTAGTGGAGAAGGGGAAACAGATAGAACAATAATAGTGGTTTTTTTGGCCTTAGAGAACTCAAGTTCTTTTCCAATGAGTGCTATCAAATGTTTCCTCTGCCACTAGTAGTGGCGATGTTAGCTTGGGCATGTCTTCTTCTTATCTTGTTGAAAGAGAATGCAGGTTGTACCCTTTTGAGTCTGTCACTCATAGAGGATAATAAAGTTACAATAGGAGCTTCCGGTGCGATTCCTCCCTTGGTAGCTCTGCTTATTAATGGTTCCTTAAGAGGGAAAAAAGATGCAGCTACAACCCTTTAACCTTATAAGCTTATGGAGAATCAAGGTCCAAGGCATGCAGTTCTTCCCTTGGAGTCTGTAATCTCCATTTCAATGCATCTACATGCTTTCTTCTTGTCTCTGTTGGGACTTAAAAAAAACTGACCGTAATATGAAAATAAGCAGTTCAAAATATACCAACTTCAACAGAAAGGGAAAAGAGAAGCCATACCTGAAAACTTGAATGAATGCAAGTTCCAGAGATTATAGGTGTCTTCGCTGAACTGGATCTTGGTGCTCCTGTAGCTGTTCGGCTGCACAAGAAAATATATTGGTGCTTCTGTAGTTGTTCGGCTTCACAATAAAAGAGTTGTTATGCTTCACGATCTCCCAATACCTTCCTTGGTGCGGTTTTCATACTCTATGCAAAGGTAAAACCCTATCCATATCGCTCAACAAATAGGAAAAAAAATGGAAACGGGAAAAAATAAAATTTTATATTCATAATATTGGAGGCAGAATTCACATTCTGAGCAGGAAAATGCCAACTAAGCGAATGGAATACCATGGTGGAGGGCTTCAATGAGACATTTCCTGAACACGAAACCTTCTCTGGTAGAGACAAGCTAGACAACGACAAGCAGGAAACTTGCTAGACAGGAATGCAAATGAGAGGAGGGTTTCTGCCATGGTCATCAACCTTCATTCTGCAACGCAAGCCCGTTGCAAGCCATGGCCATCTACTTTCATTCGGTAATGCAAGCCCGTTTCAAGCCATGGTGGTCTACCTTCACTCCGCAACGCAATCCATGGCCGTTCTCTGCAACGCAAGCACCTTTTACGTTCAGGTTCGTTGATCAAAGAAAAATATAAAGTTTTACATAGTTATTGTTTGAATTATAACTATATTTTTTTGATGAACTGTGGCAAACATTTTAATCGTCTAACATTATATTAGAGGTTCATAGTAAGAAAGGTAAAATAAGAAGAGACTTAATTTCAGAGGGAACACTTTACGGTGTAATAATAAATAAAAAAAGAAAATTGCGTGATAAAATGTCTCAATCTACATGCGATGTAAAACACGCATATATTATATATCATTTAAAAAAATTTATCTATAAAGGTCTTTTATATATCGTATTTTGCACTCTAAAGAAGTTTGTACCTAAAGAAATTTGATCCATCTAGCTCATGTTAGATGTGTACTTAAATGGATCTATGCTAGTATATATTATAATATAAAAAATGTATATATCATATAAAGTTATTAGAAAAAAAGTTTTTATGGTTAAAACATTTGAAGTGATCTGATTCTTCTCAACTCATGTTAGATTCATGTTTAAGATGGATCTATGTTGTAGAATAGATTCATGTTTAAGATAGATCTATGTTGTTTCTACAGCAACTGTGAAGGCGACGGCGATGTGTAAGTATGTCCGTGCTCAATTTGGAGTTGACACGTGTCCCTCTTAAAATAGAAATGCAATATTCTCTAAATAGAAAGCAATGTTAGCTATAACAAAAACGAATAAAAAATATGTTATGCATGTTTAATTAATTCTATGACCTAATATAATTTCATGTAGAGTTAGTCCTAAAAAAATGTGGGTAAAATATTTAAACCTTATACTTTTCATAAATATTTTAACATTTTATTTAAATAAATTATTTGAAGATCTATGTTAATTAACTTATATGAATACACATTGTTTTTTTTTCACTCCAAGATAAGTTTACACCAAAAGAAATTTGATCCCTCTCATCTCATGTTAGATCCATGTCTAAGACGGATCTATGTTGGTTTTATTAAAAATAAAAATAGAAAGTGGGATAAAATTATGTGGATTTAATCTTGTCCAAACTTTCAGATTTGTAGACTTTGCCATCATTAAAGATATAGTCAAAATATTTACATAAGATAACATAACAACACATGACAACATCTCTTCCATATTGAGCTAAAAAAAATCTATCTAAACAAATATAAAAAATATTTTCTCAAAATAATTACATATTAATATACATATTCATTATAAATTAATATAATACCATGCAAAGAAAAACATATAATTTTAAAATTTAATGAACCTGCAAAACCTTAAAGACAACTACTATCAAAACCATCATGATTCATCTTCCCTTGGATGGTTCTTCCCCCATTGTGCTAACTTCTAAGACCAAGAGTGCAATTTGTTGTTACAAGTGAGGATGAAGGTGAATTTACCATGTCAATGAAAGATGAGACACCCCGATTTCACTCCATTAGTATTGGGATCGCTCAAGCATTTGTAAAGTGGATGTTAGTTGGGTTTGGTCAAAATTATAATTGAAATTTTATGTTAATAATTTAAGTGTAAAAAGAGAAGTTTATAAACAAAATATATATTTAGAACATTTTAGGTATATTTTTGTAAGGTGGAAATTAGTTGGATTCACTTAGAATTGAAATTTAGCCTTAATAATTTAAGTGTAAAAAGAAAAGCTCATAAACAATATATATCTTCGGAACATTTCATATATTTTTTTTCCAAATAAACAAAATAAGGGTTATCTCTTTGTAAATTTTTTGAAAAAAGTTAATGTCTATAAATTAATTTTGATATATAAAGTTTTGATGAATAAGGGTTATCTCTATTTGTCAATTTTTTAAATAAAGTTAATGCCTATAAATTATTATATATATATATATATATATATATATATATATATATATATATATATAAAAAAAGCATGGACATTTTTTTTTAATGTTAATAAATTACATTGTTTTATAAATATTAAGTATCTGCCTCTAAAATAATTGTATATATTATATGCATATTCGTTATCAATTAATATAAAGTAATCCAAGGGAAAACATGACTGGTTTTTAAATTTTTTGATTGAATCCAAATATAATTATTTTATTTAATATATAAATATTATATGAATTTAGATATTCACATTTGACTTTTTAATAGTTAGGTTTTAAATAATATTTATTATTAATTTATATTTGTTGTTTAATATATTAATTATTTTTTTTTGTTGACATTAAATATTATTGTATTATTATTATTTGTTTTTATTTTTATTTTTAATCATGTAAATTTCAAAGTATGAAGTTCATCTCAAATATATACATAATAATGATATTCTAAAAATGTGAAATTGTTGCATGTAATTGGAACGAAATTAGATTCATCTAACTCCAAATCTATTATGTGTCCGGAATTAGCTTAGATTTATCCACAGGGCTTCACTCAATGAACCTATGACATATCACTTTCATTCGTGATATACTAAGCAATACCCTTATTTTGACTACATATTGCAAAATACTTTTAAAAATCACATTATTTAACCCCCTACCAATACGAACCCAACCCCTACTTTCACTAGATATTGTAGGTATCCTTTCGTTAACATTTTTTATACCCCATTATATTTTTTCATTAACTTTGAGCTCCATTTTTTATACCTCCCAATATAAAAACCTATTACCCCCATTATATGTTCAATATATTATATCATTTTTTCTTCAATATATATCCCCCAATATGAACCCACATGGTATGGTATTTCTCCCCGAGTGAAACCCCACTAGATTTATATAACTCTAGATCTATCATGTGTTAAGAGAGGGATCAAATCCCTCGAGGTGCAAACCTTTTTTTGTTGGAAATTTTGCACTTAAAAGAACTTGATCCTTCTTGAAGCATGGTAAATTTTGAGTTAAATGTGTCTAGGCTTGTTTGTATGTACAATTGTAACTTGAATTTAGATTAATTGTAAGCCGCACCATCCAAAGGTATGGTGTGGTTAAATGTATGAAATCTATAATCCAAATAAGGGTGTCCACAATTGTAAACTTACATGTGTTATATATAGGTTAAATGTTATCTTCAATGATAATATATGAGAAGATCTAAACACCTTACAACTCAATTTACCACACATTAATTGAGTAAATAATTGTTTTATGTGTAGTTTAAAGATAAAATGACTCTTTTAAGTTTAAGTTGTTTAATTTGCAAATATGGAACGCCTTGAAAGTTTTCCAGAGTATTGAATCCATTCATACATTCAAAATTACATTTTAAATAATAAGAAATCACAATCTCCATAAAAATTGTGTTGTTAAATTTCCACTAAAAAATTATTTCATCAATAAATTAACTACTCTATTAATTAGTATTTATCACTCATTAATTAAATAATTATTATTACGTATAAATGGTTCATGTATTAATATTGAACATTACATTTATAAAATAATAATCAATTTTATAACAATTCCCCTTAGTTAATTCTTTATGATTTGTTAGGATATCCGACACATAGGAAATAGTTAAGTATAACTTGGTCTAGCGTAGAGTTAGGTAAAGTGTGTTTCTTTAGTATGTACATTTGTAACTTACAATCCGACGGTCATGATATGTTCTAAACATGAAGTGATCCGACGATTCATTCTCTCCTCGGTATTACCGACACTTGATCCGTGGCTTAACACCTGATTGGTCCATGATATATATTTAAAGAGCATGGAGGGTCATTTGTAGGGTGACCGTTCATGAGAAAAGCTTATGTAAATATTCTTTCTTTTATTAATAAATTGCCTGAAAGTGGTCGTGTTAGCTCAGGCCATGGATTGTTTCCCTCATTGAGGATTTTAACCACGTCAAGAATACTGGTGTATTGATCTGTGATCTGTTTGTGAGCGGTGTCCTTTGGCCTTCTATCTGAGGAACTTACCCTGTAAATTCCTACATGGTATCAAATTTATTTGAAGGCCGCATCCGTTGGTGATCCAAATCGGAAGCCGGTAGAACTGCATCCGATTTTCATTTCCTAGATCTAATGTTTCTGACCGCTTTCGGGCCAAGAGGACTGCTCTATTGTGTTAGGAGCATCTGCTGCAGTGAGGAACCTTTTTCGTTTCATGTGAAAAGGTTTCTGGTAGCCCTAGCTACGTCATTTTTAAGATCTGGAGGTATACAGTCTTTATTTGCAGTTATAGTTATTTTCTCTTTATTTTATTTTGGTTTATTTAGCTCTCTATTTTTTATTGCCAGATCTGTACCTTTCATTTCTGCGTATGCTCTTTGTCTTGTGACTTTGTGCGATTTGGGCAAATCAGAAATAGAAAGAAAGGATTTTTCTCATGTGTATGCTCTTTTCCGTTGCGCCTTAGTGTGATATCAAAAAATCATAAACATTGAGGAAAATATTTAGTTTCCAATGAAAGCTAACTTCAAGCCATAAGGTTTGGTTTTTTTGGCATGACCATGTTGGGTTGTGTGGTTTTTTGTTTTGTAGGCAAAAAGAGTTTTTTCAAGTAAGCACGCACCCCAAAGCTTCAATGACTCAAAAACAAAACAAAAAAAAACCTTCCTCTTTTTCAAAAATTACTAACCTTTTAAACTAGCTCACTTGGTCCAAAGTTGTTTTATGACAATAGAGGTCTTGGGTTCAAGTTTTTCTTTTTGTTGAGTTACTTTTTCAGTGTAAAGTTACTTTATGTAAAAGTGTTCTCACCCATTATAAAAAGTGAGTCACTTATAATTCTAAAGTCTCTTTATCTTTTATTGAAGTTACAATTTAGTGAGTAGCTCATAAAGTACCATTGTAAAAGTAACTTTCACTTATTTATAAAAGTGGGTTACATAAAATCATTTTTAAAGTGATCTAATTAGATTAAGTTTGGAAAGGGGGGAATTTTTTTAATATAACATTATCATTCACTTCCACACATTCACGCACTTCGTCGACATCTTCAACAAATTTTCTTCAAAAAGCCATAACTTCTTCATCTGGAAGTCATTTTCAGAGTCATTTTTCTAATCAGCCTAATTTTTCAAGATTTTTCCATTGGAACACTTAGTTTCAGCATCTACGACTTCAGTTCTTGTTAAAATGGAAAGTCCATGCCAAGTTATTCTTGACAGCACCAACTACTTCCAATGGTGGTCCTACATTGTGGATTTACTTAGAAGTAAAAGTCTTTACAGAATAGCCTCAAGGCAAGAAACTAAACCTAAAGATGAAGATAAGGCAGCCAAATGGGAAAATAAGCAAGATCAAGCACGTGGGTTGATAGGGATGTCTATTTTTCCAGACCTTAGATTCCATATCGTAGAACTTAATACCCCTAATGAAGCAATGAAACAACTCACTAAAGTTTTTGGAATTAAGAATGAAATTATAGCCCATCAACTCAAAAATAAGTTGCTTATGTTGGACCCGAATAATTTTTCTTCCATTGAATATTTTTTGTCCAAGTTCAAGACCCTTAGACTTCTCTTGGAAGGTGTTAAGGTTAAAAAAGAAGATGGTAGCCTTATCTATTCCATTCTTACTAAGTTGGGAACAACCTATTCTATGTTTGTTTCCACCTTCCATTCTACTAGAGAAGCATTTATTTCTGAAGGACAAGACTACAAGTCCCCCTATTTTGATGCCTTTTGTGATTCTTTAATAAGAGAACAAGAAAAACTCTTACATCTCGGTCTTTTTAATCTGGGAAACTCTTCTAAGAAAGCCTTAGCCACCCAACAACAACCAAATTCAAAGAATCCTAAGAAGCAATATCCTAAAAAGAATGGTCCTAAACCAAACAAGGATCCTAAGCAATTTCAGTCTCAAATTGAAAAATCATTTCAACAAAATGATAAGGCAAATAAAAACAAAGGGAATAATACTGATAGACATTTCCACTTTTGTAATTGAGATGGCCACTTAGAATCCAAATGCTTTAAGAAGATGGAAGCCCTGGAAGCAGCAATGAAGAATCATAACATCCATTTGGAGCACTCTTCAACTTCAACTTCATCTTCAGGAATAGCACTTTCTACATGTGGTTGTCAAGCATCTCGGTCTGGTTATGCACTAAATGTGTCTTCTTCTTCTCATTCTCACGAGTGGCTCATTGATTTTGGAGCTTCTTATCACATGGCCAAAAACAAAGCTATGTTTTCTTCTTTAAATGATTGTGACACCAAAAATATATATGTTGGTGATGATAGATCTCTTAGTGTTGTAGGGACTGGAACTGTTCATCTAGACAATGGTCAATTTAATGATGTATTATGTATTCCAACCTTATCCTGCAACCTTCTATCTGTATATCAGATAACTCATTCAGGTGAAGGTAAAACCATTGAATTTTCACCTCACGATGTTGTAATTAAGGACCTAAGAAATCCTAAATAGATTTTAGCTACTGGCATCGCTAATGATTCTACAAGGTTGTATAAGTTTAACAATTTTGGGTCATCAACTCTTCCCTCGGTATTTGTTGCTCATAATGATGAAGTGAGAAAACTTTGGCATGAGCGATTTGGTCACTTAAACTATCGCTCCCTTCAAAATCTATGTAAAGAAAATATGGTGACAGGTCTTCCTATGGTATCTTGCAGATATGGTGTTTGTTCTAGATGTGTACTCGGAAAACATCATTGGTATAGTTTTGAAAAATGTGCCTCTTGGCACGCCTTAGCCCCTTTACAGCTTGTGCATAGTGATTTAAGTGGTCCACTTTAAGTTGTTTCATTCTCTGGCTACAAGTATTTCTTAACTTTCATTGATGATTTCGCTAGACGCACTTGGGTATACTTCTTAAAACTCAAGAGTAAAGTATTTAACATGTTCTTGGCCTTTAAGGCCTTTGTTGAAAAACAATCTCGACATCAAATTCTTAAGCTAAGATCTGATAATGGCGGAGAATATGTTAAAAACGAATTCATCAACTTTTGCACTGAGAATGGAATTCAAATGCAACATACTGTTCCATATACTCCACAACAAAATGGTGTAGCTGAAAGGAAGAATCGCACCTTAAGGGAAATGGCTAATTGTATGCTTCAATCTAAAGGACTTAGTCTTAATTTTTGGGCAGAATCAATTAGCTGTGCAAATTACATAGTAAATCGCACTCCTACTAAGTTTTTAAAGAATATCACTCCAGAAGAAGCATGGAGCTCAATTAAACCAGATGTAAGTCGCTTTTGTGTTTTTGGAAGTGAAGCATGGTCCCATATTCCAGATGAGAAACATAAAGCTTTAGAATCGAAGAGTGAAAAATATATTTTTGATGGATATTTTGAAGATGTCAAAGGATATAGACTTATTCCACTTAAGTCCAAAAATGTTATCATTAGAAGAGATGTAAAATTTGTTTAAAATATATCGTCTTACGAGCCTAGTTCGGCGGATGTGCCACCTCTCTCTATCCCTACTTCTGAAAATATTTCTTCTTCAGATGATGACATCGAGGATGAAAATCCTCCCCCACCTTCTCAGGGTCCTACTTCAGCTCCTCAGCGTCCAAAATGGGTCCGTGCTACTCGGGATGCAGCAGGTGCTCTTGCGGGTGATCTTACAAATCAACGATGTACACATTCTTAGTTCAATATAGCCTCTTCTTTACTAGCTCAAGCTTCAGCGAATTATGATCCTGACATATTTGCAGAAGCTTCAGGCCATCCAGATTGGGATGCAACTATGAATGAAGAATATCATTCATTATTGGCAAATGATACATGGGATCTTGTTCGTCTTCAAAAAGGAACGAAAACTTGTTAGATGCAAATGGGTTTACAGAACCAAGTATGGACCAGATGAAAAAGTTGATAAACATTAAGTTCGTCTTATTGCTAAGGGTTTTTCACAAGTTGAAGGCACTGACTATACTGAAACCTTATCTCTTGTTGCCAAAATGAACTCTATCCGCCTTGGCCTTTCCCTTGCTGCCTCTTTCAAATAGGAAGTCCATCAGATGGATGTTAAATTTGCCTTCCTGCATGGGGACTTGCATGAAGAAATCTATATGGAACAATCTACTAGATTTATACAAATAGACTCCACCCTTGTATGTTAGCTTAAGAAATCCCTTTATGGTCTCAAGCAAGCCCCTCGGGCTTGGTATGTGGTGAGCTCCAGTATTGTAGCAATAATGCTACAACTCCTGGGGCTTCCTGTCTCTCATTTTATCAACCCGGTAGTTCATACAAACTTGGAAGCGACGGTGCTGTATGCACAAGTACTAGCTCTTGTCGCAGCTGTCACTTGGTCAGCTGGCACAAGTCCGCTAGGGCTCAAGCCAACTTCTATAGGCTCTCAGAAGAAGCTTGCTAATTGATGGACGAAAGCTATTCTCAAAGGGAAGCTACTTTACTTGACAAACAATGAACTGAAAGCAAATCAAAGCACGTAAACCTAGGAAACCCTAATTTAACTAGTCTAACCTCTATAATGCAAAGAATGTGAATGAAACTTCTACCAATGCTGCTGTTACCTCTAATAAGTGAAAATGCATGGATCTAAGCTGCTTGCATCATAAAAGACATGTTTTTGTATTTTTCCTTTAAGTGTATGGAATGATTGTGATTGTGTGCTAATTAGGGTTTGGTTGTGCAGATGGGATGGAGAAGGAAGGAAAGCGTGGGACAGGTTGGGGAGGCTAGGAGAGGTCCCTAGGGATCCTTAGCATCCATCCACAGAGGTTCCTCGCATTCAGATTCTCAGCAACCGAGTGAGTGGCCTCCTACAGGATGTCTGCAGGGGATCCTACAGGATACGCAGAGATTTCTACAGGATGCCTACAAATTGCTACAGGATGACCTACCGTGAGTGTTTGAAGTGATGGAGGAGTGATGGAATGGTAGGGGGAGATGTGTAAGGTAGGAATAAGGCTGGTGATGGCTCAGAAGTGGAAGAATAGGATAGGGAGTGAGTGTAGGGAGTAGGTTGGGAGATAGAGGACTAGGTCAACGAAAGGGCTAGAGAATGAAGCTATGTGAGGAGTGAAAGACTTTGGGAGATAACAGAGCGGAACAGAGGTCAAAGATGTGTTTGCATGCGTGATCAAGATGGAGGAGAAGGTAATGGAACGAGAGAGAGCAGTGTAAATGAAACAAATGCTTATGATTGTCACCAAACCAAAAATGCAGTAGCCTAAACTACCTGTGCTTGTAAATTCAATGAACAACAATCCAAACCGCGAAGGAGAATGTGCATGAAGCTGTGGTAAAGGAGTGTGGTGCAGGTGTGAATCATGTGGAAGCATCTAACATAACGTGACTGTGGTTGCAGCAATCATGAAATAAAGAAATGCGTATTTTTGGTGGTTAGTCATGGACTGCACCCCAATCCCAAATGAGATGGCAGTGAGCCTTAACAACCCTTTTGCTGGAGCTCCAATGGATTATATTTATCCTCTGCTAACCTAAACAACTGTAAACAAATTCACCATAAGCAAATCCTATCTAAATTCATGAAAAACAACTAAATTAACAACCTGTAATTCGAATTACATGTGGAAATGAAAACTCAAAGTGCTGAAACGAAATGGAAACAACACTACAGCAGAGGGGATCTATGGCTCTCAGGTTGGGTCCTA
Source organism: Pinus tabuliformis (assembly GCA_031772625.1). Classification (NCBI taxonomy): domain Eukaryota; kingdom Viridiplantae; phylum Streptophyta; class Pinopsida; order Pinales; family Pinaceae; genus Pinus; species Pinus tabuliformis. The sequence continues at coordinate 1,987,683,837 of CM062819.1, read as the reverse complement.
ACCTGAGAGCTATAGTCTCCTTAAGAAAACTCAGAACTAGATCAGAATCTGCCTTCTTTATTCATAATCTGATGTCATGCCAAATTGGCTTACAAAAAGGAACAAAAACTGAGCTGTGCTCCAAAATTACAATGGTAATGCGAAAGTTTCAACAACCTATCAAAGGCTACGGCCTCTATACTTATGCAAAACAGTGATCCAACAAGTGTCCTTGATTTTAGGAGCTCGGCTGTCCAACTAGAGTTTAACTGCTGATCCTGTAGGACAGTCATAAGTGCTGTTCCTGTAGAACAGTTGTAACTGTTGTTCCTGTAGAACAGCTGGCTGCTTCTAAGCTCGGAGGGGAGATGGATTGGAGCTCGAAGTTCTTGGTGGGAATCACGAGGAATGTCCCCAAGACCGTGGACATCCTCTCCTAAAAACCAGCAGTGCCACCTCATTGTCTCCTTGTCTCCTTTTCCGTTGTCTTTTGCTCCCTTTTAATGCCAAAACCTGGAATCATAATGCATTAGTCACGTAGATAGAGTGCCTACCCTTCTTCCTACAAACAACATGAACAAACTAAGAAATGCATGCATAAGCAATAAAAAATGAATGGTTTGAGCAAGTAGAATAGGCCAAAATGAGCCCAAATTGTACCAAAATTGGGGCTCATCATCACCCCCCAGCTGAACCATTTGCTCATCCTTGAGCAACCTTGCTCCTGCTCCTTGTCCTTGGCCGAGGACTCGGGACCGGAACAGACTCTTTCTTTTCTGCTTTTGATGGCCCTGCCTTCTCTGCCCCTGGTGGTGACGAGGGTGGAACTTCTTCCCTCTTTCCTATTTCTTTGAGCCGGGCTTCGGAAGGCGATTGGCCTATCTTTCGTGTCCAGGAGGTGACCTTTGGGCTTCCTTTCTCGGGGGTGGCCGGTGTCTTAGAGGGAGTTTGCTTACTGGGTGAAGTAGGAACACTCCCTAAAGTGGTTGTGCTGCTGGGAGGAGGCTGCGACTTGTCTGTCTTCATTCTCTGACTTCTCCTGGTCTCGGAAGGTAGAGGGATCTCCCTCTCCCTCTTTTCTTTTGGTTTTGCAGGTGTGCTGAGGGCGGCCAGCGCAGCTGCCGCCTCCTTCTTGAGAGGATCAGCCTTCTCTCCCGTGCCTTTTACTTTCCCGGTGCTCCTTGTGGAAGGCCCTTCCCTTTCTATTTTCGGGCTTCCTGTAGAAGACCCTGCTTTGTCCACTTTCGGCCCTCCTGTAGAAGACTCTTTCTTTACGCTCTGTGGGCTTCTTGTAGAAGACCCCTTCTCTGTTTTTGGGCTTCCTGTAGATGCCTTCGTCTGCTTTCCTGTAGGCGTTGTTCTTGGGCTTCCTGTAGAAGCCTGCGTTTGTTTTCCTGTAGAGGTTGCTCCCGGGCTTCCTGTAGAAGCCTGCTTTTGTTTTCCTGTAGAGGCTGCTTCCGGGCTTCCTGTAGAAGCCTGTTTTTGCGTTCCTGCAGATGCAACTGTCACCACCTTTTCTTGCTTGGCTGCATGGATTTTGCTTTTGGCTTTGACTGCAGGAGCTGACGAGGTGCTTGGGCTGGCAGGGACCACCTCGGTTTTGACTGCCCTACTTTTCAACCTCTTTTCCCTTGCTGACAGGATGGGGGTGTCCTCTTTTGCTCTGCCATCCTTTCCCTCCTCCTTCTCCTTTCGTTCTTTCTTCTGTGTTGGAGTCGGGATCTTTTGGCTTTTCCCTTTCTTATTCTTGGCTACTGGATCTTCTTCCGCACCGCTAGAGGACCCCGTTTCTTCAAGCAACATTTTTATGTCCCCTCCTCTTGTTAAATTCCTAAATGATTCCCATGCGAGGGGGACTTTATATGAGTGGAGAGCATCCTCCACAAGAAGTTTGACTAACCCATGGTGGGCTACCTGATCCGGAATGCCGTCCTTGAGCTTTGTGGAGCACTCCATCAAGGACTGTAGTAAAAAGTAAGGAATGCTCAGCGTCTGTTTTGCAGGAAGATCAATCCGGTGTCTTAGTTCATTGAGCAGCCTGAAGTGATATGCATATACGATGCTGTAACGACCCTCACAGGTGATATATTTCATAATTTGCAAACTGACTTCGTTCCATGGTGGCAACAGGCTTGTCCTTCTCACCCCATTTTTGTCCTCTGTGAATGATTCTTCAGGTGGGAAGAACTCCTTCTTGGCTTGCTAGCTTAGCTTTCGTTCTTCTTTATCCCATGGGAGACCCATAGGAAGCTCAGTGATTCTACTGATAGACTGCGGGGTGATCTTGAGGCTTAGGCCTCTGAAATTGACTGTGGCCAGCACCTTGGATTTTGGCCTCAGGGCCTGCAAGAATTCCTCGGCCACTTCCTCATCGTACCCCTGCAACTTATCACAAAAAGGCATCCATTGTGCTCTGGTGAAGAGCTCTACCACTGCCTGATTTCTTCTTAGTGTATTTGAATCAGTGGGCTCTCGCCTGATAAATCCACCCGGCATGATGGCACAATTTTCTTAACCGGAGGTGGTGATGGTGGAAGAGAGTTTAGTTTCGGTGACAGAGTGCAGAACAATGCGTATAACCCACAAAAATTTTACAACACAGTCTAACCACGCAACAATCCTGTAGAATTGCAGTATGGGCACACAGACAGCAATTTGTCTACTTCCTCATTTACCCAGACAGTAACTGACAATCCTACCACCTTAAATGATCAATTGCATGAGGAGTCCAGGGTTACCTCGTTACTCGGCCACTTTTCTTTTTTTTTACGTGAACACCCGCGTTCCTGTAGAAGACTGCGTTCCTGTAGAGACTGCTTCCTGTAGAAACTGTTCCTGTAGGAGCAGTGTGCAAACTTCGGGGAGGACTGCAATTGGATTGCGGTTGAGGTGCGCTTCACCGGTGTTCTGGTAGCCGAAAGCTTGGCGTATCAACGTGCCGAGGAAATCAGAAGAGCCACTCAAGTTTTGAAGTGGAGGTTGATGAATACATGCACATAATCTAGCCGATTAGATTTTGAATCGGCGCAGCTCGTGGCGCGGGGGGTGAGCTGTCCCCGCCGGACTGTTGGGTGACGTCACCCATCATTCGCCTGCATATTCACTCGCTGCCGCATTCATTCCCACAGATCTGCCGCCGCCCTTTTCGGTTAAACTCGTTTCTCGGTTGACGGGACTATCTTCACGTGCGTGCTGCGTGTTTTCTTTGTCGTGGCTGCCACCCGATCATCCGACTATACCATAACTAGCCGACGTGGCCAGTCAACTGGCCATACGGCTGCTTAACCATTCACTCTTACGCCATGCAAACAAATCAAAGTAATATTCATGTGATTTGATGGAGAGAAGGTTGAGACACTTACCTGCACGCGTCTGCACACGATTTTCAGTTTTTGGATGACGGATCTACCTGCTGCACGCGGCTTACACAGACCCGGAGGCTCATGGTTACAGGTTGCTGACGCTGGAGTGGATGGTTTTGTTCATGCGCCCGCGTTTCATCTCGGATGGCGGTGCTGTGGAGGGTATTCACTCGAGCAGGTTGAACTGTTACAGGATCCCCGCGAGGGGTCTCGTCACAGTCCTTTCTCCTTGGGTGCATGCTGCACGCTGGCGGTTCTGGCTTCTCGATCACGATCCCAGCGCTCTTGATGCATATGGTATGAGATCTCGTCATTTGTTACCTTTGGAAATGGCTTTCTCGCGAGAACTCATCGATTTTCTTTGTGGGTGCAGGGACTTGGCCGCATGTCGACACGGGTGGTGGAGCAAGGTAACAGCGTCGTGCATGGGCCCAAAAGAGGCTTGCATGCGTCCACACCAACCCGTAGTCATCAGATCTGCTCATGAAACGCATTCTGGGCCGTTCTGAGCTTCTACAGGAAGTTTCCTGTAGAAGTACAGAGCTTCCTGTAGACAGGCAGCTCTTCCTGTAGAAATTTGCACCTTCCTGTAGAAAATCGCACCTTCCTGTAGAAAATCTGTGTCTTCTTGTAGGAGACTCAATCTATAATGAAAGTGCATATACCTTGAAGAACATAAGCATTCTTGGAGGAGGTGCTGGTGAGGTGTCCTGGCTGCATGATAAGGACCTTTGACCTTGAGTTGAGAGGCTTCTTCTCCTCCATAGAACACCTGCAATCTGCATGCAAATTTCACATAATGACTTATTGATCTTGTATTTTTTTTTTTTTGTTTTTTTTTTTTTTGAAAGATAGCAGGGGCGCCTCCATGAGGTTTTCACCCCTACCACCTGCCTTAAGCGCCTCAGAGAGGTTTTCACTCAAGGATCTTTATCTCTTTTTTCTCTTTTTTTTTTGAAAGATAGCAGGGGCGCCTCAATGAGGTTTTCACCCCTACCACCTGCCTTGGGCGCCTCAGAGAGGTTTTCACCCAAGGATCTTTATCATTTATTTATTTATTTATTTTTAGATTCTTCAGGGTGTGCCCAAAGCAGGGGCAGGACCCTTCTCTATGACCAATACTGCCTTCTCCATTGTTTTGATGAACTCTTGTCTTGAGGGAGGCTTCCTGTAGATCTTCAATCGATGCTCATTGACCAGCATGGGAATGGCTTCCTCATCAATGGTTCGAATGAGGACAGATCCATTGTCATGACACTTTTCCACTGAATATGGTCCCAGCCATCTGGTTCTCAACTTCCCCTTGAAATCTTTGTATCTGGAATCATACAACAAAGCCCAATCTCCCGGCTGAAATTGCTTGTCATGGAGATGTTGGTCATGCCACACCTTCCTCTGAAGTTGAACCACTTCTGAGTGAAGGAGGGCCTGCATGCGGTGCTCATCCAGTCCATTTAGCTGCAATAACCTTTCTTGCTGTGCATGGCTGAGATCTAGGTCCAGCTGAGCTGCCATCCTCAAAGTGTTATACTCAAACTCAATGGACAACAAAGCTTTCTTCCCATAGACCAGCTCATAAGGTGTGAAGCCGGTGGTGGTCTTCCAAGTGGTGTTGTAGGCCCATGTGGCTTCAACCAGGCGATCTGCCCAGTCTTTTCTGCTGCTGCTCACCACTTTGGTCAAGATCCCTTCTAATGCTCTATTGGTGACTTCCACCTGCCCATTTGCTTGAGGATGATAGGGGGTGGAAGTCCTATGCTTGATCTTGTGATGAGCTAGTAGATCTTCAACCAAGTTGGATGTGAACTGGCTCCCTTGATCGGTCACCAGCTCTCTTGGGTAGCCAAACTTGTAGAAGATGTTCTCTCTTAAGAACTCGACCACCTTCTCTTCTGTTGTTGCTTTGATTGCTTTAGTCTCTGCCCACTTTGTCAAGTAGTCAGTACACACAATGATGTAGGATCTCTGCCTCGAAGGGGGATTGATTGGACCCACAAAGTCCATGCCCCACTTCTCAAATGGCTCAAGAGTCACTTGAGGTTGGAGAGGCATCTCATCCCTTTGGGTCGGTTTCCCCATTCTTTGGCATTGGTCACACTGGCTGACATATCTTCTGACATCTTGATGAAGTGTGGGCCAATAGTAGCCTGCCTGCAGGATCTTGAAGGCAGTTCTCTTTGCTGCAAAATGTCCTCCACAAGGCCCATCATGACAGGTGAGGAGGATGTCAAAGACTTCCTCTTCCCTTACACAACGCCTTAAGATCTGATCGGGGCCAAGATTGAACAGGTTGCCCCCGATCCAAGTAAATGAGGCACTTTTTCTGATGATTCTGCTCTTCTCTTTTGAAGAGAGGTGCGGAGGGAACTGAGCTGAAACAAGGTAGTTTGCTATATCAGCAAACCATGGAGAGAGTACTGAGATAGCAAACAGATGCTCATCAGGCATCTGGTCATCCACCGTCCCATCTTCATCTGCAGACAAATCCAATCTAGACAAGAAGTCAGCAACAACATTTTCTCTACCTGGTTTATCAACAATGGTTAGATCAAACTGCTGCAATAAAAGTAACCATCTAATAATACGAGCATTCACATCTGGTTTATTCATCAAATATCTAATAGCAGCATGGTCAGTATGTACAAAGGTCTGGTAACCAGTAATATAATGTCGGAACTTGTTTAATGCATGGACCACAGCCAAGAATTCCTTCTCGGTTACAGTGTAATTCAGCTCAGCTTTGGACAAGTTTTTGCTAACAAAGTAAATGGCATATGGAAGTTTCTGCTCAACTTGTCCTAAAGCTGCACCTATGGCTTTGTTCGAGGCATCAGTGTGGATGTGGAAAGGTAGGGCCCAGTTTGGACCTCTCAAGATTGGTGCTGACACCAACTTGTCCTTTAACTCATTCAAACTCTTCTGACAATCGTCAGTCCACTTAAACTCCACATCTTTTGCCAACAGACCAAACAATGGCGAGGCTAGCTTGCTGAAATCTTTAATGAATCTCCGGTAGTATCCTGCTAATCCCAAGAAACTCCGGACATCCCTTACTTTTTGAGGAGGTGGAACCCTCTTGATGAGAGCAATTTTGTTAGGATCCACCTGCAATCCTTGGTAAGAAATGGTATGGCCTAGCACGGTCCCCTCAGTCATTAGGAATTCACATTTTTCAGGACTAAGGGACAAGTTCATCTCGGTGCATTTGGTTAGGAATTTCCCAAGGTTGGACAATGCTTCCTGGAAGTTGGCCCCATAAGGAGTAAAGTCATCCATGTATATTTCCACTGCATCATGGACCAACTCCGAGAAGATGCTCAAGACAGCTCTCTGAAAGGTAGCAGGAGCATTGCATAGTCCAAAGGGAAGGACTCGGTAGGCAAAGGTACCCCAAGGACAAGTGAAGGTGGTCTTATCTTGGTCTTCCGGGCTGATTTGGATTTGATTGTACCCGCTAAACCCATCCAGGAAAGAGAAGAACTTCTTTCCTGCCAGTCCATCCAACACTTGATCTATGAAAGGTAGAGGGAAATGGTCTTTCTTGGTAGCTTTGTTCAGCTCACAGTAATCCACACAGATTCTCCACTTCCCATTCTTCTTGGGAACCAACACTAGAGGGGACACCCATTCACTATCTGAAATGGGGTAGATGAATCCGACATCCAACAGTTTCTGCAATTCTTCCTTGACAATGTCCTTAAGAGCTGGATTCATTCTCCTCTGATGTTGCCTAACCGGTTTACAATCCTCTTTGATGTATATATGATGGGTACAGACCGAGGGATGGACTCCTTTCATCTCTTTATAGCTCCAAGCAAAAGCATCTAGGTGGTTGGCCAACAGACTACACAGCTCCTTTTCCTGGGAAGGAGATAGGGAGGAGCTGATTTTCAATGCTCTCTCAGGGCCGAACTCCACATTCTTAACTCTGGGAGTGACAGGGTTGGTTGTACAAAGATCCACTAAGGTGCTAGCTTGGGCATCCTCCACCAATTTTTCTAAAGGTAGTGCACTGGTAGGTGGGTTTTGGATCAGAGTCTCAATCAAGTCATCCTCGGTTGGGGGGTTTCTTTTAGTGGTATCTAGGGTACACAGAGGTGCTGAATACACCTCGTCTTCTTCTCCTTCCTCCAACCAGAGTGGTAAATCATGCTCTAAAGAAGGTTGGGCAGGAGGGTATAGGACTAGCTGCTTGGACATGGGACCATTTTTGATGGTCATGTTTCCTGCCCGACAACTTATGTAAGCATCTGCAGTAGCTAACCAAGGCCTTCCCAAAATGAGAGGATATCCAGTAAGCTTGGCCTTTGGTTGCAGAACCAGGAAGTCTGCAGGGTATTCCCAAGAATCAATGGAGACCATGACATCCTCCACAATCCCTTCGGGAGTCACGGTGGAGCGATCTGCTAATTGCAGTACTGTCGAGGTCTTTCTCAAGGAACCCTGAAGATTGAGTTTAAGCATGGTATCCCTGGTCATCACATTGATGGCCGCCCCCAGATCAATCAAGGTGTGGGGGATAATGATGCCATTGATGTGAACATCTACTACAGGACTTCCAGGATCTAGGTACTTTGGGCAGATGACTTGTCCTAGCATAAGGTCAGACAGTTGTCCTATGACATTGATAGTTGAGGCATCTTTCTTCCGTCTGCCTGGGTGTTTGAAACACTTCTCCTTAACCAGTTTGTTGTAAATGGGCACATCCTTGATAGCTTGGAGAAGGGGTATCTTCACACACAACTGCTTGAGCTCTCCCAGAAGCTCATCCTCCTCTGGGTTGGGTTGTGTGGTGGCTGTTAGTCTCTCAGGAAAGGGTGGAATAGGCTTTGGTTCACTCTCCTGATGGTCTTCCTCATCCTCTGGGGGAGGAGGTTGGCGATCTGGAAGAGTCTTTCCAGATCTAAGATTGATCTCCTGGATTTCCACAGCATAGGTAGGGCATGAGGTCTCCCCAGTATATACCTGCTGAGCCTGTCTATTGTTGGGGTTCGGGTTCGGTTGAGCAGGCATCTGAGGTTGCCTTGGAGGAGCAGGAGGTAAAGGCTGAGGTTGAACTGGTGGTGGAGGCAAAATGGCAGGAGGAGTGTTGTATTGGGGCCTCCACCCCGACTGAGGTGCACTCCATTGAGGCTGTGACTGGGCATGTGAATGATAGGAATGAGAAGTGGGTTGTGTAGGGTACTGAGGTGGATAAGACCATGGAGGAGGCATGGACCAAGAAGGATGAGCAGGGGGACCCCAAGAAGGCATGGGAGTCGATTGGTTGGGGTTATAATAAGCTTGTGGTGCCCCTTGCATCCCCTGCTGATAAGGTCTAGATCCTTGTGGCCTCCTTTGGTTGATGAAGTAGAGAGGTTCAGTGGGGGCTTCGGTTCCTTGGTACATGGCTTTAAACCCAGGTAAGGTTGGACATTGATTTGTTGGGTGGTCCTCCTCACAAACGAAACACACTTCAACCGAATGTAATGGGCATTCGTTCTTAGGGTGTCTTCTGGTGCACCTAGGGCAGAAGACAGCCAAGGCTCTCTCAGCTTCTTCTTTCTTCTGCTGGATCCTGAATGTGTCCAGCTGCATGGCAATGGTCTGTCTCACCTCACTCTTAAGATCTTCTAATTGGTTTGTAAACTCATGTTTGGAGAAAGGGACACCAGTGGAGAGGAGATTTCCTCTACCTCGTTTCCTAGCTGCCCTGGAATGATTTCTAAACACAGTCTTGATGTCCTCATAAGGCAGTTGGTAAATGTCCCCCCCAGCTAACATGTGAAGGGTGTCTAAGAGATCTTCAGGGACTCCTCGGAGTAGAACCAACTTGAGGGATTCAGGGTCAAGTGTGCACCTGGCCCGCTTATAGCTAAGTTGGAACCTCTCCTCATAATCCTCTAAGGACTCATCATTCCCCATGGTCATCCGAAAGATCTCTCCCTTGGTTTCCTTAGACCTACAGTAATCCCTATACTTGGTATTGAAGGCTTGCTGCATTTGAGCCCAAGTAGTGATACTATTCCCAGGTAGTCCCATGAACCAGCGTAGTGCTGCATCCTTAAGGGTTGAAGGGAAAAGCTTCAGCTTTTGCTCATCTTCAGTATAGTCATAGGTTCTACAAAGGACAGCAAACTCAAACAAAAAGGTATCAGGATCCTCAGTGGTCAGTCCATGGAAGTGAGGCAAGGCGGAGGGGCTAATGTTCTTCATTTTCATCTCTCCATTGGTCTCTCGGATGGGGAAAGCTCCTTCTATTCTCTCATCTTCTCTTCTATTATCAGCCATGGCTTCAGATGGAGTGGTCTCTAACTCTTCTTCTTCTATAGGGTCTTGGTATATCTCAAGATGTTCACCTATAGGTTCCTCTGGGTCACTGTTACCAAAGAAGAGAGAAGGGTGACTCAGTGATGTGGTGGGGGTGTTTGGTAGGAATTTGCCTGATCTATCTCGGTTCCTACGAGGCATGAAATGGAAAGGACTTTTTTTTTTTTTTTGGTGCTTTTGCTTTTTCTTTGGTACCTGCAAAACTGAAACAAAGTGATCTACACTAACTATATTGCTCAAATGAAATTTGCGGAATTGGAAAGCTAATTCTAGGAAAGCAGGAAATATTAATCTAGGAAAGCAGGAAATGCTAATCTATGAAAGCAGGAAATACTAAGCTAGGAAAGCAAGAAATATTAATCTAGGAAAGCAGGAAATGCTAATCTATGAAAGCAGGAAATACTAAGCTAGGAAAGCAAGAAATACTAAGCTACTTTTGCAGAATGGAAATGAAATAAACTACTGGGCAGAAGTAAGAGTACGAAAGTAGAAGAAGAGCAACAATTACTAATACTCTGACGCTTCCCCGGCAACGGCGCCAAAAAGATGGTGAGCTCCAGTATTGTAGCAATAATGCTACAACTCCTGGGGCTTCCTGTCTCTCATTTTATCAACCCGGTAGTTCGTACAAACTTGGAAGCGACGGTGCTGTATGCACAAGTACTAGCTCTTGTCGCAACTGTCACTTGGTCAGCTGGCACAAGTCCGCTAGGGCTCAAGCCAACTTCTATAGGCTCTCAGAAGAAGCTTGCTAATTGATGGACGAAAGCTATTCTCAAAGGGAAGCTACTTTACTTGACAAAAAATGAACTGAAAGCAAATCAAAGCACGTAAACCTAGGAAACCCTAATTTAACTAGTCTAACCTCTATAATGCAAAGAATGTGAATGAAACTTCTACCAATGCTGTTGTTACCTCTAATAAGTGAAAATGCATGGATCTAAGCTGCTTGCATCATAAAAGACATGTTTTTGTATTTTTCCTTTAAGTGTATGGAATGATTGTGATTGTGTGCTAATTAGGGTTTGGTTGTGCAGATGGGATGGAGAAGGAAGGAAAGCGTGGGACAGGTTGGGGAGGCTAGGAGAGGTCCCTAGGGATCCTTAGCATCCATCCACAGAGGTTCCTCGCATTCAGATGCTCAGCAACCGAGTGAGTGGCCTCCTACAGGATGTCTGCAGGGGATCCTACAGGATATGCAGAGATTTCTACAGGATGTCTACAAATTGCTACAGGATGACCTACCGTGAGTGTTTGAAGTGATGGAGGAGTGATGGAATGGTAGGGGGAGATGTGTAAGGTAGGAATAAGGCTGGTGATGGCTCAGAAGTGGAAGAATAGGATAGGGAGTGAGTGTAGGGAGTAGGTTGGGAGATAGAGGACTAGGTCAACGAAAGGGCTAGAGAATGAAGCTATGTGAGGAGTGAAAGACTTTGGGAGATAACAGAGCGGAACAGAGGTCAAAGATGTGTTTTCATGCGTGATCAATATGGAGGAGAAGGTAATGGAACGAGAGAGAGCAGTGTAAATGAAACAAATGCTTATGATTGTCACCAAACCAAAAATGCATTAGCCTAAACTACCTGTGCTTGTAAATTCAATGAACAGCAATCCAAAACGCGAAGGAGAATGTGCATGAAGCTGTGGAAAAGGAGTGTGGTGCAGGTGTGAATCATGTGGAAGCATCTAACATAACGTGACTGTGGTTGCAGCAATCATGAAATAAAGAAATGCGTATTTTTGGTGGTTAGTCATGGACTGCACCCCAATCCCAAATGAGATGGCAGTGAGCCTTAACAACCCTTTTGTTGGAGCTCCAATGGATTATATCTATCCTCTGCTAACCTAAACAACTGTAAACAAATTCACCATAAGCAAATCCTATCTAAATTCATGAAAAACAACTAAATTAACAACCTGTAATTCGAATTGCATGTGGAAATGAAAACTCAAAGTGCTGAAACGAAATGGAAACAACACTACAGCAGAGGGGATCTATGGCTCTCAGGTTGGGCCCTAACCTGAGAGCTATAGTCTCCTTAAGAAAACTCAGAACTAGATCAGAATCTGCCTTCTTTATTCATAATCTGATGTCATGCCAAATTGGCTTACAAAAAGGAACAAAAACTGAGCTGTGCTCCAAAATTACAATGGTAATGCGAAAGTTTCAACAACCTATCAAAGGCTACGGCCTTTATACTTATGCAAAACAGTGATCCAACAAGTGTCCTTGATTTTAGGAGCTCGGCTGTCCAACTAGAGTTTAACTGCTGATCCTGTAGGACAGTCATAAGTGCTGTTCTTGTAGAACAGTTGTAACTGTTGTTCCTGTAGAACAGCTGGCTGCTTCTAAGCTCGGAGGGGAGATGGATTGGAGCTCGGAGTTCTTGGTGGGAATCATGAGGAATGTCCCCAAGACCGTGGACATCCTCTCCTAAAAACCAGCAGTGCCACCTCATTGTCTCCTTGTCTCCTTTTCCGTTGTCTTTTGCTCCCTTTTAATGCCAAAACCTGGAATCATAATGCATTAGTCACGTAGATAGAGTGCCTACCCTTCTTCCTACAAACAACATGAACAAACTAAGAAATGCATGCATAAGCAATAAAAAATGAATGGTTTGAGCAAGTAGAATAGGCCAAAATGAGCCCAAATTGTACCAAAATTGGGGCTCATCAGTATGCCAAAATGGATAACTTTCTTTTAGATACTGGCTTTTCTAGGTGTCATTCTGACAATATTGTCTACACCAAGAAAGTGGGTAAGTCTCTTATCATTATTGTTCTTTATGTTGATGATCGTATCCTTACTGGTAGTGATCCCAACCTTATAAACCATGTGAAGTCCAACACTAAAAAGAAGTTTGAAATGACAGGCTTAGGACACTTGCATTATTTTCTTGGTCTTCAAGTCTTGCAATCCAAGGAAGGTATTTCTCTTTGCCAGTCCAAGTGTGCCTGTGATTTTCTACGCCACTTTCACATGGAAGACTATAAGCCAGCCCCTTCTCCCTTTCAGTCTGAAGCCAAACTTTCAGTCACTTGTACTTCCCCTGAAGTTGATGCTACCTTATACCGTCAACTTGTAGGAAAACTTTTGTATCTGACCCATACTCGTCCTGACCTTTCCTTTGTTGTTGGCCTTATTTCTCAGTTTATGAAAAACCCACATGAAAGTCATTGGAAAGAAGCTAAAAGAATACTTTGTTATGTTCGAGGTACAGTTCAGTTTGGGATTCATTACAGTGCAGAAGCATCTCCTCTATTGGTTGGTTTCACTGATTCCAATTGGGCTGGTGACCCTAATGATCGGAAGTCTACTGCAGGTTATGTCTTCACTGTTGGTTCTGGACCTATTACATGGGCTTGCAAGAGACAAAGTGCCATTTCTCTTTCTTTAGCAGAAACAAAGTATCGTGGCGCTGTAGAAGCTAATAAGGGAGCCCTGTGGCTTCGTCAGATCCTATCAGAGTTTGGTTTTTAGTAGCAACATCCGACTACACTTTGGTGTGATAATCAAAGTGCCATTCAACTATGTAAAGATCCAGTCCAACATCAGCGCAACAAACACATTGAACTACACATGCACTTCATTAGAAAGCTCATTCATGACCATGTTCTTGAAGTGCAATATTGTTCAATCGATGATCAAGTTGCAGACATCTTTACAAAGGATCTCACAAAGGCGAAGTTTACTAAACTTTGATTTATGGTTGGAGTTCAGGAAGTTGTCACTAAGGGGGGATATGCTCTAATGCCTCCTTCCTTCTCCTATTGTGTCATATTTGTACATCCTTCAATCCTATCCCAAGTTGTTATTAAGGGGGGATGTTAGGATATTCCGACACATAGGAAATAGTTAAGTATAACTTGGTTTAATTTAGAGTTAGGTAAAGTGTGTTTCTTTACTATGTACATTTGTAACTTACAATCTGACGGTCATGATATGTTCTAGACATGAACTAATCAAACGGTTCATTCTCTCCTTGGTATTACCAACACTTGATCCGTGGCTTAACACCCAATTGGTCCATGATCTCTATTTAAAGAGCATGAAGGATTATTTGTAGGGTGACCGTTCATGAGAGAAGCTTATGTAAATTTTCTTTATTTTATTAATAAATTTCCTGAAGTGGCCGTGTTGGCTCAAGCTATGGACTGTTTCCCTCTTTGAGGGTTTTAACCTTGTCAAGAATACTGGTATATTGATTTGTGATCTATTTGTGAGCGGTGTCCTTTGGTATTCTATTTGAGGAACTTACCCTATAAATTCCAACATGATTATATTAATTGAATTTCAAAATATTCCCAAAATCAATAATTACACCTAAAGTGCCCTTTTTTGAAATTGGTCAGATTAGGAATTGTCTACCTTTTTTCATCTCCATTTGACATTTGTACGTCTCTTGTTTTGACACTGGTCAACTTTAACATAAGAAAAAAAGAATTACACACCTTATTTTAAAATGGACTATTTTTCTAAATAAAATTTGCTTATATATAATGAATTTTATAAATAATAACGAGGAACTTATCATGGGGGAACTTATTAGAATTGAAATAATCTCAAATCCATAGGAAATTGGTGGGTGGGGAGCCACGTGGCATGAATCTAATTTTTTAAATTTATTAAAAGTAATGAGCCATTTTACTAAATAAAATTTGTTTATATATAAATGAATGTTATAAATAATAATGAGGAAATTATTAGAATTTGAATAATCTCAAATCCCTAGAAAATTGGTGGGCGGAGCATTTCCAGTTAATCAAATTCACTTTTAATTAGCATTATTTTTAAACAAATCACATTTAAATATTTATATTAATAAAAACTTGATAACCTTACTTTTACAATTATATTACATATTTAAATGACTAAAAAATAAGAAATAAATATGCATCACTATAATATGACATTGAAAATAAAATATTTGAGATGTTAGTTTGAGATGGTTGAGAAATTCTCTCAACTTCTCCTTCTAAGTTAGGAATAAATTAGATCTGAGAAACTCTATATATTAGAGTAATCTTTGAATGTAAAGTGTGTGTGTGTTGAGCACATACACCTTTGTGTGAAATATATGAGTGCTTTCAGCCATTCTTAACATGGTATCAGAGCTCAAGGTTGGAGATGAGTTTCCCTGAAACGTGGCTGAGGTTTTTGAGTGAAAAATTGTCATTGAACATGTTGCAAGATTGAGATCTGATGAGAGCCACGGACATGAGAATCCATTGCGTTGAAGGAAAAGAAGGGCCCTTTCTGTCGCTTCGTTGGATCAATTATGAAGAATGTGGGTGAAGTGATAGAGAGCGAATAGATTTGATGGTTCAAACAACTGCTACCTACATGTGAAGTAGATCTGTCGATTCAAACAACTGGTCCCTCCATGAGAAGTAACGAAGGGCCACCGTATGCATGGAAATCCATTCTTTGTGCACTATCTTGTTGAAGGACTTGGAGACGTCGTCAGATTTACAGAAGCAATATCAATGATGGCTTCTACAAGTTTAGTGATGCCACTCGAATAGTCTTCTTCGCAATCGGGGACAGGTTCCTACCCATAAGCGTAGATTGTCTTGGTGTGTTGTTGAGGTTGTCGTGGAGCATCGTCACCATCATGAGTTTGATCTAAGCCGTGGAGCGCAGAACAGTGAGATGGGAGGAGAATGAGCCATAGAGAATAAGTTGTGGAGCGTAGATGAGTTGACTACACTATTCGGAAATTATAAAAGAAGAATTCTCTAAAAACTACACATTTCAGCGCATTCTTATGTGAGTCTGTCTTGTTTTGTTTTTTTTTGAATTTTGAGGTCGATCCGAGGCATGCGATTTTCATAAAGCAACCAAAGAATTTTTTTTAATTGTAGAAAGGTACCTCGGCGTTGAAGTTTAAATAGGTACTTTTAATAGTTTTCTTTGATCATGGAGTTTATGGTTTTAGAAAAATTCAGTGGTGCAAATTTCCCTTCATGGAAAGTAAAAATTCAAATGCAATTAATGAAGAAAAATTTGTGGGGCATAGTGAATGGTTCAGAAGTAGCACCTACAGATGCTAAATAATTAATTGAATGGAAAAATAGAGATGACAAAGCTAAGTCCATTATTGGACTTTCTCTTTCAGATTCGCAATTACATCTTGTAGATCTCACTAAACCATCTAAGGAAATATGGGAACATTTGACTCAACTATTTGGTGTAAAAGCTACAAATGAAATTTTTTCCATAAAATTGTAATTATTTAGACTGAAAATGAATGAAGAGACATCTATGTCCACTCATGTAAACAATTTAATGTCTCTTATAAGACAATTAGCTGAAGCAGGTGCCAAGGTGGAGGATGAAGATGCTAAAGCAATATTACTAAATAGTCTTCCTTCAAGTTATAGTAATGTTGTCTTCACTTTGAGTCAAATGTCTTCACAAAAATTGCATGAGACAATTGCAACACTTCTTTTAGATGAAAAGAGACTAAAACCGGAGGATACAAAACAAAACTCTCCAATAGAAAATGCATTGTTTACAAAGACAATGATGAAAAAGAAAAATGCAAACAAAAGTGAAATTGAATGCTACTATTGCAGGAAAATTGGGCATACAACGTGGAATTGCAGAAGTCATGCCAGTGATATGCTAAAAGGGAAACAATCAACAAATACAACCACAAATGAATATCCGTTGAATTCTGATGATGAATTCAATGAAGAATTTGAACATCTTAAACTTTTTTAGAACAACTCAGTGAAAAGGCTCAACATGGATGGTTGTCTAGATAGTACGGTAGTTGCGGATCTTGGGAAGAATCCCTCATTCATTGAAGACATGGGAGTGGTCTTCTAATGAGGTTATGTGATAACTTGGGATGTTTCTTAGTAATTGACTTCCGGAGGTCCTTGATTCAGGAGTTCAAGGGTCGAACTCGGGAATCCAACTTGCCGACTACACCTTTACGAGGGTTATGAGGCAACTTGATGGAGTCTATACTGATAAGTTGTAAACCAGTTAAAGAATGACTGTGTATTTTGTTGTTTGTGGATGATTTCAATAAATTTATGTAATGTAAGCATTAAGAGGGGATGTTGGAGTTAATGCTTACATCCTATATTTGAGATGTTGGTTTGAGATGGTTGAGAAATTCTCTCAACCTCTCTTTCTAAGTTAGGAATAAATTAGATCTGAGAAACTCTATATATTAGAGTAATCTCTGAATGTAAAGTGTGTGTGTGTTGAGCGCATACACCTTTGTGTGAAATATATGAGTGCTTTCAGCGATTCTTAACAAATAGTTCTTATTTTATTAAAATATAATGAATTATCTTCATATTGGAACTAGGAAAGGTACAAGGGTTTTACATAGGTTGATTCTGATACGTGTAATGTGCAGTGGAATATTTATTTATATATCATAAATAAAAACTAAATAGATTCATTTTTAGGATGTGGTTGTGAAGCTTCATGTTCAAAATCCATGATACCTATGATGTAGTGGGGAACATACACCTTAAATTAAATTTGATTTAAACAATTCATTTTCAACATGGCGCTTTACACTATTCTTGATGCTAGCATATTAATACATCTGATAAGATTTACATTAAATTATGTACTTTTAAAGATTTTGTTTACTTATTAAAGTACTTTTTTAGGTAGAATGATATAAAATGTTTAATTGAAAAATTAAATGGGATTAATTTTGATTTTTTTCAACCAATTTACAACTAGATCATAACCTAACCAATTTTTTTATATAATAGAAAATATCTAAATTTTCGGTCAAGTTCATATAGAAATTTCAACTTTGGGGATTCTTAAGATAACTCCCACACAAAATTGCTTTACGTTATTGGGTATTTTTTTGTTTAGGAATGATCATCCTTGGCATAAAGACTTCTTAACTATGGTTAACTTACATGGTCACTCGTTATTGTGGGACCGGCACGAGCTGTGCAAAGTCAACCGTAATTACTTCTGGAAAGATGAGAAATAAAGAAAGAAATAAAATTTTAACGTCCACAAGGCTGAAGATAGCTTATGGGACCTCTTTTAGAGTGTAAAACTTGAAAAAAAAAAGCATGCACCTCAAGAGATTTAATCTCTTCAAAATGGATCTATATTGGTTCTATATATGCATATAGCATGTGTAACTTTTCATTTTTAAAACTGTATTTTTGAATGCTAAATGGATACAACCCCTTGAAAGTTTACTTGGACACAATTGTGTAAACTACACCACATAAATTTGCAATTCCAACAAATCTTTGTTAGACAAAATTTAAATTTAAATTTAAAATTGGAATTAATGGCTCCAAATTAATTTTAAATTTTTAAAAGGAGAGCTAAAATTCTAAAAAAACCTCATTTTTTATGTTGATTGCAGAATATCATGGAATCTGATGGTCCCTCCAGTGAAAACAACTCTTTATTTATTCTCATTATCAACACACACTGAGTTCAGTGATTTCCTCTGTGCAATTACATTTTTTGTGCGTGAATGCCACCGAAGACCTATGGTAATGTTTATCTTTGTTACCTTGCATGTTATAACTTGGATATAATATGTATATATGATTTTGACATAGTGGTATGATTGAAAAAAATGATTTAGCCAGGTGGTTGGAGCAACATTTGCATCCAAGATCCATCTTAGTTATACTTTTCATGAAAAATAGTAGTAAGTTTATTATTATTTTTGACAAATTTAGAATTTTAATTTAATTATTAATAATTATTAGATAAACAATAAATATTCTAGAAATTTGATAATAATATTCACAATAAATTAAGAATTATTTCAAAAATAATTATGTCTTTTTTTTTTATCTTTTAATTAAATTGATTAATTAAAAAATAACACAAACATGTATAAATATGAGGTATGGTTTTTTGTGCATCTGGTATTAGTAAGCCATGGTATTGTTGAATCGAGATGCTCATTCTACAGTCGAGCATGAAGACAATGTGTAATTATGTATGTACTCAACTAAGAGTTAACAATGTCACTTTTAAATCAAAATAAAATATTTTTAAATTAAAAAATAATGTTGACTATAATATAGAAAAGAAAAGAAAAATAAAATAAAGAGATACATATTTGGTTATACAATCTAAACATATAATAAAAATTAGTATCAATACAATCCAATAAAACATATGGGGGTTAGTTTTATTTAAAATTATTATAAAAATTAGTATCAATACAATCCAATAAAACATATGGTAAAAATATTTCTTTCTTTAGTTATAAATAAAATAACGTACTTCTATATTAACTTTTTAAATTATTTTGAAGCAATTAAAATAAAATAAAACTTAGTATCAATACAATCCAATAAAACATATGGTAAAAATATTTCTTTCATTAGTTATAAATAAAATAAGGTACTTCTATATTAACTTTTTAAATTATTTTGAAGCCGTTAAAACAAACAAACAAAACAAAAGTGATATTACTTATATTTTATATTTCAATTGGATATTAAATAAACTATTTTAATATCCATGTTAATTAATTTAATTTAATCTAAACTTTAAAAAAACGTAAACATATGTATATATATGAATCTCAATAAAATATTTTAATGTGCAAGTAATTAAAAGTAAAAGATTTAATTCCTAAGTGGGAGTTGTGTAATTAATTCAATTTTTAATATAAAGTTAATATGTTGCATTTAAAAAATATTAATAATAATTAAAAAATTCAATGTGAATCATAAATAAAATATTTCAATATGTAAAACTAAATAATATTGAAATATATGTAAGAATATATTAATAGGAAAAAAATAAGGAGTTGTCTTTAGTGCGACTTTTTGGAAGCTTTTGCGGTGGGTCTTTTGGTCAAATTTCTCTAAAATCCAGCTGGAATTTATTGAAATCACAAGCTTGATGAGTAATCTTGTGCAATCGAAGTGCCCTAGCTGTTTTCCAGGCTGTTGAATCCATATATACAGTAAAAAAACTAGTTTAAATAACACAAATCAATATTTCACCTCAAATTTTTCCACCGGATTCCGGCACCGGAAAGTCAAAAAAGTCGCATTAAAGACAACTCCAAAAAATAATATGGATAATGTAATCCATAAATAAAATATCTGAACGCTCATGTTAACTAAATTATTGAATGTCAATAATAATAATAATAGAGCAAATATTCTTTCTAAATGCATGCTTAAGCTATTTTATTCCATGTATTCAAGGAGTTGAATCCACACACACACATATATAAGCATAGTGTAATTTATCTAAAAAATAGACTTCTTCACTAGAATCCAACAAAACAATTTCAAGAAAGAATATGATTTTTTGTTGTTTAAAATGCATTTTGAATGAATAAATGGATCTGGCACCCTGAAAAACCCTTTGGCCGCTGAAATTCGCAGATTAAAGAACTAAAATTCAAAGTTTCAATTTCTTTTGCTAGATTTTAATTAAAAATGTCATGAAAAAAACTATTTAATTATGTTTATATATAAAAAAATTATATTCATCTTACCCATCATTTATCAAATCCTTATCTTAAATTTTACATTGTGGAAAAATTTCCCATTCAAGAAATTTAATCACCTTATTTACAAATTTAAAACTCTCTATAATAAGCAATTTAGTAGTTTTCTAGTTTTATTTCACACGTCCTTACCTTTACTGTGCTCAGTCCAATATTCTTTTATGATTATTATACGCTATCTCATTATGGATAAGTGTATACGCAGTGGAAAACGCAACGCAGGGAGGAACATGGGACTAGCCTTTTCAGTGTAAGAGTAAGAGATATATCCTTTTTTATTTCTTGGTTATTTTCGTTGGACGAGTGTTGAGGGGAATAAATGAAAGGCTTAGTATATTGAAAGTTGTGATAAAAAAAATTGTTAAATGAATTTTTAAAATTTGACAAAAGTGTTGGTGTTTATTAGTTATTTAATTTTATAATTATGTTAGTAAATAGAGATGACCATTATATATAATGAAATGACTCGTTAATGCATTGTTATATATTTTTTGACATATTTAGAAGATGTTTATTTTTTTTTTTGCTGAAGCAAGTGCCGATCTTTCTATTTCATTAAATCAATTAGAAAATTACATAATGTACAAAGCCTAGTCCATACCACGAAACTGGGAGACTGAAAACCTAACTAAGAACAAGACCACCCATTGATAAGGTGATCAACTTACCTATTGGGAATAAACAAGTAAAGGCAAGATAAGCCTCCACTCAAACTGACGGAAAAACAAAGTCTCCTGGGCCCACCCACTATAATAGACCCTATTGCCGCCCAAATACCCCACACCACTACAGAGTGGAAAAGCGCGCCAAAACAACAGAGAGGACAGAGCCCACCTGGCCCCACAACAGCACGATCGATCCCATCTGTTAATCTAGGGTGCCGGATCCAACGGCTGGGAATCGTATCGCACGACCTAACACTACCGAGGGATAGTGCGCGATCGAAGGTGGTTTCGAAATCTACCACTTGCCACGTGTAACCAACTCTATGGCATCACTCCCACAACAACAAAACCATTAACCGCTGATGAAACGCGCGATCGCCGGAAAACCGTGCAAGCCAAGTTTGTCGTGCCCGAAAGCGGAAAAGGGAGAGATAATCGGCTGCCTGGAAAATGAACCCTGCCATTTGAGTGTTCTTGCTACAGAACCGAGCTCCAATAAGATTCTGAGGTGGGAAGAGACCTAGCGCCTTATCCTTCAAGGAACCGAGAATCTCCTTCGGCTGCCTCCAGGGTGAGATGAAACCAAAAATTGCTCTTCTGTCGCCCATTAACAAACTGGAAGGAAATCCAAAACCAACTGGAGAACTCAAGCCATACTAGTCATCCTAGCCTGGTTTCTGAATATTTCATTATCTTCTATGGCTTGTTCTTCGCAGAGAACTTTTATTCTGTTTTGTGGTATTTCTTGCCACATTTTCGCCATTTCCCCATCAGTATTAATCACCCCTTGATTGGCAAGAAGATCTGCAAGTTTGTTGGCCGATCTACGAACGTGATTGAAACTCACCGTACGAAGCTTCTGGAGATGAATATGGATTTTTTGGTAGACCTGTATTAATTTCCAGTGTGTAGAGACTTTGTCTGGTCGGGATCCTCCATTGATTTTTTTCACAGAGTTAATGGTGATCTCTGAGTCTGCTTCGACAATGACATTTGAATCATGGTACTGGTTCAGAGACTCAAGACATTGTTCCATAGCCATTAATTCTGCCATATTATTTGTGGCTCTTCCCAGATGACAGTGAAAGATAAAGATGATATTGCCCTTATCATCTCTTAACACTCCTCCGAAACCTGCTGTTCCTGGGTTGCCTTTTGATGCCCCATCAATATTGTATTTCAGATAACCTTTCGGAGGAGGATGCCAAAAGTCCTTCTCTGTCTCCATATTTATGTTCTTCTTGCAAAATCCTTGGGGGATAATTCCTTCCATTCCCAGATGTCTCAGAGTTCTGAGCTCCATCTCAGAGGGGGAATTTTTAGGGAGATTATGAACTGAGATGCGCACAGTCTCTCTAGGCTGCTTTAGGATTAGATCAAAAAGTCTTAGAGGAATAACCTTTTCATTCTTGAAAATTCTTTTATTTATTTCTTTCCAAACATTCCAGATAATGAAACTTGGCATTAAGGCTTAGGCCAAGTTAAGGTACTCATTCTCCGAATAATTTCCTCTCCATTTGTTTAGGGTATTTGTGATACTACTCATGTCCCTGTCTGTCTGATGGAAAATGGTGGAGAAGGAATCCCACAACCAGGTGGTATAGGGGCAGCTGTTAAGAATGTGTTCCATAGTCTCCTCCTTCTCTTCACATAGCTGGCATCTGGAAGGCCCCATTACCCCTCTTTTCCTGATGTTGTCCCACGTTAAAATTTTCTTATGATGAACCAACCACATGAAAAGCTTGATCTTTATCCAACCTTGATGCTTCCAAAGGTGCTTCCAGGTATTTTCTGGAGCCCTTGAGTCAAGTTCCAGAAGAATACCTTTAGCTTCCTTGAGATTAAAGGTGCCTTTATTATTATTGCCCCATCTCAATTGATCCTGCCCCTCTGTTACTAAAATCATTCTTTGTTTCAGCAAGTTTTCCAGAGCCTCTGATTTTATTCTAGTGGGACTATCATCTCTGCCTTCCACTTTCCTCCATTTTCTCCATTTTCCGGAGTTTTGGGTAGGATCCCAGAAATCCTTAACTTTGTTTAATCCTTGGGCATCTGTTTTCTATTTGAGGCTTACAAATTCCTCTGATAACAGCATAGATTCTTGTTGCCATTTGTCCTCCCAAAAGAGTGCAAGATCTCTTGCTCTAATTTCCCAAAAACTGTGATTTTGAACTAGGCTTCTATTTTCCCAGGCTCTGTTCCAGATGTGAGATCCTTTTAAATTTCCAGACATCCTTATGAGTTCATAAGTGTGCCAAGAGTTGGCATATTTCTCTTTCCATATCCTTGCCCACTGTGCTTTTGGCTCTTGAACCCATCGCCACCAAAGCTTGGCTCCAAGCACCTTGCTGAGAATCTCCTGATCATCCAAACCTAGACCCCCATGAGTTTTAGGTCTACAGATTTTGTCCCAAGACACCAGGGCCCACTTCTTCTTTGTTTCTTCCTTACCCCAGAGGAAATTTCTTTGTATATTCCTGAATTGTTCTAAAACCCCTTTGGGAGCTGGGAGGGTTGATAACATAAAAACCGGGATGGATTGTAAAACCGCCTTTGTCAGAACCAACCTGCCAGCTATGTTTAAGACCCTGAAGGTCCAATTTCTGACTCTATCCTGCATCTTGTTAATCACTTGTTCCCAAGTACTCTTGTGCATTGGTTTGGCTGTAAGTGGGATTCCCAAATATTTTGTGGGGAGGGTATCCCTTTGGAAGCCAAGAATTCTTGAGATGTTTCTCTGAACAACAATATTAGTATTAAAGAAGAAGATTTTTGATTTAGAGAGATTGACTTCCATACCTGTAGCCATGGCGAAACCCTCCAAGATTTGATTATAGGCAGAAGCTTCTTTGACTGTGGGGATTCCTTGTAACATGGTGTCGTCAACAAATTGTTGGTGAGTTAGAGCTTGACCATTCTCAGATAAATGGAGACCTTTAATTTTGCCCAACTCCTTAGCATGTTTAATTGATCTGCCTAGTCCTTCCATCATGAGGATAAAAAGAAAGGGAGAGAGCAGGTCTCCCTGCCTGAGGCCTCTAGAAGGAATGAAGATCCCAGAGGGAGAGCCATTCACCAAAATTGAAAAGTTGGAAGAAGTTACCAGAGGCATGACCCATCTGACCCAGTTGTGATCGAAACCAAAAGCAGTGAGAACTTTCCTGATGTAATTCCAATTTACCTTGTCATAAGCTTTGGCAATATCCAATTGCATAATCATCCCTGCTTGCTTTTTACTGGTAAGTGTATGCACCACCTCATGGGCTTGGATAATGTTATTTAAAATTTGTCTGCCCTCCACATAACCTGCTTGTTCCTCTGAAACTAGGTGAGGAAGGAGAGGTTTTAGTCTATTGGCTACAACCTTGGATATTATCTTGTACACTACATTACATAAGGCTATGGGTCTGTACTTATCAACCGTTTGCGCTACATCCTGTTTGGGGATCAAAGAGATGAAGGCAGTATTGAGGGCTTTCAGGATGGTATTGCTACGCCTGGAATCCTCCACCACATTCAGAATATCCTGTTTGACAATATGCCAACAAGTTTTTAAAAAATCCACATTGAAACCGTCCGGTCCTGGTGCTTTACCATTCTGCATCTCTTTGAGAACTTCGCTTACTTCCTCTTCAGTGACAGGTCTATTGAGGTTATAATTGTCCTCTTTGGTAACCAACTTAGGGATATACTTTATTATTTCCTTGATGGAATAATCCCTATTTGGATTGTTTTCCCGAGTGATGTTTTGGAAATACTGAACAAGAACAGCTTCAATATTTTTGTGAGTGTTCTGAAGCTCCCCATTCTTGTTCTTTATTGAAGAGATTCTATTGTGTGTTCTATTAGCTATGGTGGACCTGTGGAAAAATTTTGTGTTCCTTTCTCCTTCTTTGAGCCATTGAACTCTAGACTTTTGCCTCCAAAATATTTCTTCTTGTTTGCATAAATTTTCCCATTCTTGATGATGTTTGTCAGCCTGTTCACTTTTAATTTTATCAAAGCCTTCCTGGATCAAAGTCTAGTTGAGATCCTGAATTTTGATCTCCAAAGATTTTTTATTCTCAAAAATGTTTCCAAAATCCTTCTTATTCCATTCTTTGAGTCTGAGCTTGACATGTTTTAGTATTTTGTGAAGGAGGTACATTGGTGATCCTTGTAATTGCAGATCTTCGGACCACCATTTTCCAATGTTACTGATGAAATTCGGGTGGGAGAGCCAGATGTTCTTGAATCTGAAGGGCCTATTTCTGGGAGAAGCCATACCTTGGATTTCCAGTTGAATCGGCCAGTGATCGGATCCTCCGAAGGGAAGGATTCTCGTTGTTATTTCTTTGTCTATAATCATCAACTCCTCCGAAATCAAGAACCTGTCTAATTTAGAGGCTACCAGTGCCTCACCTCCTCTTTTGTTATTCCAGGTAAAAAGGCCATTGCTCACTTCTGCATCAACCAACTTCATATCCTCTGTGAATGTTTGGAACTCTAAAGAATATTTTGCTAGCACTCTGGTTCCTCCTTTTTTTCTTTTGAAAGAGACTTGATCATATTGAAATCCCCTCCCATGATCCAAGGAATCCCATCCTGTCTTTTCCTGAGATCTTTTAGGGAGTCTATCAATCTAAGTTTGTCATCTAACTTTTGAGGGCCATAAACATTAGTAACCAGGAAGGTTTCCAAAACCCCCACTGGTTGCATGACCACTGATAAGTAATCTTTGGATGCTTCAACATCTATCATACTGATTTTCTGGGGATTCCAAAGAGTTAGAATGCCCCCCGCTGCATTTTCAGCTTTAATTTCTAAATACTCGAATCTGTTTAGCCATTTACTATGAATTTGTTTAACTTTCTGGATGGAACATTTGGTTTCCTGAATTAAGATCATATCCGGAATTTCTGATTTCATTCTGTAACTTAGCATTCTTTGCTTTCTTTTACTACTTAGACCTCTAATATTCCAAGATGTGAACTTCATAATTCAAGATTTGTAAAGGAGTAACTGGTTAGATCTTTCATCTTACCTGAGTCTATCATTAACTTCCCACACTCCATCAGGAGGTCCTTCTGCTTTTTTCTACCTCTTTTCTTTCCTGCACTTCTAGTGGCTAATCCTGGAGTTGATTTAATTATCTTCACCCCTCTGTACTCCTGCTTGTCGGTGGTTTTACCTTTGTCTAACCCATTTTCCTGAGTTTTCCATAAGAACAATTGTTGAATTCTGTTGCAGTCTTCTTGAGGTAGTGAATCTATCCCTCCCTTGGTTCCCTGCATCAAGAACCCTTCCAGATCTAGGTGTTCTTTATCTAGAATTTCTTGGAGTTCATGATCTTCTAGATCTATTTCGCTCTGGGTCATTTCCTGATCCAACTCTAGTTCTGCTTCATTCATTATAATTTCTTTGTTAATATCCATCTTTTGTATTGGGTTGCAATTTCCTGTCTCTTCCTTTTCTTTAGGGTCATCCTCCATAGATTGGTCTTCATTTGCTATTTCGTCATTCTCTTCCAAAACTTGATACCTGTTTTGACTGGCCTTTTGATTCTCAGTACGTGGGTGCCTTGGTCCTTTTTTGCCTCCTTTTCCTTTATTAGCAACTTTCTGAAAGATCTTTGTGTCTTTTGTTGCATTTTGTTTACTTCTATTGCCTATTTTTCTAAGCGGGAAATCTCTGAACAAGTGCCCATGTTCATGGCATTGACAACATCTGAATGGGATATGCTCATAGTCCACTGTTTGCACCCAATCCTCATCAAAAAAATTCCAGGATGACTTCGCCCGGAAGGGCTCCTGATAGATCCATTTCTACACAGATTCTAGCATAAGATGTGTATTTGCCTCTTCCGAAGCTTTAACAAAATGACCCAGTTTATTGCCTATGGCCGCAAGAGATTCAATTTGTCAGTAATCAAGGGGAAGAGAATAGAGCCTTACCCAGACAGGAACCGAAGTGAAGGTCTCCTTCTCCAGAACAAAGTTCATTATCCAGGGGCGCATATAGAGGCTAGCTGCTGTGTAAAAATAGGGACCTCCTTTGAATATTCTGTCTTTATCTTCGATACTTGTGAACACCACAGTGAAGAATCCCTTTGATCCTAGATATAGATCAATGTTGCCTTTGGGTTTCCACTGGTACTTGGTCCACATCTGTAAAGCCTTTTCCGTGGGCCGTAATCCCATGAATTTGCAGATTATAGCATAAGTCCCCATGTGTTCCCTGTGGGCCTGCAGTGCAGGATCATTTAGCACTACTCTAGGTGTAGTCTCCATTTTGGTTTTTCATGGTCCCTTTCATTTATTGTCTCCTGCTCTCTGTCTTTTGTCTTCTTCCTCCTTGTCTTGATCGCTGACATTCTCCTGGGGCCTGATCCCCTCTGTCTCCTTTTCGCTAGTATTTTTTTTTTCCTCTTCACCAGAACCTCTGACATTTCCTAGTGGGGATTTACCCCTACTGGCTACCGCCTCCTTGTAGGAGGGAGTGGAGCTCCCTCCTCTGCGGCTCTCCATAAGGAGCAAGCTCTGAAACTCTTCAAAACCCTAGCTGCGCGATTTTCCTCTCAGCTGCGTGATTTTCCTCTCCTATTCAATCTAGAATATTTTTATTTTAATAAAATGTTTTTTTCTTTATCTAGTGGCATTATATCTATTTAGAATTGAGTTGTTTTTGGTGAGACTTTTTAAAAGCTTTTCCACTGGGTTTTTCTGGTTTAATTTCTCTAAAATCTTGTAGGAATTTATTGAAATCACAAGCTTGATGGGTAAACCCCTGCACAATCAAAGTTCCCTAGGGTTTTTTATGGTGTTGAATCCTTAAATACACTCAAAAAACTAGTTTAAATAACACAAATCAAGATTTCACCTCACATTTTCCCATCGGATTCCAGAAAGTCCAAAAAGTCGCACTAAAAACAACTCCATTTAGAATATGGTCATTTTAACTATTAGATGTTCTTCTCTTTACCCATTGGCATTGTATCCATTTAGAATATGTCCATTCTAATTATTAGATGTTCTTCCCTTTTATTGAGATATTTTTGTGTGGAGAGGCACTCTCAGGCCTAGTATGGCATAGTATGGAAGATATGTTATCTAAAGATTTTGAATCAAATTACACAAAAAATAAAATAAAATAAAATAATTATTATTATTATTATTATTTTTTACTTTTGCTGAGAATGAGAGGAGTGATGCTTGAGAGGCGAGAGGCTAGGGTTTCAACCAGGCAATCCTGAAAAACCTGTAAAAATCCCTAGACAAAAAGGGATAGCAACAACAATATACAACGGACCTGATGATCGGGGTCATGAGCGGCTTGGTAGGGGGGGAGAGATCCCCTCCTATCGAAATATAGCGGCAGGGGATTCCAGCCAGCATGGAACAACAACATGTAACAATGGTGGCCGCGGTAAAGGACCTTCAGTCCTGGGAGTGAAATGGCAAGTGGGTCTGGGAGGCAAGTGCCTACCACGGGCCGCCAAGGAATTGAGATTCGTTATACCCAATAACAAGTTGGAGGAATACATAAAGTATATGGGGGATCATGCCCTCATCTGCAAATTTATTGGAGCATGGCCAACAAAAAAGGATCCGATTAAATGGATCCAGCACAGATGGCAGCCGAAGGGCCACATTGATCTCAAACTAGGAGAAAAAGGCTTCTTTATAGTGATATTCTCCAACCTAGAGGAAAAAGAGAGGGTCTTTGAGGACGAGCCCTATTTTTTCAACAACGCAGGGCTTTTCATACGACACTGGGAGGAATGTTACAACTCAGATCACGAAAAGCTCCTTGCTGCCCTAGTTTGGGTCCGATGATTTGCCCTCCCAATGGATTTTTGGGATCCAGAAATCTTAGAAGGGATTGGCAACTCTACCAGAACCTTTGTTAAGGTTGTAGAGTCTACGTGACGGGAAAGGTACACCTCCTATGCTAGAATCTGCATCCACATGAACATTACAGAACCATTGTCGGATTTCATAGAACTGGAATATCATGATGAGCTATGGCAACAACCCTTGGATTATGAGCACATCCTTTTTAGATGTCAGCGTTGCCATGAATATGGACACTTGTATCGAGCTTTCCCGTTAAACCAGAGCAAAAACCCTTCAACTGAGAAAAAAGAAGGGGAAACAACAACAAGAGAAGATGGGGAAGGGTTCCATGAGGTCCACCGATGGAAAATAAATCAGAGGCCTACTGGAAACTAGAGAGCTAGCCAAAACGAAAAAGAGCATTGAAACTGGAACCAGTTTGAAGTCTTACAGGAGGAGGAGGAAGGAGCGACAATCCCTTACATTCCAATGGAAATAGAAAACCCACAAAAAAAAAACCTCTAAAGGAAACAAGCCCAAGCGAAAAGTGGCAATAAAACCTCAAGGAAAGGAAAAACCCCATGCAAACTATAGAGCAAAACCATATGTAGATTGATAGATAGAAGGAAGACCTTAGTGTAGAGGAACAAGTGATGAAGTGCTTACTGCAAGAATGGAGGCACTTGGATGAACATTTCATTCTAGAAGACCAGAAGCAATTATATAAGGAAACCTTCCAACAATACAAAGCCAAACAGGCTACAACTATCATAGTTCAACCGAAACATCTAGCCTCCCAAGCTAGCCAGTCCAAGACCCAGGACCCTAAGGAAAATGGGGTAAGAAGCGTGGAAGAAGAACTTTGAATGAGTCCATCCAGATGGTTTGGGAGTTACTAGTAAATTCTGGAAGGGTAGTACTATTGTAAGAGGTATTCCACCAACCCCCCAAACTGTTGAAATGATCATTACATCCTAGAATATGAGAGGCCTCAACAACAGAGGCAAACAAAGGTACATTAAAGAGAGAATAAAAAAAGACAAGCCTAGCATCATGATAATACAAGAAACAAAGATCAGTGAACGAAAGCTTAAGGAAATTTTGGAAAATTTCAAACCCTGGTACCAAGTAATGGCCGAGGATGCAAATGGCAGTGTAGGAGGGCTTGCGATCCTATAAAACCTTGGAGAGATAATTTTTGATGAATGGATCAGCCTACCAAAAATACTCTCAGGAAAGTTCCGACATATTGGATCCAGAGAATGGGTTGTTCTCACAGGGGTTTATGGACCACATATCCCAGGGGAAAGAGAGACATTTCTTCAAAATCTAGAAAAACTGAGGAACCTATGCCCAGAAGACCTATGGGTTGTAGGCAGAGATTTCAATATGATTACCTCTCTAGATGAGAAGAAGGGAGGAATGAGAAGAATGAAAGCTGATATGGAAGCCTTTGGAGACCTCATCGCGGAGCTCCACTTAGTAGATCTACCAACAACTAATGGAGTTCATACATGGAGTAATAGGAGGGGATGAAGCCACCAGATCGCCTCCCGCCTGGACAGATACTTGATTTCAGAGCAAGCCATAAGTAGAGACATATTCATGAAATCCTTGATCCTCCCATGTATGGGTTATGATCACTGGCCGATAAGACTGGAGATAGACTTGAAGGTGTGACCAAAGAAATGCCCCTTCCGATTTGAGGCATTCTAGTTAAGAGACCCTGATATTCTAAAAAAAATTGACAAATGGTGGGGGAAGAGAAAAGAGCAAGGGCAAAACTACATGCATACCTTCCAACTAAAATTGAAGGAACTTAAGCACAAAATAAGGAAATGGAAAAGGGAAGAATTTGGACATATTATGAATTCCTAATGCCAGATGAACAAGAGAATGGGAGAGTTGCAACAAAAAATTATCCAAGTAGGGAGATCTAATGATCCTGTGAAAGAAGAAGGGCATTTAATAAACGAGGTGGAGGAAAGAAGAAAACATGAGGAAATTCTCTGGAAACAAAAATCAAGGGTGAACTAACTGTGGGAAGGCGAATGAAATACTCATTACTTCCATAAAGCCATGGTCCAACATAGGCAGCACAATAGAATATACCCTTTGAAAGATGTGGAGGGGAATTGCAAGGTTCAACATGAGGAAATGGAGGAGATAATGGTGAACCACTTCAAAGACCTCCTTACAGAACTGCCGGAGGACTGATTTGAAGCCATCCAAAGAATTAAGAACAACATTCCACAATTGGTGTCATGGGATCATAATCTAGCACTAATGCGAGCTGCCACGTTGGAGGAGGTGGAAGAGGTTGTCAAAGGAATGCAAAAAAATAAGGCCCCTGGCCCCAATGGGTTCACGAGAGAATTCTTCCATGCAAATTGGCACTTCATGGGACATGACATTCTGGAGGTGGTGGAGGAATCTTGTCATAACCAGAAGGTATGCCCTAGTTTGAATGCTACTTTCATTGCTCTTATTCCCAAAACTTTGAAATCTGAAGATCTGCAAGGGTTTCGTCCCATTGCTTTATGTAATGTTATATACAAAATCATTGCTACAGTTTTTGTAAAGCACCTTAAACCTATGTTTTCCAACCTCATATCTCCAGAGAAAACTGGATTTGTAGAGGGAAGACAAATCATGGATGGGTTTGTAGCCTCTCAAGAGATAGTGCATTCGCTAAAGACGAGAAAGCTTCCAGGGATGATGATTGAGTTGGATCTCTCTAAGGCCTATGATCGGCTAAGCTAGGTCGAATTTAATATCATCATAAAAGATTTTGGATTTGATCAAAGATGGATAAATTGGATATATGCCATGATATCTTCCCCTGTTATCTCCATCCTACTGAATGGGTCTTCCACCCCTACCTTCAACCCAACCCATGGCTTAAGACAGGGAGACCCTATATCTCCTTTCCTCTTTATTCTTACGGCGAAAGGGCTAGGACGTTTTATCAAAAATGAAGTACGTGAATCAAGGCTTTGAATCCTAAGGATTTGGGGCAATGCCCAGGCCATCACACACCAACAATTTGTAGATGACATCATGCTCTTTTGTCAGGTATCCTTAAGAGAATCTCGTTGAATAAAATAAGTCTTTCTCACCTTTATGGAGGCTTCTGGGAAAAGGATAAACAATGATAAGTCATGTATTTTATTTTTTAACACCCAGGGGAATGTTCGGGCATACCTTACCAAGATCCTGGGGTTTGGGATCAGTTCCCTCCCGTCTAAATACTTAGAAATACCCCTATCTGAGAACTCTTTGAATACCTCTTGCTAACAATCGATTCTTCAAAAGACTAAGGGAAATATCAGTAGTTGGACCTTCAGATTCCTCAACTTAGCAAGTAGGACAATCCTCCTCAAAGTTGTGCTTAAATCTACCCCCATTTATCAACTCTTTGGAATGTCCGCCCTGAAAATGGCATGCTCCAAAATGGTCGACATCTTTAAAATTTTTTATTTGGGGCGGTGCACAATAACTCAGGAAATGGGCTTTGGTCTCCTGGTTGGGCTTGGTGGAAAATAAAAGAGAAGGGGGACTAGGCCTAAGAGATCCTTACAGTCTGAACCAAGTTATGGGAGCAAAATTATGGTGGAGATGGATAGGAGGAGGGATGGACCTTTGGAAATAAATATGGACAAAAAAATATAACATGCCAGAGAGAACTGAAGACATGCTATGATATAGGGACCCTCCTAAAGGATCAATGGTTTGGAACCTGGCCACCCAAAAGAGAACCTCATTCATCAGCATGTTTTTTAGGAAATTAGCAATGGTAAAAATAAAAATTCTGGTACGACTCCTTGCATTAAAGAGAGCGATTGATTGAAAGGAAAGACTTGAGAGACATATTTATATATACCAAAGACAGGAACATCCATCTGGTGGAGCAATTTTGGAAAGAAGAACAAGGGGAGGGGGATTCGAGACAATGGAAGAAGAAAGAAGATTGGCATCAGGCTATAAAGACTGAGTAGTGGAACCAACTAGATAAAGAACTACGATCGAGAAAACTAACTGTCCTAAATGACTAGGATATCCTGAGATGGGGTCATACCACAAAAGGTACCTTTACCATAAAAGAAACATACAATCTTCAGATAGGGTAAGCCCAGGAAGGGCAGAGTATAATATGGAAAAATATATGGAAGGGAGGATAGTGGCCGAATGTGACACATTTCTTGTGGCTGGTAAGCAAAGGATGTATATTAACATGGGATCAACTCCAGAAAAGAGGATTTCATGGACCTTCATTCTGCTAGCTTTGCCAACAACACAGCGAAGGCCTAGAACATATCCTCAACACGTGCCCTTTTGCTGAACAAAAATGGAGACAAATGCAAAGAGTTTTTGGAAGAATGGATCGGGAACCACATAGTATCCAGGAAACAATTATCATACGGAGAAGCCACATATTCTCTAGCTCGATGATAAACAGAGCTTGGGGACTGGACTTAGGAATAAACTTATGGGCAATATGGAAGGAGCGGAACCGCTGAATTTTCAAGAACCAATCCTCAACTCAAGAACAAGTCTAGGAAGGAATAATTCAGAACATCAAGGAAATGATCTTAGCAGAGCAATGGAACTAGGATGATTGGTAGGTACCCCCATAGGAAGGTCGAATTTTGCAAAAACTTAATCTATCACCGGAAATTATAGCTCCTTCTACCTGAAAAAAATGCAGGTTAGGTATGAAATCTCGGGATCATTTTACAGCTCCGGGGGAAGGATTTATAAAATTGAGTTTTGATGGGGCCTCAAAAGGTAGCCTTAGATCGGCTGGTCTAGGCGGCCTCTTTCGAGATTCCCAGACCAATACTTGACTAATATATGTAGATTCTTGTGGGTTTTCCAGCAATAATGAAGCATAATTTGTTGCAGCCAAGCAAGCCTTGCAAATAGACATCTGTATGGGATACAAAAACTTAATAGTTGAAGGAGAGTCTAGCATGGTCATCAACACGCTGACAAAGTTGAACCATGGATCCAAATGGGATAAGCTTAGCCACAACTGGTGAACTTTGATCTAAGAAATCAGAGAGTTGATTCACAAGTTTGACTACATCATGATCAACTGTGTCAAGTGAGAAGGGAATAAAGGGGCATACTTCTTAGCCAATTGGGGATGTATCACCAAAATGACCCAATGGAAAAAATTTGGCCAGTACCGCCCTGGGATGACAGGTATCCGACCCTGGTGAAATTCTAGTGCAAGATCAGAGGCAAATCCTTCAATATGGCCATCTAAGTGGAAAAAATTTCGATCGGGGTGTGAGCCGGTAGTTGGGTATTTGAACAAGGGATTAATGGTTTGTACCTCCGAGTACAATACCACCGCCCCCCACATGCTCAAGGCGATAGGTGCGGTGGCCCGTTGCATGATGGCATGCAGTGAATATGGGAAAGGTGGCAGCGGGAGTTATGATAGTGTTGGTATTAACAACAGTGAAGGAGGGAAGTTTGGTGTTGTTTGGATCATTCACGGACAGAGAGACTGGTGCAGTGGACGGGTTTTGCGACACCATCCACAACAACAAGCATATCGACTGGGTGCGTAAGTTAATGGGTATGTACTCAGATATCTCTCCACTCTTGTAATGTTGACCTATTCTGGTTTTCGTTTAAGGGAGGGGAGGAATTATGGGTGAGAATTGAAAAATTGAGCAGCATTGGAAGAACTGGGGGCGTAGGTTGGTGGCATATGCTTGGTCTTGTGTCTGTTTCTCGCACCCATTTGGTATTCTATCCATTTCTCTTTGCTTTGAAGTCCTTCTTTCCCGCATGGGAATTCTAGTGATACTGGACAGAGGGCCTAGTTGTGCAGTTCCTAGGAGTCATGCTGTAAAGCTAGAGAGATAGGCCCTGGGGGTAGAGTCTGTCAGTCCACCTGCAATCTGGGTGACAACCCTTGCTTTAGGTGCATGCGTAGTTGTAGGGAGATAGGTAGAAACCTCAACATGAGGGAGAAGGTAAAACATTATGGGCAGGAAGTTTGGTAAGGGAGCGACACTGGCTATGGCAAGAAGATTGGTGATGGTGGCGTCATGGGGCTCAGGGATGGGTGGATGACTGGGTTGGGTCCTCCTTTTGCATCCTGGGTAGAGGGGAAAGGGTATGCTTGCCTCGGTCGGCTGAGTGATGGAAAGTGGCAGCGCTTACCAACCTGGAACCGAGGAGCGGAAGCAAACCTGATTGAGGCTGAGAGGAGGGGTCTGAGGCGAAGGGTAACCACTGGGGCTGGTAGTGGGTCGGCCCCATCTGAGGAATTGACCTACAACCACGAAGGGCCAGGTACTGCAACCAGAAAAGGGAGGGGATGAAGAAGGTAGGTTGGCACGCTGTAATGTTACCACCTATGTGCAAGGCTACTGTTATATTATGTTAAATTGTCAATGGTTAATGGTTTGCTGCAATGAACAGGGTTGGGCCAGCGAAACCATGGCTCGTCCTGTGAAAACCCGTGGTCATGGAAGGAGGGCCCAAGAGACCAGGAGGGACACGGATCCGGGCACATCTAAGGTCTGTAGAGGTAGGAAATTTGTGGAAAGGTTAATAAGTGAGGTGACAGAGGCCTACCACGAAGGCACAAATGAGGGAATTCACAAACTGTTATAGGAGTGGGAAGAAGAAGTGAAACAGGAGAGTGAGACGGAAACAGAAATGGAGGATTAGAGAACCCTTGTCCCGGATCTTGGAAACACAAGGGGCATAATCACTCAATTCAAGCAGACCCTCTACCTATATTGGTTGATGAAAAGCCTGCTGAGTAAGGCTATGGAGCAGATTTCAGTGGGCATGGTTGTCACTGTCCAAGGCATGCCGAATTACAAACAAGAATTCCAGAAGGTGCAGTTTCAACTGCACAAACAGGATATTCGACTTGACATAATTGAGAGGAACCTACCTTGCATCTTAGGCTAGACTGAGCTGTCGGGGATGAATGCCAAAGACCCAGCACCCGTGGAATCAACTTCTATTGAACAACATGACTAGCAAATATCTATTATTGATTTTGTATATATATATATATAGTATGGACATGAATATATAAACCAAAATGTTAGGAGACAATGAGAAACCATGCTTGACCCCAATATCACTTCTAAGACTTTCAAAAATGCCTGTTGAAATTATAATTTTGACTTTCACCTCTTCATATAGTCTTATTCACAATTGCTCTCAAATGTTTAGGAACCCCAAGTTCCTCCATTATGTCAGAAAGCTTTATCCCTAGGAACCATGTCAAAAGCTTTTCTGAAATCAACAAAGCAAGAAAATACTTTCATTTTTCTCCCAAATGTTTTCAATGATGTGCCTTAAAGTTATACCATGATCAACTATGGAATGTTTAGGTCTAAAACCTGCTTGCCCTTTAGCATGTTTATCTCTTTGTTCTACCCACTCGTCGATTTTATTTTCTATCATGCTTCCAAATAACTTTGCAAACAAGGGATTTATCACTATGGTCCTATAACTGGAGGGATTTTTGATATCACCACTCTTGAAAAGAGGTATTGCCAGACTAGTTGTCCAATGGGAAACCCCTATTGTATGATGTTGTTGAAATATTTTGTAAAGTGAGGTGCAATCATTTTTAAGTCCCACTTTAGATACTCAGCTTGGAGTTCAGTAAATCTTTTACTTTTCCAACTTCTTGATAACCCATGAAAAATTCAGTATGAGTATTAATCTTGCCAAAATAAAATATAATTTTAAGTATGTTGAGATCATTTATAACTAAAATGACTATTCACAATATGAACAAAACTATATAACTACTTTGAATGAAATGAAAAAAGTAGAAACGTTTACATAGTCATCCGCAAAGAACTACAGAGATTTGGATATGCCTGGCACAAAAGGCTTGGAGTTTTCTCAGCAATTGGAGTCTTTCTTGGGCGCTGGGGGATTGAGTGTATGTGGTATTTTCATTTTTATATTTTTAAAGGTGCAATGCAATGTGCTGGGTTTTAATTCAACAACGCAAGATATATGTACATGTGAATTCCTTTTGAACAACATGGTCGGGTTTTTTTTGCACCTACATAAAATAAGGGTTGCCTCTCAGTGTGGCTTTCACTATGGGATTACAATGAATGCACATGGTTTCCCACTTGCTCACATATGTGAGAATGAATAAGTATGAATATGTACACAATATTCTTTTCCCCCGAATAACAGAATGGTTTTCATGAATCCTAGGTTTGATTTCTGCAATGTGATCACATGTGTGCATGTTTTATTTTATATTTCTTGAATTTGTTTTTATAAAAAGAAATGAACATCATTAATTTATAAGCTCACATGTTTCATCTCAAAGTTTATAAAGGAGGATTATATCGGTTTATTGTTGTCATTAGATTGGATGTGTCACTCCTCTACACTGGTGGTACTCTTCCAACCACACGATAGGAGGTGCGGCACCACCGACCACTTTCTTTTCACCAATACTTGCGATCGTGGAATACGCCTACTTTCAATACTTAGATTATTTTCCAATAGCTAAGCATATTCTTCTTTAAACACAGTGGAAACATTCACATTAACATCAACATATTATCACCATTAACATATAAGTGCACAACAGAATATCATGGGAGGGACAACTCCCTGTAATTATGAGTCTGCCCGTATTAGTAATGATAATATTTAGAATTTACATATAAGTTTACAATGGAGGGAAACCCCAAGTTTCACCTCTACACTTATAAAATTCACCTTCTTGCACTTGTCGTGCAACCTTGCCCAGCCACCGGGCAAAGTCACCTGTTCGTTGTTCCGTCGGACCACCTGTCGTCGTTCACCCGTCGCACGAACTTTCGTTTCATTCGAGCACACCCACCACGACCGCCCAAACCATTCACCGTTTCACCCGTCATTCACCCGGACGCATTCACCAACTCGCCCTCCGACTCGTTCACCGACTGCCAACACTTCACCGTGCTGTCGTGTCGTTGTGCCGGGAGAGCCCACACGACTCGTTCGTCGGCACACCCGCACACCCTTCGTTCTCGTTCATCGGCTCTTCGTTCAGCCTTACCCAACGCTCCTCCAAACGTCGTGCGCTCTCACACGAGCTCGTCTCGCCCGACTCATCCTCCCTTCGTGCGCCCGCACACGAGCTTGCCTCGCCCGGCTTGCCCTACCGTCATGCACCCGCACACGAGCTCGTCTCGCCTGGTTTGTCCTACCATCGTGCACTCACACCCACCGACCGCCTAACCGTTTAGTCGAACGCCCACCGTGTGCGCTGTAACAGTCTAAAAAAATAAATATCTAATTTAACATTAATTTAAATGAGAGTGCCACTTACCTAGCCCAATAACCATGATTTTAATTAACTAAATGCAAATTCAATGAATAGTGCTTACCTGTTTCCCTGTGGTCGAAGTAGGCTTACCGCAACAAGGTTTTGGGGACGACTCTCCACCCAACCGTAGGCTCAATTGTGCAACGTCTTGCTACAACTGGCCACCCCCGAGCCCTCAATCAACGTTCTACTGCCAGTGACTCCTAGGTCTTAGTATACCATTCTCCCAAGAGAATGAAAGACAGAATCTCGGAAAGATGGAATGTCGGACCCTCCCATCTTCCTCACCATCTATTAATAGAACAATATTGGAAGGGGAACCACATGCACACACTCCATGTGTCTACATGCAACTTCTTTTGATTTTTAGCTTTCTTGTTTTATTTCTTTACTTTTCTTTTGATTTTTAGCTTTTCTTGTTTTATTTCCTTCTTTTTGATAGTTTTCTTGTTTTATTTATATTTATTCTTATTTAGAGTTTTAGTATAGTTATTACTATTTTTATTTTTATTATTTTTATTTATTTTCTTGTATATTTTTAAATTCATTTATTATTTATGATTTATTATTTTTATTATTTATTATTAAGTGATTTATTATTTATTATTTATATTATTATTATTTATTTGTATTATTTATTATTTTTATTATTTATTATTTATTATTATATTATTATATTATTATATTATTATTTATTATGTATTATTAAGGGAAGGGATATTACATGCGCCTGCCCTCGTGCTGCTCGACTCAGACCCGCCAAACTGTCCACCATTCGCCCTACGCCCTGCGGCCTACACACACCTCCATGGCACCCACAGTTCGTTCTGCGCCTTGGGTGCTTTGACTCCTTGTCTGTGTGCACCTTCGCCTAAGATTTCAGACCTCCAAATCTTCACATCTCACCTGAGCTCGCTCGCTGGCTTGTTTGCTTGCTTGAGTTCGATGGCTTAACTTCTCTCCATCGCCATGTTTATATATGCCTCCACCGCCATGGTTTACCACGTCGGCTCGCCCAGCCAACCTCCCATTCGGCCTTCGTTTTAACTTTCTTGCACGTCGGCTCATCGGTTGGGCACCCCACCCAAGACTGCCTTCTCCTATATACTGCCATCCATCTCCACACTTAGCCATTTTCTCAATGTGCCTCGCGTTTCTCCTCTGCGGCTGCGTTGTTTCGCTCAGCTTGCCCGCACTCCTCCGTCGTGTGCCCTTGCCAAAACGCATCGCAAATCGGGGGCGTTACATCCTCCCCCACTTGAAGTCAT
This sequence comes from Pinus tabuliformis, assembly GCA_031772625.1. Taxonomy (NCBI): domain Eukaryota; kingdom Viridiplantae; phylum Streptophyta; class Pinopsida; order Pinales; family Pinaceae; genus Pinus; species Pinus tabuliformis. The sequence goes on along the minus strand of CM062819.1, from coordinate 1,987,644,607 downwards.
TGTCGCCCTCGACAATCTTCCATCCCAGCGACCATCTGTCACCAAGATATTCATCCACACAACTATGTATTTGGGTAATCCAGATGTCCACTACTCAACCTGTTTCCACGCGATAGATATGCCACTACTCTGCAAGGAATCATGTGCTGGTACCCCTCATGTCGGTGATTAGTTGGCTAGCTAATCCAACCATGCATCGCCTTCACAAGAACTCATGCCCCATATATCGTCATGACCGTCCACTGCATGCTATCTGTCAACCTGTGTCATCTCACCCCTAGATGCCTGCTCAAAGTGTTTGGAGACTCATTGCCATGAGCAGTTAACAATGAGCCTCATGCTCCATGATAGCTTAAGATGATGAGGAGGGAGCAAAGCCTGAAGGCTCTCCCTCACTAATCAACTCAATCCACCTATCCGGATCCTCCACTTCCATTCTCTGCAAATATGCCTCCCGATCCTCCATCTGGACATTCGGCCTCACATACTCTTTGTCATCGTCATCCTCCACTGCTTCCAACCTCTTAGATAGATCCAAGATGCTATCTGACAATGCCCTGATAACCTGTGACTGCTCCATAAGCTTTGCCTCTGCAACAGAGAATCGCGTACAGATCTCTTCATCTCGCTTTCCATTCTCCATGTTCATCGCTATCAGCTTACGTTCGGCCTTAGTTACTCCCACGATTGGTACACCAATGGGTACATCCTCTCATCTGTCGTAAATGTACAGTTTCTTCATATGGTGAACAATCATTGCATCGAATTCCTTCATGAATTCTATATCCAGTACAACTTCATAGTCATCTATCCGCACCACGGTAAAATCGACTTTCCTTTTCCATTCACCAAGTGTCACATCCACTTTTTCAGCTACACCATCACAGAATCTGGAGGAGAATTCACTATCTTCATCTATGCCTACACTGGTACAAACTTCAGCCCAATCCTTCTCACAATATCCTCACTCATAAAGCTGTGAGTTGCACCACTATCCACCATATTAAGCACCTCAACACTCCCAACTTTCATTTCGACATACTCCAATTTGTTTCTTTCTGGGTCTCTCCTTGAGACAGCGTCTGTAGCCACTGCAGCTCCTAAATCTGCATAACTCCTACATAAATTTCTTCTTTCTTCTTCGCATTAGACTGTGCCAAGGCAACCACCTTTGGTCTTGAAGGACAATTCTTCACCATGTGTGGTTCCTCACATATCCAACACTTCAACGGTTTCTTCATCTTCGACTTGTCGTTCGATCTCGAAGTCTCCTCTTTTGTAGTCTTGTCTTTCGGTTTGTCAACCTTCTTCTTCTTCTCCTTAGAACTCTCATCATAGTGTTCTACCAAATGATCCACAACAGCAAAAGCCTCCTCAAGTGTTTTAATCTTCAACCTCTTCACTTCATTCCGCACCCAAGGTTTTAGCCCAATGACAAAGTTGAATACCTTGTCTCTTTCCGCCATGTCTGGATGTTCCAGAACCGCACTTGCGAACTCTCGTTGATATGCTTGCAGACTTCCTGTTTGCTTCATATACTTTATCTTCATCCTTGCATCCCATGTTTCATCTTGTGGACTGAAGTGGGTTTGCAAAGCCTTCTTCATGTCATCCCATGAAGTTATGTCTTCAGCATTGCCATTAGCAATCTTATCCATCCTCCTTTGCCACCACATCTTAGCATCCTTCATAAAGAATTGAGCAGCTACCTTCACTTTGGTTTCCTCATCGGATAATCCCAAGCACTCCAAGTACTGTTCCATGTCCCATAGAAAGTTGCCAAGAGTCTTCGCACTCCTTATACCATCATAAGAATCCAGCTCTTCGACTTTGACATGAGTCACACCTCCACCTAAGTTGTGCCTCATGGCCCTCTTCAAAACCGCGATCTCATCTAGAGCTTGTTGAAATTTCAAGATTTCAGCCAAACCTTGACCTCTTGCTTCACCAATCTTCTTAACTTCTTCTTCTGTTTGTGTATACTTCCATTCGGTATACTCGTATCGAACCTTGAGGTCTTAAAGTTCTTCTTTTATCTTTGTATAGCCTTCATGAACCTGCATGTTCTCAACTTTCATCGAATCCCAATCATAACCCAATTCCTCCATTCGTTCCAATACCCTGTTCAGAAAAGCTTCTCCAACATTGTGGCTAGATTCGCCTGTCACAACCTGAGGTTCTTCTGCCATTCCTGCCATCTACTTTCTTTGCAATCTAGTATAGACCATAAACTGTAAACCTGAATCACCTGTCAGATTTCTGAATCACCAAAGATACCACTTGTCACGAAGTGACAATGGGATCAACGTCTTCTGCAAATTTGATTCTATTGAATTAGGCCTCTGATACCACTTGTCACGAAGTGCAGTGGGATCAGCTTCTTGTCACAAATCCTACAACTCTGACTCACCAAAGCCCGTAGAATACAGAGCTCTGATATCACTTGTCACGCCCCTACACTAGCGCTACTCTTCCAATCACACGATAGGAGGTGTGGCACCACCGACGACTTTCTTTTCTCCAATACTTGTGATTGTGGACTACACCTACTTTTGATACTTAGATTATTTTCCAATAGCTAAGCATATTCTTCTTTAAACACAACGGAAACATTCACATTAACATCAACATATTATCACCATTAACATATAAGTGCACAACGGAATATCATGGGAGGGGCAACTCCCTGTAATTATGAGTCTGCCCGTATTAATAATGATAATATTCAGAATTTACATATAAGTTTACAATGGAGGGAAACCCTAAGTTTCACCTCTACACTTATAAAATTCACCTTCCTGCACTCGTCGTGCAACCTTGCCCAGCCACTGGGCAAATTCACCCATTCGTTATTCCATCGGACCACCTGTTGTTGTTCACTTGTGCAAGGTTTGCTCGTTCACCGACGCCTTCACCCGTCGCACAAGCTTTCTTTTCGTTTGAGCGCGCCCACCGCGACCACTCAAACCGCTCTGTTTCACCCGTTGTTCACACAGACGTGTTCACCAACTCGCCCTCCGACTCGTTCACTGACCACCAACACTTCACCGTGCTGCTGTGTCGTCGTGCCGGGAGCGCCCACACGACTCGTTTACTGGCACACCCACACGCCATTCATTCTCGTTCACCGACTCTTCGTTCAGCCTTACCCGACGCTCTTTTCGTTTGAGCGCGCCCACCGCGACCACTCAAACCGTTCTATTTCACCCATTGTTCACACAGACGTGTTCACCAACTCGCCCTCCGACTCGTTCACTGACCACCAACACTTCACCATGCTGCTGTGTCGTCGTGCCGGGAGCGCCCACACGACTCGTTTACTGGCACACCCACACGCCATTCATTCTCGTTCACCGACTCTTCGTTCAGCCTTACCCGACGCTCCTCCAAACGCCATGCGCTCGCACACGAGCTCGCCTCGCCCGGCTCGCCCTACCATCGTGCGCCCGCACACGAGCTCGCCTCGCCCGGCTCTCCCTATCGTCGTGTGCCCGCACACGAGCTCGCCTCGCCCGGCTCGCCCTACCGTCGTGCTCTCACACCCGCCAACTGCCTAACTGTTTAGTTGAACACCCACCATGTGCGCCCGCCCTCATGCTGCTCGACTCGCGCCCACCGAACTGTCCACAATTCGCCCTGTGCCCAGTAGCCTGCACACACCTCCGCGGCACCCACAGTTAGTTCTGCGGCTCGGGTGCTTTGGCCCCTTGTCTGCCTGCACCTCCAGCTAAGATTTCAAACCTCCAACTCTTCACACCTCGCCTTAGCTCACTCGCTAGCTTGTTTGCTCGCTTGAGTTCGATGGCTTAACTTCTCTCCATCGCCATGTTTATATATGCCTCCACCGCCATGGTTTACCACGTCGGACCGCCCAGTCGACCAGCCATTCAGCTTTCGTTTTAACTTTCCTGCACGTCGACTCATTGGTTGGGTGCCCCACTCGAGACTGCCTTCTCCTATATACCGTCGTCCATCTCCACACTTAGCCATTTTCTCAATGTGCCTCGTGTTTCTCCTCTACAGTTGCGTTGTTTCGCTCAGCTCGCCCGCACTCCTCCGTCTTGCACCCTATGCTGAAACACATCGCAGCTCGAGGGCGTTACAGGATGGGTTACATAGGTTCACTTTTTCCATAAATAGACTTCTCATTTTTGTTTTTACCAATGCATTTGAGGTTTTGAGAACATTTAAGTAATGCATTTGTAGTTTTGGGAGGGGTCACATAGTTTTACTTTTTCCATAAATAGATTTCTAATTTTTGTTTTTACAAGTATATTTGGGTTTTGAAAATATTTATGTAAGTAATGCATTTGAGATTTTAAAATTTTTATGTACTGAATTATTTATTTTAGTTTAGATAGATTAATTTAATAAAATTAATAGTGTTTGTTTTAAAGAAACTCATAATAATATATTTATATTTTTCTTTTCTTTTTTCATGTAATAATCAAATTATATAATAAATAAATAAATTATAATGAAAAAAATTCATAAATAATAATTATAATAGTAAGATAATGAAAAATATATCAAATAATTAAACTATAATAATGCAAACAACATCAAATGATTTGTATATCTCAACAATATTCTTAATTGATGGGAAATCATGTCTAAGGGGGACTTTCCTACACCATTAATAAAATCACTTAAATTTATCAATCACAGTGTGGTGGTGGAGAAATCTCTAGATTTACATGATTACCAATTCCAATCCTTAATGAATTATTAGTTAGGAAAGTATTATACACAATAGTGATGAACTTTTACAAAGATCTCATCCCAAAAGCCTAAAATTAGTAATTTCAAGGAACAAATAAGTATCAACATTAGAACCTTTAGTTATACAAATACACTCCCCAACCTCTTTTATGCACACAAAGACAATTAGAGATGAGCTCTTTATGAGTATCTAATCTTACAACATGTTAGCCTTTTTCAACAATATTGATAAACTTATGAGAGATAAAGTATCATAATTACCATGAATTAAGATGCATGATAAGAAAAGATACATCATAAAAAATGCATATGTATAAATATTAATTTAGAAATTAATATTTAACATGTGACAAAGGTAATCAATAAAGATATAATAAGTCTTAAACATAAACTCCTAGTAACAACATCCATGTCAATAAAACAACTAACATATACTAAGGGTACCATATAAACACAATCAACTAATATATACTAAGGGTGCCATATAAACTCACTAAGAGTATTGACTTAAATTTATATGGAAAAGATAGTAACTATATATATTTTTTTTGAAAGAATGAGAAAACCTATCATAACTCAGTAGTCAAATGTGGGAACAACCATCATTAATTTACTATATATCATTTTTGTTATAGTTTTACAATGCTACTAAATTGTATTAATTGTATATATAAATATTAATATTTTATGGTTTTTTCCTAAAAATATTATAAAATTATAAAACAACCGATTTATAGTTATATATTTTTAAATATTAAAAAAAAAATTAAAAACAAAATTCTATAATGACACTTAACATATTTATAAATTGAATTTTTCAAAACAAAATAATCAAAAGAATTTTTTAATATTAAGAATGTAGTATTGACATAAATTCAATTCCATTTACTTATTTCCTAACCTTTCATACCCTATTATAATGAAAGATACAAATATAAATAGATTTCCAAAATAAAAACTTCAAATAATTTTGAAATGTGCTAACCTTTCACGCCCTAACATAATGAAAAATATACATATAAAGAGATTTTCAAAATAAAATCCTAAAAAAAATTAATGAAATAAATCTAATCTAATTTCCTTTAATTAATTAATTAACGAGAGCTGGTCGAGCTAATACGAAGCTTGACGAACTAATTCAACGATGATGGCGAGACAATAGCACCAATTCTTTTATTTCTTTTTATATTGATTGAAAATGACAGAAAGCCTAGTTTGGCAGTCAACCAGTGAGACGATGGGGGATAAGCTTCATCGTCGAGAGGGGAACAGCCCAGATCACCAGCTAAGGCCCATAAATGACCGCTCAGTGATGAAGGAAGTACGAGTGCAAAGACAGCCAGGAGGTTTGCCTAGAAGCAGTCAACCTTTCGTATGATCCACATCTTTTCAAGATGAAAACCCTTTTTCAGGGACGAAAATTATCTGTCATGATAGGTTTCAGGCCTATTTTACTTATATAGTAAGTGTTCTAATGGATCTCTATGTTGTAATATAGAACTCATTGTTGAACTCATCGAGATCTTATTAAAAAAAAAAAATTGCCCCAACTGGAAGGGATGGATCTTTTCTTTATCGCTTCGGACCTCCTGAGATCGATGGGTCGAGTGCTCTCTCTCCCTGCTTGATAGGTAAGCGAGTGCTTATCTGCTATCTCTCTCTCCCCCTCTCTATCAATGGGGCGAGTGCCTAAAGGCCCGTTTCAAAGGTTGATCTGTCGAGTGCTTACGCTAACCTTTCACGCCCTAACATAATGAAAAATATACATATAAAGAGATTTTCAAAATAAAATCCTAAAAAGAATTAATGAAATAAATCTAATCTAATTTTCTTTAATTAATTAAAAAAAAAAGTTTCGCACATTAGTATGATGAAATGTATATACCTTATATATAATTTAAAAATACAAAAATAAAATATTATATTTCAATATTTTATTTATTATCATTTTTTTTATAAAATTAATAATAATAATTTTTATTTAATGTACCCATTTAAATAATTTAATAATCTTAAAAGATTCCAACTCTATTGGAATATTTTATAACTTTAATATGATTATTGTGCCCAATTTAAACCCCTTCAATATAAACACCACAATAATGCAATGCAAATGCTAAAACCTAAAGCTAACTATTATCACATTGCAACTTTCTTGCATAAAACTAAAATCTACAGTTTCAAGAAAAAACTCTCTCACACAAAAATCGTTCGCATGTTTCATAAAAATAAACAAAGATAGCGAGCATCTATCTTTGACGAAAGAGGTAAACAGACAACTCTGAAGTGTAACTGTTTGGTAGATCTGTCATCATCTTTGGCAGCTCACCAAAGAAAAAATTCTTAATATTCTGTTACAATCCGCGTTCAATATAACCAAAAAAATAAAAACAACTATTTTAATGGCATGCATAGCCTTGCCTGAGATGAAGCTCTGGGCAATAACAGTATATCTGCCACAAACTGCATGTGCTTTTCTTCTATTTTAGTAATACCTCGTGGTATTCGGATTTCCATGGTTTCAAGAGCAGGAGTGCTCTTAAGCAAGCACTCTATAACGGCCATTTCCTTGTCATCAAAATTATTTAACTCTACCCGTAGTCTCTGAAAATCTCCATTTACATTTCGTGGATTCTGATCACCAGTTGAGTTCTGCAAGAAAATCAAAGCAAAAATGAAGCAGGTAAGTCTACTCTGTATAATTTTTCATAGATAATTTAGTTATTTTACTGCAAATCAAAGGAGATAGAAATATAAATTAATTTAGCTTTATAAATTAACTAAATTAAATAGACATCAAAATATTAATTTTATAATATATTTTATTTTATTAAAATTAATTAAATTATATCTTTATTTTAAATTATTATGGGAATAAAAATATATATTTAAAAAAATATGTAACAAGATTTTTAACTATAGAAATTTATGTCTTTTTATTATAAAGAAAATAAAAATTACATAACTATTTTCAAAATAAATTTTTACTTTTGATTTGTGACTACTAATAATATTCTATAAATGTTAAATCTCTACCATCCAATTAACTAACAGAGATCCCTTGGATCTACCAAGTGCTATTAAGTTTTTGGAGGGATCAAATCTGTCTAGGTGCAAACTTGAAAAAAAATGTTTGCACCTCCACAAATTTGATCCATGTTTGATAGATCCAAGGTTAATATAATTGATTTGTGACTACTAACCAGTGTATATCCATCTTAACCATGGATCTAGCAAGAGTTAAGAACGATCATATCTCTTGAGATGAAAACTTCTTTTAGAGTGCAAAATATTTGAATAAAATGTTGTTTGTACATATAGAGAGAGAGACCACTTGTAATTTTTCATTGTTTGTGAGACCGCTTAAAATAGTGAGACCACTTTAAATGTTTTAACCTAAAAAAAACATAAAAAAAAATCAATTGTTTTATATAAGCATAAAATGGTGAGACCGCTTAAAATGTTTTAACTATTAAAAAAAATCAATTGTTTCATATAATGTATATATAGTTTTTTTTAACCTTTAACTATTTTATTTCTCTATAAAGTTGGTATCACATTATGGTGTTACATGTGGACATTGAAATATTTTATTTATAGTTGAGAGTGAGAGTAAAATATTTTTACTGCTTCTCCTTAATATGGACACTGAGAGTGAGATTATTGATGTTTTATTATATTTTTAATTAAACAAACCAAACACATATTTATTTGTTTTCTTATTATATCCAACTTAAAATATTTTATTTATGGTTAAGATTAAGTGAAATATTTTCACTGAGTGAGATTATTGTTGTTTTATAATACTTTTAATTAAACAAACCAAACACTTATTTTCATTTTTTTATATGAGAAGCTTTTTTTAAAGGATAGTACATACTTACATATCTCATACTGGGTTACAAAATGAGTCTCTCCATTCAATAAGAATATTCTACAATAATCTATAGAGGTTAAATCTCTACCATCCACATAACTAATATAAATCTATATTAACCTTCCATCTACCAAGTGTTGAGAGAGATCAAATCTGTCTAGTGCGGACCCAATGTCTTAATACATAGCAGTTAAATTTTTTATTGGGTCCGCTTATTAAATGGATATCAGAGCTAAATCACAATTAAATTCCAAATCGGATCCAACTTTATAGTCAAAGTAAAAGAAATCTGTAATTTCAAAAATAAATTTGAATTTGATGTTTAATCTATGTAAGTTTAACTTGACGTAAAAAAAATTGAGACATGTTCATTCGCTTTTGAAAATTAGCTTTCTACGTTTCCCATTGGAATTAGCTTTCTACCTTCAGGGAACAGTGTAACTCATTGAGTTTGATTTTGAATCATGAACCAAAGTTGGGTTGGGATAAGAAATGAAGAGAACTAATGAGTAGGCAGTTGCTAAAAGCGAGTTTGCGTGTATTTTCAGGTCAAACTTTTTGCATTTTTTGAGTTACCCTAACATGAAAAAACATACATTTTAGTAACTATGGTTTCTCACAACTTGTGAGGGTAAATGAAGAATGTTTGGATATTTCCCAAAATTAGTTAGTTTACCTAGAGTCTCCATTAGGTCACTTGGTTATGTGTATGAGCCACTTGTGAGCTATAATAATTGTCTTGCAGGGGGCATTCTGAAGGAAAACAAATTGAATGCATGAGTTTTACACTCGTAAGAATGTTGTTCTTTTCTTGGTAAAGGATATGCATTCTAATGTTCATCTTCTTTGTATCATGTTTTGCATAATGTCTTTCCTCATACTCACTTTCTCTATATCTTGTTTGGCATAATATTTCCCATCTTCACTTTGATAATTGAGCAATGTTTTTCTTAGTGTTCTCTTCACTTCACTTCAATTCAATCTTCTTGAAAGTAATGATGAGGAAAAATTATATAAAAAATTATAGAGAAGTGATACTATACAATAACATGGATACTCGAAAAGGGAGAGCGCGCTGCGAGCTGCTAGGGTTAGCGCAGGTAGCAGAGATTGTTTCCAATGGAGGGCAACAGAGGAGGGAGCTCGACTCCCTCCTACAAGGATGTTGTAACTAGAAAAGGAAAAACACATGGGGAGAACAGCAAAGGTTTGGCAGAGGAAAGAAACAGGGATAATGAAAAGGAGACAGATGGGACCAGGACCAAGGAAAACAATGGCACAAAAGACAAGGAGGAAGAAGACAAAAATCTGGGTTCAAGAGACAAAAAGCAGAAGGGACCCTGCAAACCAAAAGCAGAAATCATTCCCAGAGTAATATTAAATGATCCTGCTCTACAGGCGCACAGGGAACACATGGGGACCTACGCCATTATCTGTAAATTCATGGGACTATGGCCCACTGAAAAAGCTTTACAGATGTGGATCAAGTATCACTGGAAACCCAAAGGAAGCATTGACCTGCATCTTGGGTCAAAGGGTTTCTTTACAGTGGTATTCTCAAACATCGAAGATAAAGACAAAATATTCGAAGGAGGACCATACTTTTATGCAGCAGCAGGTCTCTATATGAGGCCTTGGAGGATGAACTTCGTCCCAGAGCGGGAGACTTTCACTTCAGTTCTAGTTTGGGTAAGGCTCTATTCTCTACCTCTGGATTATTGGCAAACGAAATCACTAGCGGCCATTGGCAATAAACTGAGGTGTTTTGTCAAAGTTTATGAAGCTACAAGAATAAGGAAATATACCTCATTTGCAAGGATATGTGTGGAAATGGATCTATCAGGAGCTCTTTCTGATGAAGTCATTTTGGAAGTTTTCGATGAGGAGTGGGTGCAGACAGTGGACTATGAGCATATCCCATTCAGATGTCACAAATGCCATGAGCATGGTCATCTGTTCAGAGACTGCCCCCTCAGCAAAGAAGATAACAAAGGGAAACTCAATACAAGGAAGGACTCAGAAAGTTTTCAGAGGGTGACTAGTAGAGGAAAAGGAGGAAAAAAGGGGCTAAAGCAACAACATAACGAGGCGCAGAAGGTCAATCAGAACAAGTTCCAAGTGCTGGAAGAGAATGAAGAAAATGTGAAGGAAAATCAATCTCAGGAAGTAGGTCCCAATGAGAAAGAGCGAGAAGAAAATAACACACAAACTCAAGATATGGGCTATCAAAAAGAAAGGTCAATGAGTGAAACAGAAATGGAAACAGACCAGGAAATGACCCATAGTGAAATAGATCTGGAAGATCATGAACTTCAGGAAATTCTTGACAAGGAAAACCTGGATTTGGAAGGATTCTTAAGGCAGGGAACCAAAGGAGGAATAGATTCACTACCCCAAGAAGAATGTAACAGAATACAACAGTTGTTTTTATGGAAAACGCAGGAAAAAGAGTTGGAGAAAGGTAAAAATATTCACAAGCAGGAGCACAAAGGTGTGAAAACTATGAAATCAACTCCAGGATTAGCAACCAGAAATCCAGGAAAGAAGAGGGGCAGGAAAAAGCAAAATGAGCTCTTAATGGAGTGTGGAAAGCTAATGATAGATTCGGGTAAGATGAAAGATCTAACCAGTTACTCCTTTACAAATCTTTAATTATGAAGTTCATATCTTGGAATATCAGAGGTCTAGGCAGTAAAAGAAAACAAAGAATGTTAAGTAATAGAATGAAAATAGCAACACCAGATATAATCTTCATTCAGGAAACAAAATGCTCCATTCAGAAATTAAAACAAATCCATAGCAAATGGCTAAATAGATTTGAGTTTCTTGAAGTTAAAGCAGAGAACACAGCGGGAGGCATTCTCACTCTCTGGAATCCCCAAAAAGTCAGCATATTAGATGCGGAGGCATCAAGAAATTATTTATCAGTAATTATTCAACCAGTAGGGGTTGAGGATACCTTTCTGGTCACAAATGTTTATGGTCCTCAAAGAATAGATGAGAAACTCAGATTCCTAAACTCCCTGGTAGATCTTAGAAGCAGACATGAAGAAATACCTTGGGTCATAGGAGGAGATTTTAACATGATTAAATCTCTTTCGGGAAGAAACAAAAAAAAAAAGAAAAAAGGAGGTACCAGATTGCTAAGTAAAGACTCAGAAACATTTCACTCCTTCTCTGAAGATCTAAAACTGGTAGACTCAGAAACACAAAATGGCCTTTTTACTTGGAATAATAAAAGAGGAGGTGAGGCTCAGGTCGCCTCCAAGTTAGACAGATTTTTGATCTCAAAGGAGCTTATGCTCGCAAATAATGAAATAACAGCTAGAGTTCTCCCCTTTGGAGGCTCTGATCACTGGCCGATTCAATTAGAAATCAAGGGGATTGATTCTCCCAGAAATAGACCATTCAGGTTTGAAAATATCTGGCTCTCCCATCCAGATTTCATCAGCAACATTGAAAAATGGTGGGCTGAAGATTTGCAGATCCAGGGCACTAAAATGTTCCTCCTTCATAAAAGACTTCAACACATAAAACTCAGACTCAAAGAATGGAACAAGAAGGATTTTGGCAACATTTTTGTGGACAAAAAATTAGTGGAATCCAAACTACAGGAACTTAATCAAGCACTAATCTCTGATGGTTTTGATAAAGTCAAAAGTGAGCAAGCTGATAAACACCATCAAGAATGGGAGAACCTATGTAAACAGGAAGAAGTCTTTTGGAGACAAAAATCTAGAATTCAATGGCTCAAAGAAGGTGAACGTAATACAAAATTTTTCCACAGATCCACCATGGCCAATAGAGCTCACAATAGAATCTCTTCGATATTAAATGAGAATGGGGTGCTTCAGACCTCTCATAAGAATATCGAAGCTGTGTTGATACAACATTTCAGAAGCATCACAAAGGAAAACAATCCTGACAGAGAGCAACGTATCAAAGAAATTACAAAAAATATCCCTAAGCTGGTTTCAAGAGAGGACAATTTTAACCTGAATAAACCTGTCACCGAAGAGGAAGTCAGTGAGGTTATTAAAGACATGCAGAATGGCAAAGCTCCAGGACCCGATGGTTTCAATGTAGACTTTTTTAAGGCTTGCTGGAACATTGTCAAACAGGACATTCTGAACGTTGTGGAGGACTCTAGAAGAAACAGGACTATTCTAAAAGCCCTCAACACCTCCTTCATCTCCCTGATCCCCAAACAGGATTCAGCCCTGACTGTCGACAAGTACAGACCCATTGCTTTATGCAATGTGGTCTACAAGATCATATCCAAGGTTTTGGCTAGCAGACTCAAACCTCTGCTTCCTTCTCTAATTTCAGGGGAACAATCTGGTTATGTGGAAGGCAGACAAATCTTAAATAATATTATTCAAGCCCACGAGGTAGTTCACTCGCTAACCAGCAAGAAGCAGGCAGGTATGATCATGCAATTAGATATTGCCAAGGCATATGACAAGGTGAACTGGATCTATATCAAGAAGGTCCTTACTGCTTTTGGGTTCGACCACAACTGGGTCAAATGGATTATGGCTCTGGTAACTTCGTCCAGCTTTTCCATTTTGGTAAATGGCTCTCCCTCCGAGATCTTCACTCCCTCTAGAGGTCTCAAACAAGGAGACCCACTCTCTCCCTTTCTATTTATCATCATGATGGAAGGACTGGGCAGGTCCATTAATCAGGCCAAAGCCTTGGGAAAGATTAAGGGACTTCAATTAACGGAGAATGGTCAGACAATGACTCACCAACAATTTGTGGACGACACGATGCTGCAAGGCATTCCCACTGTCAAAGAAGCCTTAGCATATAAACAAATCCTGAATGACTTTGCCTTGGCCACAGGTATGGAAGTTAATCTCTCCAAATCAAATTTTTTTTTCTTAAATACTAATATTGCAATTCAGAGGAACATCTCCAGGATTCTGGGCTTTCAAAGGGATTCCCTCCCCTCAAAATATTTGGGGATTCCCCTTGTTGGAAATAATACTAAGAGGGGGGGTGAATCAGTATTATCTAAATCTTTTCATTATACCTTCCTGATTTATACTTTAATTTATTCTTCAGATATTGATCATTAACTTATATGTGAGAACCATAAAAATGAGCAAGAACAAGAAAAACAGATAGTCACACCAAAGAACACCAGATATAAGGTGGAAACCCAATGTGGGTGAAAACCACCTGCTGCAATATGTCTCTATCTTCTTTCAATTAGAAACTTCTTTTACAATGATTTTGTACTGGTGCAATCCTTTACCAGTACGCAGGCTGCAACCTGCAGAGAGCTACAACTCTCTCTCGTTTTCTAGTCTCTCCTGGAAGGGAGCTACAACCCCCTTTGCTCTTTTACTTCTTTAAGGACCACGTTTCATTAATTTTCAAACTGGATCCAAGAAGATCAAATAATCATCAAGTACATGCAAATCACCCAATCTCCTTATACAATCAACCAATGAATCACCCAACTTCTCAGAATGCTATAAACAGAAAAGTAATACCAGAAATCTAAACCCAGAACTCTGCAGCAATAGATAAAAGACAGCCAACAAATGTTTCAAGATAGGTCCGCAACTTCACCAATAGAGGCCTGCGAATACTCACAGCTCTTCTGTGTCTAAACTGCGCAGATCCGCACCTGGTCAGTCTTCTGCTCTGCGTATCTCCGCACCACTCGTTCTGCTGCCCTGCGTACCTCTGCTCAGATCCGCACCTGCACTGTCCGCCTGACAGCGTACCTCCGCAACTGGTTCTTCTGTTTCCCTGCGTACCTCCGCACTGTGCCTTCTTCTGCGCTGCGTACCTCGTACTGCGCCTTCTATTGTGCTGCGTACGCCCGCATTGCGTCTTCTCCTGCACTGCGTACCCCCGCACTCACGCTGTTGATCGCCTGCGAACCTCTGATTAGGGTCAAATTAATAGTCCTCCAATGTGCCACAGACAATCAAATCCACAGATCTGATCATGCGCCCTAGAGATCACGACTTATCAATAGATTCGCCTTAAGTTTTCTCCTTGATTTAGATCTAGCTTTGTAAAACCAATCACCCAAAATTTCAGATCTTAAGATATTCAAATTTCACAAGTGACTAGCCAAGTGATCTCCTTCCCTTTTTATAGTCAATCCCTTATTCACACCATGGGACAAAACCATCAAACACCAATACAAGGGATCCAAACCGGGGTTCAACAATTTAGATCCTATACCACGGGCCAAAACCATAGGATCATGAACGACGGGCTAAATACCAAGGGCCAAACATAAGAAACCCCACGTGAGCGCGCTTCTCTGCATTGGAGTGAGTGAACTGGGGGACCGCACCTTATGAATGGAGAACCTGCGGGTATGTCCGCACTTCCTGGATGGCGAACCTGCGGGTCCACACCTTTTGAACGATGCACCTGCGAACCTCTTATTTTCCATCATTTTGAGAGCCTGAACAGAGTTTTGCCACTTGAGTGAGTTGCCATCAAGTACAACACCTGTACCATAGAGCCAAACCAGAATCATAATGCCAACAATCTCCCCCTTTGGACTTGATGGCAACCTCAAGATCCTCAACGTCATTCTCCCCCTTTGACATCAAAGGCAAAGGGTTATGCTTCCCCTGACAACATGCTTAGGCCTTTGCTTTGCTGATCATGCTCCCCCTGACTATAGATCAGATCTGCAAAAGAAAAATTTCTTCAAGACGAACCATAATCCACCATACACCATAAATGATCGTGAAAGAGATAGAGACATATTGCAGCAATATTCATATCAGCATCCATGTTCTCCTTCTGTACTTCCTCCAAGATCTTCTACCATAATGCCAACAATGCATTATTAGAAGTATATATGCTCCCCCTGAACCTGTGCCATTCGATCTTCGACCAATCCGCAACCCAGTATGCGTATACCCCATATGAAACTCGCGTACAACCAACAATCTCTGAAACAGATGAGATTCAACAACAAGATGATGCATCAACTACCCCGAGCTTTTGCCTGAGGTATTCAAAGGTCTCCCTGGGCAATGGTTTGGTGAGTATATCAACAACTTGTTCCTTAGAAGGAACATACTCCAACTTGACCTTTTGTTCAAGCACTTGTTCCCTGAGAAAGTGATACTTGATCGGTATGTGCTTGGTCTTTGAATGCATGACTGGGTTCTTTGAAATGCTGATTGCACTTGTATTATCACATAAGATGGAGATAGGTGGTGTACAAGTGATTTGAAAATCCTGCAAGGTCTGCATCATCCAAAGAAGTTGAGTGCAGCAAGATGCAGCAGCCACATATTCCGCTTTAGCTGTAGATAAAGCAATCGAACTCTGTTTCTTGCTGAACCAAGATACTAATCTGGAACCCATAAAGAATGCGCCACCACTTGTGCTCTTCTTGTCATCCACGCTTCCGGCCCAATCTGCATCTGTGTAAGCATGAAGTGTGAGATCTGTGTCTCTAGGGTACCATAAGCCATAGTTTTGAGTTCCTTGAAGGTACTTGAAGATTCTCTTGACTGCCTGAAGATGAGTTTCCTTTGGATTTGCCTGAAATCTTCCAACTATTCCCACTGCATGCATGATGTCTGGTCGGGTACCTGTCAAATAAAGTAGACTTCCAATCATAGATTTGTAGGTTGGTTGATGCACTGCTGCTGATTCATCATTTGCACTGAGGCTGCATCCTGTGACCATGGGGGTACATACTGGTTTTGCATCTTCCATGCCATATTTCTTCAAAATCTGCTTGAGATACTTGGTTTGAGACAAGAAGATACCGTCTTCATTTTGTTGGATTTGCAATCCAAGAAAATAAGTCAGTTCTCCAAGCAAAGACATTTTGAATTCTTTCTGCATTACCAAGGCAAAGCTTTGACTCATAGCTTCTTCATTGCTGCCAAAGATAATATCATCTACATACACAACAAGTATTAGCAATTTGTCATTTTCAATTTTTATATAAAGATTGCTATCTGCTGATCCCTTTGAGAAACCTTGTTGATGAAGATATTTGTCCAACCGGTAGTACCAAGCCCTTGGAGCCTGTTTAAGACCATAGAGAGCCTTTTTTAGTCTGCATACAAGATTTGGATCATTCCCAAGGATGAAACCATCTGGTTGCTCAATGTACACTTCTTCTTCTAAGTCTCCATTCAGAAAGGTTGATTTCACGTCCATTTGAAATACTTTGAACTTCTGAAAGCTTGAGAGAGCAAGGAACATTCGGATGGCCTCAAGTCTAGCAACGGGAGCAAAAGTTTCTTCAAAGTCTATTCCTTCTTGTTGAGCATACCCTTTACAAACAAGTCTGGCCTTGTTTCTAATTACTTCCCCATTTTCATTTAACTTATTTTTGAAGATCCATTTTGTCCCTATGACATTCTTATCTTTTGGTCTAGGAACCAACTCCCAAGTGTTGTTCTTTTCGATCTGCTCAAGTTCTTCATCCATTGCCTTGACCCAGCATTCATCTTTGCATGCCTCTCTTACATTTTGTGGTTCAGTGGAGGAGAGCAATGCCAAATAGCTTGAGGCTTCTGCAATTGTTCTTCTTGTTTGTACACCTGCTTCTTTCTGCCCCAAAATCTGAGATTCTGGATGATTCTTCTGAACGTACCTGGATGGAGTCTTCTCTTCTATCCTTATCTGTTCCTCTGGTGCCTCTTGAGGTTCTTCTTCATCATCTATCTGATTTGGAGAGTAGTCTTCATTCTCTTCGATATTTTCATGATTTACTTGCCTAGGGATGTATCTTTTTTCATCAACCACTACATCAATGCTGTCAACAATTCTTCCAAGCTTTTTATTGTAACACTTATATGCTTTGCTGTGGGGAGAGTAACCAAGGAGAATGCCTTCATCTGCTCTAGGTTCAAGTTTGCCAAGCTGTTCATCAGTATTCTTAATATAGCATTTGCTCCCAAAAATTTTGAAATGCTTTACCGAAGGAGTCTCACCATACCAGAGCTCATGCGGAGTTTGAGTGCTATTCACTCGGACATTTGTTTTGTTGAGAATAACAACTGCAGCAAATGCAGCTTCACCCCAGAAGGTTGCGGGAGTTCCAGACTCATCAAGCATAGCACGAGCCATTTGTTGAACCGTTCTGTTCATCCTTTCCACCACTCCATTTTGCTGAGGAGTCCTAGCTATAGAGAATTCCCTTCTTATTCCATGTTCTTCACAGAAATCGAAAAATTCATTTGAGGTAAACTCCCCTCCTCTGTCAGACCTGAGGCACTTAATTTTGTAATCTGATTCGTTTTCAGCCAAGGCTTTGAAAGATTTGAATTTTTCGAATGCTTCATCCTTGTGTTTCATAAGTCCCAACCAAACCATCCTGGAGAAGTCGTCAATGAATAATATGAAGTATTCTTCTCCTCGAGGTGACCTTGTCCTAAATGGACCACATACATCTGTATGGACTAGTTCAAGAGGCCTGCTGGCTGATCCTTCCTTCTCAGGGAAGTTAGTTCTGGTTTTCTTACCAAACTGACATGATTTTCATATGGTGTTGTCTGGAATTTTGATATCCGGAAGACCACGAACTGCCTGGTATTTGCATGCTTTCCTTATTTGTGAAAAGCTTAGATGCCCCAACCTCCGGTGCCATAACCAGTGTTCATCATCCTTGCTCAAATAGCATTGTTGTTGTCCTTCTTCAAATATGTATAGATTATTTGGAGTTCTTCTGCCTTTGATCACTGTTTTTCCTGTATCAAGATCACGAACACTACATCCATTTGATCGAAATATTACCTCTGTTCCTTGATCGCACATCTGACTGACACTCAGTAGATTATGCTTCAAGCCATCAACATACAAAACATTTCCAGCCTTGACCTTTTCTTTCAACTGAGCAGTGCCTTTTCCTTTTATGGCTGCAGGGGTATCATTTCCAAAAGAAACCTTCTTTCCCTTTTCTAAAGAAGTATATGATTCAAGTTTTTCTTTATCACCTGTCATATGCTTCGAACATCCGCTGTCGATATACCATAAATTTTCCTGTCCTTCTGCATAAAAATCTATCCCACATCTTTCTGGTTTTGGTTCCTTTATTCTCCATGTTTTGGTACTTGAGGCTTGTTCCTTTGTCTGCCAAAACCTGCTCCTGCATTCAGAATCTTCATGACCAAAGTTATTACAAATAGAACATTCAATTTCACTTTCAAGGGCGGAAAAGTTGTTATAGGTCCTCTTCGTGATTCCAGACATACTTCTTTGTTTTTGAGCTTCTCTAGTCATGATTGTCTTATAGGCAACACATTGAGCTGCTTTGTGACCAAAGTTATGGCAAGAGAAACATTGGCCATTGAAGAAACTCCTGCGATTATCAAATCTATCATCCAACCGATTGTAGTTTCTACTGGCATCCATTCTTGAGGCAAATTGGGAAGATTTTACCTGTGGCTGGTTGTAGCTTCTGTTTGTCCTTAAGGTAGTTTGCCCCCGATTTTCTTGATAGTCTTTGTTCGTTCTTGAGGTAAATTGTCCCTGATTTACCTGATGCTTTCTATTCGGCCTTTGCTCGCTCCTCCTTGCTGCATCAAGATAACTTTTGGAGGTGGATGCTTGAGATGCTTCTCCATTATATCCCAGACCTGTCTTGATTAGTGGAGAACGCTGCACATTGATGATCTCATCCAGAGTTTCAGATCCTTTAACAAATTTAAGATTAAGAGCTTTTGTTTTCTCAATCTCTTTTCTAAGACCAACAATTTCACATTCCAATTTTTCAAGATGTTTTTCCCTTTCAGCCAGTTGACATTGCAGAGAATCAATAATCACATTTTTCTCTTCTAAGCAAATTTTGAGATTAGACATTTCTTCATAAAAACCTTCTTCATCTATAGCATCCATGTAGTCATCATCTTCAAAAGCCATTAAAAGTTTATAATCATTACCTTGTTCATCTTCGTCACTATTTGAAAGTCCATCACTATCTTCATGAGTGTAATAGATTTTCTTATTTGCATTTTGTTTCTTGTTCCATCTAACAGGTTCCTTCCCCTTGTCATTCTTATCCTTATGAGGACATTTGGCAGCATAGTGACCGACTCTTCCACAAGCAAAGCATTTGAAAGGTAACTTACCTCGGAATCGTCCAGCACCCCGTTGAAGATTTCTGACAAAATTTGATTCTTCTTCTTCTTCTGATATGTGTCCTGACTCATAGTAGTCTCCTTTGCCAGAATCTTTAAAGGCGCTTCTCTCCTGTCCGATGGTCCTCCTTTCCTCATTTCTTAAGCAGTTAGAATTCCATGCAGCTGTGAAATTTTAAGATTTTGAAGATTCTCTTTTTCTTCTATTGCAGAAACTTTAGATTCAAACCTAGGGGACAAAGATCTTAAAACTTTTTCAACCACAACAGCCTCTTTTACTTCTTCACCCAAATTTTTCATACAATTAACAATCTCATCTACACGAAGAAAATAGTTAGCCACACTTTCATCATTGTACATTCTGAGATTCTCATACTGAATTCTGAAGGTTTGAAGTTTTGCTCGTTTTCCCTGATCATCTCCTTCATAGCTCAGAACAATCTTGTCCCATATTTCTTTTGCGGATTTATACTGCATAACTTTGACAAATTCTGATTGTGATAGACATCCCAATAGAGTATTGACCGCCTTTGCATTTGTTTCATATTTCTTCTTCTCAGCCGGATCTGTAGGAGTTGCTGCTGGAAAAGTATACCCTGTATCTATGATATCCCAGACTTCTGTACCCAAAGATTGAAGATAGGTAGTAACTCTTACCTTCCAATATACGAAGTTTGTCCCATCAAAAACCGGTGGCCTGATTGATGCTTCCCTCTCGTAGTTGCTCATGATGAAAGATCTTCCTTCAAGCGATCAAGCTTCTTCAGAAGGACCTGCTCTGATACCAATTGTTGGAAATAATACTGAGAGGGGGGGTGAATCAGTATTATCAAATTCTTTTCAATATACCTTCCTGATTTATACTTTAATTTATTCTTCAGATATTGATCATTAACTTGTATGTGAGAACCATAAAAATGAGCAAGAACAAGAAAAACAAATAGTCACACCAAATAACACCAGATATAAGGTGGAAACCCAATGTGGGTGAAAACCACCTGCTGCAATATGTGTCTATCTTCTTTCAATTAGAAACTTCTTTTACAATGATTTTGTACTGGTGTAGTCCTTTACCAGTACGCAGGCTGCAACCTGCAGAGAGCTACAACTCTCTCTCGTTTTCCAGTCTCCCCTGGAAGGGAGTTACAACCCCCTTTGCTCTTTTACTTCTTTAAGGACCACGTTTCATTAATTTTCAAACTGGATCCAAGAAGATCAAATAATCATCAAGTACATGCAAATCACCCAATCTCCTTATACAATCAACCAATGAATCACCCAACTTCTCAAAATGCTATAAACAGAAAAGTAATACCAGAAATCTAAACCCAGAACTCTGCAGCAATAGATAAAAGACAGCCAACAAATGTTTCAAGATAGGTCCGCAACTTCACCAATAGAGGCCTGCAAATACCCGCAGCTCTTCTGTGTCTAAACTGCGCAGATCCACACCTGGTCGGTCTTCTGCTCTGCGTATCTCCGCACCACTCGTTCTGCTGCCCTGCGTACCTCTGCTCAAATCCGCACCTGCACTGTCCGCCTGACAGCGTACCTCCGCAACTGGTTCTTCTGTTTCCCTGCGTACCTCCGCACTGTGCCTTCTTCTGCGTTGCGTACCTCGCATTGCGCCTTCTGCTGTGCTGCGTACGCCCGCACTGCGTCTTCTCCTGCGCTGCGTACCCCCGCACTCACGCCGTGGATCGCCTGCGAACCTCTGATTAGGGCCAAATTAATAGTCCTCCAATGTGCCACAGACAGTCAGATCCACAGATCTGATCATGCGCCCTAGAGATCACGACTTATCAATAGATTCGCCTTAAGTTTTCTCCTTGATTTAGATCTAGCTTTGTAAAACCAATCACCCAAAATTTTAGATCTTAAGATATTCAAATTTCACAAGTGATTAGCCAAGTGATCTCCTTCCCTTTTTATAGTCAATCCCTTATTCACACCATGGGACAAAACCATCAAACACCAATACAAGGGATCCAAACCGGGGTTCAACAATTTAGATCCTATACCACGGGCCAAAACCATAGGATCATGAACGACGGGCTAAATACCAAGGGCCAAACATAAGAAACCCCACGAGAGCGCGCTTCTCTGCATTGGAGTGAGTGAACTGGGGGACCGCACCTTATGAACGAAGAACCTGCGGGTATGTCCGCACTACCTGGACGGCGAACCTGCGGGTCCGCACCTTTTGAACGATGCACCTACGAACCTCTTATTTTCCATCATTTTGAGAGCCTGAACAAAGTTTTGCCACTTGAGTGAGTTGCCATCAAGTACAACACCTGTACCATAGAGCCAAACCAGAATCATAATGCCAACACCCCTCACAGACAAGCCTTTGCACAAAAGTATATGGGAACCGGTGTTCAACAAGATGCAAGATAAAGTCAAAAAATGGACTATCAGATCTCTAAACCTTGCTAGTAGGTTGATTCTGACAAAGGTCGTTCTTCAATCTATCCCTATTTTCTTTTTATCAGCCCTCCCTGCTCCCAAAGGTGTCCTACAACAGTTCAGGAACATTCAGAGAGACTTCCTTTGGGGCAAAGAGGAAACAAGGAAGAAATGGGCCCTTGTGTCTTGGGAGAAAATCTGTAAACCCAAGAGGTACGGGGGTTTGGGCTTAGATGATCAGGAAACTCTGAGTAAAGTTTTAGGAGCCAAACTCTGGTGGAGATGGGTTAAAGAACCAGAAGCTCAATGGGCTAAGATCTGGAAAGATAAATATGCAAGCTTGTGGCAAACTAATGATCTCATAAGAATGTCTGGAAACATAAAGGGCTCTTATATCTGGAACAAAGCCTGGGAAAACAGAAGCCTAGTTCAAAACAACAGTTTCTGGGAAATCAGAGTAGGAGATCTAGCTCTCTTCTGGGAAGACAAATGGCAACAAGAACCAACACTGTTAGAAGAAGACTTTATGAGCCTCAAGCAGGAAACAGACTCCCAAGGATTAATCAAAGTCAAAGATTTCTGGAATCTTCCTCATAACTCTGGAAAGTGGAGAAACTGGAAAAGCATAGAGTGCAGAGATGACGGTGCCATAAAAATAAAAGCAGAAGCAATTATGAGCAGGTTAAAACAAAGGAAAATCTTGGTAACAGAGGGGCAGGATCAGTTAAGATGGGGCCTCAATAAAGAAGGAACCTTTAATCTTAAGGAAGCAAAAAGAATTATCCTGAAACTTGATTCCGGTGTTCCGGAGAAATCCTGGCAACAACTTTGGAGCCACCAAGGGTGGATGAAAATCAAGCTTTTCATGTGGTTAGTTCACCACAAGAAAATTTTAACTTGGGACAATATCAGGAAAAGAGGGGTTTTAGGGCCCTCTAGATGTCAGCTATGTGAAGACCAAGAGGAGACTATGGAGCATATCCTCAACAGCTGCACCTACACAACCTGGTTGTGGGATTCTTTTGCAACCATTTTTCAGCAGTCAGACAGAGATAAAACAAGTATCATTAACACCCTGAACAAGTGGAGAAGAAACTTTTCGGAGAATGAGCTCCTTAATCTAGCCTGGGCCTTTACACCAAGCTTCATTATCTGGAATGTTTGGAAAGAAAGGAATAAAAGAATTTTCAAGGATGAAAAAACTATTCCTTTTCACCTGTTCGATCTGATCTTGAAGCAGATCAAGGAGACAGTTAGTACCATTGTTCGCAATTATCCCAAGAACCCTCCCACAGATAAGGAAACTAGAATACTCAGGCAACTGAGAATGCAAGAGATCATTCCCAATGAACTAAGCAGAAAAGGAAAACATTTGGAAACGGAAAAGAAGTTCTGGCATCCTCCACCGAAGGGTTATCTGAAATGCAATATTGATGGGGCATCTAAATGCAATCCTGGAACAACTGGTTATGGAGGGGTGTTAAGAGATGAAGAAGGAAACATAATCTTTATTTTTCACTGCCATTTAGGTAAAGCTACCAACAATATGGCCGAATTAATGGCTTTGGAACATTGTCTTGAGCTGTTGATTCAAAATCACAGCTCCAATGTCATTATAGAAGCAGACTCAGAGATCTCCATAAATGCAGTTAAGAGAATCAGCTTCGGAGCAGCGCCGGAGAAGGTTTCAAAACACTGGAGACTAATTCAAGTGTACCAAAGAATTCAAAATCATCTTTTGAGTATCCGAACTGTTAGTTTCAGTCATGTTCGACGAGAAGCCAATAAACTAGCGGATACTTTAGCCAACCAAGGAGTATTTAACACAGAATGCAGAATTGAAATGAAATGGCAGGAGATGCCTCAGGATAGATTAAAAGCGCTCTGCGAGGAACAAGCGGCAGAGGACAAAGAAATTTTTAAATATTGGGCCAGAGTGAAAGGCACGGAATGATGAATTCTAAGCTAGTTCGATCTCAGTACTGTGGTTGGTACCTTAACGAAGGGCAAGCTCTGAGCGATCACTCTACACCCTGGTGTAAACAGATCATTCCCCCTTCTCTTTCGTTTCGCAAGATAAGATTCCTTTCTCAGTTTGCGGCAGTCTCTGTTGCTAGTTCCAAGATGTGCTCGCGCGGGAAGGACAGTTGGAATTATCCGGCAGAGGCTTTTCCCCTGTTTTCCTCTCATGGTTCGGAAAACCAGATGCCAAGAGGTTTCCAGGTGATCGCTCGGTTCCCGAATGGTAAATGGTTTTGGGATTTTGGGAGCGATCCCACTAATCTCCCGACACGTGGCACGGGAGGGGTTATGAAAACCACCCTCCATCGGGCATTAAAGTTCGGACAGTTCAGCTATGCGATACTTCTCCGCGCCGTTCGATTTAGCCTTAGAAATCGACGGTCAGTGTTGAACGTGTTGTTTTGTATGGCTTGACGCGGCAAAGACTTGGGGAGTCAACGGAGTTTCCCTTTAGGTTTTTGATTCATATTGTTCAACCCAAGAAATTTTAAGAGAGAATAGTTTTGTAGGGTGTAAAGGGTAGGGTCATTTCTAAGAAAGATAGCCCTTGGTTTTCCTGAGTCCATGAGGAGGTCAGGTTTTGTACATGTTGTAATTTTAATTTTGATTTAATGAAATAGAAGGATCGACTCTTGCTTCAGCAAAAAAAAAGATATTATACAATAACATGTTGTCTTTTGTGTAACATTTCCCCTACCCTTCTTTGTGTTTACAGGTGTTTTAATAAACTCAATAAATAAAAATTTATAGAATTTTTGCATCACATACATACCAACGAGTACAGATGCATGTTGCATCCACAACTAAACACTTGTTGATAGTTTTTAAAAAAGTTTATAAGTGTCTTCTGAAAAATAATCTAGATAGTACATTCAAAATGTTGTCGTTTTTGCTCTGTGCTCCTAAGGAGATCTCTCATTTAATGGAATTTGTTAAAATTTCTATTAATTGGGAATGTATTTTCATCATCAATGGCTTTGAACATGTCATTAATCTTCAGAAAATGCACAAAATTAGTTGGACATTTGAGAAAATGTAAGGGGTAAATGTTTATTGTTTTCAATGGCTTGAAATTGTTATTTTGTTGATAATATTACTGATTTTTAAGCTATTTCTTCAGTTTTTGTGTGAAAACCTTCCATGGAAAACTTCTAAAACAATTTTGGTGTTGCTTTTCACCTTGTAATTCCATGGGTTGTCCAAAACATTTGGTTTCTTCTCTTGTGCTCCATGGTATGGTATGCTATCTGAAAAGATGGACACCCCGACATGCAAGCACCTTTTGGGAAGTTTTTGAGTTCCATGTCTCACATTAAGAGGTATATAATGTTAAGCATTGAGTTAGGTATTTTATAAATTATTGATATTAACATTGTTCACTCAATTTAAAGAGTGTCATTGCAACAAATTTTTTCAAATTAACAAGTGTCACTGCAGTGGTGTTCTCTCTACCCTTGGTTTCATTGTAAATAAGAAATGGTGATACATGTTGTCATTTCCATGGAATTAAAAGAGTATATGGGGATGATTGCAATCCTCCTCTTGATGTTGACAGTGTTATTTCAGACCTTTCTCATTGGCATCCTCCTCTTCATGTTGGTATTGTTATTTTAGACTTTTCTAATTGCAATCCTTTTCTTGATGTTAGGCAGTTTTATTTCAGAACTTTCTGGATGTTTGCAGTGTTTTTACAAACCTTTATGTTGTGGGAGTGGGATTACAAATTTCATAATTGTTTTTCTGATAATCATAGCCACAAACCATAAACAGGTTTGTATAGTTTATCCATCTGTCCACACGATTCATTATAGGTCTTAATAGTTGAAACTTTGAAGAAGGGTGATGTATCAAGCAAAATAAAATTTTATGCGATGCAATATGTTGTAATAAAAGATAGATTTGAGTCTAACATGGAGTGTTGCAACAATTTATTTTGGGAAGATATGGAATGGTGTGGAACAATGCAAGCAAAGGCATTATGAGTGTGGAACACTACAAACAAAAAAACATTCCAGTGAATTATGTCTTGAAAAAAGAAGAAACATATCCATTTTAGCAATTTCCCTTTATTGTGATGAATGGAAGTTTACTGTGATGTGTTCTATCACAACTAAAAATAGTTGATGTGTGATATACACCATGTTGCAAAAAAGAAAATGCTTCACTTGGAAGTTTCCCTTTATCTTCATGAATGAAAATGTACAATGATGTGTTGTGACTACAACAAATTTTGACACATTTTGTCATAAAATAAAGGACAAATTGAATTCAACATATTATTTCATGACAAAAGACAAATCAAATGCGAAATGCACCATGTCATGATGAAACACAAAGTTGGGGTGATACAACATAGGAAAATCAAGTTTCTATTTGATGCAAAAACATAATTTTGGACAAATTTTTAAAACATTTTGAATGACAAAATTGCCTCTCAAGCAAGGGGAAAGCTCAATGCACATCTTCAAGAGCCTAGTGAGTTCTAAGAGAGAATCACAACAAATTTCATTAGAGGGTTCTGTTAGCACTCTATAAATCCCTTAAGGCTGAGGAAAGGGATCCCATAGGTAACCACAAACCACTTGTAGGTTAAGGTCCAGTCCCCCTAACCTTGGAGAGGGCTCTCTCGCTAGATCAACTATCAATCTAAGAAGACTGATAGCATTTACATTTTAGACTGGTTATTAAGCTCAAAGGTAGATGACATAGGATTTAATGGAAATGTTGGAAGTGAGGGCCATTGAAGTATAGGATTATAGTGCATCAGGGCATGCATAAGCCATCTAGATAACAGAGGCAAGGTAGGTACACATTCCAAGTCAATTGTCGGTTGTAGCATAGTGAAGAATGAATGAAACACAAAAATATTCAGTCAAATGTAACAAAGCATATGGTTATGAATTTTGTTACAAAACTAATGGCCAAATATTTAGAAGAAACATGATAGAGCAATAAAGAATTATATCATGTATAAGATCCACTATTATCCTGAGCATCTAAGGATGAATTCAAGACAATAGTTTTAGAAATGAATATTAATTTAACACAAAGGAAAACACAGACTTAAGACCACACACCACAAGAATCTCTGAAAATGATAACACAATCTTGGCCTAAGATTTTATTAAAAATAAGTTTACAATGGTCTTCTTCCTCTCAACAATTCTCTATCCTTTGTTACATTGTGTATTTAGCCTTTTATACTAGTTTGGCCAAGGGCCAGATACATTGCATTACATCTATCTAAGTGGATCAAAAGGTGCGTTTATCATTGTTTCAAACATAAACATCAAGATTCAGGTAAATTATAGAAACAACATCATTTTATCCTCATCTGCTCGTAGTCCTCTGGAATGTCTTGAATTGCCTGCTGCGATGCCAAAAATCTTACTAAAAATCCTCCTGATGCTCTTGTTCATCCCCATCTTGGCATGCTTTGACATATCTTTGAGTTTCTTCAACCAAAGGGAAGATTGGGCGCTAATACATAAAAAATTTCTTTGTATCGGAGTTTTAAAACTTAGGGCCACGCCTTTTTAGGGGCTAAACCCTTTGGTTGGGACGGGGGCCAATTCTTTGTATTATTTCCATATGGGCACATAAGACCATAGAACCACACCATATATGCACTTGGGCCCCTTTGGATATCGGAATATCGTAATCGACGATTTCACAGCGACGCACATGATGGCACCTTTTAAAACTTGCGATCGCTGAACGTCGATCACCCTTTGTGTTCTAGCCCCTGGCCTTGTGAAGCCTCACGTGACCACGTTCTAGCCCTCTTATCAAAGCTCCTCTCCCGACGATCTCTAATCAGTGATTTACTTTGGTGTACAACTTCCCAACTTCGTCGATCACCAATCACCTTTTCTGCTTAGTGCCAGGTCCTATAGTTGTTCACATGACTATAGGCCAACCCTCGTATCAGAGCCCCCTTCTCTGGCAATTTCCAATCGGAGGTTTCATATTATGTTGCGATGTGCCTCAACCTTGCGATCACCGATTGCTGACATCATCCTCGCCACGTCACTGCCACGTGTCGGCCTGTGAGTGGTGAAATGTGTCACCCATTTTTGGCCCCTTCTGACCCTTGAAAATTCTGAATCCACCTACCACATGTCCACCATACAGTGACGTCATGGTGACGTCAGCCGCCACGTGGGACTTATTGGAACCAATGCACGTGCGACAGCGTCCCTTATTGGATCCACTGGCTGACTACCCGTGGCCTTTATCGAATCCAATCTTTTGCTGCCACGCGTCGCTTTGGGAGGAGAGAGAAAAGGCCCTGCCTGACCTGGTTTTTTTATCATTTCGTTCATTAATTTGTTTCAGGGCCTTCTCGACACTTTAACACTGGAGGCCTTTTTCCCGCAATCCCGGCGATTTCGACATGTGACCACCCTGCCATGCCTCGTAAAATGTTGATCGTTGATTGCCCTGACTGTCAATATGGCCATATAACCTTCGGGACACAGGATGTGGGGTACTTGGAACCTCTGGGATGCAGGATGCAGGGTACTTGGAACCTCCAAGATGCGGGATGCGGGGTACCTCTGGGATGCGGGATTTGAACTTTAACTTAGCCTTTTCCTTTATTCTATGGGTTTTTAAAGAGGATCTTCAACTTGCTCTAACTATTGACCTGGAAATAGGTTTGAAGAAATGAATATACCACTAGAAAGCTGCTTCTGAGCACTTCATCATGAAAACACCTTCTAGATGATTTTACAGAAGCTTGACAAGAAAAAATCCTTCCCAACCTTAGACTGGTTTTGACCACAAGACTTGAATGACTGAATGGTTTTTTAGACAAGTAAATCTTTAGGCTATGGCACCTACTAATTCATAGGCTAAATTGACCACAATGAATAGTGAGAGACCAATACCACTGATTCTTATAATAGGACTCTAACAGGTTCAAAGTAGAGAAAATCAATATTCAACAAAATTCGTGTGATATTATTTCTACGCCAATTTTCATTCTTGGAAGAACTTATGTTGAATGGAGAAGGAGTTCGAAATGTATAGAATTAGAAGAATTTTGAGGTCTAAAATAAGTCTCCTAAGGAAAATAATAAAATAATAGCTATGAATTTTTAAAGAAAAAAAGAACAAAAATATTTTTAAATATAAGCCCGGAAAATTACCTAAACTTGCAAAAAAACCACCATTCGGACAATAACTGTTAGATTAACAACAATTATGCATGTGAAATACTCAAAAACTTACACATTTGATATCTCATAAATTCATAACTTCGCTGAAGGTGTCAATATTTCAAAACATTTTGACGATATGTCTATCAATCAAATAACATATCTCTTTAACCTTGTCATTTTAAGTCATACGTCCCAAAACGTTTGAATATCAGTGAATACCTCGAGATCAACCATGCATCGACATCTTAGAGTCAAAATTTACTTATCAATTGATTTTGCTATTTCCTTCTGTTGTGCTACAACACAAACCCCCCATTTTCCACTTAAATTCCATTATCGGGACCCTTTTAATTGATTTCTTAGTATTATTACTTTTAGATTTTGATAATATGGATTGCTTAAATGAGTTCGTTGTGTTCTTATCTACCTATCATAGCTCGTTTCATCTCATTTGGACATTTGGTTTGTAAATGCCATCTAATTGTCGATTGGAACTTTTCATCTTCTTTGGCCTTATAGATTGTACAATATCCTCTTATTTTATTATTTTTATTTCTATTTTGTAGATAGTCATTTGTATTTGTATCAATGTTGGAGTAATTGTTATCGGAATAATATCAGCAAGGGAAAAAATCGGAAAAAATCGTAAAAATCGAGAAAAAATCATAAAATACAAAAATATACATTTTTTTTCAATTTTTTTAATATCTAAAGCATCTACAACATAAAATAAATACATTGACACATAAATATGATAAACGAACTAATACATAAGATGTGTAATATCATTTCTAGTGCTACATCACACATAACAGTGAATCATGTCCTGAATAGTCAGTGCTGACTCCTGAGTCCCAACTCAGCGTCAAAATATCAACAAAAATAATAATAATGTATCTCATATAATGAGTCATAATGTCATATACAATGAAATGAACAAAATAACTAATACCACTGATTTCCTCTGCCCCTCTTGGGAGAAAATGCAATAGCTTTTCCTCTAGATGTAGATGCCGGTGGAGTTGGCAATGGACTCTGCTATGCTCTAGAAGCTGAAGAACTAAGAGCTACAGGAGGTAGACCACGTCCTCTACTGGTGACAGGGGTAGCCTGGGTAGGTTGTGTCACCTCCTCCTCCTGTTGCTTCTCCTCCTCCTCCTCCTCCTCATCAAAAAATCAGCAAAATTAAAAAAATAAAAGAAAATAAAAAATATTCCAAGATTTTTTCCCAAAAAATCACAATTTTTTCCCAATAATCGTGATAATTTCAAGTTATCGCGATTATTTCGCGATTTTTTGCGAAAAAAAATTCACGTAGTAATCGGGCGATAATATCGCCATTTTAAAAAAACTACGATTTTTCGATATTATCGCGATTATATCGTGATTTTCGCAACACTGGTTTGTATATAATATTTTTATGTTGTACAATATGTATTACTTACATAGCCCCCGAGACAAAGAACCATATCTATGCCCTAGGCCTAAATCATATTACAAAGTGGTCATGGCCAAAGGTTTAGGCCAATCTAATATATCATAACAAAAAACCCATCCAAGCACACTTATATATTGGAAAAATTACATCGGTGGTTTTGGTTATCGTGTATACTTTCAAAAATCCGATATCACTATAATCCATAACCTCTGATATGGCCCATGGTTTTGCCACGTTTAACCTCCGTTTCCGCTATTCCTCTTGCATCAAAAGTGCCCCATCAGAACTTTTGCGGTTTAGTCACTCTATTCCCGGACCCGAATTGATAATCAATTGCACTTTATAAATATATCACATCCAGCGTAATCAAAACTCTTCAAAGGCATACCACTCCAAACCTCCGATATGCGATATCGCAAAACCTCTAGTACCCGATATAGTATCACCTTCAATCTCCAATTTGCTCCAATTGGCCATGTTCGATATCACAAAAACCTATGATTTGCTCAAAGCTCCGATATACGAACCAGATTTAATTTAAATTTTGATTAATTGAAATATCATGTCCGTTCTCATATCGGCGCTTTTGTTTTGTGTCACAACTTAAAATCGTCGCTCGTCGATGTCATATGCGGATGCGATTAGTTTTTTATAATGTTTTAATGTGATTTCGTGTTCGTTGTCTCGAAACTTTACAATATCACAAATTTGTGAAGTGTGTCATGTTAAACCTCCAATATCAAAACCTCTAATACCTATCTACGTTTGCCTCTTGTCACACTATGGTTTGATCACTGTTATAAAGTATGTACAAATATTGTCCAACAGTTTGGGGTTGTTGTTACAGTTTTCTCTATGATTTGTTAAGCTTTATGTGAATTATAATAAAACATTCGCTGCTCTGTTTTATTCTGATTACAGGGATAATCCAGGGGGGCGATTCTGGAAGATCTTCTACTTCTGAATTATATGTATCAAAGTTTTTGTATTGCAAAATCTTTGATCAATAAACTACAACCACTTTATGAAAAGTCGTATCTTCTTTATAACCTAAAAATCACTATTCGAACCTACTGAATATCGCAAGTATTTCGTCTCATCTCATTTTAAAAGCTTTGATATCCATACCTCTGATACCACTCCTCCTCTGTCAATTGTCACTTCCTAATAAGCTCCGTTTGACTCAAACAGGGATGAACTCAAGGTCCGCATGTCCCATTGTCATCTAGTTTAAGTTATACAAGAGGAGAAGCTTTGTTTTTATTTCTTCTATAATTATCTAATTTGCCAATAAAATTTTAATATTGAATTTCATTATTATAAATAAGGAATTGAGTATCATTTATGGTATTTATTTCGATAAAATGTTTAATAAAAGAGTGGAAATTAAAAAATGAGAAGCACAGATATAAATGAAAAATATTTATTCTAATTTATTTAAAAAAATTTACAAAATCTGAAAAAATGTGACGTTTACTGAAAAATTCTCCCAAAATTTGAGAAAATGTAAAATTTTAAAAAGAAAATTTGAGAAAATGTAAAATTTTAAAAAGAAAAACAAATATGAAAGATAAATGCCTACTTTAACTTATCAAAGATTTCTGAACAAATCCTCTCACAAAAATTTCTCACCAAATCCTCTCACGGGAAAATGGCAAATAACTTTTTAAACTATTTCACTTTGAGAATTAAAAAAATAATAAGACAATGAAACTTTAGATAACCAAACTACTTTGTCATAAATTAATATGTATCATTATATAGCGAATTTTTATATACCTTCACTTCCTTCACACCAAAAAAAAAAATAATATAACTTCAATTTAGAGTTCTCTTATAAAGTTTTGAAGACCCACGTTGAAACCGTTAATCAAACTCTTGTTATTTTTCTTTCCATCTCTTTACCTCAGAAGAGACCTTGGCATTGTTTTGGATTGGAAAGTCGTCGATCATGTCTCGAAAAGAAGCCCCATTCTTTGCAGCGACACATCCTCCATGGCTAATCCTCCATGGCTAGGATGAAGAATCGCTTGGATTCGATCTCCTGCCCTCAGAGTAATCATCTTTAAGGTTTCAAGTATTGCTTTTGGTGGATTTAAATATACAGCCAAATTGTTTCATGTATTTTCCATTTTAAATGATTATTATGAGTGTAGTGTTTTTTTGTTTTTTTATTTAAAATTTAACAACTATTTAATTTAATATTATAACAACTAATTTTATATTGTATTAAACATGGTATTATAATAGTATGTGAATGTTAAAATAAAATACTACATAATATTTAATATAATATAATGTCAATATAAAAGAAAGAGATAGAGAGAGGTGATGAGGAGAGGGTGCGGAGAGAAAGAGAGATAGATATGAAGAGAGTCTGAGTGGCAAGGGAGAGGTGGAGAAAGAGTGTGGGAGAAAGGAGAGGAGGTATGTGAGAGAGGAGGGGAGGGAAGAGAGAGAGGGAGAGAAGAAAGAGAGAGAGATACAGAGATGGAAGGGAGATAGAGGGAGAGAGAGAAGGATGTATTGATTTCAATGTAGTTGATTTCTAATCTTATTTGATTGTTTTCACTAGATATATTGATTTCATTGTAGATGTTGATTTCTAATCTGATTTGATTTCTTGCACTAGGTGCATTGATTTTAGTGTAAATGTTGATTTCTAATCCAATTTGATTGCTTGCACTAGATGCATTGATTTAAATGTAAATTTTGATTTCTAACTTGATGTAACTAGATGCATGATGTTCATTAATTTGAAAGTAATTGCAGATGGAGAGAGAGAATGACATAGAGGGATATAATGACAGAGTTTGAGGGTGGAGAGAGAGAGAGACGGAGGTAGGAGAGGGAGTGAAAGGGGAAAGAGGGATGTAGGAGAGAAATGGAGAGAGAGTAAGGACAAGAGAAAGGACTTGAGAAAGAGGAGGAGAGAGGGAGCGACAAAGAGATGGAGTTGGAAGGGGAGAGAGGGAGGGAAGACGAAAGACAGAGAGAGAAAAGTGGAGAGAGAGAGAGGGAGTGACAAGGGAGATATAGATAGAGAGTGTGTATGTTTGGTGGTGAGATAGAGATATCAAGAAGGAGAGGTGGAGGGAGATATAAATATAGATGGAGGGCAGGGGGAGAGGGAAGAATATTTCTTGCACTAGATGCATTGATTTTAGTATAGATGTTGATCTCTAATCCTATTTGATTGCTTGCACTAGATGCATTGATTTTAGTGTAGATGTTTTCTAATTTTATTTTATTTCTTGCACTAGATGCATTGATTTCAGTGTAGATGTTGATTTCTAATTCTATTTGATTGTTTGCACTAGATGCATTGATTTTAGCGTAGATGTTGATTTTAGTTATATTTGATTGCTTGCGCTAGATGCATTGAGTTTAGTGTAGATGTTGATTTCTAATCCTATTTGATTGCTTGCATTAGATGTTTTTATTTCAGTGTAGATGTTATTTTCTAATCATATTTGATTGCTTATATTAGATGCATTGATTTCAGTGTAGATGTTTTTTCTAATCCTGTTTGATTGTTTGCATTAAATGCATTAATTTCAGTGTAGATGTTGATTTATGATTTGATGTAACTGGATGTATAATGGTACATTATCTTTAAAGTGATTGGATTAACAATGTGCATTGATTTGAGTGTAAGAACAAAAAAATTATTGACAATGTGTATTGACTTTTGTGTTATAGTAATTGAATCTATTAATATTGGAGAGCAAGAGAGAGAAGGTATGATGATTACTACATTAACTCGAGTTAAATATTTGAATGGTTTATGATTTCAACTTCTCCTTTCATATAATCAATATGAAAAGATGGCAAAACTAACAAGGGTGACAATAAGAATAGTAGAAGAAAATAGTTTGAGATTCATCACAATGAAGGCTATTTGTAATTGACTACATTCTTGTTATTCACATTTTCTGCCATCCAACACTATTACATTGTCACTTTGCATTCAAAAGTTTTATTTCATCATTAAAGTTACTAACAATATATATCATCCCAACAAACTGAGGTAAATGAGAAAATTAAAAATTAAAAATACTCTTCAAGATCTATTCAGTAATACCCGAACAAACACTTTTAAGAATTAATTAGTTGTCAAAAATTATGATACCTAAAATTAAATGAAATAGATGTGTAATATTAATCCTCCATTGCAACCCATTGTTGTTGAAGATCCTTTTCAACAATGGGGATTTGATTTTATTTGCGAAATTTCGACATTCATCAAAGCAACACTGATATATCTTAACCACTACAAATTATTGTACTCGGTGGGATGAAGCAGTTTCATTGAAATAAGTGAACAAGTAGGAAGTCATCAATTTCCTTAAGCATAATATCATCATCAGGTTTGTCGTTCCTATGTCAATTGTTTTCAATAATGAAACTTCTCATCATTAAAATTTTATGATTTTGCATTAGAGAATGGTATTGTTTTAAAGGACTCATTTAATTACTACCCTCGGAGAAATGCTTTAGTCGAGTCTACAACAAGAATTTAATTTGCATCATCAAGAAAATTGTTTACTATGAACAAAGGAATTGGCATAATGCATTGGTGAATGATTTATACGCTGACCATATCACACCTAAACCCTCTCTGAAGACTTCCTCATGTATAGTAAAGAAGTTATCCTTTCTTCAAACATATACCTTCCAGCCCTTCAACTTTCTTAAGAATCCCGAGGTACACCATGTCTTGAGGTTCAGAGTAGGATAGACACCCTTTTGAAGTTAGAGGAAGAAAGGAAGAAAACAAAATAAAAGTTTGTTATTCATCAAAGTCATATCAAGTGTTGGTTAGACATGAAATTTGTGGGGAACAAGGAGTTCGGTGTTGGCGACCTAGTATTAAATTCAAATCCTTGTGGATCGTACTCTTTGTCGTGCATGATAAGCTTGGACACCACACTTATCGTCTTCAATCTTTAGATGGGAAGATGTATTCTCTTCCTGTTAATGGCCAAGATCTCGAGCACTATTCCTACTAGAAACCTAGGGTTGTGTCCCTACTTATGTACATAGTTCTTTTCCTTGTTATGTTTCATTCATGTCACGTGGTTTCTTTTGGTCGTCCTTTTGTTTTGTTAGTCCTATGAATAAAACCTTAAGTGTAATTGTTTTTCCTAGTTCTAACAGTTGTGGTGAAAGTTTTAAAGGGCTTTGTGACATACTACAACACTTGGTTAACTTTTAGTCTCTCTTCTTTGTCTTGGTCTAATATCTTTAAGGTCAATGATTTCTGAATGGAAAATACAATCCGTTTGAATGGAAAGCTTTGTGAAAAACCACGACACTTGTATCTATTCTAAGATCTTTATTCATTGACTTGGTGTTGTAATTAGATGGTGTTTTGCATGGCGATCCAATCTAGTAGAGAAGGGAAAGGGAAAAAACTAAAGGTGAGCATACTAATCTCAGAGGTATATAATAGTCTCTGAAGGAACAACCTCTCTTTCTCTCAATAAGTTGAGATCCCTCTTCTGCCCTAGCGATATAAACACTGAGAAAATTCTAATGAGAATATTGAAAATAAAATAAAGGGTTAAAGAAGAGAAAGGCCTCCTGCGCAGGTAAGTGAAGCAAGTAACTTCGTCGAGGTACTAAACATGCTCGTTGGTAGTGAAGCAGTGCTTGTGTTCTTGTAATGACTTTGTTGGGGTACTTACATGCCTGCTGGAAGCAAAGAAAACCGGAGATGAAACTAAAAAAAATCTGATCATTTCAAACTCACAATTATATATTACCCTTCTCCCAAATCAAAACAATTGCGATATGGTAAGCTTTGTAATTGTGTTTAGCTAAGAAAAGGGTAACGAGAGACTACATCCATAACCAAGTTAAATGAGGAAGCATTGGTAATCCGCACAATGAATCAATACTTCCTAAAACACTAGACCCTATGCGTAAATCTAGACCATAACAGAGAAGTTGGGGGTTCTTCTAGTGAATCGCCAAGTGTTGTCACTGCGACAACACCCTCCAAATTTTGGCCTACATTGAAACTTTGGGGCCTCTATTTAACCATGTGAATCATCATTTCTTGTTATTAAAGTCATTCCATATTTTTTCTCTAAGCTTCCAAGTTCCTTCGTGAATAAATTCTAAGTATTATATTTTGTTAAGGGAAGTGTCACACTTCGCAAAAGGGAGTCATATGCACTATTTTAAGGGGCAGCTCTGGTGCTTTCTCTTGTACTAATGGATTTTATCTATCATAGGGATATGCATTGGACTCATTCTAAAATTATTGTGCACTTTCTTGTCGCAGTCGACACTAGTGTCACAAAGTGTATCTTAAGTGTCATACTTGGAGGTAAGTGTCATTTTGTTGTCGTTTCAATGGATTCATGTTTATTTTTGGTGTTAAGTGTCTTATTGTTATGTGGTTTATCTTTTATAAGTGTGTGATCACGTTCAATCCTTCTTAAATGTTCTGGTCTCATATTTCACTTCACTAATCCCACATTTAGCCAATTTCTAAAGTTTTTGTCTTCGCAATGTTCCCGACCAACCACTCCTCATCTTGCCTCCTTGAATTGCGCATTGCATAGTCTCAAGCCCCAGTCAACCATCCTTTCCTCCTGGAACTACGCACTATAGAATGGCACTTGTTTCTCTTACAAAGAAATGTTCTCCTTCAGAGAACTCTCACTCACAAGTTGACTCAATAACAAAGAAAATGATGGTTTTAAAAGAAAAAGGACTCTCTCATTGAATGTGGCAACATGTCCTTGTACTCATTCTGAGATCAAAAGCATAAGATTCGACTGCTTCGTAAGGAAGTGTCGAAATGGTCTTTTCTCACAAAACAAATTGAGAATAGACTAAAAATTGTTGCTCTAATAAAGAAACAGTTGCTACAAATGCCTCTAGAAGGCTGGAAAACCCATGTCAAGGCTTTCTCCATGCTCATAAAGGTCTCCATGTGGCCTCAACATAATCTTTATCTGCAGCACTAAAGGACTTCTCTCTATAAAAATTCTAACATACAATGCTCAAATCACAAAAATAATAATACCCATTGAGTTTAAAACACCCAAAAACTCCTGTGTAGGCTCTTCTTGGGCTCAAAAATATTAAAAAATGACCAAGTTAAACCTCCTAGAAAATTTATCTGCTATATGTCCTGCAAATTGTCAAAACTGGCTAACTAGGCAACGAATTTTGCCTTTTTGCTAACCATCAAGTGACAATTTCACCTAGGACAAGTGGAATTCCTACAAAAAATAGTGCAAATTGTTGCCTCCTTAAAAAGACCACTCATGCCCAGAAACTGCCTAAACATTTCGATCATATGGGGGGGCATGTGGTCAGGCCCAGATGCCACATGTCGTTCCCTCCGGCCTTATATCCCTCCACTTTGGGCATTGGTCACATTGGCTTACATGTGGCCAAAGCCATATGCCATGCGCCTACCCCCAACTCCTTTATTCTAGCCGTTAGTTTCGGGTCATTATACATGACCAGGGGTCGAGGCCAAAACTCACGCCCATTCAAAAATTGTGCATTATTTGGTCACATGGTGGTGGTAGGACCGGGGATGGGGTTTACAACCTACCCTCTCTGCTGTCACCTCTGCCACGCGTTCCATGGTGTTATATAACATAGGGTCAGGGATAACTGTCCTACCCCTCCCCCTAATCCACTGACAACATAACATTAAAACAAAACGACGATCAATGGTTATTAAGAATCATATGTACGGTGTGGCAGTAAGTGGTATTCAAAAATTGTGCATTATTTGGTCACATGGTGGTGGTAGGACCGGGGGATGGGGTTTACAACCTACCCTCTCTGCTGTCACCTCTGCCATGCGTTCCATGGTGTTATATAACATAGGGTCAGGGATAACTGTCCTGCCCCTCCCCCTAATCCACTGACAACATAACATTAAAACAAACCGACGATCAATGGTTATTAAGAATCATATGTACGGTGTGGCAGTAAGTGGTTGGTCCATTGTGAAATAGGTTGATGGGTCAAACTCCACTAATGCTAGTCGGCTGACCTATAAAAATTTTGGCCAATGACTGAGGGCCACATGGTGCCCTCCCATTGTCCACGTGTTGCCTCATCATTGGGCCACTTCAAACACCCAACAACCAATGAAATCTCAACACCTAACCTCGTATGACGCTGCCACGTGTCAGCGCAAGATTGGCCTATCTAACACCATACCCTACACAATCAACATGACATTAGTTGTACGACCTACCAAGTCAGTAGCCCAGTCAACCATGCAAGTTGGCGTTTTAGTTGTTTGCCAAAAACTTCAGAACGCGATAACTTTTGCATACGACATCAGATTGAGGTGATTTAAGCACCGTTGGAATCAGAACGAAGAGATATACGATTTGTCAGCGGTTTCGGGCAATTCTTAACACTTTGATTTTTTAGCATACTTTTATCCCTCTTGATCAGAGCTTCAAATCCCACTAGAAGAGGAGCTTTTAGCTCCAAACGAGGAGCCTCGGGAAGTTGTGGAGCAACCACAAATAGAGGAGTAGAGAGTGGAGATAGCCGCTCAAGCAGAACCATCCAGAGAAGGCAAGAAAAGAACCAGGGAAGCTAGTAGATTAATGCAGGATGCGAGGGAGAATGTGGGAGCTCCTTCAAATTTGCACAGAGGAGGTCAACTGAGAGGTACGCTGGCTACATGGCTCTAATGACAAAGCTTGTAGAGATTGAGCCATCCTCTTTCGAGGAAACAATAGAGCAACTTGTTTGGGTTGATGCAATGGTGGAGGAATATGAATCCATTGTAAAGAACAATCCTTGGGAAGTGGTCCCAATACCAGCAGATAAATCAGTTGTGTGTTCGAGATGGATCTTGAGGTTAAGCATGCAGTAGACGAAAGCATAGAGAAGTATAAGGCTAGATTTGTCGCCGAAGGATTCTCTCAAGTTGAGGCAATTGACTATGAGGAAACATTTGCTCTTGTACCAAGGTATTAATTCATTAGATCAATTCTTGCACTGGCTGCGCAGATGGGGTGGACGATCCACTTGATGGATGTAAAAACAACATATCTCAATGAGGTTATTGAGGAGGAGGTGTACATTGAGAAATAAAAAGGTTTCGAGACATGTGATCGAGAGTCTCATGTGTGCAGACTCAAGTGAGCATTGTACGGTCTCAAACAAGCACCCTGTTCTTGGTACACCCATATCGATAGCTATCTCATCGGTTTGGGCTTCACCAAAAGTGAAGCGGATGGAAACCTCTATCACATCTTGGCAGAAGATAAATTGCTTATTATTGTCTTATATGTTGATGATTTTATTTTGACTCATGATGAGCAATTGATTAGATCTTGCAAGGAGGACCTTGCAAGGGAATTTGAAATGAAGTACATGGGTCTCATGCACTACTTCCTCGGGTTGGAAGTATGGCAAGGAGATGGGGAATTGTTTGTGTCTCAAGGAAAGTATGAAAATGAGATACTGCGGAGATTTCACATGGATAGTTGTAAACCCATGGAGACACCTCTACCGACCAACTGAAGGAAGGAAGATGCCACTTCAAGTGAAAGAGGTGGATGCTAGCATTTATCGACAACTAGTGGGTTCACTGATGTTTCTTGTGAACACACGACCAAATATGTTATATGAAATCAACCAGTTGAGCCCAGCTATGGTTAGGTTGACCATATAATATTGGAAGGAAGCTAAGCATGTTTTACAATACCTCAAAGGCACTACCCAGTTTGGACTATGGTATAGATGGACAAAGGGAGTGAAAATGTGTGGCTTCGCATATGCGGATTGGGCAAGGAGTCCATCCGACCTAAAGAGTACATCAAGTGGAATTTTCGGTGTTGTGTCGACAGCGGTTTCCTAGTACAGCAAGAAGCAAAGATCTGTGGCACTAAGCTTGACAGAAGCAGAATACATGGCTGCAAGTCAAGCAGCGTGTGAGGAAATCTGGATGAGAAAGATACTTGTGGGGCGTTTATTCAGATGATGGATCCAACTGTGATCTATTGTGATAATCATAGTTACATCAAGCTCTCTGAGAATCTGGTATTTCATGATCGATTCAACCATATATATGTTCGATATCACCATTTAAGGCACTGTCTGCAAAGGCAAATAATGTTGCTACAATACATTCCAACAGAGGAACAAGATGTTGACATCCTGACAAAGGCCTTGTCAAGAGGGAAGTTCGAATTCCACCGGTGCAGGATAGGGGTGGTTAATAATCCCTTTTTTGCTGAAAAATGCAGCAAGAAAGTCTCAATTTGATTTTGCCTTGGTCAAATTGAGAAAATTCAAATTTCCACATTAGCAAACAGCTTGGATGCAGTTAGCTTGTGTGACATGCCTCTTGTCACTTAGTTAGTGATCCGAATTGGATCCTAGACACCCTCTAAGTTTTCATAAACTCGTTCAAATTATGCCAAACAGATTCAAGTCTTAGAAAGTGTTAGTGTCGGTCTTGAGCCCTCCATCAGTGATCAATAACTCTTTGCATATGCATTTATAGGTGTCTCATCAGTGTCAGTTTTGCATCCCACTAGGCATGCCATAACACTGAATGGAGGAGCTGGTCTTTGTTCCCTTCTTGGCTTTGCTGGATCAGGTCATACAACAATGTAATTGAGTCATACTTGTTTTTGTTTTTGTCTTGAGGTCCCATGGTCTTAGGTCTAGGGTTTTGAGTCAAAATCTTTTCAAGGTCATGAGTCATGGTCAG
This sequence comes from Pinus tabuliformis, assembly GCA_031772625.1. Classification (NCBI taxonomy): domain Eukaryota; kingdom Viridiplantae; phylum Streptophyta; class Pinopsida; order Pinales; family Pinaceae; genus Pinus; species Pinus tabuliformis. The sequence goes on along the minus strand of CM062819.1, from coordinate 1,987,603,158 downwards.
CAAGTGCCCAGCAAGCCGGAAGGAGTTTTGTACATATGTTTCATTATCATTTTCTTCAGCTACAGTTCATTTTATGCCTTGGATTTAAAAACCCTGTTTTTAAGTCCAAGGCCATGTGGAATTTGAAAAAATAAAGAAATTCTCAAAAATTTGTAAAAGTGCCGGCAATAACCCTGGTTCCTTCACTACAGTCCCTCAGGCGGTCAAGCTGCAAAAAGAACGGAGTCAAACACATCAAGAGAGCTCATTTCAGGACAAAAAGACTCTAAACAGTGTTAAAAAGCAAAGCAAGTTGAAAACATTAGAAAGTGGGTTCTAAAGTTAAATTTTTTTTAAAGTGACCCTATAAAAGCTAATTTCCCTCTCAATTCACTCTTATTGTGCATTTGAAAGTCAAAAAATTTGTGTTAGAGGCAAAAGGAGGCAATTCGGGCAAGTTTCTGCAAGTTCCAAGGTTAGAAGTGGTGCGCGACCATTCTGGACAGGTGCGCGACCACCTGGGTGCGCGCGACCAAACGGAGGCCAAAGCGCAGTGTTAAATAACACGGACGCGACCAAACGAAGGGGCGCGACCATTCTGAGGGCGTGCGCGACCAAAAAGTCTGCCCGCCTTGAAACTCTCCCAAACGCTCAAATTCACTCAAATTTTTAAAGGCAACTTTTTCCTAGTCCCTCCATTCATTTTCCCAAAGTTAAATTACATATGTTAACATGTCATTTTCATTAATCTCATTTGCAAGAAAAGCTCAAACCCTACCCCCAATCCTATGAAACCCTAACCCCTTCTAAACCATTTCAAAACCCTAGTTTCCCCCCATGTGTCATGTTCAAACCCTACACTAGTATATACAGCAAATTTACATATGTAAATACACAGCAGAATGAAAAGAAACAATATAAAAACAAAAAGAAAAAATGATAGCAAGGCATGCTTATGAATATCACACAAAAAACAGTGAAAAATGTAACTTGCATAGCCTTATAAAAACAAAAGAAAAATGACCTCTTGCTGTGTAAATGTCAAAGATTAGTAGCTGTATGGTGCTCATGACAAAAATTCATTAAATATACAGCTGCATAGTTATCAAAAGAGCAGTTTTGCTGTGCTAGGGTTTGCAAAGTGACATGGTATTTATCTCCCTATCCCTAAACTCTGTTTTCCCTTACCTTTCCCCTCATAAAAACCTTGATTCAATTGCTCATTAATCCCCTAAAATCCCTATGCAATTGATACCCTTCCCTTTTGACAAAGTATGTAATTGAAGACCCTAATTCACATATGACAAAAGTATGAAAGCTGCCAGCATTGTAAAGGACTGCTGTTATGAAATATGGTTGGCAGCATTGTTGATGGGTTCCTACTCCCTAACCCTAATTCCCATATCCCTCCATCTCCCTAATTCCCTTGATACAGTCCCTTTCCCATTTCCTTTTCAAATTGTCATAAAAACCCTTCTCTTCCCTTGTATTCAAAATAACAAAATCATGTTTCCCATTTAGTATCAATGACCATTTCAAAAGCTATGAAAAAACAGAGTATGCTCTTAAAAGACATTCAAAGTCAAAATTTAAGGAGAGCGGCCTGTTAATGGTTTATAAATGATGCTGCCCTATTCCCCTATGCCCGTGACATCATTCCCTCCATGATGAAGATTTTCATTGTCCTTTCCCTTGGTGCTTAAAAAACACAAATTTTCCCTAATAAAGTATTAATTCGCAAATGACGAAAGATGGAATGACATGTTTAGCATTGGGTGATGATTTCCTTCAGAATTCCCTGCTTATATATATATTTTCCCTTTCCAATATGTAAATTCCCTCCCCTAACATGTCCCTCATGATGTTTCCCCTTGAAAACAGCATACTTCACAGCATTTTGCAGGCAGGGCAGCGGTCATCTTGACTTGTTTATTCCACCTTGCTCAATAACACCATGTCAACCACTGAGACTAATGAGCAAGGTGATGACCGGTCTTCTTCTACAGAGGTTGAGACACAGCAGAGGCCTCGTAAGGGTGGCAAAGGTGGTCATCATAGTGGTTACATGTTTGCAAGGCTAAAATGAAAATTCTCCAAAGAAAGCTATCGGAGGCCCGGAAGAGGAAGAAAAGGACAAATCCACTCCGCATCTTGGCTGAGGCCTCCCTCACTCATCATGGTACTGATCAGCCTTGATCTAGCATCAAAATGTGAAAATTTTGAGAATTTTGGAGCATTTTGGAAATTTTTGGTAAAATTACAGGTTTTGCCCACGGTTTGGTCTCACCCCGGGTGAGACCATTTTGGAGGACTGCTCGGAATTTTGAAAACTTGGCATTTTTGGAAAGGGCATGCAAAAATAAAAATTACCAATGCTTGGGAGAAGCCTGGTTTTGAGTTTTGAGCCTCCAAAAGCTCAAAATACATCAAAAAAATGACTTTCTGCCCACTTTTTGAGTTGCAGAAAGTGACCTTGGGAGAAATGGTTTTTGAGGGGTCAAATCAACACCAAATTCAGAAATTCCACTTGGGATGGAAAGTAGACAGGCCAAGCTTTCCAATGAGCCATCTTGCACCTGATTTGGACCAGTGGAACCCACTCAAAAACAGCTGTGAAGGGGCGCGACCAGAACTTCCAGGGGCGCGACCAGAACTTCCAGATTTGCCAGAATTCACATTTTTGGTCAAAAAACACTGTTTTGACTATGGTTGACTATATTTACTTGTAGATGAAGGATAAATGTAATATTTTCATGGCACTTTGGTAGTTTTTATCTTTCTTTACCCTTCTAGAAGCTTCCATGATGTAAAAAGTGAAAAATTAATGCATGGATGAGTTAGCTAAGTAATAGAGGCAAGTTGTTGGGCTACCTATTTTCTAGTTCTTAGTTTAGAATTAGTTCAAACTGCTCCTAGGAAGCTAAGCTCGACCCCTAGAGGTGGGGAAAGGAGTTAGATGGTCTAGATGGTCTATATTATGCTCTCTCCTTCTCATTTTCATGGTTGGACTCTTGTGTAAGGAAGCTTTATTGTATATTGTGCATCTATTTCTGCAATTGAAGGCAAGGAAAGCCAGGGTTTTACAGACATCTTTGAGGATTCTTGTGGATCTGATTGTTGATGGTGTGTTCTCTACATGTTCTTGTAAGTTTGTTTATGTGTTTCACATCTCTCTTATGCTTCTAAATTGGACAGATGAAGTGGTAAAGTTTGAATTCATGTTTTGACATGCTCAGCTTTTTAGTTTGTTCAATTTTAATGTTTTCTACTGTCTAGAGAGGATTAGAATTGTGTGTTTGCCCTCTTTAGCTTCTCCTCTATCATCTCTGATCATCCATCTCAGATTAAGGCATCAGCACTCATTCCTACCTTGCCCCTTAGATCCCCCTGTGAAAACTGTGCTCAATCCCCGCACCTTGAATTGCACTTCCACCAATTGCCACCAAAAACCCCAAAAATCATCAAATCAAACCCCTTATCAATTTACTAGCCTAAAATCTTTATTCTTAATTGGTCAGCCTAATCCTATTGAAAGATCTATCAAATCTGACCCGAGAGAGCCTTCTCATACCTCGTAGGGCTAGCTACGAGGTGAAATGGTTTGATGTAGCCTTGAGAGTTTGTCTATCTCAGCCTAGGTGAATTCCAAGCGCTAACATATTGGCGACCATACTGGGGAGAACATATTAATCGTTTGCTCATTGTCGTGTTATTTCATAAGTCTTAGACGGAGCCTGAAGTTACGCCAGAAGCCTTCGAAAACGCTCTTGTTTTACATCAGCGCAAGTAGATAAACGCTGCTTCAGTCTATCTCCGTGGGATTTGTGAACATAGCGCTTCATTTGCATTTTACCCCAGTACATATATCAAGTTCAGATCTGATTGTTGATGGTGAACAACGATCAGACACTGGCAAGGCTGAAATCATTCACTTGGCGACTCTAAAATATTTTCGAGATCAGATCCAAAGACTCCACTGGAGGATGATCCCGACCAGCAGAAACATGAAAGGAGAATATGGCAAGATCAGGTACTCAAGTTGGAATTTCATCCAAGATATTTTGTTCTTTGTCATAAATTATTTCTTCTCTTTTCCCAAGAATGTAACGAAAGCTTTGCAAAGCATATTGTATTTGAGAAGAGATCCCAGGCCTACAGTTGACTCTTTCCCTTTGAAGATTGTGAATACCAAAGATTTGCATGCCTTTGAGCTTGATCAAGATCCTTTTTCCGAATTTTGTAATGATCATCTTCAAATTGATGAGCCCCAAGAGACCAAGATCGATTTTATATCTGTTGTAAATACCCCTATACCTTGTAGAATTCCAGATCGGTATAAGCCTCTTGTTTTACCTTCTTTTCTTCATCCTTTCCCCAAAAATTATGATCTATACTTGCCGAGGTTTGACGATGAATGTAAGAATGTCAACGCTGAGCAACATGTGCAGAATTTTGAGTTATTTCTTGACCTTTTTGAAGTTGATGATGAAGATGTTAGTATGAGGCTTTTTGCTCTTTCTTTGCAAGTTGAAGTTAAGAGTTGGTTCAAAACCCTGCCTGATGCAAGCATCTTAGATTTCCAGCAGTTCGTCAAAGTTTTTCTCGATAGGTGGATGATCGGGCAAAACCTTTCCTTGATTGTAGAAGAGTATAACCAGCTGAAAAGATTGCCAGGGGAGACAGTACAACAGTTTTCGGCCAGATTTAATCAAGTTTATTATTCAATGCCAGCTGATATAAGGCCTACTCCTAGATCTACTCTCTTGCACTATCCGGGTGCCTTTGATCCGGAGATGGAGTTTCAGCTGAGGGAAAAGGATATTGCAACACTTCACGAGATGCAAAATTGTGCAGTAAGTGTAGAAGCGCATCTGCTGATCCGACGGGCAAGGATGAAAGAAGAAGAGATGAAAAGCATAGATCCAGCCGAATCTCTAGAGGTAAAGCTTGACGTTTTGGTAAGTGCAGTGGAGGAGATGATGCAAAGAATCAACACAAGGAATGATTATAATTTTCATGGCTCGCTGATTGAAGAAGAACAAGTTGCTGATCCAAAACATTTTGTTTCCCATCCTAGTTGTCATAGCACTTATAGTGATTGTTTTGTAGATCATCTTGGAGAAGAAAGAACTGTTGATATGACATGTATGCTTGATGACGTGTTTTATACCGATGATTTGCCTCAGTATGATCAGTATGATGATGATTATGTTCTCCAAACAGAAGCTAATCTTGCAGACAAATCAGCAGCTCGTTTGTGGGAGGAAGAAGTTCATTTTCAGCAGCTCGAATACAATGATCAGCCATCATATATCAGCTATGACAGTGACGAGGAAAGTGCAGTAAATTTTGAAGTAAGTGAAGGATCTTTGCCTTTTTGTTTTGATTCATGTCAGTTCATCAGAGACAACTTCCATGCAATCACAAATCCGTTGTTGACCAGTCTTGATTTGGATCCTCTTGAGCGCGATGAAAACTTTGTTCAAGACTTCTCATATTCAGATTTGCAACCCCCGAAAGCCATTGATTGTCAAATTGCAGATGATTTAATGATTCAAGGTGACTCCGTACCATTCTGTTTTGAATCATTTCAGTTTTTGAAGGATCGATTGCATAGTACATCTTCAAATGAAAAGCCTATAACAAATCAACAGTCACTCAGTCTTAATGTTGAGGATGAAGGTCAGATTATAGATGAAGTTGTGGAAGATGAAATACATGATGTGATGATGCAGGAAGATTCTATACCTTTTTGTTTCGAGGCATTTCAGTTTATAAGGCAGAATTTTCATATTGTCCCTAAAGAACAGAATGAGCAGCATGTAGGAAATCATGTAGTCACATTGGAACCAATAGAAAATGGGTTGCAGCAGTCTTTTCAAGTTTTTCATGATCCAATAGCTGATGTTTTGGATGAGTTTTGCAGTCAAAGTCTTTCTCCATTTACTATGTGTGAGCTTGAAAAATGTGCTGATATGAATTTGATCCGGCAGCCAGTTTCTTCATCATTTTCAGCAGGGGTCTCGTCACAAGGCTCAGATCAAAGTTTGCATGCATGGTATGAGGAAAAGAGAAGTAATCCATTGGATGAGCTAAGTTCCAGTGAGCTTGAATTTCAAGATCCTTATGCAGTGTTTTTGGAGGCGGATAGAGAGTTCATATCATTCAACGGATCTGTTTCTCAGTTGCCATCAGAGTTGCCTTTCAGTAGTTCTCTCTTGTTGCTCATAAACAAACATGTGTGGAGGTTTCAAACAGCAGACGAGATACTTACTTGGTTGCACTGGTTGTTTCATTTCACTTGATCCGCTGATGAATGAAACTGTTAGGGTAGGTTGTGTTGAATAAGCTCCACTTTGAGCATCATTTTCAGTTTGTCGGTTGTGTTTAAGTATCGAGTCAGTTTTTAGTTGAGTCATGAGTCCTTTATGAGTCAATTTTTAGTCTTGTTGTTAAGTTAGTTTGTGTCAGTTTTCAGTCATGCATTTCAGCTTGAGTTTATGACTCCATTGCCCAATGAATAAAGCACTGGTCTGCTCTCCCAAGAGGTCTGAGGTTCTTGGCACCTCCAAGGAGCTGCCATCCCCATTGGAGCCAATGTTAGTGTCGGTCTTGAGCCCTCCATCAGTGATCAATAACTCTTTGCATATGCATTTATAGGTGTCTCATCAGTGTCAGTTTTGCATCCCACTAGGCATGCCATAACACTGAATGGAGGAGCTGGTCTTTGTTCCCTTCTTGGCTTTGCTGGATCAGGTCATACAACAATGTAATTGAGTCATACTTGTTTTTGTTTTTGTCTTGAGGTCCCATGGTCTTAGGTCTAGGGTTTTGAGTCAAAATCTTTTCAAGGTCATGAGTCATGGTCAGCAAGTGCCCAGCAAGCCGGAAGGAGTTTTGTACATATGTTTCATTATCATTTTCTTCAGCTACAGTTCATTTTATGCCTTGGATTTAAAAACCCTGTTTTTAAGTCCAAGGCCATGTGGAATTTGAAAAAATAAAGAAATTCTCAAAAATTTGTAAAAGTGCCGGCAATAACCCTGGTTCCTTCACTACAGTCCCTCAGGCGGTCAAGCTGCAAAAAGAACGGAGTCAAACGCATCAAGAGAGCTCATTTCAGGACAAAAAGACTCTAAACAGTGTTAAAAAGCAAAGCAAGTTGAAAACATTAGAAAGTGGGTTCTAAAGTTAAATTTTTTTTAAAGTGACCCTATAAAAGCTAATTTCCCTCTCAATTCACTCTTATTGTGCATTTGAAAGTCAAAAAATTTGTGTTAGAGGCAAAAGGAGGCAATTCGGGCAAGTTTCTGCAAGTTCCAAGGTTAGAAGTGGTGCGCGACCATTCTGGACAGGTGCGCGACCACCTGGGTGCGCGCGACCAAACGGAGGCCAAAGCGCAGTGTTAAATAACACGGGCGCGACCAAACGAAGGGGCGCGACCATTTTGAGGGCGTGCGCGACCAAAAAGTCTGCCCGCCTTGAAACTCTCCCAAACGCTCAAATTCACTCAAATTTTTAAAGGCAACTTTTTCCTAGTCCCTCCATTCATTTTCCCAAAGTTAAATTACATATGTTAACATGTCATTTTCATTAATCTCATTTGCAAGAAAAGCTCAAACCCTACCCCCAATCCTATGAAACCCTAACCCCTTCTAAACCATTTCAAAACCCTAGTTTCCCCCCATGTGTCATGTTCAAACCCTACACTAGTATATACAGCAAATTTACATATGTAAATACACAGCAGAATGAAAAGAAACAATATAAAAACAAAAAGAAAAAATGATAGCAAGGCATGCTTATGAATATCACACAAAAAACAGTGAAAAATGTAACTTGCATAGCCTTATAAAAACAAAAGAAAAATGACCTCTTGCTGTGTAAATGTCAAAGATTAGTAGCTGTATGGTGCTCATGACAAAAATTCATTAAATATACAGCTGCATAGTTATCAAAAGAGCAGTTTTGCTGTGCTAGGGTTTGCAAAGTGACATGGTATTTATCTCCCTATCCCTAAACTCTGTTTTCCCTTACCTTTCCCCTCATAAAAACCTTGATTCAATTGCTCATTAATCCCCTAAAATCCCTATGCAATTGATACCCTTCCCTTTTGACAAAGTATGTAATTGAAGACCCTAATTCACATATGACAAAAGTATGAAAGCTGCCAGCATTGTAAAGGACTGCTGTTATGAAATATGGTTGGCAGCATTGTTGATGGGTTCCTACTCCCTAACCCTAATTCCCATATCCCTCCATCTCCCTAATTCCCTTGATACAGTCCCTTTCCCATTTCCTTTTCAAATTGTCATAAAAACCCTTCTCTTCCCCTTGTAATCAAAATAACAAAATCCTGTTTCCCATTTAGTATCAATGACCATTTCAAAAGCTATGAAAAAACAGAGTATGCTCTTAAAAGACATTCAAAGTCAAAATTTAAGGAGAGCGGCCTATTAATGGTTTATAAATGATGCTGCCCTATTCCCCTATGCCCATGACATCATTCCCTCCATGATGAAGATTTTCATTGTCCTTTCCCTTGGTGCTTAAAAAACACAAATTTTCCCTAATAAAGTATTAATTCGCAAATGACGAAAGATGGAATGACATGTTTAGCATTGGGTGATGATTTCCTTCAGAATTCCCTGCTTATATATATATATTCCCTTTCCAATATGTAAATTCCCTCCCCTAACATGTCCCTCATGATGTTTCCCCTTGAAAACAGCATACTTCACAGCATTTTGCAGGCAGGGCAGCGGTCATCTTGACTTGTTTATTCCACCTTGCTCAATAACACCATGTCAACCACTGAGACTAATGAGCAAGGTGATGACCGGTCTTCTTCTACAAAGGTTGAGACACAGCAGAGGCCTCGTAAGGGTGGCAAAGGTGGTCATCATAGTGGTTACATGTTTGCAAGGCTAAAATGAAAATTCTCCAAAGAAAGCTATCGGAGGCCCGGAAGAGGAAGAAAATGACAAATCCACTCCGCATCTTGGCTGAGGCCTCCCTCACTCATCATGGTACTGATCAGCCTTGATCTAGCATCAAAATGTGAAAATTTTGAGAATTTTGGAGCATTTTGGAAATTTTTGGTAAAATTACAGGTTTTGCCCACGGTTTGGTCTCACCCCAAGTGAGACCATTTTGGAGGACTACTCGGAATTTTGAAAACTTGGCATTTTTGGAAAGGGCATGCAAAAATAAAAATTACCAATGCTTGGGAGAAGCCTGGTTTTGAGTTTTGAGCCTCCAAAAGCTCAAAATACATCAAAAAAATGACTTTCTGCCCACTTTTTGAGTTGCAGAAAGTGACCTTGGGAGAAATGGTTTTTGAGGGGTCAAATCAACACCAAATTCAGAAATTCCACTTGGGATGGAAAGTAGACAGGCCAAGCTTTCCAATGAGCCATCTTGCACTTGATTTGGACCAGTGGAACCCACTCAAAAACAGCTGTGAAGGGGCGCGACCAGAACTTCCAGGGGCGCGACCAAAACTTCCAGATTTGCCAGAATTCACATTTTTGGTCAAAAAACACTGTTTTGACTATGGTTGACTATTTTTACTTGTAGATGAAGGATAAATGTAATATTTTCATGGCACTTTGGTAGTTTTTATCTTTCTTTACCCTTCTAGAAGCTTCCATGATGTAAAAAGTGAAAAATTAATGCATGGATGAGTTAGCTAAGTAATAGAGGCAAGTTGTTGGGCTGCCTATTTTCTAGTTCTTAGTTTAGAATTAGTTCAAACTGCTCCTAGGAAGCTGAGCTCGACCCCTAGAGGTGGGGAAAGGAGTTAGATGGTCTAGATGGTCTATATTATGCTCTCTCCTTCTCATTTTCATGGTTGGACTCTTGTGTAAGGAAGCTTTATTGTATATTGTGCATCTATTTCTGCAATTGAAGGCAAGGAAAGCCAGGGTTTTACAGACATCTTTGAGGATTCTTGTGGATCTTATTGTTGATGGTGTGTTCTCTACATGTTCTTGTAAGTTTGTTTATGTGTTTCACATCTCTCTTATGCTTCTAAATTGGACAGATGAAGTGGTAAAGTTTGAATTCATGTTTTGACATGCTCAGCTTTTTAGTTTGTTCAATTTTAATGTTTTCTACTGTCTAGAGAGGATTAGAATTGTGTGTTTGCCCTCTTTAGCTTCTCCTCTATCATCTCTGATCATCCATCTCAGATTAAGACATCAGCACTCATTCCTACCTTGCCCCTTAGATCCCCCTGTGAAAACTGTGCTCAATCCCCGCACCTTGAATTGCACTTCCACCAATTGCCACCAAAAACCCCAAAAATCATCAAATCAAACCCCTTATCAATTTACTAGCCTAAAATATTTATTCTTAATTGGTCAGCCTAATCCTATTGAAAGATCTATCAAATCTGACCCGAGAGAGCCTTCTCATACCTCGTAGGGCTAGCTACGAGGTGAAATGGTTTGATGTAGCCTTGAGAGTTTGCCTATCTCAGCCTAGGTGAATTCCAAGCGCTAACAGAAAGATCATGCTATCAGAAGGAATCCTCGTGACAGTTGCAATTGTGATCAGCGCGAAGCAACGAGGACCCTTGATCGAGTGCGTAGACCGTTGGCCCATGGTAACGCGCGCTGGCGCAAATTGGCCAAACCAGAGGCTAATTCAAGAAACATAGGTGGTTTCTGATACGCGATTAGCACTAATCGCGTATCGCAGGGCGTCCCCCTCAGTGAAGGAAAGACCAGAAGTGCCCGAACCCGAAATGGCTATGAAATGTGGAAAAGTAATTAATTCGGTTCCGTGGATTCCACAAAACCGGCAGGATATCGGAAGGCCTCGAGGCAGTAAGCAATTTCGACCAAGTCCCACCCGATGCCACATATTAAGTGACGCGCGTCCGATGGAAGAGAGAGAAAACCGCTCACATCGGACAGGTAAACGTCATCCTACTTACTCGCCCAATATGAACGACGACCGTAGGATCTCGGGGGCCCAAATCAACGGCGGAGGCGCGTCCCGATAAATGACCGGATTTGACAAAGATAAAGCAAGATTAAATGGGATTTGAAGTCTGACGTGGAGGATGAGTTGGCAGAAGATTCGTGTTTCGCGGGCATCTTGGAGCAAACGGAAATAACAGCCATTCAAATGTGTCCAAGGAACCTGACACACTCACCAGTTGCAGAAAGAGGTGGCCACCTCCCTGTGAAGCATTACCCAATGATGATGACACAGAACAGGGGAGTTCGAATGGACAGAGGCAGGAAAACCAGAATGCCAGGAAGCGGAAACGAACAGATAGAAAGCAAACTGGCTTTAAAGCCATAAACTGACAGAAGCAGAGGACGGACACACAGAGAGGAGTTAGTTAGACACGGAAACCTAAGAGCAGAGAACAAATAGAAGAAGCCAAGCTGACCTGAAGGCAGCATCGAGCTTGACAGAGCCAGAGAGAGTCAGAGTGTCTATGCACTCCAGAGAAAGCTTGAGAGGTTCAAGCGACCTCCTCGGCATAGGCCTGTCATGTATGAGTTTCAAATTGGGCTCATACTACTGTGACCAGGAGAGGTCAAGCATCAGTAAGGAGAGTCTGTGTACTCCAATCCTACTGATTCATATCTGTTGAGTGAGACTCAAATTGAGCTCACTGTTGTAAAGAAACTCTGCTTTGAAAACATAATAGAGAGGCCACCACTGAAAGCTGGACCAGGGGACGTAGCCCAGGAGTATTGGGAGAACTCCTTATTAAACTTGTTGCATTACATATTTTCCTGTTATGTTTTCTCTAACTGCCTCAGTGTCTATGTATTTTGCAATCTTATCGATCCATTGCATAAAGTAACACATGCACATCCATGCACATGAGTCTGTAATACCTTTAATTCTTTGTTTTGGATAAATTCCAGATCAAGTGGTATCAGAGCTCTAGATTACCAAGGTTAGACAAGCTTGTGCTGGATTTTGTTGTTGAATGCTAACTAGATCAAAGCTTAAATTAGGAGAAGGAGAGTTGGTTGAAACTAACCCTAAAATTGGAAAAGTCCACTCTAAGAGGAAAATGTCAGAAGAAAACCCCTTGGAATCAGACTCCCAATTCATGGATGGTTTTCTGACCATGAAAGCCATGGTGGAGGAAATGTATAGAGAATTTAAGAAAGGTAGAGTTGAAGATTCATCAAACTCCAAACAAGATAAAGGAGCAGAAGAATCTCTCCTCCATGACCACTCTAAAGGCAAAGGGAAAGAAGAAAAACTTCTTGCACCTCCTAGTAGCCCTGAAAACAAAAAGAAAACATATTTGATTAAATTAGATGCTAAATTTGATTTCCCGATATATGATGGAGAGTTGAATGTAGAGAAGCTGGATAATTGGATTAGACAGATTGATGTTTATTGCAGCGTGCAGAGCATCGATTCAGACAAGAGTAAGATTTCGCTGGCCAGCCTACGCCTTGGAGGCACTGCCTTGGTATGGTGGGAAGGCAGGATGCAACCTGACATGAAGAAACATGGTAAAATTCTTTCTGTCTAGAGTGAATTTGTTTCCGCAATTAAAAAGCAATTCTATCCACTAACCTATATGCAGCAAGCCATGATGAGCTGGCAAACTCTTCGCCAATTAAAAGGGCAAAGTGTACAAAGTTACACTCAAGAATTTAAGAAAAGAGCTTTGATTCGAGGAATTTCTTTAGACTCACCTGAAACTCTATTGAAGTATATAGGTGATCTACACAGCTACTTAAGGCACACTATTCTCATGTTTAATCCCACTAGCATAGATGAGGTATCTGTTCAGGCTACACATCTAGAGGCTAGAGGAAAGAATGTGAACCCAGAAGTTGGGGGATCATCAAAACCCACTGCAAGCAAAAGCAAGGAAAAGAGAAAACATAAATGGAAAGAGAGGAAGGCCAATACTGTACAAAAGACCAAGTCTTCATGCACTCACTGTAAGAAGGATGGGCATGATGATGAACACTGCTGGATCCTGCATCCAGAGCTGAGACCCAAGAAATTCGAGGGCAAGAAGAAGAAGACTGTTGCAACTATTCAAAAGGATTTGGGGTCAGACTCAGGAGATGAAACAACAATCGCAGCCACAGGTATAAGAGGTTGTCCGCTTTAGAGAATGCAAAAATCAAGAAGCAGCTATAGGAGCTGCTCGAGAAGGGATTCATCAAACCTAGCACATCACCATGCGGGTCTCCAATTGTCTTGGTGAGAAAGAAAGATGGCTCATGGAGAATGTGAATTGATTACCAAGCACTGAATAAGATAACGATAAAAAATCGGTATCCCCTTCCTCGCATAGACGATCTATTGGATCAATTAAAAAAAGCTGTTTATTTTTCCAAGCTGAACTTGCATAGTGCCTATCATCAGGTTAGAGTTGCAAAGCAAGATGCATGGAAGACTGCTTTCAAAACAAAGCAAGGATTGTATGAGTGGTTGGTTACGCCTTTTGGCTTAACTAATGCTCCTACTACTTTCATGAGAATAATGAATGATGTACTCAGACCTTTTCTTGATGATTTTGTCATTGTATATTTGGATGACATTCTTATATTTAGTAAAACATGGGAAGAACATTTAAAGCATGTTAAGCAGAGTCTAGATGTTTTGAAAAAATAAAATCTTTATGTTAAGCTCTCAAAATGTGAATTTGGCAAAAAATCTTTGAATTATTTGGGTCATATTGTAGGGGGTGGTGAATTGAAGATAGATCCCTCTAAGGTTGCAGTCATTGTAAACTGGCCTAAACCCAAATCTGCTACAGAAGTTAGAAGCTTCTTAGGAGCAACACAGTATTGGAGAAAGTTTACTTCTAACTTTTCCTTAATTGCAGCTCCCTTGCATGCTTTAACAGGATTGAACAAGGTGTTTCAGTGGGGAGGAAAACAGCAGAAAGCCTTCGACACCTTGAAAGAAAAGATTAGTACAACACCAGTACTAGCACTGCCCGATCTTCAAATACCATTTGAGATTGAAATGGATGCCAGTGACTATGCCATGGGAGTAGTGTTGATGCAGCACGGTAAACCCATATGTTATCATTCTGAGACACTTAATTCTGCAGTAGTTAACTATCCCACATATGATAAAGAATTGTATGCATTAGTACAGAGTGTGATAAAGTGGAAACATTACTTAATGGGCAAAGAAACCGTTATACCTATTGATCATCAACCACTTCAATATTTACACTCCCAAACTAAGTTGTAGCAATCAAGACATTATAGATGGATGGGTTTTCTACAACAGTTTCATCTAGTCATTAGGTATAAAAAGGGCATACACAATAAAGTTGCAGATATGTTGTCCAGACCAATCATAAATGCATCCACTATACTTAAGCATAATTCAGTATTGCATGAAAGCTACATTGAACAGTATGCTCAAGATATAGATTTTAAAGATGTATATGCAACTTTAAGTCATGGCAAACAAGTAGAAGAATTGGATAATCATGTTAAGGACCAACTCTTGTATCATTTTGGGAAGCTATGCATTCCACAAACTGAAAGAGTAAAGATAATTCGAGAGGCACACACTTCTCTAATATCAAGTCACTTTGGTGTAAGTAAAACAATTGCACAGCTGCAAAGATTTTGTTATTGGCCAAAAATGAATGAGACAATTTCTGGATATGTAAGAGCGTGTACCATGTGTGCTAAAAGCAAGCCCAGCAATAGAAAACTAGGCTTGTACACTCCACTACCAGTGCCTTCTCATCCTTGGGAAAGTCTTTCCATGGACTTTCTTGGAGGACTACCTAAATCTAGGAAAGGTCATGACTCTTTATATGTTTTTGTGGATAGGTTCAGCGAAATGTGTATTTTAATACCTTGTAACAAACAGATTACAGTTGAGCAAACTGCAAGGTTGTTCTTTCAGCATGTATGGGTTCATTTTAGATTACCCACTTCCATTATATCTGATCGAGATACCCGATTTGTTGGGAAATTTTGGTCAAGTTTGTGGGAATTGATGGACACCAGGCTGAAGAAGAGCACAACTTTTCATCCGCAAACAGATGGCCAAACAGAAGTAGTCAACAAGACAGTGATCCAGTTGCTCAGAGGCTATTGCAGCAAGCATCCCAGGCTTTGGGATGAACATTTATGTTATCTCCAGCATGCTTACAACCGAGCTAAACATTCTTCTACACAGAGATCTCCTTTTGAGACCTGTTTTGGTTTCACACCAAGGTCTCCCTTGGATTTTGTCTTTGGTAAAGACATAGCGGTTGATGGACACAGTGATGTGGACAAGGCAACCAAGTTCATCGAACAAATCCAAGAGATTCACCAGGCAGTACAGAAACAGCTGGAAAAGAGCCAAGCCAAGTACAAGGCAAGGCATGACAAGCATCGGATGGAGCATAGTTTCCAAGTTGGTGATCAAGTCTCGCTGTATATTAGCAAAGACAGAATGCAAGGTGAAGGTAAGAAGCTGAAGCCACTAAGGTATGGACCTTTCAAGATACTTGAGAAGATTGGTGAGAATGATTTTCGCCTTGATTTACTAGCTTACATGCACATCTACTCAGTTGTTAATGCAAACAGCTTGAGATTATTTGAACCTTCATTAATTGAAGATCCCGAAGAGCAGAGTCAATTGCCTTCTATTGATGATATGTTGCCTGAATATCTTAATGAATTGCAGGAAGATACAGTTCTGGACAGGAAGGTGAGAACTACGCGCAGAGGAGATGTTGAGTACCTCAGGATTGGACTCAAAGGTTCAAAACCAAGCAATGCGAAATGGATAAAAATTGGGCAAGCGAGGAATCAATACCCTCACTTGATTGATGCTTAAAAATAAACTTTTGGTGGTCCAAGAGCCTTTTCAGTGGGAAGGCTGTGATCCGAATTGGATCCTAAACACTCTCTAAGTTTTCATAAACTCGTTCAAATTATGCCAAACAGATTCAAGTCTTAGAAAGATCACGCTATCAGAAGGAATCCTCGTGACAGTTGCAATTGTGATCAGCGTGGAGCAACAAGGACCCTCGGTCGAGCGCGCAGACCGTTGGCCCATGGTAACGCGCGCTGGCGCAAATTGGCAAAACCAGAGGCTAATTCAAGAAACGAGGGTGGTTTCTGATACGCGATTAGTGCTAAAGGGCATCCCCCTTAGTGAAGGAAAGCCCAGAAGTGCCCGGACCTGTAATGGCTATGAAATGCGGAAAAGTAATTAATTCGATTCCGTGGATTCCACAAAACCGGCAGGATATCGGAAGGCCTCGAGGTGGTAAGCAGTTTCGACCAAGTCCCGCCCGATGCCACATATTGAGTGACACGCGTCCGGCGTCCGGCGAAAGAGAGAGAAAACCACTCACATCGGATGGGTAAACGTCATCCTACTTACCCGCCCGATATGAACGACGACTGTAGGATCTGGGGGGCCCAGATCAACGGTGGAGGCGCGTCCCGATAAATGACCGGATTTGACAAAGATAAAGCAAGATTACATGGGATTTGAAGTCTGACGTGGACGATGAGTTGGCAGAAGATTCGTGTTTCGCGGGCATCTTGGAGCAAATGGAAATAACGACCATTCAAATGTGTCCAAGGAACCTAACACACTCACCCGTTGCAGAATAGGTGGCCACCTCCCTGTGAAGCGTTACCCAGTGATGATGACACAGAACAGGGGAGTTCGAACAGACAGAGGCAGGAAAACCAAAACGCCAGGAAGCAGAAACGAACCGATAGAAAGCAGACTGGCTTTAAAGCCATAAACTGACAGAAGCAGAGGACAGACACATAGAGAGGAGTTAGTTAGACACAGAAAGCTAAGAGCAGAGAACAGAGAGAAGAAGCCGAGCTGACCTGAAGGCAGCATCGAGCCTGACAGAGCCAGAGAGAGTCAGAGAGTCTGTGCACTCCAGAGAAAGCTTGAGAGGTTCAAGCGAGCTCCTCGGCATAGGCCTGTCATGTATGAGTTTCAGATTGGGCTCATACTACTGTGACCAGAAGAGGTCAAGCATCAGTAAGGAGAGTCTGTGTACTCCAATCCTACTGATTCATATCTGTTGAGTGAGACTCAAATTGAGCTCATTGTTGTAAAGAAACTCTACTTTGAAAACATAATAGAGAGGCCACCACTGAAAGCTGGACCAGGAGACGTAGCCCAAGAGTATTGGGTGAACTCCTTATTAAACTTGTTGTATTACATGTTTTCCTGTTATGTTTTCTCTAACTGCCTCAGTGTCTATGTATTTTGCAATCTTATCGATCCATTGCATAAAGTAACATAGGCACATCCATGCACATGAGTCTGTAATACCTTTAATTCTTTGTCCTGGATAAATTCCAAATCAATTAGCTCAGTAAATTCGAGTTATAGAAGTTGGAGTTCAGTTAAGCATGTGCGATTGCTAATTTGTAGCAATCAAGGTCAGTTATTTCAAGTTGTTTTCAGTTAAACTAGTTCCAATTGTTGGAGGAACTAGTGAAAGGTCAGTTGTGCAGTGGGACACTAGTCTAACTCAGTGATCATCTAATTAACTGATCTATCAGCCCAAAATAGCTAGTATATGTAGAGAATTTGAGTTCCCCAGTAGTGGTGGAGATTCTGAGGTAATGTAACATCAGTTATAGACTAGTCTTGAGTGTACATGTGTTGCATGCAATCAAATGATCAACCTTGGGAATTACACAATCAATTGGATGTAAATTCCTAAATAATAGGGGCCTAATTTCCTCAGGAATTGCAAAAGGAAATAGGGGCTCAAGCAGAGGCAGAAATTGACTAAGTCCAGGTCAGAGCTTCTTAGTGAGCAGAGAGATAGGTTATTCACTTGCAGGTTGAGCTCAGATCGAACTAGCAATTGTAATACATTTTTATTCATCAAATTAATGCAAACAGGCATAAGGGGTTTTTAGCAAATTGCTTTTCCCTGGAAAAATATTTTGCATGTGTGTTATTTCTTATCGCATGTACATAATTAATGTTCTAAATTGTGAATTAAATTCTGCAAAGCAGTAGAGTAGGATTGTGTTTTGTGATTTAGATTAAAATTTCATGAGCAGTTACAATTCTACACCATAATTTTCTACAAATAGTTTCAAATGTTGAACCTATACCTCATTGGGGTTATGAGATATGCATTTAGGGATTGATATAAAATAGTCCAGGGAATATTTTGGGTATGGAAGTTCAACATCATGCCTTTACAAGGATCATGAGACATTACATGTGTTAAGGGTGTCCAATGATGTTGAAAATTTTGGGTCACAACTCAAAGACTATACTTTTCGTTTCGAAAGATTAGGTGACAAGTTGATGGAGTTAGTAGTCTGCAATGTTAGAAAATCATAAAAATAGAAAGATTTTCTTTATGTTGATAGTTATTTGTGATATTCTTATGTTTTCTTATGTTCCTTTTTATCTTTAGTTCATTAAGCAATTATCAAAACAATAGCACAAAGATCACAGACATCCGATATAGGCGAACAGCCAGGGGAAAACCCCTATCTACGGGAAAACCCAGTCAACAACTCTTCCTTAATAACTTCCTGAGATAATCCAAGACTCTAAAGGGCTTTCTCCACACCAAGTCATCCATTTCTTCCTTTTGTAGGTGATAACCTTTCCAACAATAACTTCAACCTAGTAGCACCAGCTTGTAGCAGCAACAAAACTTCAATCCATCAACAACTTCATCCCATCAGTTAGCCTGGAAACAACTTCGATCCAGTAGTTAGCCCGGTAACAAATTCAACCCAGCAGTTAGCCCAACAACAACTTCGACCCAGCAGCAACACTTCGACCCTCAAGTAGTAGACCAGAAAATTCACACATGTGAGAGAGAGATGACCCAAAAACTTTGATCTTGATCTTTCTAGCACTTCTCCTTCTCTTCTTGGAATTTCACACTTTTTTTGCCTCCTTCATGAGTATCGAACTTGAGTGAAATGAGAATGCTCCATATGTATTCAAATTTCTTCAATGTATAGGCTTCTGGTGAGGTCAAATTACACATTTTGAGGCCGTCTTGATCTCCTTGAGGCTGACTTGGTGTGGAGGTGACAAATAGCATATTTGACTCAATAATAATTTTTTTTACATGATTCAAAAGCCCAATAAGGGTCTCTTTAAATGGACAAGGACTCTAATGACTCTGTATAAATCCTAGAAGTCCTCAATGGGGATTTTAACCTAAAACATGATGACCCAAGCATGAAATGTGAAAATTATGTGATCCTGATCTACTGCAGTCACTGATAATATTTCTTCTATTTGTTAAATTACTTAAACAAATTATTTGCAGTTTTCTACGACAAATATCAAAATACATACACTACAACCTTCACAAATAAAATTATGCGGAAAGTAAATACAAGCACATATATAACCACAGTGACAGTTATTTTTGGACAATTGTCCCCAGAAAAACCCAATATGGGAAAAGCGATGAAACAGATGAGGGTTTCTTTTATTAATCTTTAGCAATAATTTTTGTACAAGACAAAATAGAGGAAGAGTCACTAAGAGAAATTTACTGGTGAATTTCTCACACTCCACAGCATTTCTCTAACCCCGAAGAGGACCTCCAGCCCCTTTCGTTGGTCGTTCTACATCACCCTCTGTGCAGTGACTTTGTAGGCCCTACGTAAACCCTTCTACGTCGTTGATCTACGTTGCGCCCTCCAAATTTGTCCTGCTCTCAAACTATGCTGATTCCCTCTCTATTCCACCTGTAACTCACTCTCTCATTCAATTTTCTCTTGCCAAACTTCAACCATTGAGAAAATCGATTTGCTTGAGCAACTGAGTATCTACTATGATGTGTTCTCCATCTATCCATCGACTTCTTCTTAGAATCGTCTGTTGGAGCACCAACGACCAAGATTAAAACATAATCGATGGCTAAGATTAACCAGAAATCAATCCATGTCTTCTTCTAGAAGATTCACACCTGATTTAATTAATACTCTTTAATTAACCAAATTTCCTATGTTTAGACTTAAGGAACCATTAAAAAAGTTAATTATTTTAATTAAATCATCTCTAGGTGGATTTTTCCCAAATGATTTATAGGTTATGGGGAATACATGTATTCTAGCCTCTCCAAAAAATTTTGTGGCTAAAACACACCCGATGCTACAAAAATTAGCACTCCCTCTTAGCTAGGAATGTGTTCTAGCGCTACAACCCACTAAAGCATCACTCTATCTCTGCATCATTTCCTGTTGCGTTGCTGATGTGTAGTTGTTGTTGCCTCCCAAAAATTGCGTAACTCTGATAAGTGTTGCATCTGTGCTGCTGCTAACCCTGCTAAATTGTTGTCAACTACTGCATCTGCACTGAACTCCCTATCAAGTGCTGCTACTGAGAATCTATTGAAACGGATTCTCCACCATACCCATATGTTCTCTGAACTGGATGAACTTAGCTCTCCCTAGAGATTTTGTGAGTATGTCTGCTACCTAATCACCTGTGGGGACATACTACAGCTGAACTGCCCCACGTTGAACACAATCCCCGATGAAATGACATATGATATCAATGTGCTTTGACCTAACATGAACTACTGGATTCTCAGAGAGTTTTATGCAACTTTGATTATCACAGTAAACATTGGTCGCTCCCATTTTCTTCCTGAATAAACTCACCAACAATTTCCTAAGGCATATGGCTTCGTACGTAGTTGTGGTAGTTGTCACATGTTCTACTTTTGCTTAGCTTATTGCTACTAACTTATGATTCCTGTTGCACCAAGAGATCATCCCTGATCCAACATTGAAGCAGTACTAGAAGGTACTTTTCCTATCCATTGAGCTACCTGCCCAATTTGCATCTGTGAATCCGCTCAACTTGATTTCATCTCCTCGATAATATTTCAACCCGAGTCCGACTTTTCCCCACACATATCTGAGAATGTGACTAGCTGCTGCCCAATGTACCCTTTTCAGTTCCACCATGAACTGACTAAGGGTATTGACAACGAAGCAAATGTCTGGCCTAGTGTTGACCAGATATATGAGTGACCCAATTAGCTATCTGTACAAGGTGGGATCGACTTCCGTGTCTCCTGAGGCATCTATATTTTTCCAGTTGGTAATCATGGGTGTTTTCATGGGTCTATAATCCTGCATTCTGAATCTCTTCAGAATTTTTGTAGCATATCTCCCTTGCCCAAGGAAGATTTCCAATTCTTTTGCCATACTTCCAAACCAAAAAAATAGTGTATCAACCCCATATCCTTCATGTCGAATTCTGTTGCAAGGTTCCTTTTGTAGTCCTCTATGAGCCTCGATGATCTTGTCAAAAACAAATCATATACATATAAAACCAGAATGAGAGGCTCATTCTCCACCATCAGATAGTAGAGATTGGGATCTACATCACACTTGATGAATCCCAACTATTGCAAGTAATTGTCAATCCAATCATACCACGCCCTGGGTGCTTGCTTGAGCCCATACAGGGATTTCTTCAATCTGGATACATAAGTGTGCTTCTCATGAGTTTCAAAGCCTTCAGGCTACTCTATGTAAACCTCTTCTTCTATCACCTTGTTCAAGAATGTTGTCTTGACATCCATTTGGTGAATTTCCCATCCCATCCGCGCTACTAGGGATATGACGAATCTAATAGAGAGATATCTAGAAACTGGGGCAAAGGTCTCCTCATAGGTTATTCCTTCTTTTTGTGCATACCCCTTTGCCACGAATCTAACCTTATACTTTTCTACACTGCCATTTGCAGCGTACTTGATCTTGTAGATCCATCTGGAACCTACAACTGATCTATCCTCTAGTCTAGGCACCACCTCCCAAACATCATTTGTCATGATAGAACTGTATTCTTCTACCATGGCATCCACCCACACCTGATGTTGTTCGGCTTCCTGAAAACTAGAGGGTTCTGCAACTTAAGCCACCAAGACATGGTATCTGTCAGGTTTCCTGTGCTACCTCTTGTCAGTTCTACGAGCTCCAAAAAACTCTTTTGCGTCATTCAAGGTCTAACGCACTTCCCTACTGGTCATATCACTAGTGGTGGGAGGTTCAATCTGTTCCTATACCTGTACCTGCAGCTCTATCTGTTGAGAACTTCCTGGATCTCTTGCCCCTAAGGAGATGTTTGTACTAGTCACCATACTCGAATCCTGTGACTCTCCCCCTGGTTGTTTTTCCTGCGGTCCCTGCTGCTGCTAGACTAAAGGAACATCTGATGACTAATCTCCTGCAGGCATCTCTCGAGATTTTTTGAAAGCTCTATCTTCCATGAACTTTACATCTCGCCTTACTACAATCTTCCTACTTCCAGGAACGTAGATTTTGTATGCCTTTGAGGTGACGTTATATCCCACGACATACCCCTTTTCTGCAATCTGATCCAACTTACTACGCTTCTCATCTGGAATGTGACAATAGGCCACACTCCTGAATATCCTCAAATGACTTACCTCAGGTTTCTTCCCAGTGAAGACTCCCTCTAGCGTTTTCTTCCCCAAAGCTTTGTGAGGTGACCTGTTTTGAATGTACATTGTTGTCTTGCATGTTTATGCCCATAGGAATCTAGGCAAATCAGGATCACACTCTGAAATTTTGGAAGGCCCAAATTTCTACTGCAGCAACTGATTAAGTTCTTTCTATTTGTTAATTACTGAACAAATTATTTATTGCATCCTACAACAAATACCGAAACTAATACACTACAGCCTTCACCAATTAAATTAAATACGGAAACAAGAAACTGAGCAAGAAATAAAAACACAACACATTACACTGTTATTTTTGGACAAATGTCCCTAGAAACACCCAATGCGCAAAATCGGTGTAGCAGTTGAGTGTTTGTATTATTAAGCAGTAACTTTCTGAATACAATTCGTGGGAAGCCCAACTGGCTATCTGATACTGAGAGAAACTGGACAAAAAGAGTAGTGAGATTATCTCACCTTGTCACTGGAAGAACTGACATTGATTTGCGCTGGAGGTGAGCCTCTGCGTTGCCTCTGCGCAGTACTATGTCAAGCCTACACAGTCACTGCATCACTGCAGCTCGGACTGTGCTAAACCTCCTTCTGATCCTTTGATGGCTGGGAACTTCAGCTCTCAGGCCTCCCAATCTCACACCCCAACTCCGGCACTATATCCTAACTGTTCCTCAACAGAATTTCGATCTCCCTCTGAAGATCTGTGCTACCACAACGTAGCTCTGCGTGGCCTTGTGTCAGCCTCTCTAGACATATTTCTACCCTCTCTACCTTGTAATCTCTAGACCAGGAAAACTTCCCTCCAAAAACTATCCCTGCCCCTCAATGCAAGAAATCTCCTCGATCAATTCTCTAGCAACTGTTGCACTGCCCTCTCTGAGAAATCTAATCTCTTGATCTCTCTCCGATGTGATTTCCAAATGCCCATCAAGCTTCCTCTTATAATCTTCTCATTGAGAACCAATGGCCCAGATTAGATTCTAATCAATGGCTTAAATCATTTTGGCTTGATCCTCGTCTTCTTCTAGAGGTTTCACCCTCAGTTTAATTAATACCCTTTAATTAGTTTAATTTTCCAAGTTTAGACTTAGGCACCCATTAAAAATAATTAATTATTTTAATAAAATTGTCTCCGAGTGGAATTTCCCAAAACGCTTTCTGGGTATTGTGGAATACATGTGTCCTAGCCTCCCTGCAAATTTTGAGGCTTAGAGAACATCTGATGCTACCAAAAATCAACACTCCCTCTTAGTGAGGAATGTGCTCTAGTAATGCAACATGTTGAAGCATCACCCTTATCTGTAAGATATCCTCCGCATTGCTGATGTCTGACATCGCTGCCCACCAACAACTGCGCAAATGATGCATATGTACTGTTGTTGACCCTACCACTGCTAACACTACATCTGTACTACAACCCTCATAATTTCTGCATATGTGCTGCTGCTGGCACTACCACTGCCAATATTGCATCTGCACTGCAACCTTCTCCAACTGCTGCAGCTATTGCATCAGCAACGGAAAAGCATCCAAAATTAGGGAACAACGATTCAACATGATGCATCTGTTGTTAGAGTTATGACTACTGTTAGTCTTTGCGTTGACCCTCTGAAAACTCTACATTGCTCCTGACTTTGCACTATGCCAACTGCACTGTTGTCAATCCTGCTACTCCTCTGACACTCCTCTGCGTCAAGTGATCCTGGTCCATCCTGCTACTTCTGATATGGGCTCACGTAGCAAGGTATTGATCCAAGAGGTGGACTCCTCAAGGATCCTGCCCATTTGTAGTTCTTTCGAGCTACAATACTAGATCACCCCACCTTCCTCCTGGAAATATCTGGGAAATCATGGAAAACTCCTCCTCGATCTTTGTGGATGCAGCCTTCAAATCATGCTTCTCATCCTTGTCCTTCTTCTTGAGAGGACATTGTGTAGCATAGTGACCAAGTTCACGACACCGGAAGCACTTGATCTTTGAGACATCTCTCTTCTTCTTTCACTGCTCCTGCTGGCCCTTTGATGCAAGCGCTGCATTTTCTTCCTCCTCCTTGGGCTTTGTCCCACTTCTGCTACTGCTATTAAGTTTTCACTTGACCAAGTCTCTCCTCATCTCTTCCTGTTGAAGAGTGGCCCACATTCCTTCCCAATCCAGCAATCACTCTTAGCCCAAGATACTCTGGACAAACACTGGCCATTCTTCTGAGACTGAATTCAGGGCCAACCTCACCATCTCGGTAGGCTGAGGTATTGACCCCACAACTGCCAACAAGTCTCAGATTTCCTGAAGCTTCGTTAGGATCGGATCAATGCATTCCCGCTTCTGCATCTCCGTGGATCTCATCTTCTACTCCAAGTACATCACCCGCTACTCGGAAGATCCTTTGTATAGCGTGGTCAATGCTTGCCACATCTTCTTGGCAGTGTCTTTGCCGACAATGTGACACACTATGTAATCTCTCACTTTGTCTAGGATCAATCGTTTGGCCTTCGCCATTTCAGCCTTGTACTTCTTGAGCGGATCTAGATCCACGGGTACAACTACCACACTGTCAACATGGGTTTTGAGATCATGCTCATCCAGAAGGCATGAGATCCTTGCCTTCTAGATGACATAGTTGGATGCACCCTCCAATCGATCCTGATCGCGCAACCCATGAGCTGCCATCTTTGCCAGTGAAATGTCAAACTGCCTCCTCTCTCCTCTGCGCTACTGCTGGGTTGGCCTACGCACTCCCTGCTGGAGTTAGTAGATCTGCTGCTCCCTACTACTGCTCAGCAAATGAGAATTTAGACTTCTTGGTTGGAAGTCCTCTGAGGAAGAATTCCCTCAACAATGTCTCTCTTCTTCCTTCTGATGTTTTTCTGCCCCAGCAACTGCTGCAGAAAACTGCGTCACACCAGTAACCTCCTCTGCACTGAAGCTTCTGCGCTGCTCCCTCTGACACTAGAAAACTTCAATATGGAAGTCTTACCTCTCTGTTGACTCACTCAGAGAGAGACCTTCCTCGAAAAATTTTCCCTCCTGGCCTGGACTGCGCAATCCCTTTGGAGATTCGATTTGCTGCCTACGCAGCACTTTGACCCTCCTCTTCAACGTTGGGCTCTTCTGGCTCTTCTCTCTTGCTTCACCTACAACTCTAATACCATGTGAAAATTTGGAAGGCCCAAATTTCTACTGCAGCAACTGATTAAGTTCCTTGTATTTGTTAATTACTAAACAAATTATTTACTGCAGCCTACAGCAAATACTGAAACTAATACACTGCAGCCTTCACCAATTAAATTAAATGCGGAAACAAGAAACTGAGTAAGAAAGAAATACAAAATGAGAAGATTAACAAGTTGAAGGCACGGTGTCTGGTTTATCGATATTCGAATAGTAATACGAACACAAAGTCTTGGAGAACAGGATGTGGCATGACAGCACGCCTGAGCAAAAGGATGATTTTTCATTTTTAGGTTAGATCTGCTAGTCGGCGCTTTTTATTTTATCTTTTCATCTCCCCATCCACTATTTATCTCCTCCTTTCTCTTCTCTTTTTTGCAGGTTTTTTCTTGATGATGAGTCATGGTATTGACTCGAAACGTCGAAACTGAAAAGTGAATATTGCGGATGATCCGAGATCTCAAAACCATCAAAATACACAACACATTACACCATTATTTTTGGACAAATGTCCCTAGAAAAACCCAATATGGAAAAATCGGTGCAACAGTTGAGGGTTTGTATTATTAAGCAATAATTTTCTTAATACAATTCGTTATAGCCCAATTGGTTATCTGATACAGAGAGAAACTGGAAAAAAAGAGTAGTGAGATTATCTCACCCTGTCACTAGAAGAACCGACACTGATATGCGCTGGAGGTGAGCCTTTGCACCGCCTTTGCGCAGTATTGTGTCAAGCCTACGCAGTCACTGCGTCACTGCAGCTGAGACTGCACTACACCTCCTTCTGATCCTCTGCTGGCTAGAAACTTTAGCTCTTAGGCCTCCCAATTTCACACCTCGGCTCCGGCACTAGATCCTGACTGTTCCTCAGCAGAATTTTGATCTCCCTCTAAAGCTCTGCACTGCCATAGCATAGCTCTGTGTGGCCTTGCATTAACCTCTATGGACGTCTTTCTGCCTCCTTTACCTTGTACTCTCCGGACCAGGAAAACCTCCCTCCGGAAAATATCCCTGCCCCTCACTGCAAGAAATCTCCTCGATCGATTCTCTAGCAACTGTTGCGCTGCCCTCGCTGAGAAATTCGATCTCTTGATCTCTCTCCGATGTGACTTCCAAATGCCCATCAAACCTCCTCTTATAATCTTCTCGTTGAAAACCAACGACGTAGTTTAGATTCTAATCAATAGCTTAGATCATTTTGGCTTGATCCTCATCTTCTTCTAGAAGTTTCACCCTCAGTTTAATTAATACCCTTTAATTATTTTAATTTCCTAAGTTTAGACTTAAGCACCCATTAAAAATAATTAATTATTTTAATAAAACTGTCTCCGGGTGGAATTTCCCAAAACTCTTTCTGGGTATTGTGGAATACATGTGTCCTAGCCTCCCTACAAATTTTGAGGCTTAGAGCACATCCGACGCTACCAAAAATAAACACATACAACATGGCCTTTGTTGCCCCAACTATAGTTTTGTTCTTCTGCTCCACTAATCCATTCTACTGCAGATTGTAGGGATCTTTCCACTCTCTTTTGATACCCTACTTTGCATAGAAATATGTAAAGTCTTTATCCGTGTATTCTCCACCACTATCTAAATGCAACATCTTGATCTTTTTCCCTACCATTTTTTCTACGAGAGCCTTGAACTCTCGAAACTGATCAAAGACCTCATCCTTGGTCTTTAAGAAGTAGATCCAAGATGTTTTGGAATGGTAATAAATGAAGCTGACGAAATAGTTGCCAATGCTAAGATCTCTAATGGACATAGGGCCGCAAATATCTGAGTGTATCAATCCCAACACGCCAATGGCTCTGTTGTCACTTCTGGGAAACACTGCTTTTGCGTACTTTCCAAGTACACATCCTCGGCATAGATCATCATGCTTGTTGTTGAGAGCTGGAATTCCTGTTACAGTCTCTCTGAGCATCATGAGTTCTCCATGGTGAAATTGTCTCATCCTCCTGTGCCATAGCTCATTTATCTCCTTCCTACTGTTTTTATCACTGCCAATCAGTGCCATTGGATAATCGATCTACAATCTATATAGTTTGTTGCTTCGAGTTCCAATCTATCTCACCTTCTTCCAAGTAGGATGTTTGACATACACTTTCTTTCCCATAAAGTATACATCGTATTCCTTGTCCTGCAAATGGGGCACTGAAATTAGGTTCATACCCAATCCTGGCACATGTAGTACATTCGTGGCGCTAGTACTGGTTCCTGCTTCCGTCTTAAAATCTATGGTGCCTCTCCCTACTGGAGTACAATTAGTTTTGTTGCCCATAGTGACCTGGAATTCCATTTGCACCTCTTGATAACTCGAGAAATATTCCCTTACCCCTGTCATGTGAGCTAAAACTCCGCTATCAATATACCACACACCAGCTGAAGCCGATCATGACAG
Source organism: Pinus tabuliformis (assembly GCA_031772625.1). Lineage (NCBI taxonomy): Eukaryota > Viridiplantae > Streptophyta > Pinopsida > Pinales > Pinaceae > Pinus > Pinus tabuliformis. Next base: position 1,987,575,159 of record CM062819.1, on the reverse strand, counting down.
ACACGCAAACTCATCTTCGAATCTGGAAGACAATTTTGAGGCTTCTTGATTATCCATAATTTTCTATGTTATTTCCTTCCCAACACTGAATTCGCCTCTCTGCGTGGAAACTGCTACGCTGCTCCCTCTACCTCTGATGAATATCAATCCGAATACTTTTATTCTCTGTCGACTCACTTAGAGAATTATTTTTCCATGAAAAAAATTCACCTAGCAAATGGACTACGCAACCTCTCTGGGGTTTCGAACTGCTGCCTATGCAATGTTTCTCGAAATCCTTCTTTCATCTGCAATTGAGCTCTTACTGCTTTACTACTGTTTTGATACCATGTGAAAATTAGGTGATCCTGAATCCTACTGCAGTAACTGATAATATTTCTTCTATTTGTTAAATTACTTAAACAAATTATTTGCAGTTTTATATGGCAAATGTCAAAATACATACACTACAGCCTTCACAAATAAAATTATGCGGAAAATAAATACAAGGAAAATTCAAGAACATATATAACCACAGTGACAGTCATTTTTGGACAATTGTCCTCGGAAAAACCCAATGTGGGAAAACCGGTGCAACAGTTAACGGTTTTTTTTATTAATCTTCAGCAATAATTTATGTACAACAGAAATTTGAGGAAGAGTCACTAATAGAAATTAATGGTGAGTTTCTCACACTCCACAACGTATCTCTGACCCCGAAGAGGACCTCCAGCCCCTTTCGCTGGCCTTTCTACGTCACCCTCTACGTAGTGACTGTGTAGGCCCTGCGTCAACCCTTCTACGATGTTGATATGTGTCTCTCCTCTGCACTTCCCCCTCCAAATTTGTCCTGCACTCTCAAACTATGCTGATGCCCTCTCTCTCCCACCTGCAACTCACTCTCTGATTCAATTTTCTCTTGCCGAACTTCAGCCACTGAGAAAATCGATCTACTTGAGCAACTGAGTATTTGCTCTGGTGTGTTCTCCATCTACCCATCGACTTCTTCTTATAATCTTTTGTTGGAGCACCAATGACCAAGATTAAAACATAATCGATGGCTAAGATTAACTAGAAATCAATCCATGTCTTCTTAGATTCACACCTGATTTAATTAATACCCTTTAATTAACTAGATTTCCTAGTTTAGACTTAGGGAACCATTTTAAAAAGTCAATTATTTTAATTGCATCATCTCTAGGTAGAATTTTCCCAAACGATTTATGGGTTATGGATAATACATATATTCTAACCTCTACAGAAAATTTCGTGTCTACAACACAATTGATGCTACAAAAATCAACATGAAACCCATGCTTTAATAAGTCATAATGATAATAATAATAATTTATTTTTCATTCTTTTGATAAATACAGTTTATGAAGACCGAACCTAGTTACATTCTTCAACACTCCCTCTTAACTAGGGAGGTATTCATACTTACATATGCAAGTACATGTAAGATCTCAAAACACACGAACAATGAAGAGTTTATGCATTTATGAACTAGATTCCTAACCAGGGCAATCTATCTGAGTGGGACTAAAATGGACTAAAGTTTTCATCCAATCTAGGTACCATCAGGGTTACTTGCTAACCATCAACCTAAGGATCTAGGTGTGTATCTAAGGCCAGAGCTCCAAGACCAACGCCACCCTCCCTCTTCGGGATCTAGACATCACCACATATGTCGATCAAATGTCCTCCCAGGCATTTTACACACACAATGCCTCAACATATCAAATATCTCTAACCTCAAGCATGCTTTTCAAAAACTTTGAGAGATTTATCAGAACAGCCATAACCCCAATCAGTAAAAATCTTTCAAATACTCATGAGTAAACATAAAGCTTCGAGATCTTTTGACATCTTGAGGCTACATCACAATTCATCATAGTAGGACTTCGAGGTTTTCCCAAACAAATCTTGATAGAGGTTTCCTCAATCATTCTACTTCCTTTCCTACTTCATATACAATAACCAAATCTAGCTTTCCTTCTTTCAGTAGCACTGCAATATGCATTCTCCAATTTCTTCTTCAAAGTATCCATCATGACTATAATATGCCCTCCCTCTCAAATCGGGAGATATACTCTTTTCTTTCTCTAGGCTCCCTTTTAACTTAGGGAGATCAAATCCTTTCTATAACATAGGAGAAGCTTTCATGTCTTCCATCCTTCTTATCAGAGTCATCTTGATCATCATCATTTCATCATGATTATCAATCAAATCAACTTTGCTTACAAACATCTTCATTATCTTGAAGATTATGTACCTCCACAACTTATATAACAAGTACAACCAAGTACATATATAGAAGCATGAACTTAAACATATCATAATCGTATAGTAATGGAAGCATTAGACTTTAGACATCAAATACCAAAACTTAGTTATGTTCATAATCAACAAGAGACACATGCTTTTATACTTCAACTTCTTGTTCGGGTTAAGTTATAACCCCTAGATCACATCAGTAACTCAATCAAGATATCAATCTCATTATATCTAGGGCCTCAATATTTCTTCTAGAGATATGACATACTCTACTATAATATATTGAAAACCCTAGGAGAAATTCAAACAAGTATAGTTCTACAATGCATCTAACAACTTTAAAATTCATATGTTTGACTTCTGCTAGGATTTAATGCAAACCCTAGATTCCATATATAAGACACTAAGCCTTAGATGTCAAAAATCAAAATCAATCACAACACAATCTAAGGTTTCAACTAAATAACCAACTTCTACTAGGGTTTGTTGTAAACCCTAGATTTTATCATCACATTAGAAACAATATCATCTCATCATATCCTAGAGTATCAAACATCTACTAGAGCTTAGTTACAAACCCTAGAATTTATCAACAAATAGGTTAGCACAAACACATATCTAGGATAATCATGTACAAGCATATCATAGCATATATAGGACAAACCCAAGACACAAATATCAATACATTTAAAGTCAAACATATAACAATCTAGATCAGACTAGGTTTTTGATCATATAGACAAACATACACATAGGGTTTCATTCCTAGGAGCTTACTCTCTATACATAAGAGTTTTTACTCATAAAAACTAATTTACCAAAACCTCAATGTCTAGGAATACACAACCAACCAACCCTAAAGGACTAGGGTTTCCATAGCTATACTAAAACTCCAAACATGACATCACCATCAAAACCCCAAACATCAAAAGAATAGTATTTTCTAGATTTCATTAGTAACCCTAAGTAGAGTAGGGTTTTCACACTGGCATTGACATACCCTTAGGTTAGGGTTTTACAGAGAACCTATTAGGGTTCTACAGGCATAATGATTTTAATGAGGGTAGATTCAATCTAATGATTAATCTCCCAAACAAGAATCTCTATGATTCAAAGGTCCTAGACATAACACTTGTTAGTATTGTAAAGCAGATTCCTTAGAATGAATCAGTATACCTTTATAATGAAGAGAAACAAAACTTATAGTCTAATACATACCTTTGAGTTTAGACAAACCTTATAGGACATCAATTCCAATGCTTTTTCTCTTAAGTTCTTCTCCATAGCCCTTGAGCATATCAACAAGATTTTCCTAAACAAGGAAAATATAAAAGGAAATGTTATTAGCATCTAGTATAAACACATATAGAAAAGAACAGGAAAACCAAATATAAAGGATAATACACAGAGTAAGATACTTATCTTTGGAAAATGGTGAGGGTTCCCTCTTAATCCAATTTTGAGGGAACCCTAAAACTTTTACAAAATAATTTTACAATGTTTTTCCAAAGAATGTTAAACCTATAAGTTCTAGAAATCAAAATACAAAACAAATCAAAAACTTGGAGTAGAAGGATAGAGTCCCAAAGAGTCCCTAGCAAATAAATCTTTGACTTCAGATTCTTCCTTCTTGTTCTTCTTTGGAGGTCCTTCATCAACAACATTTTCATATTCCCTTTCTCTCTTCTTGTATCTTGGATTCTCAAGACAATCACTTTTATAGTGACCCATCTTGTGACAGTTGTAGCATTCGATTTTGGATGTGACTATCTTTCTTCTAGGCCCTTTAGACTTCTTGAATGATCCTTTGTTCTTGTGATGAGCGGAGTAGGCATTTGAAGTTTTTTCCTCTTCATTCTTCTTATTGCTTACTAGAGAAATTATGACTTCTTCTTGACTGCATGCATTCCATAGTTGTTCAAATGTAAGAGTTTTCTTCCAGCTATTGAGACCTGATGAGAAGGCACTCCATAATGTTGGTAAACCTAGAAGTGCAGTGATTACAAGTTCCTTCTTTGGTACTATCTCATCAATTGCTTGGACATCATCTCTTATTCTAGCTATTCTCAGAAAGAAGGATGCTACAGTGTCTTCCTTTGTCATCTTTATCGATCTTAGTTCATTTTTAAGGCTTGCTATTTGACCAAGATTCTTGATAGTGAATACTTTTGATAATGCCTCATACATCTCTTGAACAAAGTCTATGTTGGATATATAGAGGATGATCTTATCCTTTATTCCATCCACCATTAGATTCATGGACAATATTTTTGTTTCCCTGAATTTTTCCTTTTCTGCATCACTTGACTCATTAGTAGGCTTCTTTACCTTTCCCTTGACTAGATCCAAAACTTTATTATTCTTGAGGATGAGATCTATCCTCTTTTTCCATGCCCTGTAGTTAGATGCTCCTTCTAGGTCATTTTATCCCTTCATTGAGTTAGACATTGTCCTTGAAGATGATAGACTTGACATTTTACATGTTCCTTTTGATGACCCTTATTCAAAGCTTCTTAGAATTCCTTATTCTCCTTTCAATAGATCTTTGAGCTTCCTTTTTCCTCCTTCTTCACCTTAGCTCTGAAGCCATATTAGAAAATCAAAAAGGCGGAAAGATTTTCTTTATGTTGATAGTTACTTGTGATATTATTATCTTTTCTTATGTTCCTCTTTTATCTTTAGTTCATCAAGTAATTATCAAAATAATAGCATAAAGATCACAGACACGAGATATAGGCAGATAGTCAGGGAAAAACTCCTATCTAGGGGAAAACTCATTCAACAACTTTTCCTTAATAACCTCCTGAGATAATCCAAGACTCCAACAAACTTCCTCCACACCAAGTCAGTGTCTTCTTCTTTTTGTAGATGATAACCTTAAAAACAATAACTTCGACCTAGTAGCACCAGCTTGTAGCAGCAACAAAACTTCAATCCAGCAACAACTTCATCCCCGCAGTTAGCCCAACAACAACTTCGATCCAATAGTTAGCCCAGCAACAACTCTGACCCAGCAGTTAGCCCAACAACAATTTCAACCCAGCAACAATGCTTCAAACCTCCAGTAGTAGACTAGAAAATTCCCACGTGTGAGAGAGAGATGACCCAAAAACTTCAATCTTGATCTTTCGAGCGTTTTTCCTTTTCTTGGAATTTCGCACTTTTTTTGCCTCCTCCTTGAGTATTGAACTTGAGGGAAATAAGAATGCTCCAAATGAATTCAAACAACTTCAATACATAGGTTTATAGTGAGGTCAAATTGCCTAGTTTAAGGCCGACTTGGTGTGGAGGTGACAAATAGCTTATTTGACTCAATAATAAATCATTTTACATGATTCAAAAGCCCAAGAAGGGTCTCTTTGAATGGACAATGAGTCTAATGACTTGGTATAAATCCTAGAAGTACTCAATGGGGACTTTAACCTAAAACATGATAACCCAAGCATGAAACTCATGCTTTAATAAGTTATCATAATAATAATAATAATAATAATAATTTATTTTTCATTCTTTTGATAAATACAATTTATGAAGACCGAACATAGTTACATTCTTCAACATGCAAGACTTTGAAATGGTTAGAGATGCTTGCAAAGACCTTACCCAACAAAAATGAGAAAACTACTCATTATGAGGGGTGTTGGAATTATTAATTCCTACTTGTCTTATTAATTGATGTAAGATTGTTCACAATACCATGATGTATGATTTGTTATTTTATTTTATTTTTTCACTAACTAAGCTAAACCTAAGTCGGGTCCAATGTATGTTTGCTAATGTATTGATTGCTGTAAGATAGAAATAATATTTTTAATTCTATTATTTAAGAAGTTGTTACATTAACTGAAAGTGAAATATTTTTCCCAATTAGTTAACTCCTAGTTTCATATATAGTTGAAATATTTTATAAAAAATTGTCAATGTGATAAAGATAAGTGCCTATTTTTAAATAAAGTTTCATGTATTTATATTATACTATTTCATGAATGAATAATATAGCCATTTCAGTTTTGTGTTTGAGAAAATCATGTTTACTTTTTAAATCAGTTTTGTGTGTGAAGCAATCATGTTTATTTTCCAATTTCCTTATAACAAAAACCAATTACCTGGGATGATTCGATATTTCTCAAAACCCTCCCATAATTGCATGCCTTCAGCCTAATAAATAAAAATATATATAATAGTTAAATATATCACAACGTATGTAAAAGCATTGTTCAACTATCAATTAGCTTATCTTCATATTCAGAGAAAATTTTAGGGGCTAATATTCGCAAGTGTGCTAATTTTCCATGCTTCCCCGATTTCTAATTTTTTCTAAAAATGATTAGGCCAAATTTTACAATACAAAATTATTTTATCTTAACAATTGCCAAAATTTTATATCCAATAATATAAACTGATTGGAAATGTAAATATTTTTACAAAAACATCACTAAACATTTTATAATGTGCATATTAGGGACTAGTAATTTAAGATAAATTTTCATCCTTAAAATTTTAGGGACATCTTGAGTGCTTTGACTATTGTTCAAAAGGAAATCTCACTTCTAGAATTTTAATTTAATTATCAATAATTATTAGCTAGATGGTAGACATTTAATCTCCATATAATACTCTGGAATATTTTTAGTAGTATACACAAATCAAGGTTGAGATTTCCAAACTAATTATATATTTTTTATAATTTTAATTAAATTAATTAATTAAAAAGAAAATCATGAATAATTGTCATATAAATATAAATTCTGATTTTTTTACACATGTAATAATGATAAGCCATAATATTGTAAATTATTCATTATCATAACCATTTTCAAGATAATCATCATTCACGAACATGGATCTCATATTATATAGATTTTCAGTCCTTTTTATCCGAAAGCAAGGTCCACAAGAATGGCCCATCCATATTTATTGAGGAAAACAACAGACAACCTGATATTGTAATAAAGGATGAGTTTATATCAATGAATTTTATATTTACCTCTTTTTTCCTCTCCGCTATGGTAGCCCGCTCGGTCTCTTCCTCAGTTGCTCTCATTTCAGCCGCATAATTCACTCTATTTTTCCTCCTCCTTTTCACTGGTTTGTTTCTTGGATCACTGCTTAAGCTACCACTCACCTAAATTAACAAAAAGAAATTTAGATGGGATCCCATAAATAAAATAAGTACAGCACCACAATAATGGTTGTGCAGGTTGAGACAGATACAGCTTACCGCTGGCCAACTCGAGTTAATATCCACTCTATCTCCCAGCTTAGCTTTACGCCTAGGAATGGAAGCAGCAGTTTCTATGGCCTTCTCTTTCTCCTTGAAAGCTATTCTTGATGAAAGCACTCTGCAGAAGGCTCTTTAGAATCGATATTTGACATATATATGTTTTCAACTTATTGTCTCAAGATTAACAGTTAACAGAACAAAAAATATGGTCCTGTGCATTCTAAAGGCCCCTAGGGCGTTACTACCACACTTAATACATGAATAATGTTGTTGCATAAAGCCTGTTTTGAAAATTTAACAGAAAATGGATCTCGTCTTCCCGTACTAAATCCATAAGTCATCCAACAATTCATTTCCACGAAAATAAAGGCCGCCCTACTGTAAATTCAATGACGTTTACGAACAGCAAGGTGGAGTAGTAGTGATACCTATGTCAAAAATACCTCCAAAATTTGTTGAAGTGCATAGATTTTTTTATATATGATAAAAAATATAACAATAAATCATACAAAAACCAAATATCACATCAGGACCCCTATGCTAAAGGATATGAGAGGAATTTTAAAGTCCAGGAAACATCAACAAACATCATTAGACTGTTTATTATTCATACCCAAGAACTCTTTACTGATACCATTTTGAAACATTTTGATATTTTTTTATCTGAGATAACATACATTTAATTGTAATTTCTCATTATTGGAGATAACATACACATAATTGTTACTAGTGAATTGTAATTAGTGAATGGAGTTATGTATGGCAATCTCATATCTCATTATTATGATCAAGAGGGCATTTCACAAGTATATATATGAGTTCATTATTCTTCATTTGCATGAGACAGTTAACCAATGACAATGGACAATTACAACTAGGTATCAGTGTTCTTTAGTGCATGTTCACATCTCTTAGATTCATTATCAGACTATATTACATTGAATTATAGTTTCTCATAATTTTCTTTTTTTTTCTGGCATCAATACAGTTTAATAATTATATTCTCTCATAATTTTCTCTTTTTTTCTTGCATCAATACAGTTTAATAATTCTTTTCTCTGTCAATTTTCTTTCCTCTTTCCTAACAACTTTTGTTCATTACTTTTTAGCTAAATCCAATATGTGCAAGTTCAGCTCCAATTTCATACCCACAGGTTAAAACTTAAAACCCCTAAGGAAAAAATGGACCAAAAAGAATTAAAGATAGAATATGACCAAAGGGCAAAGCAAACAGGTATATGGCCTAGATTGACACTCCAACAGTCTGAAATCTACATGCTTTTAGCTTAATCCCAAATTTCTCACAGAGAACAAATGGGAACAAAAATCCCTGTGAACACAGAAATAAATATAAATGGAAAATGGATCCTACTCTGAAAAATGTCATGGCAGCATGTACCTTTCATTCAACAACAACTCCTTCTGTGCGCGATCGATAGCTCCAAATCTTTGATCATTTGCCCATTCTCTGGCGAAACTTTCATAGGTTGTTTCATGGGTTATACACTGAAATAAAATACCAAAGATAGATCAATATCCAGGAGAATCATCTCCTAAAGTTACTCACAACTAAGAGTCAACTGCATATATAACCATATAGATAGACAGTCTATAATCTTCACCATTCATAAATTACAAAATCCAGGCAACTCACGATTGAAGCGTCATCCAAGAGTTGTTTAAATGCCTTGACAGCAGATTTCCGATATTTTTTTCCATTTCGAATACGTGTACAACGTTCCTGCAAAACATTCGTAATTTAAAAAATCTATAGTGCATAGATTTTGTTTTGGGCCCAGATGCAACACTGGTTTCTATACAGATAGGAAAGCTGCCACAATCTGAAGAGTCATGAGAACTGGTACAGTGAATGGGTTGGGCATGACTGGGAACAACTCTGGGCCTGAGAGCTGAAATCTGCTGCCAATATGTAGGCAGCCACTGGTTAAATTTGATTGGTATTTATCCTTTTTTATTCTTATTTATTATAATAATAATTAAATAATAATATCAATAATAATGATGTTGGGACATTAAGGGATAGAGGTTTTGCATGTTTTTCCAAATTTCCAAATTGTAACACGGATGGCTTTTGGTAAGCTGGGATTTTTAAGTAATAATAATTGAATAATAATATCAATAATAATGATGTTGGGACATTAAGGGATAGAGGTTTTGCATGCTTTTCCAAATTTCCAAATTGTAAGGATTTTTAAGTAATGAAGCAAATTATGGAATGGTTTTTTATTATGTCAAAGGAGTAATATTGAAATTTGGGACGTTTAAGTTATTTTGGTCCTTTTTATTTATATAGGTTTGGATACATGTTTTAAAGTGTAAGGTTAGGAAGAAGAAATCTTCAATGGTAAAATGTTTTTTTTAAAGTAAAGTTGTTTATGTGGTGTTTAATGATAAATATAGTATTAACTTGGGATATATTATGGAAGAGGAATTGGGAGGAGGCCTAGCGAATACATCTTTTGAAAATTCAGTGAGGAGACAAATGGTCAGTTGATCATGGATTGTGACTATTCAAAATAGGTGTGACCGGAAGTGAAGTTACTAATAGGTTTGAAAAATGCTTAATAAGAAGATTATATTGAAGTAAGTTTGAGGAATTGGGCAAAGAATCCACAAATAAAGGTTTTTAAAGCTATTCCATTATTAGTGACCGGAGGATATGGTTGGCTAAGAACCTTCCATGCTTTGAAGAAAAACACTTTCCTCTAATAAAGTGTGCAGTCAATGGGATTAGCATCTTAAGTCATTTCCCATAGGATAAGGAAGAAAACTTAGTAAGGGTAGTGGTTCAAGCACAAATTCATAAGAGTTTTCCCTAAGCTTTCTTAGATGGGGCATCACAAAGAGATCTTAATGTATGTAGAGACAGGGATTCTATTCTTTACAAATAATCATTCCATTCATTTTAGAACAAGATTAGGGAGGGGTCAAATAATTATGCATAACTGATCCCACTAAAATTAGCTTTGTTTTTGGCAAATGAAATAGGAATTAATAGTTTGCAGGTATTTGGTGACTTCTAGGTTTTCATCAAATGGGTAAAATATGAACAAAGATGTCCCAATGTGTTTATAAATTCTATCTTGGAAGAGGCCAAAGGTTTGACAGCGTTTTCTAATCATATTTCTCTTCAACATGTGTAGATCGAGAAAATTATGGAAGGTAATAGTTTATCTAAAAGTGTAATTTGATGCAACCTAATACCTAAATGATAAAATAAAATAGGAATGGGTAATACTTTTCATGAATTAATAGTGGGAGCAAGAGATACTCATGTTTGAGGCCTTTCTTATATCTTTTAAAGCTTACTCTAACAATTTTCATCATATTGTTTTCTTTTATTTTTAGAAAATTAAAATCAAATATCCCACATTGAAAAAATATACATTCTCTGAGTGGATAGGTGGAGGTTTTTTTCTCTTCTTTCCCTTGGTTTACTAGTTTTGAGGACATTGATAAAGAGTAGTTTCATATTTGAATTTTTTTATTTTTTTTAATCTTTGGAAGGTTTTAAGTGATGACAGTTAGCAGAAAATGAAAATGAGTGAGAACCGTATGTGAAGATGTAATTTTGTAACTTTTCAAAGAAGTGATGAAATTACGATTTTTTTCACAAACCATAATAATAATTTAATATTAAAATGATAATTAACCTACACACCAAATTGGTATATAAGTTCTTTGTCTTTGGGACAAAAACACCCCATTAAAATCTACAAATTATTATTAAAATACAATTAATTCCTAAAATAGTTGAAATTTTCCATATAACCATCCCTATATACCCATATATATATATATATAAAGACATGATAGTAACCTCATGACCTAAAACTTTTTGATAATAAACCACTATGCAATATTAAAACTTGGCTGAGTTATTCTGTTACTGTGGATATAGATTTCACATTACTATATTGTATTGTGAAAGAATCCCGGTAATGACACTTCTTCGATACCCTCAAACAATTATCAAACAATTATTACTCTAGTTCAAGTTGCACACAAGTTATGATTACTGAAAATATAATCAGTTTTCCTTAATAATATAACCACTGTATTTATTATAAATATAAACAGAAATGAATATAATACATGGTATTTAAAAATTAACAAAACACATATAATACATATATTAAAAAGTCATAAAAATAAATATAAAAGATATTTTAAAAAACAAAAGAAACTGTCATAAACAATTTATAACTCCATGAGTAGGAGTGCCCATCAAACTTATACGCTGCTAACCAGTACCTCTTGTAACTGAACATTCAGTTTATCCACGACATTATGCCCCATGCTTATGAAAACTTGGGATGACGTACTTCAATGATCACTCTTCCACACCTCTTTTTACTCTTGCAGGCGCATGGACAACAATAATTTTATGTGGCACCTGATTATCCTTCCCTTTGAAAGTATTTAAAATACTTTGAAGTTGGGTCGACGGTGGTTTGTTTTTATTTTCTGTTCAAGGGACCATCTTTAATGGGAATAAAATAAACAAGTAAAGCAATAGTGGGGAGCTCAAGTTATAATATTTTTAAACGTATAGAGGAGGAATGACAGATGAGGGATGCTTTAGACAAACGAGAGCAATGGAACATAACATGTTATCTGCCACAGACAATCAACCAAAAGACTATACTATGTTCTCAGTTCGAGCCCAAAAGTGTTCATTTCAACTAGAGCATTAGACCGTAAAGTGTTTGAACCATACTCATCTCCCTAAGTAATCGAACAAAAAGGTTATATTATTTTCTCAATTTGACCTTAGAAGTGTTCAAGTAAATGCAGAGACCTTTATTTAAAGTGGTTCAAACTTATGTCGATTGCATATTTTGAGAATATTCTACAATCCGACGAATATAGGTGAGGTCAAACAATTCACCTTACCCGTATCAATCGGATTCCAAAATATTTTGGGAATCCACAATCTACATAAGGCTGCCCTTTAAGGAGGATATTTATGTTGAAAAACAATTTTTTTATTAAAAATATCATACAGGGGTTGCACATACATAAAAGCACTAGAGTACAAAGAACATTAATTGCCCCACTTCACTGTAAGAGTATTCTATTGCTCACTAAATTTTGTAAAAGTACATAGAAAACCTTCATTATATAGCAATGGAGGAGGCCCAATGTCAGTTAAAGTCAACAATGACAGATGGGCATATACAAATCCTTGGGAAAAGAAGCATTGGAAAAGCCAACTCTAACACTCAACCTTAAGCAAAACATAGGGAGTAAATGTAAAGAAAACTTGGGTCCTCACAATAAGGCCTAATAAAGTACCCAAGTAGAAACTCTCATAAGCATAGAAAAACAGAAAAAACCGTAGGAGAGAACTCCTCTCCACAAGAGAGAAAGATGTCAGATAAGCATGGAGTTGAAACTGTAGATCCCACAATGATCCAATAAATGGAAAGAACAAAGGCCCGCTCTAATCTAGAAGTAAGAAATGCTGAAGTACCAAAACTTTGAAGATAGGAGCCATGAAACCTCAATAAGGTTGGTTGATATTTGAAGTAGAAATGTCCAGAGACACAAAGGTAGAAAAATTTGTCAAATTCCCCAAAGAACCTTCAGAGAAAATAAGCGTTGGTAAAGAACCAAGACAAAGGCTTCAAATAGAAGTGGCAGCATCAACACAAAAAAAACAATGAGCCTGTTACCCACCACTTGTGGGTAGTATGCATAGGAGAAATTTTTTCTTCTAGATGGTCCTCAATTAGTAGCCAATAGCCCCTTGCAGCCCCTAGATAGCTCGATGTGCCATTTTCTCCGCCACCTGAGCAATCCATGTGATCCCTCGCCCATCTGTTATGAATTTATGTTTGAAGGTGGGCCTCCCGACCCCAAAGGTATGGCTTTTCATTGGTACAATCGAGTAATTTTTCTTACTTGTCATGGGCACTTTTGGGCATGGATTAGTGGGGGGATACGACGGAAAGAGTGGATTAGGTCAGTATTTCTGTCTCCATTGCCCGATTTTGTGGTTACCCTAGTATCCTAGTCTCGTGGGATCTCCTTTACTAGTCATTAGCTTTAGGGTTGGCACTACATAGGAAATCCTGATTTTGCTTGTGTGATCCCGCTTCCCGATACCACCTACATTACTCCCCTCCCACTCATTTTAGCCCCATTCATCTCTTTTCCCATCTGGGTCCACAAAGGGTTATCCTCCCCCTCCCCTTGTCCACACCTTGGTCGGGCCTAGAGCGATGCCTTGGAGGTTGATGCAGCTAAAAAGAAAAGAAAAAGCATAATTTGGCCATGTTATCGCTCAAACTAGCAGGGGACCTAAAGGGGATTCTTAAAGGGCCAAATGCTAGACCAAGGGCAACAAATGGAGACTTAGCCCATTGTCACCTCGGCTAAGGCTCCCTACTATTCACGGATTTGCACCAATGGGAGGAGACCCGGTATATATGGAGTCACAAATGAAAGATAAATCAACAAGTGGACATAAAGTGACCCAAATAATCCCTTTCCAAAAGAGGGTCAAGAATGGAGTTAGCTTGCTTTCTAAGCAAGGTACAATGTCTTCTAGGAGAAATGTGGGGATTTGAGGCTTAGGTTATAGAATATGACTTGTGAAAGAGTTTCCCAATCCCTAAAATCCTTATTGAAATTGGTATCCCAGATGGTTATTGAAGAATTGTCTTTTCAAAGGAATGGGACCACATGGGACCATGTGGACCTAGCCTAGGTTAAGGAGCAAGAATATAGCAACAAATGATATTCTTAACCCAGACAAGGAGGGGGAAAAGATCAAATAAAGAATGTTTACTTAAAGGTGTCAAATTGATCCTATGAGGCACTAGCCTTGAGGATACCAGGACAAAGTTTGATCTCGGAGCTAGGGCTTGAGTTTTCTCACAACTCCACTGTCGAAATGGCTTCAAAATTGGAGGAGGCCTAGAGGACACACCATCACAAGAGAGGCTAGGAGATCAAACTTTTTGGAGGGCTATTTTGTCGGAAAAATGATGCCCTAGGTGACACAACTTGGCTAGACCTAGAAAAAGGTGAAAAGGAGTTGATTTTTTGAGTAACCACCTCTTGGTAGATCGATGTCTTAGTCTTGGGAGAATGGAGTCTAGGATAAATATGAATGAGGATCTTGTTTCTTAGTCAAGGAGACCTTAAGACTACCTCGCTAGCCTTCTAGGGCAAAGGGAAGCAACCTTACAAGTTTTATACTTCGACTCCCAAAAAGTGATGGCTTATCAAGATGAATTCAATGATAGAATTATCCCTACGAAATTTCATTCAAAATTACATGGCCCATACATTGAGAGATGCTATATAGAGACAAAATTCCACAATTTAAGCAGTGAATGCATGCAGCAATTAGCCCTAAAAATAGTGAAATTCCCAATCCAATGTCTATGACAAAGTAAAACAAGAATAGCATTAAAATCATGTACTTACATGTAATAGAACATTTCCAACCATCCAAAAATTGACAATGGAGAAGCTCCAAGATAAGAAAAACCAAATCCAAACATCAAAATTCATCCATAAATCTCCCATTCATCCTCCAAGAAAAAGTGCAAAATTCTCAAGAGAGAGAAGAGATCCAATCCAAAGTGATGATGAGCAAATGAACTCATATCACTTGTATTTATACACTAATTAGGAGTTTGAATTAGTCTCCTAGGCCTTCATAAGCGCCAAGAATAAAATAGTGTGCTAATAACCTAACTTTTGGTGACAAGCCCACCAAACTATCTCACAAATGAAATAATAAGCCCCTTAAGAAGTCAGATGATAAATAATACAAGTCGTAGGGCCCTTCAAGAGGCCTGATGAGGTACAGAGGTGCCATAATGAAGAATAGGACCCTCAAAAGTGATGGACAAGGGGTTGGCCTCTTGTTCTCCAAACAATAAACCTGTGGTGCTCCCAATGGGTGTGGAAACAAGAATAACCTCATGGGTCTCCAAATGAGTCAAAGATGGATGTAGATCATCTATAAAGGCTTTGATGATGGTGTAGGTGGTGCCACATCATCCTACAAGTACTGGGTCAGCTTCCAAGTGCATGATACATCTGTGGGGCCGACTCGGGAAAGGTGAACCAGGTGCATCTTCCTCGTCCAATAGGTGAATCTCAAGCAATCTCTAAACATCCTTGGGGATCCATGGAATGTTGTCTACTGTTGTCGAGGCCCATGCCTCTCAACACACACCCTACATGTGCCAATGTAGCCCTCTGGAGGATTAGGACGCCATGTAGGGAGACCAAACCCAAGATGGAGACCATATGCAATCTTGTATAAGATCCAATGTGTCCCCTAGCCTTCCAGTACAACAAGTCGTTAGAGAAATTGAGTAAATGAGCTTACCAACCATGAACCACAGGTGGGGACTTCATAATGGCCTATCCTTCCATAATGGGCTTCGGGATGTGCCAATGTCTCCCAAACTCCAAGTGGGGTTAACCAAGTATCCTATTAGGTGGTTTCTACTTCTAAAGAGGATAATATGTTCAAGTTACATCCTTTAAAAGGTGGTGGTATGTGATAGATAGGTGAATGAAGTAGGGGATGAGAAGGGGCAGCCCTGGGCGCCACACTGGGGTGCAAGTGTAGCTAATAAAAGGGAAGTCCACACTTGGGTTTATAATGTATAGGAGGGAGCAATTGTGGTACATGAGGTGCCCCAACCTTGATTTTTTCACCCTTCTTTATATGTCTTTTTCTTTTTTATGGTTTTTGTTTGATTAACTGCTTAGGGCTCAATCAATAGCAGTGAATACCCCCTTTTAGGTTAGGGCGATGCATTTCCCACCAGGCATTGGGACAATCATGGGTTCCTATATGATGAAGGAGGCTCATAGAACCTGTAGGAACTAGGGCGATGGCCATGATGATTGGGTAGAGCTCATGTATTGGCTTTTGCCCATGTGCTAAATGTGTTTGTCCCGACCAGCTTTTGCATTTTGTGGTACATTTTCCTATTGACTGTTGCCAGATATGCTTTTACTTTTCTTTTTAGCTGCATCAACCTCCGGAGCATCATTCTAGGCCTGACCCAAGGTGTGGGTGAGGGGAAGGTGTGAGCTAGCCCTATGTGGACCCAGTGGAGGAATGTGGACCCAGGTGGGAGAAATAATGAATGGAGAAGTAATGAGTGGAAAGGGGGTAATATATGCGGATAAGGGAGCGGAACCACACAGCCAAAATTAGGGTTTCCCGTGAAATACCATCCCTAAAGCCACATGGTCAGTAAAAGAGATACCACGGGACTAGAATCCAAGGTTAATATCGAAAAGGGGTCTAGGGGACAAGAGCACAGACCTATCCCATTCTTTCTACTGAATCCCCCCATTAATCCATGCGAAGAAGTGTCCATGATAAGCAAACTACAATATTCAATTACCTAATGACCAGGCATACCTTTAGGTTCGGGAGGCCCACCTTCAAACATACGATCAAGGCAAGATGGGTGAGGAACCACATGGTTGGCTCAGGTGGCGGAGAACTAGCACAATGAGCTAGTTGGTGGCTGCAAGGGGCTACTGGCTACCAATTGAGGACCACCTAGGAGAAAAAAAAAATCTCCTAGGGATATCACCCACAAAATGGTGGGTAACATCTAGCTCTAACTAGGATGTGATCTCTCGAAGAAGTGGATGAAGCTACTTGAACAGGAGGTCACGAGAACTCCAACAATATCTTGGTTACCGTAGACCTATTACCTGCACATATAATAGATGAAGAACACGAGGCACCATGCTTTCGCTGCGTCTCATGATCACACATGCTACATGTTAGGCCATAAAATCAACAGAAGAACAAAATATGCAAAGATGCATCTATCTACCATGAGAAATATCATATGACATTAATTCAAATGGAAAAAATTCATCATGCAATGCCTCCTACTCTACCATGAATATGATACAATGTCAAGTCTCAAGGAAAGAGGTGATACGACTTAATTTAACTAGCTAGGGCCAATGTTCCTCGTTAAGTTTGGCAATGTAGTAATAATCCTCTCCAACCTTTCCATGAATCCTAACAGGTATTGGATCTCTATCAACCAAGACTAAACTCCCACCCTTATATTCTTTTTTAGGCTTCCACCTTTTGCTCGTTTTAAAGATTGGTTGCTTAAGGATGTGGACTTGTTGAGTCAGCAGAATAGGAGAAGGCTTCACGATTTCACATGTTTCGTAGTAAGGTCCAAGTTTGATCACATGAGGTAAGTAGGTAGGTTCCCTATAAGGATAAAAGGGGTGCCATCAGTTCACGGAATGGTGGCATATGATAAGTCCATTTGAACATGGCCCCCAACAGTAGCCTCCCATTTCCTTGATAATAGCATCCCCCACACATCAGGAATATCAATGACAATAACATCCATGAGGAGGGTGATATTAGGATTCCTAGCTAAAGAAACATTAAGGTCCTTGATGAGACCTTCCACTTCCACAGGTTTGGAATTAAAACCATACACCTTCTTGTACAGTCGAGTGATGCTAAGACCAAATTGCTTCATAACGGTTAAAGACATGATATTTGCGGAATTCCCTAAGTCCAACATACAATTGTGTAAGAAGATGTCATTGATATCCAAAGTAAGCAAGAAAGGTTCATGCCCAGGGTTTCGGTCAGGAATATGAATGTTTTGCAATTCTTCAAGTAGTTCTTCTTCCTGGATTCCCAAGGACTTCTTAATTTGTTGTTGTTGCTCGGGAAGCTTATCAATCTCTTTCAAAGGAACAAGTATAGTCATTCTTCCTACGGCAACTCCTATGTCAATGTCAAGTTTAACTTCTTTCCCCTTTTCCTTCTTGATGTTTTCCTTTCTTAGAGGAACCTTTTTCTGATTGGCTTTTTTTGGGGGATCCTTCTTTAGAGGAATTTTTGGGAGAGATTCTTTGGGAGGGGATTGCTTAGGTAATGTATCTTCTTTAGATGGTTCCTTAGAAATAGCGGGGTCTTTGTTATTTTCTTTTCACGAGTATTGGACCCCTTTGAACCTTCCCTTGCTATCAAAGTTAAGGATGGATTCTTCCTTTTCCTCTTTAAGGGTGACCTCACTAATGGGAGGATGTGTATATGACCTCCCCAACAAAATGTTGAAAATATCAAATTGCACAAGGTTGGCCTACCCTTCAGTTTGTTCATCCTCGGTCTCTTCCCCTTCACTCTCCTCATCCTCGAATGAAGAGCTTGGCTCAACAACATTAGTTGGAGCAAAAGTGTTTGGGATTTGAGAAGAGCTTGGCCTATCTTCTTGAGTTTGATTTTTTGGAAAAGGCCTTCCTTTCGAGATATAACTAGAATTTTGGGCCCTTTCCAAGGTGGTGATTTTGTTCATGATAAGCTTGTCACATGCATTGGCTTCTTTGGTAAAAAAAGGAGAGTTTCCTCATGTTGATCTTTGGATTTCTCCTTCTTGACCTCAACTCTAGCTCTAGGGTGGTCATTGATATCAACCTTCGAGATTCGTATGTTCTCTTCAACTTCCATTGCTATCTCTTTAGCTTCAACCAAAGTGGAAGGTTTCTTATCCCTTAACACATAGGTGAAGTGACCACCCACTGCTTTTATGAACTTATCAAGAATATTGGCTTTAGATGGCTTCAAATGATCAAGTATATCTTTGAATACCCTATCAAATTCTTGAATGAATTATCGCACATCCCCCTTTCCCTTGGTTAGTTGGTAGAATTTTTCAATATTGAAGGTCCCTTGGGCATTGCATGACCACCTCTTCATGAATAGGTCTTCAAATTCATCGGAGTCTTGTATGCATGTAGGGGGAAGGCTAAGGTACCAATCTCTTGCTTGTCCCTCAAGTCATAAGTCAAAAAGCATCACGAGCCTATCTTCATCAAAAATCATCCTGGGGGACATTTTCCAATAGAATTCTTCAATAAATCCATGTTCAGTCCAAGTAGTTTCCCCTTTGAATTTGGGTAACCATCGATTATATTTTTTAGGTAGGGGTTTGGGATCATCACTCAATTTCAAAGGGGCAAAGACACTAACCAAGTGTCTTTCACCCTTGGTCATATTGGGTTGATCTTGTTTTGGGTCAATGTTAGAACTAGATTGCATCTTTGGAGATGGATCATTGACCTCCTCAAATATAGTGAAAAGAGTGGTTCCAACAGGTGATGGAGTTCGCTTTCCCCTTTTTGCAGCATACCTAGTTAAAGTAGGAATGTTGTCGCCTTCAAGTAAGCTAGGGATTTAGATAATGAGTGAAGTTGTGAGAGGAATGCTTTATAGATGTTGTCAATAAATCAATTTCTCAATGATTCACTAGAGAGGCAAACCTGCTTCCTCCCCAACGACGACGCCAAAATGTTACCGCTCAAACTAGCAGGGGACCTAAAGGGGATTCCTAAAGCGCCAAATGATAGACCAAGGGCAACAAATGGAGACTTAGCCCACTATCACCTTGGCTAAGGCTCCCTACTATTTACGAAATTTCACCGATGGGAGGAGACCCAGTATATATGGAGTCACAAATGAAGGATAAATCAACAAGTGGATATAAAGTGACCAAAATAATCCCTTTCCAGAAGAGGGACAAGAATGGATCTAGCTTGCTTTATAAGCAAGGTACAATGTCTTCTAGGAGAAGGATGTGGGGATTTGAGGGTTAGGTTTATCGAATATGACTTGTGAAAGAGTTCCCCAATCCCTAAATGATCCGAATTGGATCCTCAAACAATTCCATGATCATTAAGAATGAATGACAGACTTCAAGAAATCTTATAGCTATCAGAAATAACCTCTGAATAATGGCAATTTGCAGCCAACACGGAGTAACGAGGACCTTCGGTCAAAGCGCACTGACCGTCGGCCCATGGAGACCGCGCATGGCGCAAAAATGGCAATTGGGAAGCTCAAATCTGAAAATGGAGGCTGTTAATCGCGTATTGCTGGGAAAAACCCCTCGAGAAGGAAAGGCCCCGAGCGCTCGATCACAAGGGAAACCAAAAAACCGTGGGAAAGCGCTAAAACTGACAAGGCGGGTCCCGCGCTTAAAACCGGTGGAATGTCGGAGGCATTTCGGGTGGTAAGCAGGTTTGGCCGAGGACCCAGCGATTCCATACACCGAGTGACGCGTGTCCGGCGGGGAGAGAGAAAAACCGCTTACATCGCGGACTAACGGTCGAGCAAATCAACCGCGCGATATAAGCAAAGACCGTAGGATCTGGGGGGTTCCAGATCGACGACGAAGGTTCAACCGGATAGATGACCGGACCCGAGGGAGAAATAAACTGCGGTGCATAAGACTTGAAGTCCGATTTGACCAATGAATCGACAGAAGGATCCGTTTCACAGGCATCTGGAAAATAACGGAAGAAACAACTGTTTAGGAAGAACTAACACTCAGTTCGCAAAGAGATAGGTGGCCACCTCTCTACGAAGCGTTACACAGCGATGATGATGTAGGGCAGAGGAGTCCCAGTGAGCAGAGGCAGGCGATCCAGAAAGCCAGGAAGACGAAACCAACAGTGGAAGGATCCAACTGGCTTTAAAGCCACGAAGATGATAGAGACAAAAAGAGACAGTGAGATAGAGAAGCAGTGAAGTAGCCGAAGGCCGAGAGACACAGAAAGAGAGGCAAAATTGCAGAGGACAGAGAAGTCGAGCTGACCATCAGAGTAAGAACAGCATCGAGCAGACAGAGACCAATTGAGGTCGAAATTCAGTAAGTGGAGTCTGTGAACTCTAAGGACTTGGGATTTCCAAGTGCCCTCCTATTGATTATCCTTTGTCGAGTGAGACTCAGATTGAGCTCCTTATTGTAAGACTCTGCTTTAAAGACATAATAAAAAGGCCACCACTGAAGGCTGGACCAGGAGACGTAGCCCATTACTGTGATCTCTTACTGTTTCAAGTGTCTGTGTATTTTGCAATCTTATCGATCCATTGCCTAAGATAACATAGACACACACACCAGCGCATGAGTCTGTAATACCTTCATTAATTTCCTGAGGTCACCTAGGGGTGATTTTAGATCACTAAAATCCTTATTGAAATTGGTATCCCAAATGGTTATTGAAGAATTATCTTTTCAAAGGAACGGGACCACACGCGACCAAGTGGACCTAGCCTGGGTTAAGGGGCAAGAATTTAGCAACAAATAATGTTCTTAACCCAGACAAAGAGGGGGAAATGATCAAAGAAAGAATTTTTGCTTAAAGGTGTCAAATTGATCCTATGAGGCACTAGCCTTGGGGATACCAAGGCAAAGTTTGATCTCGGAGAGAGGGCTTGAGTTTTCTCACAACTCCATCGTCGGAATGGCTTCAAAATTGGAGGAGGCCTAAAGGTCACACCAGCGCAAGAGAGCCTAGGAGACCTCAACAACAGGAAAATTATAAGAGAGACTTGAGAGTCATTTGGAGGCACACCGGGCAAATACTCAATACCCTGACGGAAATCGATTCTCAAGGAGAAGGAGTTCAATTTCATAGGGAGAGTTGCAGGGTGAAGGAAGAGGAGGGCATCAACAGTAGTCAATGACTGAGGAGGAGGTGACGCAAGGCATTCGAGAGACAGCGCAGAGGGAAGAGCAAGGAGACAACACCATTGGAGACGCAGTCCTCACGCAAGTTGACGCAGACTGACACAGAGAGACACAGAAGTGACGCAGAGGTGGGTGAAGGGTCTCTAGGGTGTCAAAACTTCTCCAGGAGGAGGAGAAACTTTGTCTCAGGTGTTTTTTCTTAGAAGTGTCTCAGTTTTTCTGTGGAATCATTCCTTGTAAAGCGATTGTTGCTGAAGATTAATAAAACCATCATCTGTTGCACCAGTTTTCCCGCAATGGGTTTTTACGGGGACAATTGTCCAAAAACAACTGTTTTGATATGTTCGATTCTTGTGCTTGTATATCACTGTTATTTTCTTTATGTAATTATGTGATAACTGCAACATAATTTATTTTAATGTTTACTTAAGGGCTTTGTAAATAACTTATTGTGAGAGATAAGTAGGTGAAATAAATCAGTTACTGCAGTAGAATTTCGTGTTAGAAATTTTCACATGGTATCAGAGGCAGGTTTCAGGCAACAGGATTGAAGAATCTGCTATGAGTCAGGAGCATGATGTCGAGGCATAAACTAAGAGGGACTCACGCAGATCTCCACAGAAATAAGAGAGCACGAAGAACATGGATCATGATTATTCTTTGTTAGCTTCCAGACTAAAAGAAGAAGTCACTTGCCTAGTGAGTTCTGCCTCCTCTAAGGTTTGGTATATAGATAGTGGAGCTTCCTGGCATATGACAGGAACGCGAAAATGTTTTTCGAATTATCAAGAAGAAAGGATGAACTTTCAGATCACCATGGGAAATAAGGCAAAGTGTACCCCCGTAGGAAGAGGTATTGTATTCTTTCAAACAGAAGCAGGGGATCGGCTTCGAGCAACCAATGTGTTGCATGTGCTAGGATTGGGGATGAAATTACTCTCTGTATCTCAACTTCGAAACAAGGGCTATGATGTTTTCTTCATTAAGGAGAAAGTATACGTCAAACACCCGAGTTGGAAAAAGAAGGCACAAATTGGAATCAGAAGTAACAAGTTGTATAGATTACAGCTAGAATCTCCAATGGCACTGATAGGCAGCAGTGGGGATAAATATTTGAATGAACTATGGCACAAGAGGATGGGACACTTACACCATGGGGCTCTGAGAATTCTCGGGAAAATAGTATCAGGAGTTCCAAAATTAAGTACCGAACGAGATGATGTATGCAGAGGATGCGCACTAGGCAAGTACGCCAAGGCAACATTTTCCAGAAGCAACAATATGGCTAAGAGTGTTCTGGGATTGATACACTCAGATATTTGTGGACCCATGTCCACAAAAGCTCTTAGTGGTGCCGAATATTTCGTTATCTTCATTGATGATCGTTCCAGAAAGACTTGGATCTACTTTCTGAAAACCAAGGATGAGGTTTTTGGTCGATTCAAAGAGTTCAAGGCTCTAGTTGATAATTTGACGGGAAAGAAGATAAAGATATTGTGCTCAGACAATGGTGGAGAATACATCAACAAGGACTTCACTGATTTTTGCACAAGGGAAGACATCAAAAGGGAGTGGACAACCCCCCATAATCCGGAGCAGAATGGAGTAGCAAAAAGGAAGAACCGGACTATTGTTGAAGCAACCAGGGCAATGTTGTATGATCAAGATATGCCCAAGTTTCTATGGGCAGAAGCATTCAACACGGTAGTGTATATCCAGAACAGGACTCCTCACAGGGCATTAAGTAAGATTACTCAGGAGAGTGTCTTTACTGGTATGAAGCTTGAGGTGAATCATTTCAAGATATTTGGGAGTTTGGCATACTGCCATGTACTCGAAGAGAAGAGGAAGACATTGGATCAGACTGCGGAGAAAGGATATCTTGTGGAATATAGCAAGAATGCTAAGGCATATAGAGTCTATCTTTCGAAGAATAGGATTTTGACGGGACGTAAAGTTCATGGAGAACAGAGCCTTCAAAAAATCCTGAGAAATGCCTTTTGAAGAGCAGTCAAAGGATGATCCGTTGGTACAACCACTTCGACCAGCAGAAACTAGCGCTAGTATTTCTCCTAAAGACAAAACTCCAGAGGTGGAGCCTCAGGAAGAGGAGGAGCAGATAGATATACCCACTACCAGTGGTAGAATGAGCCGGGAACTTCGACAGATACTACGAGATGCAGAGGATTTTATCGGGGCGCCAAGAAACAAGAAAAGGGAGCGTAGACAGCCAGATAGATACCAAGCCTTGGTGGCTCAGGTTGGAGAACCCTCCAGTTTTCAGGAGGTCGTTCAGCATCAAGTATGGGTAGATGCTATGGTGGAGGAATACAGTTCCATAATGGTCAATGATGTCTGGGAAGTGGTACCTAGGCCTCAGGACAGGTCAGTTGTAGGGTCGAGATGGCTCTACAAAGTCAAATACGCTACAGATGGCAGTGTAGAAAAATACAAAGCCAGGTTTGTGGCTAAGGGGTTTGCTCAGAAGGAAGGGATAGGCTACGAAGAAACCTTCGCCCCAGTAGCCAGGTATACTTCTATTAGATCCGTGATATCCCTTGCAACTCAAATGGGGTGGGAGATTCACCAGATGGATGTCAAGACGACGTTCTTGAATGGGGTGATAGAAGAAGAAGTATACATTGAACAACTAGAGGGTTTTGAGACACATGAGAAGGAATCTCATGTATGCAGATTGAAGAAATATTTGTATGGGCTTAAATAGGCACCTAGAGCATGGTACGGTCGAATTGATGGCTACTTGCAGAAGATGGGATTCGTCAAGAGTGACGTAAATCCTAATCTCTACTATCTGGTTGTAGAGAATGAGCCTCTAATCCTAGTTTTATATGTGGATGATCTCTTTCTGACGTGATCATCTAGGCTCATCAAAGATTGCAAGGAGAACCTAGACATAGAATTCAACATGAAGGATTTGGGACGGATGCATTATTTTATGGGGTTGTAAGTTTGGCAGCAGAAGGGTGAAATTTTCCTTGGGAAAGGGAGATACGCTACAGAGATTTTGAAAAGGTTCAGAATGCAGGATTGTAGACCTATGGCTACTCCAATGATCACCAACTGGAAGAAGATTGATGTATCCGAAGATAAAGAAGTTGATCCCACCTTGTACAGGCAGCTCATAGGGTCCCTGATGTATCTGGTCAATACCAGGCTGGACATTTGTTACACTGTCAACACCCTCTGTAAGTTCATGGTAAAACCAAAGAGGGTGCACTTGGCAGCAGCCAAGCATGTTCTCAGATATATACGAGCAGTCAAGCATGGACTAATGTACACCCAAGGAAATGACATAAGTTTGAGTGGGTTCACTGACGCAGATTGGGCTGGAAGTTCAGTAGATCGGAAAAGTACCATTGGGTACTGTTTCAGCATTGGATCAAGAATGACCTCCTGGTGTAGTAGGAAACAGAAATTTGTGGCTCTGAGCTTAGCTGAAGTTGAATATATGGCAGCTAGCACAACTTCATGTGAATCCGTATGGCTTAGGAAATTTCTTGTGAATATATTCAGGAGAAATATGGAAGCGACCATTATTTTGTGTGATAATCAGAGTTGCATCAAGCTCTTTGAGAATCCAGTCTTTCATGATCAGTCGAAGCACATTGATATCAGGTGTCGCTTTATCGGTGACTGTGTCCAAGGAGGGGCAGTACAGTTGAGGTACACCCCAATAGTAGAACTAGTGGCAGACATTCTCACCAAGGCCCTAGGAAGAACAAAATTTGTTTACCTCAGGGAGAAGATGGGGATGGTGAAAAATCCGTTTCAGTAGCAGAAGAGGATAGTATAAGGAGTTGCAGTGCAGCAATTAGTAGTGATAGTGCTATGGGCAGCGTGATGCAGCATATTCAGAGGCAGCTGCAGTACAGATGTAGCAGTGACAGTTACAGTGTCATGGGCAACAGTACAGGCTGCATCAGCACATTGGATGAGGGGCAGTTGGCCGAGCATCAACAGCGTAGAGGACTGATGTCATGGATCAGTGTGATGCTTCTGTTAGGAAGTATTGCTAGAGCACATTCCTCGCTAAAAGGGTTTGTTGATTTTGGGTAGCATCGGATGTGCTCTAGCTCAAAAAATTTGTGGAGGGGCTAGAACACATGAGATCTCCAAGACCCATAAACCGTCTGGAGAAATTCCACCCAGATGAGGAGTTATTAAAATAGTTAATATTTTTAATGGGTTCCTAGTCTAAACTTAGGAAAATAAAAATATTAATGGGTATTAATAAAGATATGGGTGAAAAGCTTCTAAAAGACGAGGATCAACTCTATTTTAATCTTAGCCATTGATTAGAGACTTAATCTTGGTCATTGATTCATCAACATGAAAAGTATAAGAGAAGACTTGAGAGTCATTTGGAGACGCATCGGGCAAATACTCAGTACCCCAAGGGAAATCGATTCTCAAGGAGAAAGAGTTCGATTTCAGAGGGAGAGTTGCAAGGTGAAGGAAGAGGAGGGCATCAATAGCAGTCAGTGACTGAGGAGGAGGTGACACAGGGCATTTGAGAGACAACGCAGAGGGAAGACCAAGGAGACAATACCATTATAGACCCAGTCCTCACGCAGGCTGACGCAGAGTGACGCAGAAGTGACACAGAGGTGGGTGAAGGGTCTCCAGGGTGTCAAAACTTCTCTAGGAGGAGGAGAAACTTTGTCTCAGGTGTTTTCTCTCAGAAGTGTCTCAGTTTTTATGTGGAATCATTCCTTGTAAAGAAATTGTTGCTAAAGACTAATAAAACCCTCATCTGCTACACCGGTTTTCCCACATTGGGTTTTTCCGGGGATAATTGTCCAAAAACAATTGTGTTGATGTGTTTGATTATTGTGCTTGTATATCACTGTTATTTTCTATATGTAATTATGTGATAACTACAGTAGAATTTATTTTAATGTTTACTGAAGTGTTTCGTAAATAACTTATTGTGAGAGATAAGTAGGTGAAATAAATCAGTTACTGCAGTAGAATTTCATGTTAGAAATTTTCACATAAACGACATTTTCAGGGAAAATGGAGAGACCGAAAAAGTGTCAAAATCAATTTCACATATTCTTCTTCGACCTCTTCGAGAAGATCTTTGAAATGAGGTATTATGATAGCCAAAAAAAGATCGTATGCCAAAGTTATGACCTCGGGAATTTGGAGATCCAAATTATTCATTTATACAAACACTTTGTGTACATAGTACCTGTAGGTCATAAATACATATATGTTTACTAATTCAATTAGCTCACCATAGAATCATCAAGAATGATTGCTTCCCTTTATTACTCGCTGCAACAACACCCATTAGCCCATGTATTCATATGACCATTCAATAACTTATTAAACCATAAGCAAGATCCATAACAAGAGCACACTATACAACAAGAGTATGCCATGCTTATAACCAACATGTAACCAGTATGCATTCAAGACAAACCAATCATAAAATCAACACAATAACCAATACATGTGTCCATTGATCTCAAAAGGAAATAACACATAATAACTTAGGCATAAAGCCAACCAAGTCAGGGACTTCCACGTACCACCCGACCATAGATTGGTCTGAACCAAATCTTTCTTTCAGCCAATCACCCCCATGCCATATTCCAAGCATGAATGTGGGATCACAAGAGATAAACCTAAACAAAACCAACCAAGGAATCGAGAGGCTAAACCATCTTTATCCTTAACCACAATGATTTCACCTCAACTGGTCCAGAATTCACTGACACCAAAGCAAGTTTGGATTCTTTCCAATTTTCTTCACAATATCTAGAGGAATTTTCTTGTCTCCACCCATCTGTCAAGATTTCCAAGAGAAACGTCATCTCCACCTTCGACCCTTGAGAATTTTCTTGATACCACGTCAACTAGGATCCAAAATCTACCAACCATCCGAAGCTTAACCAAAACAGGGAACCCACTACATCATGGCTATCCAGGAAATGGCAAAGGCAAGGCTGAAACCACTGTCAATCCTGGCAATCCCATGCCAATGACAGCAAGTGACCAAATAGCCAAATGCATGTACTGTGCATTCAAATCTCAACAAGGAAATCACACATGCAACCTGTTACTTGCAATGTTTTCCTGTTGTAGTTGTTTTTCCAGCGTTCTTCTTCGCTGCCCATGAATTTCTTTGCTTGCTTCTATCCAAGTGCTCTATCTCTCTCCCAAGTCCAAGTGAGAATGCCTCTATCTACAAGTGAATGTTCTATCTCCAAGTGATTGCTAGAATGCTCCAAGAGTAGCTAAGAGTGTCCAAAGAGTGTGTAAGAGAGTGTTAGAATGTTCTCCCTCTCCTTTTATTTCCTTTTTTCCCTTTTCCTTCATTTTCTTTCATTTTCCATTGCATGCATATTCTTGTCTCTTCATCTTCATTTTCTCCTATTTTCCTTTATTTCTTTAATTAATTACCATTTATTGTCCTTTGCTTTTTATCAATGCCAATGCCAATTTCTATAGGCAATCATTTAACCACAACTAATGCCCACTATAATGTTTTCCCCTCCATTCAGCTTGGAATATGTGTCTCATGACCTTGGTTTTATTTATTTCCATGGAAAATAAACCCGAGGTTGTTACAATTGATACTTGTAGTATGAGACATGCATTTCTGCATTGGCTAGGTGTCAAGCATACAGGGATCATCTGAAACCCCCTTACAAAACTTGTTGAACTTCTTGAGTAAGTTGTCCTTATGATTTAGCCTAAGTCTAACTTAGGAAAAACACATTAATTAAGTTAACTAATCAATGTTGGCTACTAAGCTAGTAAAACTACGAAAATGTAATTTTAATTACATTAGCGAATTTGTTTCAATCTCAACCATTGATCTAAAGTTGGTTAGGATTTAATTTTAGTCATCTATCACTTTAGATATTAGAGTTAGAGATATAGCTCAATAAAAAATTATAACAACAAGCATAAGGAGAGGAGAAAGACACAATTGACAGAGATTTGAGAGATTGATTTTCTCAGTGAGTGTGATACTCAAGGCTGAAGAAAAGAAAGTGTTGTGGAAGTGAAAGAGAAATTATGGAGAAAGAGATTAAGTGGAGGTCAAGACCATACCAATTTCTAAGCGCTAGTTAATAGGGAAATGAGGGGCAAGGGCGATGATAGCTCACATACACCATGCAAGGAGAGCTAAAGGCCACATGGGTGACATGGGTTTTGTAGCAACAAGTCCAAATGTATGAAGGATAAATTGTGCATGGAACATACATCTAGCAAAGGTGCCGATTGGGGTCTCTTAGGGGTAGATTTGCTAGGTTTTATTTTGTTGTAAATTTCCTATAATTTATGTGGGCCAATTTTCTAGTAAGGGAGCACTCACTGTGATGAGAATAAAAAATAAATATTAGTTGGAGGGATTTCCTGTGTGACTGGTTTCTTGTTTTTTCTTCCACTATTTAATTTTCAGAGTTAAAAATTCAAATGTGTTTTATTCAATAATTGCATAAATAATTTTTCTAGGTTATAAAAATTACTAGGAATTAAAATCAGATATAGAATTTTGAAATTAACATCATATCAAAGCATCAACTCTAAAAATGGGAATTCATAATTCATGTCAGTTTACAATAGATATAAATATCCAATAGAAGATTTTTTAAGTAAAACTTATGATTTGGGAGATGGTCACAATCGGGTTAAGATTTGAAGATAGGTTGGAGAGTGCATCAAACTTTATTCCTTGGAAGACGAGGATTACATTGATCCGGATGAAGAATGGTTTATGGGAGTTTGCTATCACCAAACTCAACCCACCTACAAACGCTACAAAATTGTTAATCCACAATCAGAAATATGTGAAAATCAAGAGGATAATCTTGGATGCTGTGAAGGATATTCTTCACCTATCTAAGAAAAACACAACAAGGTAAATGTGGGAGGCTCTAAAGATGCTTTATCAGAGAGATAACACAAACATGAAGATGGTATTAAGAGAGAAAATTAGGAACACAAAGATGACCATATCAAATATCGTGACCAATTATCTCACCAGGATCACTCAGGTATGTGATGATTTAGCAGTATTTAGGGAGATTGTGACAAACAAGGATATGGTAAGGAAGGCCCTAAATGGATTCACCAAGCTAGTGCTCCTTTCATCAAGGGCATCATTGCATGAGAGCATATTGTTGATTGGGAAAAGCTATGGGATGCTTTCGTCCAAGAGGAGATATGGAAGTAATGTCAAGGAGGCCAATACCACAGTGTTATGAAACCAGCTCAAGAAAAGATAGAAAAGATAGATCAACGCCTTAGAATTCAGTCTCTTCGAGGGGGCAACCTCCTTTACATTACATAAATGAACAATTCTTTGATGATACAAATGACAAAACCTCCTTTCTATATATAGGAGTCTAAGGAGTCACAATATAATCCAGCCGACCTAACAATAATAATATAAAGCCACAAAAATAACAATAGAGGGATTCTATGGGGCACAGAAATAACAACATGGGGGTATTAGGGGCACAACAATATAAATAAGGGGTATAACTACAATAGTAATGGGGTAATCACTAGTATTATAGGGACCCAACATGCCCCTCTCCTTCAAAAAAGTGTTGTCCTCAACACTTGAGTAGTTCTGGATACTTCTGCATAAAATTCTCATCCTCCCATGTGGAATCTTCAGCGGATAAGTTCTTCCACTTGATAAGATACTCTGAAATTGACCGATTTCGTAGCTGTCGAGTTCTTGTTTCTGTGACTGCTTCTGGTTCCAATATAATTTTTCCTTCCTCATCAAGTTCTGGCAATTTTGTTTGCACTGGGAGCTTGTCGCCTATAACCTTCTTTAAACATGAAACATGGAAAACTGGGTGCAATCGAGAAGCTGTAGGAAGCTCCAATTTGTATGCCATAGTACCAATCTTTTGCAACACCTTGTACGGACCATAATACTTTGGTGATAATTTATTATCCTTTTTAGCTTGCTTTAAGGACATTTGCTTATATGGTTATAGCCGTAGGAATACCCAATCACCTACATCAAAACTTCTTTCACTGCGATGTTGATCTGCCTGTTGTTTCATTCTATTTTGTGCCAACACGAGGTTATCCTTTAAGAGTTGGAGGACTTGTTGTTGATGTTCGATGTGATGTTCTACTGCCTGAACCTTAGAATTTTCTCTTAAATATGATGTGATGGATGGTGGTTGATACCCATAAAGTGCCATAAATGGGGTCATTTTTGTTGCTGTATGGAAGGAAGTGTTATACCACCATTCAGCCAGAGGCAACCATTTGACCCATTGTGTCTGTTTATCAGATACAAAGCAACGAATATATCCTTCCAAACATTTGTTTACTATCTCAGTTTGCCCATCAGATTGAGGATGATAAGATGAGCTATGAGCTAACTGAGTACCAAGACAAGAAAATAATTCTGTCCAAAAATTTCCAGTGAAAATGGGATCTCTGTCACTTACAATAATCTTTGGGTTTCCATGTAGCTTCTGAACTGTTTCCATAAATGCAGTAGAAACTGTACTGGCTTTAAATGGATGTGACAATGCACAAAAATGTGCATACTTGGTAAGTCTGTCAACTACCACCATGATGACACTCTTTCCCTCAGACTTGGGTAAAGCTGTGATAAAATCCATTGAAACCTCCTCCCAACGTTGGCTTGGAATGGATAAAGGTTGTAATAGACCCGGTGTCTTAATTGTTTCAACTTTATTTTGTTGGCAAACCAAACATTCCGCCACAAACTTTTGAATGTCTGATTTAAGGCCATCCCAAAAAAATTCCTTCTTAACCCTGTGGTAAGTTTTTAAAAATCCCGAGTGCCCTCCTAAGGGAGAAGTGTGCAATTCCATAAGAATCTTTTGTTTTAGCTGGGAATTCTTACAGAGGTATAAGCGATCTTTGTACCGTAATGAATCATTTTGCCAGCTAAATGTATCAGACGTATTGGAATCTTGTTGTAGCTTTCGAATAAGTGCCCACACTTCTTCATCATTCTTCCATTCCTCCCTTGCTTCGTTTATCCAATCTGGTTGGATAATAGAAATGGCGCACAACAATGCTTCCACATCCTCATCCTTTCTTGAGAGTGCATCTGCCACCACATTTTGCTTCCCTTTTTTGTAGATGATTACAAAGTCATAACCCAACATCTTTGTGACCCACTTTTGTTGCTCTTCAGAGGATAATCTTTGTTCTAAAAAGTATTTAAGGCTATCATGATCCGTTTTTACCTTGAAGTGTCTTCCCATTAGGTAGGGTCGCCATTTATCTTAGATTCCACGCCACTTATTAGCATCTATTAGCTTTTGTGAGCGTGACATTTGTTGCACTTGTTCTTGTAATTTTGATATATCATGTAGCATTTCTTCCTCTTCTTCATGAGTCATGCTAGAGCTTTCAGGTTCCTTACTAGGTGTTTGCATTTTCTTTCCTCGGGGCATCAGTGACCGATAATAATGCTTTACTATGCCCTTTGAATTCGTTAAACCAAGCTTACACAAAAATTTAAAAAAAACTACACACTTTTTTTCTCTTTATAGAAGCCTGATATTGAATCTGATGTATCTCTGTAATTTCGGATCATCCAGTTCTGAAATTGAGATCTGTAGTAGCCTTCTGCATCCTCTTTCCAATGCCACAAGTCTGACCTAAATTGGATTCTCCAAGGAAGAGTTATGTGAAATCTCCCACAGTGACTTGCTTTTAGACTAGTTCAGTAGAGCAAACTTGTACGACGTGCCACGAGTCACTGTTTCAACCTTTGAATCTGAAACACTCATACAAGAAACTACAGTCCGTCCTCTTTTTGTACCTTCTTACGAAATTTCAATCCGATCCCCAGAGAGAAAGTTATGACGATTTTCCCCAGGTCACCTGTTTTGAATGTAATTCAGGAGTCTGCAAAAAGACCAACTTCCTCAGATCATATCTCCGCAAATATCGCGCAAAAAGCTCTAAAATTTGGACCCAAGGTTCAGCGCGATTTCTTCTCAAATGGGTTTTTTTTGCGACTTCTGAAACATCACAGAAAAAAAAGTTATAGCGAAAATGCCACAATGACCTGTTTGGAGCAGCAAAACCCTAGAATCCAAAGCTCTGATACCAAATGTTATGAAACCAGCTCAAGAAAAGATAGATCAACGCCTTAGAATTCAGCCTCTTCGAGGGGGAAACCTCCTTTACATTACATAAATGAACAATTCTTTGATGATACAAATGACAAAACCTCCTTTCTATATATAGGAGTCTAAGGAGTCACAATATAATCCAGCCGACCTAACAATAATAATATAAAGCCACAAAAATAACAATAGAGGGATTCTATGGGGCACAGAAATAACAACATGGGGGTAATAGGGGCACAACAATATAAATAAGGGGTATAACTACAATAGTAATGGGGTAATCACTAGTATTATAGGGACCCAACACACAAGGTGATGAGGAGAGCCTTGCCCTTACCATCTAGGCAAGAAATGGTAAAGGTAAGGTCAAGAAGTATACAAGTGGAGAGGATAGTTCACGGGCTAGAAAAAAGAAGGATCTAAGCAAAGTGAAATGCTCTATGTGCCACAAGAGTGGGTATTATGCTTCACAGTGTCCAAACTAGAAGGGTATGGGTAAGTCGCAAAAAGTAGCAACATCTATAGGTACTCAAGTCAATGAGTTGTTGCAAAGTTTTAGGAGTTCTCATTAATATATTTTCTTTTTGGCATAGTTTCCAAGGGTTCTTGGTTTGTGGATAGTGGTTCTTCTCACCACATGATGAGTTCATAGGAGGTATTCACTAGTTTGTCAAAGAAGGACTTAGATATGCATGAGGATCTTGGAAACAATGGAAACTATGGTGTAGAGGGACTTGGGACTATTTTCGAGAAATCTAGCAAGTATGGTGAAGGGATTCATGGGGTGAGGAGCTAGACATTATGGAAACAACAAGGAAGGGTCACCATTATAACCTAAGCAATCTTCCTCCTGTTGTTTAGTGGGATTTCAACTGCAAGGGAGGCTTCCTAATGCCACCTATAAGGTATTCTAATAATAGGGATCAAGATGAGCTATTTTGGAGGTCTAAGTATAGATAGAGGGCTTGGCAAGGCCAAGAGATGACCATGATATTCAAACCTAAGGTTCAAGTTCTCTAAGGCTAGACCAACGACAAGGTTGCTATAAGTTAGGGTTTGAATGATGTTCAATATTAGGGCATGTAATGACATATAGCAGTGATTAGAAAAAAAACCTAAAAATGATATTTAATAAGAAATGGACAAGGGTTTCCAATAAAGACAAGCATTGATTCAAGGAAACAAGTTTTAAGTTTGTTAGATGTGTATAAACAATGAATAAAGGAGGTGATGTCATCCCTTTTAGGGCATGCAAGACAACTTATAATGCTATATTTTTCTTTTAGAGGGTTTATATCGATTATCCTATAATTTAAAGCTACTCCCATGTAATAGAACAACATTTTACAAACAATTATGCATCTAAAACCCTAGTATCTTCCCTAGCCATCTAAGAGAGAGAAAGTTTAAGGAAATTTTTATTGAATTTTATGGTGACCAGCACACTTCTAGACCAATGGATTAACCTATAAGCGAAAATGGAGTCTTAATGGAGCAAAATGCCAAGGAAGGACCTTGATGGAGTAAGGGGGGGGGTAGGTGCTCTAGGGCATCCACTTCTAAAACCCTAGTTATTATTTTTTTGAGGAGAGAAATTAATTATTAGGCATACACACTAAGAGTTCCTTATAGGCTATGAAGAAGACACTATTACACGCAATTATGAAGCAAAGTTTCACCAATGATAAGAATTTAGACATGGAACAAAAGAAACTCTACTTTATGTGAAAAATCAGTGACCCGATTCCTACTGCAACAAACTGATGATATTTCTCCTATTTGTTAAATTGCTTGAACAAATTACTTGTAGTTTTCTATGGAAAATATCGAAATACATACACTGCAGCTTACACAAAATAAAATATTGCAGAAATTAAACTCTGCACTAGAGAGATATAAACACACACATATACACTGTCGTTTTTGGACAAATGTCCCCGGAAAAACCCAATGTGGGAAAATTGGTGCAGTGGCTAAGGGTTTTTTTATTATTATGCAACAGTAATCTGAGTACAAATCGTTAGATGCCTAAACTGGAAATTTGATACAGAGAAATATTAACAAGGAGATAGTGAGAAAAATCTCACATTGTCACTAGTGATCCAAATCTGATCCAGACTCTGGATGGTTGGCCCCTCGTTGCCTCTGCCTCAGCCTACGCAAATATGCGTCACAAACTCTGGGCTCTGCGTCACCTCCTCCTCTAATCTCCTACTGGCTGGAACTTCGCATCCTCTGGCCCTCCGGTCTAACACCCCGGCTTCTGGCTCTGGAATTCGACTTCCCCAGCTAAATCTTGGACTCCCTCTAAAGCTCTATGCTGCCTCTACATGGCACTACACTACCTCTCTGAAACTCTCTGTCTTCTCTGCCTTGCATTCCCCGGATCTGGAAAAATCTCCTCCAGTCTTCTATCACTGCCCCTCTCTCACTACTTCGACTTTACTAAGTCAATTCCGGCAACTCACAATTGCTACTCAGGAAATCGAGTTCCCAACAAAATCGAACTGCACAAGTGTGCTCTCCAAGTGCCCATCGAACTCCTTATAATCTCTCATTGGAGCTCCAACAACCAAGATTAAAACATAATCAACAACTAAGATTGACTGGGAGTTGATCCTCGTCTTATTCTAGAAGATTCACACCTAATTTACTTAATACCCTTTAATTAACTAGATTTCCTAAATTTAGACTTAGGTAACCATTTTAAAAAGTTAATTATTTTAATTAAATCATCTCTAGGTGGAATTTTCCCAAACAATTCAGGGTATTGGAGAATGCATGTGTCTTAGCCTCTCTGCAAAATCTCGAGGCAAGAGCACATCTGATGCTACAGAAATCAACACTTTAAACATTTAAAGCATGTAGAATATCAATAATCAACATTAAACTTACAAAATCTTCCACGATGAATCTTTTTTCAACCCAAAAATAGTGTATCCAAGCAAAAATCACATCCAAGAGAAATATGCACCATAATAGATCACATTATGCCTAAGTACCAAATAAGGAAGCTAGATCACACTCTTTTGAGAGAGGTTTAATTCACATGTGTGATGATGGAATGAGAAGTAAGGGGGGGATCTATTTATGTGAGCCTTCACACACTTACTTTACAATAAAAATGACCTAAAATCCCTATTAACAAGTTCACTTTTGAGTGTTCAACAAGAAATAGGTTACAAGCCAACCTCATAGCTCAAGAAGAAGACAAATATGCCATAAACACCCACGTGTGAGAATAAATGCTCCAATAGTATGATGTCACCCTCAAAGTGAACTTAATAAGCCCTCAATTTGAGACAAGGGCTAAGGAATGCTCCATACTCTAAGAAGTGCCTCAAGGATTATGTGCAAGAAATCAAAAGTATCCATTTCAAAAGGTCATGCCCAAAAGTGCCCTGTGTTAGCCTCACAAGAGGAAAAGAGCGATGTGGCATCAAATATCTCAAGCATTAGGGCTCCAAGGTGATTTACAAGCCCTCCCTTGTCATATCAAGGATGACCATCACCTTCTAGGCTTTGGATTAGTGATTCCCATCAAACAGTGTCGAGGCCAACCTAGGGGCATCCTAGGGCCACTAGGAAGATGATCAATATCTCCAACACTAAACATCATGGGCTCAGTACTTCAGCATATAAGTGTCCCTCTGGGTGTCAATGATCTGGACACAGCAACAAAATACAGATATACACATAATGCAACAAAATACTGATATACACATAAGCATAGAGATGCAGCAAAAATAAAATAAAATTGCATTAATATTAAAGAACTGAAATATGCTTACATACAAAAATGGAAATAAACTAGCTCGAGCGATGGTAGCTTATCTCTGAGAAGAGATGTGGCGGCTACATGCATCTGAACTATTTTAGACTAAGGCTCAAGGGATTTTTTATTCTTGAACAACATGGGAAAACCCTAAACAACCAAAACCCTAACCCTAGGAGATGGAATGCCAAGAGATTGTTGGCCCTGTTGGGGTTAGTTGGGCATCCAACTTCCCAGGGTCGTAACTTGGTCATATTATCTCAGTTTGGCACGTACGATACCTTGTTGGAAATATCTCTCCAAGTAATAAAGGATTTGTTGTCATGGATCTGAGGCGGACCTCAAAAAAATGTTGTTTATGGGGTCAAAACTGCTCCGGAAGTTAAGGACCCGAAAAGCTACTAAAAATAGTAAATGCTACTATAAACAAGGAAAATGATGAAACCGATTGGAAGTCTAGGGAATAGGAGGGTGGCCACCAAAATCCACTTGATCAATCCTCCCTCCTTAGGAAGCAATGGTCCCCATTGCGTGCAGAGCCTCCATGACTTGAGGAAATTTTTGTTGAACCTAGTCCCTAGTGAACCACTTTCCCTGGTGGAATTGGCCCGCTTTGACAACTCGATATAGCTGGATCCTCTGTTGGCAAGTGTTCTTGATCTGCATGTCCATGATCTGATGAGTTGTGGCTTGTTCCATGCAGTTTGGGTTTAACTCTGTTGGTGTGAGTTGTTTTACAATGTCAGATGTGTCCAACAATGGTGGAAAGTATGGTTGAAGGTGGTCTGCATTGAATACTGGGTGTAGACCACGAAACGCTGGAATGATGAGCTCAAAGGCATTGTCCCCTTTAGCCTTGGTGATGGTGTATGGCCCATATTGGAGCGGGCGAAGCTTGCAGTCGAGCCCAGCGAGGTGTTCCTTCTGCGGATGTAGCCAAACTTTGTCGCCCACCTAGAACTTGTGTGGCACCCGATGTTGATCATGTCATTGCTTGTACTTAGCATTGGATCTGTCTAATATATCATGGACCCGCTGGTAGATGTGTTGAATGCGCTTAATGAAGTTGTTAGCCTTGTCAACTTTCAACTGGACATGAGTTGAATCTGCTTGAGTAGCTGCAAATGGTATGTCCACATCAATGGGACACAGTGGATGGAATCTCAATCCAACCTGAAAGGGATTATGGCCAGTTGAGCTATGGAGGGCTCTATTGTAGCTGTGTTGGACGTAAGGGAGGCTTTCATCCCATGTGCATGGATGCTTCGAGTTTTACATGTGCAAAATGTGTACAGTCATCCTGTTGACGACCTTTGTTCAACCATTAGTTTGGGGGTGGAAAGTCGTGGACTTACTGAGCTTGGTATCCAACATCGACCAAAGACTTGACCAAAATGTACTTAGGAACCTACTGTCCCGACCTGAGATAATGGACTCTAGGATCCCAAAGTGTACCCACACTCGTTCAAAGAAGAGCTTAGTAGTGGATTTTGCTGTGACACTCTTCTTGCAGGCCGCCAAAATGGCCATCTTAGAGAATTTGTCGACGACCACGAAAACGAAGTCATTGCCATGCTTAGTAGAAGGAAGGCCTAACATGTAATCCATGGAGATGGATTCCCAAGGTTGACTAGGAGTAGGCAGAGGAGTATATAGGCCTTTCTTATTGATGGTCGGTTTGGCAATGGCACAGGTAGTGCAGGATTTGATGTACTTCCCAACATCTGTCGAAGGTTCGGCCAATAAAAATACTTCTACAGCACTACCACTGTTTCCTCTACCCCAAAATGTCCAGTGACCCGACTATAGTGTGCCTCCCAAATCATCTTGGCACGCTCGCTTGAAGGAACACAGAGGTATCCCAGGTGGCATAACAGTGCATCATCTAGGTGAAATTTTGGAACTTGTTTTCCTTCCAGGAGCATCTGGTATGTGTAGCCGAATTTTGTATTGCTCTTGTAAAGATGCAGCCACCCCGCAGTCTCGTGCCCACAAGAGCCGAGCACAGTGGTTAGCGCCATGACCGATGGTCAGTTGAGGCAATCTACAACATTGTTGGCGCTGCCTTTCTTGTACTTAATGTTCAAATGGAACTGATGCAGGTATGTGGACCATTTCTGATGGCGATTGTTCTCCAACTTCCCCTGTATCTGTATGAACTGCAAGGGTCAATGGTCTATGTGGATGACCGTTTCCTTCCCCAAAATGTAATTCTTCCATTGTCAGCAGGCCTGTACAATGGAATTCATCTCTTTGTCATAGGTGGGATACTTTCGAACTGTGTCTGAAAGTGTCTCACTGTGATATGCCACTAGATGCCCCTCTTGAGTAAGAACTGCACCAATAGCATAGTCAGAGGCATCTGTCTCAATCTCAAATGGTTGTTATAGGTTTGGTAATGTGAGCACTGGTGTAGAGCAGAGGCAATGCTCAACTCGGCAAACGCCTTATGTTAGGATTCGAACCAAAAGAACTTTGTTTTCACTCCTACCTTGGTGACTTGACTCAAAGGCCAAGTGATATGAGAGAATCCCAACACGAACCTGTGGTAGAAATTGGAAAGACCCAGAAAGTTGCGGAGCTCTGTTAGAGTGGTTGGGGCTGGCCAATCTTGAATGTATTGTATCTTGGCTGGGTCCACATGCACACCCCACACATCAGTGATGTACCCCAAATATTGAACCTAGGTCATACCAATAGTGCATTTCTCCAAATTGGCACATAACTTGTGTTGCCACAAGGTTTGGAGGACCCATCGAATATGGTGGAGTTGTTATTCCCAACTCTGGTTGAAGATCAGAATGTCATCCAAATACACCACCACGAATGAGTTAGTGAAGGGTTGCAAGATGTCATCCATCAGCCTCATGAAGGTTGCGGGGGCATTTGTCAACCCAAAAGGCATGACTAGCCATTTGAAAAGGCCCTCCTTGGATTTGAAGACAGTCTTCCACACATCGGAGTTTTCGATTCGTACCTGGTGATAACCGAACTTCAAGTC
The DNA here is from genome assembly GCA_031772625.1 of Pinus tabuliformis. Classification (NCBI taxonomy): domain Eukaryota; kingdom Viridiplantae; phylum Streptophyta; class Pinopsida; order Pinales; family Pinaceae; genus Pinus; species Pinus tabuliformis. The sequence continues at coordinate 1,987,535,240 of CM062819.1, read as the reverse complement.
AATCTTGTTGACATATTTGGCCCCCTTGAGCTAGTCCAGAAGGTCATCAATCTGTGGGATAGGTTACCTATTCTGCACAGTGATCTTGTTCAGCACCCGATAGTCAATACAGAGTCTCCAGGTCCCATCCTTCTTCTATACCAACACAATCAGGCTCCCATAGGGTGATGAACTTGGCCTGATATGCCCTTTCTGCAACAACTCCTGAATTTGCCTCTTTATTTCATCGTTCTCCATAACAAAGCGTCGATAGATCGGTCCATTGGGTAGCTGCGTCCCAGAGTCAAATCAATGGAGTGCTTGACCTGACAGTGTAGAGGTACCCCTGTGGGTGAGGTGAAGATGTCCCTGTACTCCTCCACAACCTTGTCCATCTGTTGTTGCCGCGCAGAGGAGCCCTGTGTGGAGGTTGGGCCACAATCTTCTTCTTACCCTGAGGGCGAATCATAAGGAAAAAAAATTCCTGGTCTGGAAAATGATCTTACTACATTGCTTCGCAGTGATGAAAGAAATGGCGGTACGCGGTGCTACCTCCAGTGTCCTGTACAACTTATTGCCAAAGTAATAATAACGGTGCAAAGCCTAGACTCATACACAACATGTCACTTCCACAAGTATGGTTGGCCTAATAATACATCACAAACTTCAAGAGGAGCAACATCACATAGTACCTCATCTATGAAAGGCTTGATGTTGTAGTGAAGGTGACACTGCTAGCTGACGTGGAGATCTTGCCCTTGGTGAAGCCACCCGATGGTGTACGGCTGTAGGTGTGGTGTGGTCGGTAGGCCCAACCACTTCACAACCTCTACTGAAATGAGGTTCGTTTGGCTCCCACTGTCGACAATGAACTGCAACAGAGAACCCTTCACCCACCTTTGTGAGCGGAAGAGTCGCTCCCCCTCCTTTGGATCTTCGGGCTCGTACTTCTGGATCTTGGTGGTGGCAACAGTGGCACTAAGCTCTGCATCGATGATATGCTTCCGTTTGTCATTCCCCTTGTCGGTTTCTAACTCAAGAGTCGGAACATGCATCTGATTCGGAAGCCTTCAACTCAGCCACCAGTGACTACTTGGCTCAGACTCACTTGTGTTGTGAGTGGGGCTCTTATGGAACTCATACCATTTCCCTGTGTACTTCTTTGTCTTCGTGGTGTTGTTCTTTTCTTATGGTTTCATAGGTTGTCCTGGGTCGCCCCGCCTTGGCTTTGTCCTTTGTTTTGTGGTTTGGGGGTGTCTTTCCCTTGCTTCGAATTCACAGATCCAAAGTCTCACTTCTTCTATTTAAATTCTTGTTCGTTCTTGACAGCGCATCGATAGGTGGCACCAAGTGAGAAGATGTTTAGGAACTCCATCTCGTCTTGGATGTACTTGTGTAGACAGTCGCGGTACTTGAGTACCAAATGCCGCTCAGAATCCTTGATACCTAGCTTCGTGCGAAGGGTATGGAAAACATTTGTGAACTCCGACACATCTTGGTCCCTTCCTTGTCGTAGCGTGGTCCACTTTATGTATTTATCTTCATAGCTCTCGACAAGGTAATATTGTTCCTTGATGGCATCTCAGAAAGAATTCCAAGTGGGTGTGGCTGAAAACAATGAGGATTCCCTCTCATCCTTTTGTTCACAGTAGGTTTCCCACCAGTCCTTGACATGTGGGGCAACTTTGAGGAGTGCAAAAGTAATCTTTTCCTGATTGGAAAATTCATGAACTGAAAAATATCCTTCCAACAGATTTAACCATCTATCTACGACGTTTACATCTATCTGGCCTTCAAATATGGGAATGTCAAAGTTAACTTGTACCTTAAAAGGAGTGGTGCCTCCAGAGTGGCTGTTGGATGAAGATGCGTCGCTTGTGGGTAGCCGCTAAAGGATCTGGGCAAAGTTATCCATCATCGCGTTCCTTTGTCGCTCGAGGGCTTCCTCGAGCAATATTTTGAAAGGATCTCATGCCCCCTCGTCTTTCTTTTCTTTCGCCATGGGAGGCCATCGAGGTTTGCAAGGCTGGTCTTGCAAAGGTTCAACCAGTTCGAGCTCTAACTCCTTATACCCTAACTTCATTGGAGACATGCAAACAAAAACAGAGAAAGAGCAGACCACTTTGATACCATTGATCCAAACTTATGCAAGAACACAAAAAATTATAGATATACATATAAACACAGAGATGCAACAGATATAAAACTTTATTTCATTAATATTAAAGAACTGAAATATGATTACATACAGAAATGAAATGAACTAGCTCGGGCGATGGTAGCTTATCTCTGAGAAGAGATGTGGCAGCTACATAACTCTGAATTGTGTTACAATGAGGCTCAAGGGCCTTTTTATTATTGAACAACAAGGGAAACCCCTAAGCAACCAAAACCCTAACCCCAGGAGATGGAACGCCAAGACTATGTGGGCCCCGTTGGGTTAGTTGGGCAGCCAACTTCCCGGGGTGTAACTTGGTCATATAATATCTATTTGGCGTGTATGATACCTCGTTGGAAAGATTTTTCCAAGTACTACAGGATTTGCCACAAGCCCTTTCCTGATGGCTATGTTTCTACTGCAGACCTCAAAAAACGTCGTTTTGGGGGTCAAAACTGCTCCGAAAGTTCAGGACCGAAAAACTACTAAAAATAGTAAATGCTGCTATAGACAAGGAAACTGATGAAACCGACTGGAGGTCAAGGTGGAATAGGCCGGTGGCCACCAATATCCACCTGGATCAGTCAAGAATCAAGTGAAATCCTCAAATAGCTCAATGCTCTACTCTTAGTAGGCAATGTTGCACCATCAAAGTCAATTTCTCTCTCTTTGCACTTGATAGTACGACTTCTACTACTCTGTGGAGGAGGTGGGGAAATCACCTCGAGAAGCCTTTACCACTATGATGTGGAAAACCTAAAAATACCTGGACAATATAAAGTGTAAACCAACCAATCATTAGGTAACTAAAACCATGGATGCATCATAATAGAACATACTTAACATTAGGGGCACAACCAATACTTCACACAAAGATCACCTTCAAATATCTAACTAGACCAAGTCCATATAAGTGTTCAATTTCTTATGTTTGGGATGGCTAGATGGATAGCCCTATTAGGTGTCTACAACCCCCAACGGGAAGCGATAGGTCCCAAGTCAACCCATCAGTCTATAGGTGCAAGTGCAGATGGTGGTAATGGAGTGGGCAAGACTACAGGGCCAAATGGCATAACCAAGTGATCCAACATCCCAAGTGTATAGATGTAAGGAGGGAGCAATCATGGAGGCAGGAGTTACCCTTTACTCAGCTTGCTTTTTCCACCCCTTTGGTGTGCCTTTTACTTTTTTATGATAATGATTTGATATGGGTGCATAGCTCAGGCGCCAAAGCTTTCATTTGAGTGATTTGGCATTTATTACCCCCTAAGATGAGTCGGTTTATCCTCGTCAAGGTTGGGAAAATACAAGGGTTCCTTTTTATGTTTGGAGCATCAAGTGCTCTGGGAACTAGGTGATGGCTAATGAGGAGAGTATAGTTCATGTTAGGCTTTTTCATATACACCAATTTCTATCCTATCCATCTTTTGCATTTTCCCTTTTTCTTTCATTATGGCCTTCTTTTCTTTTATCATTCTTTTAGCTACATCAACCTCCAGGGAAATTTTTTTTGGCTCAGACCCAAGGATGAGGATGATAAGGTGTTAATCCCCATGACCAATGAAGAAAACTAAAAAACTAATAATAATACACTCACACTCATAAAATAAATATCAGAAATATAGAAAAACCAGACATGGGAAAAAGCATGAGAGACTTTCATGTAGTCTCTCATTCTCATGAATTTCATTTTTAAAATAATGTTTATGATACATATAAATACATGAGGAAGTTGTCTCAAGATAGTGCATCTATCTTGAACAAACTTGGTTGAGAAAATATCTCAACAACACACTAATCTAAGAGCCTAACTAGTTGGAGAGAATCTCTCAACCAACTAAGCGTAAACTGACTCCTAACCATGAGGAACAAACTCAATCTAGAAAGATAGGATTAAATCCTAACTTTCATGATTTTAATTAATTTAATTATTTGGACTTAGAATTGTTTTTAATGTGAGAGTGAAGCTAACATTTCCCCCCTCAATGATAAGTCCAAATTAAGAACCAGAAACCATCTTCCAAGTTCTCATGTTAAAACTGTTGATCCTCAAAAAACATTTTCCTGAAAAATCGCCAAAGCTGGATGCTAAAAAAACTCAAATCTGAAGAGAACATGAATCAACTGCATGTCTGATTCATCTCTGAATGTCGCTTGAAAACTCCATCACGTGCCAAGCTGTAAAAGGATCCATCTGTCTTTTGCTTGCAATCAGCATCATTTGTCCACTGACAAAATGTGATGAACACCCACTGGCATATCTGCTGATGATGATCGCCCACTGGCTGAAAAACAACTCACTATTGCTTTTGTTGTGTTTGAAAACTGCTCATTTCTGACTTTGTTGTCAATCGCCCACTGGAAAAATTTTGTTGATGTTCACTCGTTGATGAAAATGCCCACTGGCTGCTTCATTGATGTTGTCGAGACTTTCAGTCTGACAACCACTGAAAATGCCCACTGGCTGCTTCGCTAATGTTGTCGAGACTTTTAGTCTGATAACCACTATCAATTTCATTGACATTTCCCCCCCTTTGTCAGCTGAAAGGAGAGACAGTTTTCTTCAAATTATTTCTGAACTCCCCCCTTTAGGTGTAGGAGTGTTTCACAGGTGTACTCCCCCATTCAACTACACGAGAGTACCATCTTCATTTTTGTTGTTGGCTGCAGTATGTGTGAATGAATTCGATTGTAAAACTTATATAATCTTCTGACCGTGGATGTCCATTCCCAGGGATCAATCCACGAATAATTGATCTTCAATCTGGTTGATTTTGTTGTTTGCTGCATTGTGCTGATAAATGATTTGACTTGTCACAATGGTGACGAGGATGGTGATCGAAACAATGATCTTCCAGATGACCGGTTCTTTGACAATGAAGGCATTTTGGTTTGACTGCAACTTCAGTTTGTGTGTATTTCTGTTTGTCTTCAACTTTCTCAGAACTAGCCGATGTGATTTGTGAAAGAAACCCTGCACTGACAAACTTAATGGGCCTTGAATAATTTGGGATATGCAAGTTGGCGTCATCTTTGACATATCGTAAGCCTCGTCGGTTTCTATTACTTTGGATTTCTTCCCATGGCTTGATGATTGGTTTGGAAGAAAATTGAACTGGATCAGGGACCACTTCGACACTTGAAGTTGGTTGGATCAATGACTTGGAATCATCCGCTGTATTTGTATTGTTCAAAGACTTGGAAGCATCACTCTTCTCTAGCAACTCAGTTCTTTGTAGTTGCGACTCCAGTTGAAGGAACTCAATCATTTCATGTGCATGTTGAAGATGCACTTGAATATCAGCAAGAGTTGTTTTGTTGATGTTCACCATGTCGCCAGCTGATGATAAAATCAAATTGTTAAGAATTTGGGACAGTTGAATGTGTGTTGCCATGTTAGCTTGCTCACTTTGAATTCAGGCTCGCTTGTACTGTTGCTTATTGCTGATGCTTTAAACACTTGCTAGAGTTTTATAACTTGGTTTCTTGAACTCTTGATTTCACGCTCGCTTGATGACGATCGCTTTGCTTGAATGCTTCACTGGCAGTTTGTGAATGCTTCAATCAACTTCACACTGGCTCGTTTGTTGTAGATGTCGTGCTATGAACTTTCGCACTTGGTTTTGAGACGCTTGCTTGCTTGGTTGTTTGAATGACACGCTCGCTTGCTTTGTTGTTTAAATGACACTCCCTTGATTTATTGCTTATTGCACTTGCGTTAAACACTGGCTTGATTTGATGCTCACTTGAAGAATAGAATACTAGAATTCACACTCGTTTGATGATGATTGCTTGCTAGATGATTTGCTTGAACTTGCTTGATTGATTACTGACACTTTGTGCTTTCTTGAATGTACTCACTGAATGTGCTGATTTTTAAAAAATAAAGGGTGTCGAACACTGTGGAAAATGCACCCAAGTGACAAATGACAAGTTCAATTTTGATGACTAAGTTGAAGACTTACTTGACTTAATGTATTCACCTTAACAATTCAAATTAGGGTGCCAGTTACAACCGAGAATGCACCCGTACAATTCAGTTAAAAAATGTTTATCTGCAAGTGATACAAAAAGTGTTGATGATGTTGATGTTGTCTTGGCTTGAAATGTGTGATTTTGTAGCGTCCTTAACTTGATTGCTTTGATTACATGAGGTGAAATGTGCTTGCTTAGAAGATAATCTTATCAAGTTGATGATGTGACGCTTTGTGTTTATGTACTTAAGCTTGATTAAGTGTTCTTATACTTAAGATTGCTTATGTGCATGTAGTTGTTTAAGCATAATACAAAGAAATCATTTGAACACAAGTCATGCACATGCATTCATTACACACGGTGTACCTAAGATCCCCTTATTCAATTTCGAGCGGATCTAGGACACAAGCACCACAAAAATTATGATTTTATTAATTACTGGAGTACATCATTCTTTGTCACAACTTTGTCTTCGAAGCTTCTCAATGAGAATGTCACACTTGAAAACTTTGGAAACAAATTGTCTTCAAAAAAACTACCTGCACTGACTCAATCTCTCTCAAAGTAAAAGATTACTTTGGATTACAATAATGATTTTCACTCAAACAAATTCACTTATCGCTCCAAATTTACAAAATATGCACCTTATGACTCTACAAAATCACTTATTACTCCATTGCATAAAGAATTAAAAACACTCCTTATCCATAAAAAATGTACAAAAATCACCTCTTACTTCTCACTCCAAAATAATTTTACAATTTAAAAAGCATACCTTATCCCTCCATTAAAATAATTTATGATCACTCTTTAAAAAGTGCCTTTACATACTTTCCATTAAAATATATTAAAATTTTATGAAATCACTTGAATTCACGTTGCTTATGTATGTAAAGGTGTATGCATCATTCCCTTTATACATATAAAAATAGGCGTAACATACAATATGTGTCTTTTCAAAAACTTTTCACGGTATACTTTGAACAACGCCCATAACTTGCAACGATAAAAAAAAGACGCAGAGATGTTAACTGATCCAATGCAGAGACATCAAACAACGCACACCTCATGCAACTGGGTTCCACACATAGTCCTCTGGATCTTCTAGCAACTGCAGCTGCAACCCAATACCGACTCCTCCGCCTCACAAATTCACGTACAATGTTGATTCTCCTCACGGTGATTCACTGTTGGCTACACTTCCACGTTGATCATTTCTTGAAACTGGACTCCACGTTGGTCATTTCTTAAACTCGACTCCACCATCTGTAACTATGTTCATAGGCAAACATATTGGATTCTTTGCACTGCTTCCCTTTATTTTTCCTGGCAATTGTATTTTGTATACTGCAATGGCTTCATTGTGGATTCTGCAATGGTGATGATTAATAACAGTATAAAACTACACCATTTTACACAAGCTATGACTTTGGGCATTCAAGTAAACTAATAAATTGCATAGACACGTGCAAAAAAAGTGATTTTTCACATTTGTATGGATTCATATTAGCACCAATCGAGGCGCACACAGATTTGCAAGTCTGCATCAATAAATATGAACAACAATATATCATGTTGTGTTGCCTCTCTCGATCTCTCTTTGGAATTTATCTGGGATGATTGTTGAAACTCTTCACATAGTTTAGGGCCAATTATTTTGCATTATACCACACAATCCATATAAACTCTAGGCATGACAAGTCCACAAAAGTTCTCCATGCAGGCAAGTTTCCACATCTAGGCTCCACAAAGATAGATGGTCCAGTGTTATTCTCAGATATGTAATCACTAGCTTGTGCTTGCATCGTTTGAAGTTACTAAGAATAAACATTGGAAATCAACAAAAATTGCAGCTCCTATATGGCTCTTATCTCCACTGACATCTTCCATTAGATCCACCCACTTTTCGCTTCCCTCAAAGCCATCGCATGGGAGAGATGTGCAATAAATAAAACAAGGCCGCTACAAATTCATACTCAACTGCATCGCACGCTATAGTTGCTAAGAATGAAACTCTCACGCCTTTTGCATTAAATGCTCAAGATCCTCTTCAATATTTTGTTGTGACACCAAAATCTCAACAACTCATTACTTTTTCTGAACACAATTCTTTTCGGTACTCTTCAAATCTCGTTCACTGCGTGGTTACTCGTACTTGCAGCTCCACGCATCACCTACTTATTGATAATAGATTCAACACTGGATCTTAACGGTATATCGGGGCTCCACGCCTCTGAATTTGATGGGGCTCAACGCTTCAACTGCATATTCGCAGATCACAGAAATACGCTTGTCATTTTTTGTGTGTTGTGCTACTGCAGGCATATGATCCCCAATAAAAATTGAAGAAATAGAATTGGAATAGACTCTGATCCGGCAGTGAATCTGTTAATCAACAGATTCTCAAGCGGCCTCAATTCCGAAGAATGTGAATTGGCGATCTCTGTTGCGCCATTGTATTTTGGAGCTCACAACTTGAATTGAGCATCTCTACAACCGGGAAAATGAATGGCTCCCAGTTCACCAATATTGCCAGCGGTCAGCTTGAAGTTTAGATCGAAACTGCAATCTGTGGATGGGGCAGAACCGTTGGAATAGACTCTTTATCTGGCAATTTCACCATCAAAGCCAATGAGCCAATGATCTAGATTTGGCTGCAGATCCAGCGCATTCAAGGAGCAGATCACAACTAAAAGACATGATCAAAATAGATCAAAGCTCATCAAAAGTGCAGTCATTCATAAACTACAAGACATACTGTAAGAGTTTCACAAAAAATCCGATCCAAATTGTATCACTTAATTAAATTTGTAGATTTGGAAAATGAAAATATTGAGAGACCTTACTAAAACAGAACTCCGTTTAGACCATAAAATAATTTACTAAACTCAAAAATAATTCAGTAAGACATGAATCTCCAGCTCTAATACCACATGAAGAAAACTAAAAAACTAATAATAATACACTCACACTCATAAAATAAATATCAGAAATATAGAAAAACCAAACATGGGAAAAAGCATGAGAGACTTTCATGTAGTCTCTCATTCTCATGAATTTCATTTTAAAATAATGTTTATGATACATATAAATACATGAGGAAGTTGTCTCAAGATAGTGCATCTATCTTGAACAAACATGGTTGAGAAAATATCTCAACAACACACTAATCTAGGAGCCTAACTAGTTGGAGAGAATCTCTCAACCAACTAAGCTTAAACTGACTCCTAACCATGAGGAACAAACTCAATCTAGAAAGGTAGGATTAAATCCTAACTTTCATGATTTTAATTAATTTAATTATTTGTTCTTAGAATTGTTTTTAATGTGAGAGTGAGGCTACCAACCAATGACCACCTACTCGAAGAATGGATATGGTATACAAGGAATGATGAAAAGAGGTGAGTATGGAATATTACAAGTGCACTACTTCACTCAAATCCTCCCAAACAATTTCATTCATATAACCATAAACCCTCAGAGGAGGTCCCACTAGACTAGGATCAAAGACTAACCACCTCGGTGAAGTGAGGGAACAGGAATACAATCAAAGATCAGTCAATCATCCAGATCACCCCTTGATTCATAATAGTATGCCCCAAAACACATAATTACAAAATGGTAAAGTACCTATTGATGGATGACCCACCTCCCTTCGAGGATGAATGTTGGATGGGCGAAAGAAATACGACCAAAGAATATATGTGGAGGGTCCATGAAATCATGTCAAGTGTTGATCAATAGGGCTGCTAGCTAGCTAATTGTCCAAGGAGTAGAAAATTGTTTCCCTATGGTTTACCCACTTTTTAGTGGGTAATAGGGACCATTTTGTTTCAACTAAAGTTAGGAGGTCCTCCAAAGGTGAAGGGTGTATTGTTTGTTTCGAGGATAACAAAAAATTTACTCTTAGTCTTAGCCATGGGGGATATGGGTTATGTCATCTATTTATGGGATAGAAAGGTTCTCGTTCGACTAAGAAATTCTAGCCTCAACTCAGGACAAGTGATTGGAGGTAAAGTAGTTAATCTGTACATATTGAAGGCTCAACTTGTATGATCCCTAATTCATACGATGACAACCTATGCAAGATTTGGCACAGGATCATGGGTCACTTGCATCACAAAGTGTGGCCCATACTGAGGAATATTTTCACTATGTTATAGCACAAAATGACACCCCCTTGTGTCTACTAGGGAAATAGCTCAAAATGAAGCCTGGCATGTAAGAAAAACTCCATGGAAACCCTCCAAAAAACTCAGGTTTTTCCTCTCCAACACCCCCAATACAATAGAAAGGAGAGTTGCATGGCTTAGCAAAGAGAGTTGTTATGCTCTAATACCTCAACAACAGAGAGTTGGAGCAGCTAAGGTTGACATAACACATGTATTAGATTTGAAAGGGTAAAAAATGATAAGAATTCGAAGATGAGGATGAAAGGGCTATATCAAACATGTTAAAAAAAGTGTCTAGATACATTTGATCACTCTTGAAACTCACTTATAAAAATATTTTTCTTTGTGAAGCAAAGGAGAGAAGAGACAGGTACATGTCGTGAAATTGAGAACTTAATTCTACTTGTAATAAGCCAAGACTGAGAAATGAAGCAAGATTGTGAGTTGTGGTGGATGGAGTATCCAATGGAAAAGGCCGCAAGGAACACATATTTGTAAGTTTCCATTGATTTGATAAGAAATCATACTGCCCCGCCCCCCCAACACTTACATGTGTTATTCATGCAATTGTGATCACGTCTTTGGATTATTTTTGGTACTAGTGTTAATACGGTTTGCAAGAAGGAAGATCTAGTGGATTGGTTTTATGTTGTGTAGGTTATGTGTCAGGATTAGGAGCAAGGATCTTGAGGGCTTCTTTCACCAAAGGCATTAGACATCCACCTTCAAAGCCAACTTGCATCCATCACTCTTTCTCTTGTCTATTATAATCATGTATGCATGTGTATCATTTTTGGGTTAATTAGGTATTTAGTGCATCTTGGTCTTGGGCAAGCCTATGGAGAAAGCACCATGTTACTATAGAGGAAATTTAGTAGAAACATAATTGGTGACTGCACTAGGGAGTCTTAGTGGGTTTCCTTGTATGCTTTATTTTCTCATTCATTTACTTTCTTTCATTTTTCTTGCTTATGAGTCATAAGTAGGAGTTCTGGTAGAATTTGATATGAAAAATATGTGTTTGAAAACTCCAAAACGGGGCCTAAAACTCTTTCAACTCTCATATCTAGGCTTGATAGAGAATTGAACCCCTAACCAATGCTCTACATAGTCAATGACAAATCATTACAACTCTCTATCTACTCAGTGACAGTGTTGAAGCAGCACTAGGTGGGTCTTAAAGAGGTTTTCTCTAAGATTTCTTCATTTTTCTTGCATCATTCTGAGCCCAAGGCTTAGGTCATTCTCAGATTTGATTACTTTAGGCTTCTTCTTAGTCAAATCACTCTCAAATCCACTTCAACTAAGTGAATTTGTAGTCTTTTTTAAGGGTTTCAAATCCTCTTGGGTTTTATTCCTAATAGTGACATTAACACTAAGTTTGCCTATATCACCATGTGCTTGCTCGTGTTTAGGGTCTTAGGTTTTTGGTGTGTTTTCTTTTCATTTCCTTTGGTTATTTGAGTGTTTTAATTCAGATTTGCTTAGTGCATTTCAGAGCGATAAAAGAGAGAGTGGCAAGGATTGTATTCATACTGCATTTGAAACATTTACCTCTTCTCTAGATAGTTCTCATCAAAATTAAAAAATTCACATTCATATTTGTATCTCTTTATTTGGAATCAAGTAAAGAAAACCATTAATTTTCATTATGTATACCCTTGACTTAAATAAAAACCACTAAAAGCAACAATTAATAAAATTTATCAAACCTTTTTCATTTCTCTCACAACACACCAACATTAACTTAGGATTTTAATGTCTTGGAATAGGTTGGTGAGGACACTTTCCAAGGCCATCAAAATAAACACTAGAATCTTGAGTTAGAGTGCAAATACATTTACAATCGGATGTTTCCATGGAATCCCTTTTAACACTAGCATCAAGCACTAGGTCATCTTGGGATCGACAGAGTGATCACCCCATTTCATTTGGTCTTGGGGGTGTATTTTACACACTTATTGGGGTCTCTTTTAGGAGGATTTGAAAACACTTCCTTTGTGTGTCGAACCAACCCACGACTATTCCCCCAAGTCGGCTAGATGTTGCTTGTAATCATAGTCACCATAATCTTGTGGACCTTACATAGGTGACAACGAGTGGGACATACTTGCTATACCTTAGACATATGTTGGTAAGTACTCACTTGGATCCCCGAGAGGGTGCCAATGCACAATTAAGGGTACTTGCACTAGGTGTGAAACCATTAAGAAGGAGGCTAGGTTAACTACCCCATCCATATATCTTCACAGTTGACTTGGGCCCTAATAAACCAATATCCAACCAAGGGAATAACCCTTTGATCCATTGGTTTTCTTGCTTGTTCGTTAGATTTTCCAAGTGTGTGTTGTTTGATCAAGTCTAGTTAGCCTTAGTTGTTACTTCTTTTTATCTGCAGAAATCTTTTGCAGCTTGTTATGGAACCAAATTAGAAAATAGAAGAAAAAATAGATCGACGACATAAAAATTAACCTCTTCAAGGGGGCAACCTCCTTTACATCACATAAATGAAAAATTCCTGGATGATACAAATGACAAGACCTACTTGGTATATATAGGAGTCTAAAGGGTCACAATATAATAAGAGCATACATAACAATAATAATGTAAGGGCACAACAATAACAATAGTGGGCTTTGTATGGGGCACAACAATAACAATAAGGGGATACACTAATAATGACAATAAGGGGGCTACACTACCTAGCATGCCCATCTCCTTTAAAAAAGTGTAGTCCTCAACGCTTGAGTAGTTTTGGATGCTTCTGTATAAAATTCTCATCCTTCCATCTGGAATCTTCAGCGGGTAAGTTCTTCTACTTAATGAGATACTCTAAAATTGATTGATTCTATAGTTGTCGAGTTCTTGTTTTTGTGACTACTTCAGGCTCCAATATGATTTTTCCTTCCTTGTCAAATTTTGGCAATATTGTTTGAACTACAAACTTGTTACTAATAACCTTCTTTAAGCATGAAACATGGAAAATCGGGTGTACTTGAGAAGATGCAGGCGACTCCAATTTCTATGCCATAGTACCAATCTTTTGCAATACCTTGTAAGGACCATAGTACTTGGATGATAATTTATTATCCTTCTTAGCTTGCTTGAGGTACATTTGTTTGTATGGTTGTAGCCGTAAAAATGCCTGGTTGCCTACATCAAAACTTCTTTGACTGCAATGTTGATCTCCCTGTTGTTTCATTCGATTATGTGCCAGAGTGAAGTTATCCTTTAAGAGTTGGAGAACTTGTTGTTGATGCTCGATGTTCCACTGCTTGAACCTCGGAATTTTCTCTTAAATATGATGTGATAAACAATGGATGATATCCATAAAGTGCCATAAATGGGATCATTTTCGCTGTAGTATGGAAGGAATTGTTATACCACCATTCAACCAGAGGTAACCACTTGACCCATTGTGTTTGTTTATCAGATATAAAGCAATGAAAATATCCTTCCAAACAATTTTTCCCTATCTCGGTTTTCTCGTCAGATTGAGGATGATAAGATGATCTATGAGCTAATTAAGTACCAAGATAAGAAAATAATTCCATCAAAAAAATTCCAGTGAAAATGAGATCTCTGTCAGTTACAATAATCTTCAGGTTTCCATGTAGCTTTTGAATTGTTTCCATAAATGCAGTAGCAAATGTATTGGCTTTAAAAGGATGAGATATGCACAAAAAGTGTGCATACTTGGTAAGTCTATCAACTACCACCATGATGACACTCTTTCCTTCAGACTTAGGTAAACTTGTGATAAAAACCATTGAGACCTCCTCCCATCACTGACTTGGAATGGCTAAAGGTTGTAACAGACTTGGGGTCTTTATAGTTTCAACTTTATTTTCTTGGCAAACCAAACATTCTGCCACAAACTTCTGGATATCAAATTTAAGGTCATCTAAAAAAAATTCCTTCTTGACCCTGTGGTAAGTTTTTAGAAATCTTGATGCCCTCCTAAAGGACAAGTGTACAATTCCAAAAAAATCTTTTGTTTGAGTTGTGAATTCTTACATAGATATAAACGATCTTTGTACCACAATGAGTCATTTTTCTAGATAAATGTATCAGACGTATTGGGATCTTATTGCAACTTTTGAATGAGTGTCACACCTTTTTTTCATTCTTCCATTCCTCACTTGCTTCAGTTATCCAATCATGTTGGATAATAGAAATGGCATAGAGCAATGCTTCCACACCCTCATCCCTTCTTGAGAGTGCACCTGCAACAACATTTTGCTTCCCTTTTTTGTAAATGATTTCAAATTCATAACCCAACATCTTAGTGACCCATTTTTGTTGCTCTTCTAAAGAAAATCTTTGTTCCAAAAGGTATTTAAGACTATCATGATATGTTTTTACCTTGATGTGTCTTCCCATTATGTAAGGGTGCCATTGCTTCAGGGCATGAAGTATTGCCAACATTTCCTTCTCATAAATAGGTTTATGTAAATCCTTTCCCTGCATTGGACAACTTTCAAAAGCAATGGGTCTTCCTTCTTGCATTAAAACAACACCAATTCCTTTTTCTGAGGCATCACATTCCACCATAAAGGTTTTTGTGAAGTCTAGAGTAGCTAAAACCAGAGCTTGGCACATTGCCTCTTTAATATGTTCAAAGGACTTAGTTGCTTCTGGAGTCCAAAAAAATGCATCTTTCTTCAATAATGTTGTTAGAGGAGCTGCTATTTTCCCATAATTCTTAACAAACTTGCGATAATACCCTGTCAACCCAAAAAATACTTGAAAATGTTTTAGGGTTATGTGGATTTTCCATTGCTTGATGTCTTTAATTTTGTTAGGATCTACCTTAACACCCTCATGAGATACAGCATGACCCAAATATTCCACCTCCTAGTTGTACACCAAAGAAACATTTGGAGGTTTTTGCATGCAATTGTTTCTCCTCCAATAGTTTGAGCACCCTGTCAACATGTTGAACACGATCCTTCCAAGAATTGTTGTAGATTAGTATATCATCAAAAAATACTAACACATTTTCTAAGGAAGGGTTTGAAAATGGAATTCATCAAACGTTGAAATGTAGAAGGTGCATTAGTAATGCCAAAAGGCATGACCAAAAATTCATAATGACCTTCATGAGTTTGGAATGTTGTTTTTAGAATGTCTTCAATCTTTATTCTAATTTTATGATATCCTGAACAAAAATCCAACTTGGTGAAGTAAATTGTTCTATCTACTTCATCCAACAATTCATCAATGATAGGAATGGGAAATTGACCTTTAATAGTGAGGTTGTTGAACTCCCTATAATCCGGACACATATGACATGATCCATCCTTCTTGTGTACCAATGCTATTGGAGCAGAGAAAGAAGTTTGGCTAGGTTGAATTATACCTGCAGCTAGCATTTTTGTAACCATACGTTCAATTTCACTCTTTTGGGCATAGTGATATCTGTAAGGTCTGATGTTTGGAGGAATGTTTCATGGAATCAAGTGAATAGCTTGATCATGATCATGAATAGGTGGAAGGCTTTTGGGAGTCTCAAATACCTTGGAATGATTGTCCAAGATTCTTTGGAGATTTGGAGAAACAGAGGATTTCGATGTTGGAACATCTAGTGAGCATAATTCTGCAGTTATGCCTTCTTGTTCTTTCTTCAAAAGCTTTGTCATGCCATTAGAGTTAATTATCTTCCTCGATTTCCCTGTGATGCCCCTTAATTCAATTTCCTTTCCTTCCCAAGAAAATTTCAAGAAAAATTCTTGAAAATTAAAAGCTATCGTCCCCAAAGATTGTAACCACTGGACTCCTAATAAGACATTAGCACCATGCATTAGAATGGAAAGAATTTGAATATTCAATACATATTCCCCCATGTTTAGATTGATATTGTGGTAGTTCCCTGAGCAATTTATAGTTCCTCCATTTGCAACCATTACTTGACACTCTGGTGTTGGATACAGAAATCAATTCAATTCCTTGGCTATCTTACAATGAATAAAATTATGGGTACTACTAGAATCGATCAACACTATTACCTTTTTTTTCTTGATATATCCTTTTATCTTGAGAGTTTGAGTGGTAATTCTTGCCAACGCATTACAAGATATCGTTGGATTCATTTCTTCTTTCTCTGGGGTTAGTTCCTGGTGTAAATCCTCTTCTTTTGATGTTTCTTGTTACCTTTTTTCCATCTCTTCACAATCTATGTAAAATAATTTATTCTCAGCAACTTGTGACCCTTAATGTATTTTCTATCACAACTGTAACAAAGCCCTTCTACTATTTTTTCCTCCAATTGTTGTGGTGTCAACCTTGCAGGTTGTGGGAGGCTAAGAGTAGCAATACTTCCATCTTTATAGTTGTGAGTGGTAGACTTCCTTGTTGCCATAATTTTGCGTTCAACTTTTCTTGCCACCTCGAAAGCCTTCTCCAATTAATCAAGTTCCCAAAGGTGAACCTCATGTTGGATGTTATCCTTTAAAATCCCTATGAATACATCAATCCTATGCTCATCTGGAATATCATTTACCTTGATATTCAATCTTTGGAAGTCCTCAATGTTCTCTGCCATTGAACCCTTTTGTTTGAGATTTATCAATTGGCTAAAGAAGGTATTGCTCTTTGTATCCTCATAATGTGCTACCAATTCTTCCACAAAAATTGTCCAAGTGACAGTTGATTTACAAGAACAAATCCATTGATACCACAAACTGACT
Source organism: Pinus tabuliformis (assembly GCA_031772625.1). NCBI lineage: Eukaryota > Viridiplantae > Streptophyta > Pinopsida > Pinales > Pinaceae > Pinus > Pinus tabuliformis. The sequence goes on along the minus strand of CM062819.1, from coordinate 1,987,518,267 downwards.
TTGTTCTAAATATAAAGATGCAATGCATATCTATTGTGTGTGCGAAACATCATGTAGATCAAAAAATTGCTCCATTTGTAGTATGCATGTTATCAGATCGTTGCCATCAAAGTTCTTCATATCGATCTTTGGAATGTGGTGGGTCTTAAACCCAACACTGAAGTCTCTAAAATCATAACTCATATTCCTTTTGTCCTCATCATGATTTTCATGGATTACCTTGTTAGCACTGCGAAGCCTTTCTTGCAACAACTTTGTCAACCCTGTCAACCCAAAAGGTAACTCCTCAAAAATGAGATTGTTTATTCATTTAGGCTGTTCATTATTATATACATGAGGGAGTGACTGTTGAGTTTCATCTCCCGATGACTCTCCATTTTCTCTTTTATTTATTTACATTATTCACAGTGGTTCACCCAATCGCTATGATTAGGTGCCAAAATTTCCCCCCCTAATCTGAAGGGATGTTGGTCAGTCCAAGCATCGTTCTAAATCTTTCAAGCTTTTCTCTTCCAAGCGCTTTGGTGAAGATGTCTACAATCTGCTCATTAGTGGAACAATGGCGAAGATGGATTGTTTTGGCCTCAACATGATGTCGAAACAGATGATGTTTTGTATTGATGTGCTTCGTTCGATCATGGAACTTTGGATTCTTGGCCAACTTTATTACCGAGGTATTGTGAATCATGAGTGGGGTCGAATATATTTGTTTTACCTACAAATATTCCAGAATTTTCCTGAGCCACACAATTTCTTTTGTTGCCTCGGTTGCTACCACATATTCGGCCTCTGTTGTGGAATCTGCTGGAACTAATTGTTTGCGTGATCACTAGGAGATAACTCCTGATCCAAGACTCATAGCATAACCAAAAGTAGATACCCCAGTTTCTTTGTCTCCATCGAAGTCTGAATCAGAGTATCCAATCAAGCTGAAGTCGCCCACCTATGTATACTTGAGTCCAAAGTCTTGAGTTCCCTTCAAGTACTTTAGAACTCTTTCTGCAGCAGACCAATCTCCCTCACAAGGCTTTTGCATAAACCTGGAGAGGATTCCAACAGCAAATGAAATGTCTGCTCTGGTAGTATTCAAGTAGTTGAGACTTCCTACAAGCTGTCTATACTTTGTTGCATCCTCAAATTCTTTTCCTTCAATGGATGTGAGCTTTAAGTTTTGTTCCATTGGAGCAGTCAGAGGATTGCATTCAACCATGCCAAACCTGTTCAACAGATCTCCAATGTACTTCTTTTGAGAAAGGATTATGGATTTCGGATGTTGAGTTACTTCAATACCAAAATAGTAATGAACATAGCCCAAATCAGTCATTTCAAAACCTTTCATCAATTCCTTCTTTATGGATGCAATGTAGCTCTCATTGTTCCCTGTCATTAAAAGATCATCTACATATACCAAAAGATATACAACCGTTTTGCCAACTTTCTTGACAAACAAAGTTGCATCATCAAAATCATAATGTTTGAAATTGAGTTTCAGAAGATGCTTAGTTAGTTTTTCATACCAGGCTCGTGGTGCTTGTTTGAGGCCATACAAGGATTTCACAAGTTTTCATACTTTATGTTCATGTCCTTTCATAGCAAATCTTTCAGGTTGGGACATAAAAACATTCTCTTTTAGATCTCCATTCAAGAAAGCAGTTTTTACATCCATTTGATGGACTTTATAACCGTTCTGAGCTGCTAGGGCAAAGAGTGTCCGGATGGTAGCCCATTTTGTTGTGGGGGCAAAAGTCTCCTCATAATCGACCCCTTCCTTCTGTGCAAAACCTTTTGCCACAAGCCTGGCTTTGTACTTGTCAAGTGAGCCATCACCTTTATACTTGTTCTTGTACACCCACTTGCAGCCAATTGGTTTGGTTCCCAAGGGAGGATCAACCAGATTCCAAGTGCCATTCTTTATCAAGGCATCATACTCCTTTGGCATTGCTTCTTTCCATTCATCATGAGAAGCAGCTTCTTTGAAGGAAGTTGGTTCAAAATCTGTGGACAAATTCAATTCACAATTATAAGAAATATCCATATCAACAAGTGAATCAGAGTCATCTACATCACCTCCATTTTGCGGAGTTGAATTTCTAGTTCCCATCTTTCCAACCTCATCAAGATGAACACTTTCAAGTGTCTTTGTGAGCTACTTTGGGGGACCTTTCTGAGATGGTCAAGGTTGCTCCGTTGATTGAGTTGGCACTGAATCAAGATTGAATCTCCCAATTATGTCAATCACATCACTCAAAGTATCATCCGTTGTTGGAGTTTCATGCGGAGGAGAGAGTGCTTCAGAAGAAGATTCCACAGGTTGATCTAGTATAGGAATCCCCCCTTCAAGATGTGGAATCTGATTATCAAATTCTTGAAATGCTTTTGCATTTGAGAATCTATCTAAGCGATCAAATTGTCCCTCAACAACATTGTCAGTTTTGGATGATTCAAGAAAGATTACATCTCTAGATACAACAAACTTTTTATTGACTTCATCATAGAGACGATATGTTTTGGAGGTGTTTGAATACCCTAGGAAGATACACTTACGACTTCTTGCACCAAGTTTGTTTCTATGTACCTTTGGTATCAAGGTATAACATGTGGAACCAAAGACCCAGAGATGCTTTACCGAAGGAATGTGCCCATACCACATTTCATAAGGAGTCTTGTTTCTAATAGCATTAGATGGTCATCTATTCTTTACATATATAGCACATAGAACTGCGTCAGCCCAAAACATCAGTTTTACATTCTTGAAAAACATCATGGAGCACACCATATTTAAGATTGTTCTATTCATTCTTTCAACGACTATGTTCTGTTGGGGATTATAAGGCACAGTTGTTTGATGTTTGATCCCATGTTGGCAAAGATAGTTTTCAAATTCATTTGAAGTGTATTCTTTTCCATTATCAGTGCGAATAGAGCCAATATGAGATTGTGCATCATTTTCAATCCATGTATGAAAGTTCTTGAATGTTTGAAAAGCATCAGATTTGTTCTTCAATAAATAAACCCAACACATTCTGGTGTAGTCATCAATAAATGTCATCAGATATTTATTTCCATTTGCAGAAGGAACGGGCATTGGACCACATAAATCTAAATGAATGAGTTCAAGTTTTCTATGTGCTCTGGAATGTGAATTATGAAAAGATTGTTTGCTATGATTTCCTAGAATGCAAGCATCACATTGCTCAAGTTTCCTAGGAATTGTAGGCAAACTAGTGACACCATTTTTCTTCAACAAGCGGAGGTTGTCATAGTTTAAGTGTCCAAATATAGCATGCCATAATAAACTTGATGGAAATGTACCTTCCTCATAATGAGAATTGTATGAGAAATTTTGTGCACGAGCAGAGGTACCCTGCAGCTTGAGAAGCCTTTCTTCTTCTATCCCTGTCATGACAAGTGAGTGGTCTAATGCTTTTCTCACCTCAATCTTGCCATCAAACATATGAATGGAGTGTCCTTACTGGCGGATGTGGACCAAGGATACCAAGTTTCTCCTCAGCTGTGGGAGATACAAAACATGATGCAGAAGAAAGTCTGGAAGACCAGGCAATTTAAGCCCAATTGTGCCAAGCCCTGATGGCTTGAGTTTTGATTTGTCTGCAAAGTATACTGCTCCATCAACATTGTTAGTAAATTATTCAAAAAAATCTCTTCTAAAAGTCATGTGGCAAGTTGCTCCTGAATCAGGGAACCAATCATTTTTCCAAGAAGCAAGTGAAGTATTAAATAAGTCTTCATTTACTCCAATATTACAATGTGCCACAACATAGTGAGCGGATTCAAGTGCTTTACCTTTCTCTTTGTCATTAGTTTTACCTTTGGGTTGGTTTCTTTCTTGCTCAATTCTGTCCCAAGGCAACTTGCATGTGGATGCATCATGTGATCATCTCTTTTGTAGTTTATGCAATGCAAATCTGACTTTTCTCCTTGAGAGTGTCTACCCCCCCTGCCTCTGAAATTTCTTCCTCTTCCTCTTCGACCACCTCTTCCTCTGGAAGAATCTTGAGCAAGATTCTTCTCTCTATGTGCAAGACACACAGCCTCTTCAAAAGACTGAGGAGTTGTCTTCTTCCCAAAAGCTTTCTCTCTTTCAGCAAATTTTTTCACAAGGGAGTCAAAGGTAATAACTTTGAGGTTTCCATTTGCTTGCACTCACTCAATTTAATTTGAGTAAGTGGGATAAAGTGCCTTGAGAAAAGCTATCAGAGGAATGTCCAGTTCAACATTAGTGACTTTGATATCATGCATAATATATTTTACTTCTGATGCAAGAGCAAGAGGATCATCATTTTGTAATTCAAGGCTGAACAATTTAATCATGAGTTGAACAACTTCAAGTGCAGAGTGTGAGTCATAGAGTTCCTTCAGTTTTTGTAAGGCTTCGAAAGCATTTGAAAATGGCGAAATATGGCAACTCACCTCTTCATTCACTGATGCTACAATCAATGCATAAGCCTTGTTGTTCTTATTTTCCCAAATGGCGAATTCCTTGTCTGAGGTAGGTTGTTCTGGCTCTTTGTCTCCATCTCCAACACACACTCCTTTCCACAACTCATTAAAAATGAGAGTGTGTTTGATTTTCCGTGACCATTCTGGATAGTTCTCCTTGTCGGTAAGAACCACTCCCACAATGGATATCAATGAATGTATTTTAAAAAAATAGTGTACTGTAAAATAAATATACTTCTGCTGCCAATATATAAAATATTTTCACTTCTGGCGTTAAAAAAGTACTGCACTGTAATAGCAATATTCTGAAAAACACAATTCTGTTAGCAATATGACAAAGGTATTATTGGGGGAGGGATTATATGGGGAAGGAGTGGTATGGAGGAGGGGATATATGGGGTCAATACAAGGCGAGGTAGAAGCAGGACGACCCTGTCAATAAGCGAATATACTTGGAGGAGGGGCCGAGGTAAGCGTATATGTGTGGAGAGCCAACGTTGCGTATTGGAGAGCCAACGGTGTAAGCAAAGGTGAGAGTTGTTGGCTGCGTATTAGAGCAAAGATAGCAGTGTATATTAGGAGCAGTGTACAACGTATTGGGAGCAGCGTGGAGAGGTATGAGCAACCGGAGGTCTACGTATTGGAGAGGACGGAGGTATGGCAATGGAACGCTGGCAGCTCTTAAGGGAGCAATAAAGTGAAGAGAGGCAACGGAGGCTGGGAAATGGTTCCCCTGTGCAAAGAGGCCTCAACTGACTCTAGATGGACAGCATTCGATTCGAGGAATGAAATCAGCAATTAAAACAATTGATGTGGTGCACTATAAGGCACTGCAGCAATAAATATGAAAAAACAGAATCATTATTGAGTCGATCACACGCCTATCTTCTCATCCCCCCATCGGCATAGAGACCAGAACATTCTGGAGTGCATTCTTTTCAAATTGTTGCAAGGGAATGATTGGTTATGATGCAGCGTAAGAAAAAATTTCAAACCATTGGCCTAGCATTGTAATATAGATTGACACCATTTCTTGTTCGCTTCCTCCATAAATCGAGTGACTAGACCATTAAAGATTGCAGCCAAAAAAGAGAAGTTCATGACTACAACAGGCTGAACATTGGATGAGAGATAATTGCAATGAGGAGCAACGTACTGGAGTAGGTATTCGATGGGTATACCAAGCATTACACTAGATTATCACGCAGAGGGCAGAGAAAAATATGGCAGACTACAGGAAATGCAGGACAGATTTCTAAAAAATGGCAAAAGGGAGTTACAATGGCAGATTGTAATGCCAAAAATGGAGTTGGCTCTGATACCATGTCAGACCAGAAGGTAACTCCTCAAAAATGAGATTGTTTATTCATTTAAGTTGTTCATTATTATATACATGAGGGAGTGACTGTTGAGTTTCATCTCCCGATGACTCTCCATTTTCTCTTTTATTTATTTACATTATTTACAGTTGTTCACCCAATCCCTATGATTAGGTGTCAACAAACCCTTCCAAATTGACATTCATCACGTCCATGTCTGCGTTTAAAGCATCCATCTTAGCTTCTAGTTCAATTTTAGTTACTTTTTGCGAGAGTGAAATTTGTTGCACTTGGTCTCGTAATTTTGACATATCATGATGCATTTCTTCTTCTCCTCCATGTGTCATAGTATAGATTTCTAGTTGCTTACTAGGCGTGTACATTTTTTTTCGAGGCATTTTGGAATCAAACAATGATATCTATGCTTCACTATACCCTTTGAATCACTTCAAACTTATTTTTCCAACAAAAGTTATGCACAATTTTAAAAAATACACACATTTTTCTTCCCTTTTAAGAGCTCTATATTGAATCTATTGTATCTCTCTAATTTCAGCTCTCCAAGGCCTAAAATGTCATCGTGTGGTATCCCTCTGAGTCTTCTTTCTAATGCCATAAGTCAGATCGAGATTGGATTCTTCAAGATAAAATTATGTGCGATCTCCCATGATGCCCTGATTATGGACTGGTTCAGTAGAGCGAAATTGTACGGAATACCACATGACATTGTTTAAACCTTCGGCCTTGAAAATAATACACGAAAAACTAAATTTTGTGCACTTTCAGTCACGTTTTATGAAATTCAAATCTAATTCCTGTAGAGAAAGTTATGACAATTTTCCCTAGGTCACTTTTTTGAGACTGAATTCTAAAGCCTGCAAAAACCCTAACTTCTTCAAACCATATCTCAGCGAAACAAGATCTGAAATTTTTACACAAAATTCACCAAAATTTTGGCTCTACGTGGTCGAAATTTCATCTTCTGAAGCCTCATAGAAAAAAAAATTATCGCGAAAATTCTAAGATGAACTGTTTGAAGCAGTAAAACCCTAGAATCCAAAACTCTCATACCAAATGTTATGCAACCAGATCACAAAATAGAAGAAAAAATAGATCAATTAAGGGGAAAACCTCCTTTACATCACATAAATGAACAATTCTTCGATGATACAAATGACAAGACCTACTTGGTATATATAGGAGTCTAAAGGGTCACAATATAATCAGAGCCTACATAACAATAATAATGTAAGGGCACAACAATACAATAGTGGGTTTCTATGGGGCACAATAATAAAAATATGGGGGGCTACATGGGCCCAACAATAACAATAAGGGGATACACTAACAATGAAAATAAGGGAGTTACACTAGTATTATAGGTACCTAACACAGCGATTATGGCTAGGATTAGTCCATCTCATTCTCTTCATTTATAAGGCCTTCCACCTGAGGAGCAAGTTCTTCCCGTCTATAGACATAGGATCAACCTAATTCTGACATAGATTACGTACCTCAAGGGCCACCTAGATTGGTTCTCAGGGGGTCAAACCCATAATTCATGAAGTGGTTGACGAAATTTTGTTTCTTCCTTCTCATTCCCTTGTAATCCATATTATAAGGTGGGGTGGGTTTGACTAGATCTTTCAACTCAAATGGTCTTTTCCAAGAGTCAATTGTGGATGGTGTTTACCACACGGTAAAACCTAGTGTTTCCACACCCGGTGACACTAGATTTGTCCCCAACGAAACTTCCATACTTTCCTTGACTACCACAAGTACTATATCCACCATGCCCACTCCAACCATTTTCTCCTATTAGCAGAATAATCCAAGATCATTTTTTCCTCCTTTTAGTACATCTAGCATAGGTGCCTCCACAACATCAATTTTGGTCCATCTATTCATATCTAGCAGAGGCTCTAGTTCCACTGTGAGTAGCATACCCATGTCAATTGTAGCAGGTTTGATCCCTAGATCTACATCTAGGCCTACAGGTTCATCCTTTGGTCCTGGTATTTCTATAGGTAGTTATTTACACCCAATGTCGGGTTCCCTTTTGGTTGGAATACAAACACTAGGTCCATGTTGTTCCCTAGCACAGTTGGGGGCACACATGTTTCTAATGGGTTCACATATCCTTGGGGAAGTCAATTGTTAGTGGGGTCACATTTTCAAGGAAATATCCAATTCCCTTGGAATGTCCAAGGGGATGGGGGAGCAACCCTACCATGCCTTTTATCCTTGGGTACCAAGTACTTTGGTCAGCCTTTTGGTCTAGGAGGCTTTCCTCTTAGTGCACCCTTTGGTCCTTATGATCCACTACCTTTTGGAATTCCCTTTTCCACTAGGGATCCAAATATCCAATTAGATTGGCCAACTAAATATCTCTTACAGTGACTTGGCTACTAATCCTAGCACCCAAACTCCTAGTGCTACAATTCAAACCTCTGAGGTGAATTCAATGTAGACCACATCTTCAAAGAATCCTCAATAACCTGGAGGGAAAAAGAAGAAAAATGTTAGGGTCCCACCCTAACCCCCTTATTTATGTAATGGGATCACGTCATAGTCAAGAGTCAATAAAGCCCATATTAATAATTGTAAGTGGTTAATCCGCAATTAATGACGGAACCACAGTTAGTTGCAAATGGGTCGTAGTATTAGATAGATGGTATTAATAAAACACACGGTATTGGCCTGTGGTATTGCATGTATGAGTCATATATAAAGGATAGAGACTCCCTGTGAGGAGCATCGTATCTTATTTTGTAATCGAGCTCTGCTCTATTAGAGGTTGCCCCCTCGAAGAGGCAAGTGAACATTACTCTCTGAATAATAAAATCATTGCTATTCTGTGTTCTGGGTATCTTTTCTTCGCATATTCTGTATTTGGGTATCATTTTGCAGGTTAAGAGCATAACAAGTGGTATCAGAGCACTTTCCAGGGCCGGTGGAATCTCCATTTCTTAGCAAAAAAAAATTTTGGCTAGAGACGTGTTCCGACGTCTTTAAACCACGGGATCTGTCGTTGAGCGCATAAACCTGCAGATTTGGGGAGGCATGCACACAGGAAATACAAGAGGTGGTCACATCTGTTGGACTCCCTTGTAACCCCTGTGGGTACCCCTTCGAGTAGTAGCGCATTAGACAGAACCGCGCACGGACTGTCTTCCACGTACCCTCTGGGTATATCAGAAGCCCCCTAGGCTCCCTTGAAACCTCGCCATAGATAAACCGTCGGCCGTCTTGCGGCTACAGTACACCGAGAACAGCACTCGGAGAGATTACTCGCCCGTACGATAGGGTAGTCGGGTTGTACGGCTAAGGGTACGGTCGATCCTCCTTAGTTAGAGCCCTGAAACATTGGGCCGAGTACTACTGCCAGACCCTTATGTATATTGCGATCTGTAGCACCTGACACTCCTCAAGACCATAGTTCCCTTTTCTATCGGGGGATCACACATCATCTCTTCCAGATCCGCTTGTGCAAAGGGGTGCAGCAGCAGCAGACATCAGTCCCGCAGTCTCGAGTTCGCAGATCAGCCATTTCGATCTATTAGATCCATCAGATCCGCAGCAGCAGTCTGTTCCGCCGCCCAGAGCTATCAGATCCGCCATTCAGATCTCTCAGATCCACCAGATCGGAGTCGTTGTGAAGGGTTCCTATACTGGGGTATAATTTTCGCAGGACTTTTGGCCGCATTGACATTTTGAGGATTTGGCCACTGCAGTATTGATAAGGAAGGAGTAAAACTCCGTTAGGAGTTTTCAGTGTAAAACAAAAACAAAAAAACAAAAAAAAAAGTATGAGATCTTTCGGGGCGCTTATTGATGATCTAGCCCATCAGAATCAGGACGACGAGCTGAGCACGGTGGTACCATTCACTTCTTAGTGAAAAATTTTTTAGGCGGTCCCAATTTTAAAAAAAAGTCAGGTTGGTGTATGGTAGAAACTAGAGCTCAAGCGATGGCCAATGAAAGGATGGACAAACTTGAAGAATCAGTGCAATCCCTCCACATTCAGCTTAGCGGACTATGTAGCATGGTCGAGAAAATAGTCCCGAAGGGCAAGGAGCAAGCCCACGAGGAGGGGTATAATGGCAATGAACACAATGAGGGTGAGTCTAGCCACTCTCCTCACGTCTGGCACACCCACCAACAACCCAGTCAGTGACCTCCCAAGTTGGATATGCATAAATTTGACGGTTCTCACCCGTCGGCATGGATAGCACAAATGGAGCAGTGTTTCAAACTGAATCACATCTTTGATGATGAGACTCAGCTTATGTTGGGGAGCATGTACTTGGACAATGAAAGGTGGCAATGGTGGGAATGGCATCAACGTTGCACTGGACCTTTTAGGACTTGGACCAAATTGACCAAAGCTCTTCAAGACCGCTTTGACCAGGAATCATCTTTTTTGGGTCGTCTTACTAAGCTCCGACAGACTGGTACAGTGGATGAATATATTACAGCTTTTGAAGCCTTAGCCTTCCGCACTTGGGGTCTCTCAGATGTGTTCTACACGGAATGTTTTATCAGCGGTCTTAAAGAAGCTATCAAAGCCCAAGTCCTACTGCACCACCCTCCCACATGGACGGAGGCTTGCAAGGTAGCTTGTAACGTGGAACGTGCATTAGCAGCCCAATACAGTCGCCCAAATTTCTCCGCTAAAGGTCGCCCCCCACAGGCTCACAACACGACTCAAACACTTAAGGTCCAAAAGGTGTCACCTGCGGAAATGGCTGAAAGAAGAAAGCAAGGCCTATGTTACTACTATGATGAAAAATACTCCCCAGGTCATAAATGCAAGGAGCCCAATTCAAATTGATGCCACTGACTACAGCTCAACACAGGAAGATCCACCACTGGAGGAACATGAGCCGCTAGAAGAAGACAACCAAAAGGACAATGTCTCTGACGAACCAGTTATTTCGTTGCATGCTTTGGCAGGAATTTCTTCCCCTCAAACTCTCAAAATCAAAGGTTTTATTAAACATCGCCCAGTAGTAGTCTTGATTGATAGTGGAAGTACACATAATTTCATCCATCAAAAAGTCGCAGAAGCAGTGCATTGTTTTGTACGAGCAGTTTCTAACTTCCAAGTTCAAATTGCGGATGGAGGCACAATGAAATGTGAAGGCCGTTGTGAAAATGTCAAACTTCAAATGGGGGATTATCAGTGGAAAACCCACATGTTTGCCATACACATGGGGGGTTGCGACATTGTACTCGGCGCTGAATGGCTCCGCACTCTTGGGCCAATCACAATGGATTTCCAGGAGTTATATATGAGTTTTAAGCAGAACAACTACACACATACCCTCCGTGGACTCCAGGCGAGAGCCCCCTCTATCATCAGCTCGCATAGGATGGAAAAATTGTTAAAAAAGGGCAATCATGGAGTTGTAGCTCAATTTAATGCCATCCAGGCAGTCGAAACCAAGCCTCTGCCAATTCATCCTGAGATGCAACAGATTTTAAATAACCATCTGCCGATCTTTGACAAGCCTCATGAGCTTCCACCCTCGCGAGGGGAACATGATCATAGCATCACCTTGGTTCCAGGGGTCCAACCCCCAAATGTGCGCCCATACAGATATCCGTTCACCCAAAAGAATGAAATAGAAAAAATCATCAAGGAACTTTTGGAAGCAAGTGTCATTCGTCCCAGCATTAGTCCTTATTCATCCCCAGTGGTCATGGTGCTCAAGAAAGATTGGGAGTGGCAGATGTGTCCCGACTTCAGGGCCCTCAATAAGTTGACAGTCAAAGATAAATTTCCCATCCCGGTGGTTGATGATTTGCTGGATGAACTCAATGGGGCTCAATTCTTCACTAAGCTGGATCTTCGCTCAGGCTACCACCAAATTCGCATGAAGGAAGTCGACATTCCCAACACTGCTTTCAGAACTCATGAAGGCCATTATGAATTCCTGGTCATGCCATTTGGTCTTTGTAATGCCCCCTCTACTTTTCAGAGCCTTATGAACCACATTCTCAAACCATATCTCAGGAAATTTGTCCTTGTCTTCTTCGATGACATCCTCATCTATAGTTGCACTTGGGCTGCACATCTTCAGCATGTAGATCTACTCTTGCAACTGCTCCGCAAGCATAAATTATTTGTCAAGATGTCCAAGTGTTCGTTTGGCATGGCAGAAGTAGAGTATTTGGGCCACATTGTGGGGCGTGAAGGTGTCAAGGTGGACCCAAAAAAGAACCAGGCAATGCAGGAATGGCCTCAACCTAAGACCTTGAAGAGCTTGAGAGGATTTTTGGGTCTCATAGGCTATTATCGTAAATTTGTCCGCAACTATGGTCGCATAGCGAAGTCCCTCACCCAACTCCTAAAGAAAAATTCATTCTTCTGGAATGAGGAAGCACAACAGGCCTTTACAGCTCTAAAAAATGCCATGTGTTCCACTCCAGTCTTAGCACTACCTGATTTCACCAAATCTTTTTTCATTGAATGTGATGCTTCGGGTACAGGTATTGGGGCGGTCTTAATGCAGGAAGGGCGACCGTTGGCCTTCACAAGCCACCAACTCAGTGGGAGGAATCTGGGCCAATCTACCTACGAGAAGGAAATGATGGCCATCTTACATGCCGTCGAGACCTGGCGACCTTACTTATTGGGGCGACGTTTCCAAATCCGCACAGATCATCACAGTCTTAAATATTTTTTGGAGCAACGCCTATCCTCCCCACAACAAAATAAATGGCTCGCCAAAATGTTGGGATATGATTATGAGATCATTTACAAGAAAGGGAAAGACAATAGTGTAGCAGATGCATTATCTCGCCAATTTGAGGAGGAAAGTACTCTGCTAGCAATTTCCCTCCCCATTCCAGAATGGATTGAAGAGGCTCGCAGGGAATGGTTTTCACACCCCGAGCTCTCCCAACTCATTTCTCAATTGCAGGTAGATCCAAATTCCACCAAGGGCTACTCGTGGCAGGATGATATTCTTCGCTACAAGGACAGAGTCGTAATATCACCAACATCCACCCTCAAAGTCGCATTTTGGCAGAATTGCACTCATCTCCCATTGCAGGACATTCGGGCTTTCAGAAGACGTATGCTCGCACCAGAAGATCATTTTTTTGGATAGGCATGAAAACATCCTTACTTTCGTAGCAGAATGCGATGTCTGTCAACGCCACAAAGGGGAAACCATCAACACACCAGGCACATTACAACCATTGCCCATTCCGGCATCAATTTGGACGGAGGTTTCTATGGATTTCATTACAGGTCTTCCAAAGTCAGGGAACAAGTCAGTCATCATGGTGGTTGTGGACCGACTGTCGAAGTATGCTCATTTCTGCGCCCTACCCCACTTGTTTACACCAACTTTGGTTGCTCAATCTTTCATGGATCAGATCTTCAAATTGCATGGCATGCCCACTTCTATTGTGTCCGACCGCGACCCGATCTTCACCAGTAATTTTTGGCAGGAACTCTTCAGAATACAAGGCACTCAACTAAAACTCAGTACTTCCTATCATCCGCAAACAGATGGTCAAACCGAAGCCGTCAACAATGTCGAGAAACCTACCTTAGGTGTTTCACTTCAAAAAAGCAACACCTTTGGGTACAGTGGTTACCTCTGGCTGAATGGTGGTATAACACCAACTATCATGCCACCACCAAAATGACTCCCTATGAAGCAGTATATGGTCAACTCCCGCCTTCACCTACTTCATATCTCAAGGGATGCTCAAAAGTACAAGCAGTGGATCAACTCCTACAACACCGCGCAACCATGCTCGCCCATCTTCGAGAGAATCTTCATCAAGCTCAGAACCGCATGAAGCAACAGGTAGACCAGCATCGCTCAGAGCGCCAATTTCAAGAAGGGGATCAGGTCTTTTTACAGCTACAACCATATAAGCAAACATCACTCAAAGACAAGGGGTGTCAGAAACTCTCTCCCAAATTCTACGGACCATATCAAGTACTTCAGCGCATTGGAGAAGTGGCCTACAAGTTGGCCTTGCCACCTACTGCAAAAATCCATCCAGTTTTTCATGTCTCATGCCTCAAGAAAGTGATTGGGAACAATTGCAGAATTCAGACCAGTCTACCTGAATTGGACGAAGAAGGGTCCATATGGCTTCAACCCGAACAGGTCCTAGACACACGAGACAAGCAACTGCGCGGCCGCATGATTAAGGAAGTCCTCGTCAAATGGAAAGAAACCTCTCCGGAAGATGCAACTTGGGAACCAGCCACTATTCTTCAGCAGTTTCCGCAGCTTCAGCCTTGAGGACAAGGCTAGTCTTAAGGGGGAGGGCATGTTAGGGTCCCACCCTAACCCCCTTATTTATGTAATGGGATCACGTCATAGTCAAGAGTCAATAAAGCCCATATTAATAATTGTAAGTGGTTAATCCGCAATTAATGACGGAACCACAGCTAGTTGCTAATGGGCCGTAGTATTAGATAGATGGTATTAATAAAACCCACGGTATTGGCCCGTGGTATTGCATGTATGAGTCATATATAAAGGATAGAGACTCCCTGTGAGGAGCATCGTGTCTTATTTTGTAATCGAGCTCTGCTCTATTGGAGGTTGCCCCCTCGAAGAGGCAAGTGAACATTACTCTCTGAATAATAAAATCATTGCTATTCTGTGTTCTGGGTATCTTTTCTTCGCATATTCTGTATTTGGGTATCATTTTGCAGGTTAAGAGCATAACAAAAAATATTCTAATAAACATTTTAACAATGAACATGGGGCCCTTGAAACCCAAGAAACCATTAGGAGTGGCCGAAAAGAGAAAAAAAAATGAATTGTTTCCCTTGCAAGATTTGTGGGGAGGATTGTATTACTCAAAAGTATCATTGGATGGATGAGATTCATTAATACTCATTGCAAACAAAAATTGCTTGTCAACGTACTAACTACAAGAATTTGTTTCCTGCCCAACAACAATATATGGTTATGAATCCTCCACCTCCTCAACAAGATGTGGTGGGGGATATCCTTCACACACTACTTCGTCATCCACACAGGACATCTTTTATGGTTGATCAACCAATCCACATAACCACTAGAGTGCACAACTATGAGAATACTGAGAGTGATCCTTCCACTTAGGAACCTGTGATTCCTACTCAACTCGATGGCCCCCTTCACATCAAAAATCCATCATTTGCACTATGTTGCATCATCCTATAGGTGAACTTCGCAATTCAGTACATAACCCCAATGCGAGGATTGATCATAATTACAATATTGTTGACAATCTAGCCCAAGCACCCCCTGTCATGTTTTCTCTTGAAGTTTGGCAAAGTTGGCTAGCACAACGCAAAGCACTTCTAACTACAATTTGTTGGGTATATCCCTCATATTCAAATCTCATCACCTTCAATCCCACATCATGGAAACCCCATCTTCCACATCACCCTACCTTTCAAATAATGGTACATATGTTTTGGAAACACATTCATCAGAATGTCTTTGATGAAGGGGCATCTACCTGTATTATGTCATCGAAGTGTTAGAAAGATCATGGATCACCGACCATGTCACCATTGACATCTACGTTAGAGGCATTTTATGGGCACACCTTTCACCTCAAAGGGTTTTACCTACTTTTCCTATCGAGCTAGAGGGTAAAACATATCAATCAAGTCAAAATCATTGATGCCCCATTAGATTACAATCTCTCGCTTCAACAAAGTTGGTTCTATGCCATGACAATTAATGTTTCATCAGTCTTTTGTGTCATGATGTTCCCTCATTAGGGTAATATTTTCACTATTGACTAGTTAACAATTTGTAAGCCCAAACTTGCATTTTCACAATAGCCAAGCAATTCCTTTTCTAGGAGATTCCCCTCCCAATTTTGAAAGAAATGGAGTAGGGATGTTCAAAGACTCCTTGTTGATGGTTACTTTTCCCCTACCTGCATCAAACCTATCTCCATCTATTGGCAAAATGAGCATGATCTATTTGGTCACCAGTGGATCCCTTGGACCTCTTAATCCTCGAGTAGTGCCTATAGAAGATAAATCTCATGGAGGAACAATTCCACCTCTTGTGGAAGTGATTTCCTCTTCAATGATCCTACCAACCTCTACCGACATTAGTTAGAAGCTCCAACCTAATATGGAATATGATCCATCTACTTTGCACACATGGGTGTTCACTCCAACAATTTCACATGACTTCCTTGATATTGAATTTCCTTTAGAAAATGCCATCTTGAAGGTCATGGCCTCACACAATAAGCCAAGGGAGACTATGCCTCGTGATGCCTCTATCCTTCCAAATTTGGAAATGATGGAGTTTGGAAAACAAAAGCTTGAACCAAACCAAAGGAAATTTATTGGATCATCCAATGATGTGCCACTGTTGGACCGAGTCAAGTTTGGGATTTCTAGCACTAAAATCGCCACTATATTATCTACTCTAAACTCCTCCGTCGACGAGTGTCTCATACCTTCTTTGTGCCTTGGTTGTTGTCATCAAGTTGTCATAGCTCTTGATACCCTTCATCCTTTATGTCTTCAAGTAGTTGTGATATGGTTCTAGGCCACCCCTGGAATCATTATCCTTTAGAAATGTGGCAATTCAACTTGATGTGGCATGTCCCCATCATGGTGTGCCATAGTGGGAACTACATTGCATATAACCTATTACACAGTGTCATGCTTTGTATATATGTTTATAATACATCATAAAAACCAAAAAACAATATAAAATACACATAAATAAATAATATCCATTCTTTTTATTACCTAATCCATGTTTTTCTTTTCCATTATGTGCTTTAACCATGGGTCTAGTCTTTTTTGATGGCTTTTACAGGACTACGTGGAGTTTTTACATAAAAAATATGTTGACACCTAATCATCAAGATTGGGTGAATAAGTGTAACTGATGTAAATAAATAATGGACAATATGAAGAGTCACCGGGAGATGAAATGAATAGTCTCTCCCTCATGTATATAATAAAGACCAACCTGAATGAATATAATGAATTGATTCGAGGAGTTACTGCCTAGTCTGACATGGTATCAGAGCCAGCACCATTTTTGGCCTCCCTCTGCTTTGTAACTCCCTATTCTGCCTATGGTTTTCTGAATCCTATGTAGACTGGCTAGCCTGGCAGCTCTAACCTTCCACTGCCCTGAATGCATCATTATTCCCCTGCGGCTCACCATTATTCTCTGCTACGCCTGCTGCTCCACCTACATACAAACGCTGTTCTCTGTCCATTATTTTGACATAGTCTGATAATGTTGCTCTCTCGCATTGCGCGCATTTTGTTTTGAAGATTTTCTCTCCGGTCTTACCGTAAAGGGAGAGAGCCAAAAGTTGTTGGCCAAAACTGAGACCTCGTTCTGGTGATGGTGCCGCTCAGACATGGTGTATGATGCACAACAAAATGGTATCATCGTATCATCATTCCTGTATTTTACGATTTAAAACCTAAGCTCGTGTGCACAGGCAAAGATAAAAGTGGAGCATACGATAAAGCCCTTGGCGCACACGAATAGACACTGAAATACGACAAGAAAAGAATTCAGAGTTGGAGAGACGCTCTGTCTCATGTTGCAATTATAAGCAGCTTGGAGTGGGAGGCATCGAATGAGGAACTCTTGCATAAGGTCGTCGAGAACGTGTTGAAATTCTACACGCCCGAGTTCAAGACTGGTCGGTGAATTGTTGACAGCGTCCATCGTGGTTGATTAGCGAGAGGATCACGAATATCTGAGTTAAGTGATGATGCGTAGGAGGTATCTGAATGGCGCAGCGG
Source organism: Pinus tabuliformis (assembly GCA_031772625.1). Classification (NCBI taxonomy): domain Eukaryota; kingdom Viridiplantae; phylum Streptophyta; class Pinopsida; order Pinales; family Pinaceae; genus Pinus; species Pinus tabuliformis. The sequence continues at coordinate 1,987,500,708 of CM062819.1, read as the reverse complement.
AATGGTATTCAATTCCAATTTTTTATGTCGTATGGCTCAGTGTTTGAATAGTGTATGCAGTCCTTTCGATTTTAAATCCGCTGCATAACAGTCTTATAATACCTCTCCTCCACCATATCACCCCTAGGTTGGTCGTTGTCTGAACGTTGGCTCTTAACAATACCGCGCTCCCCATACATGTGCTGCCATAATCCACCATACAATCTCGTTCCACTCTCGTTTTAATACTGTTGTGTTTTTTAATACATGCGCTAGCCTCCATACGTTGAATACTCCCTCCACCACATAACCCCTCCCCTAGTTAATAACTCTGATATATTATCCCTCATTATTTTTTTTCAAAGTTAAACAAAGTTTGCCACTAGAAGTACAATTATTTTTTACAGTATATTGGCAGAAGTATTTTTTTTTTACAATACACAGATTTTACAATGCATTCAATCATATCTATTGTGGGAGTAGTTCTCACTGGCAAGGAGAACTATCCTGAGTGGTCCCGGAAGATACAACACACCCTCATTTTCAATGAGTTGTGGAAAGGAGTGTGTGTTGGAGACGGAGACAAAGAGCTAGAACAGCCTACCTCAAACAAAGAGTTCGCCATTTGGGAAAATAAGAACAGCAAAGCCTATGCATTAATTGCAGCATCTATAAGTGAAGAGGTGAGTCGCCATATTTCGCCATTTTCAACTGCTTTCGAAGCCTTACAAAAGCTGAAAGAACTCTATGACTCACATTCTGCACTTGAAGTTGTTCAACTCATGATTAAACTCTTCACTCTTGAATTACAAAATAATGATCCTTTTTCTCTTGCATTCGAAGTAAAATATATAATGCATGATATCAAAGCCACTAAGGTTGAATTGGATATTCCTCTTATCACTTTTCTCAAGGCACTTTATCCTACTTACTCCAATTATCTTGAGTCATTGCAAGCAAATGGAAATCTCAAAGATATTACCTTTGACTCTCTTATGAAAAAATTTGTTGAAAGAGAGAAAGCTTTTGGAAAGAAGACAACCCCTGAATCTTCTGAAGAGGTTGTGTGCCTTGCTCATAAAGAAAAGAATCTTGCTCAAGATTCTTCCAGAGGAAGAGATGGTCGAAGAGGAAGAGGAAGATATTTCAGAGGCAAGGGGGCAGACACTCTCAAGGAGAAAAGTCAGATTTGCACTGCATACGCTGCAAAAGAAATGGATCACATGATGCCTCTACATGCAAGTTACCTTGGGAAAAAATTGAGCAGCGAAGAAACCAACCCAAAGGTAAAACTAATGACACAAACAAAGGTAAAGTACCTGAATCCGCTCATTATGTTGTGGCACAATGTAATATCGGAGTAAATGAAGATTTATTTAATGCTTCACTTGCTTCTTGGAAAAATGATTGGTTGCTTGATTCAGGAGCAACTTGCCACATGACTCATAGAAAAGATTTTTTTGAAGAATTTACTGACAATGTTGATGGAGCAGTATACTTTGCAGACCAATTAAAACTCAAGCCATCAGGGCTTGGCACAATCAAGCTTAAATTGCCTGGTCTTCTAGACTTTCTTCTGCATCATGTTCTATATCTCCCAAAGCTGAAGAGAAACTTGCTATCCTTGGTCCACATCCTCCAGCAAGGTCACTCCATTCATATGTTTGATGGCAAGCTTGAGGTGAGAAAATCATCTAACCACTCACTTGTCATGAGGGGAATAGAAGAAGAAAGGCTTCTCAAGCTGCAAGTTACCCCTGCTCATGCACAACATTTCTCATACAACTCTCATTATGAAGAAGGTACACTTCCATCAAGTTTATTATGGCATGCTAGATTTGGACATTTGAACTATGACAGCCTCCGCTTGTTGAAAAAAATGGTGTTAGTGGTTTCCCTACAATTCCTAGGAAACTTAAGCAATGTGATGCTTGCATTCTAGGAAAGCATAGCAAACAATCTTTTCATGATTCACATTCAAGAGCACATAGAAAACTTGAACTCATTCATTCATATTTATGTGGTCCAATGCCTATTCCTTCTGCGAATGGAAATAAATATATGATGACATTTATTGATGACTACACCATAATGTGTTGGGTTTATTTATTGAAGTACAAATCTGATGTTTTTCAAACATTCAAGAACTTTCATACATGGATTGAAAATGATGCACAATCTAATATTGGCTCTATTCGCACTGATAATGGAAAAGAATATACTTCAAATGAATTTGAAAACTATCTTCGCCAACATGGGATCAAACATCAAACAACTGTGCCTTATAATCCCCAACAGAACGGTGTAGTTGAAAGAATGAATAGGACAATCTTAAATATGGTGCGCTCCATGATGTTTTTCAAAAATGTAAAATTGATGTTTTGGGCTGATGCAGTTCTATGTGTTGTATATATAAAGAATAGATGTCCATCTAATGCTATCAGAAACAAGACTCCCTATGAAATGTGGTATGGGCACGTTCCTTCAGTAAAGCATCTCAGGGTCTTTGGTTCCACCTGTTATGCCTTGATACCAAAGGTACATAGAAACAAACTTGGTGCAATAAGTCGTAAGTGTATCTTCCTGGGGTCTTCAAACACCTCCAAAGCATACCGTCTTTATGATGAAGTCAATAAAAAGTTTGTTGTATCTAGAGATGTAATCTTTCTTGAAACATCCAAAACTGACAATGTTGTTGAGCGGCAACTTGATCGCTTGGATAGATTCGCAAATGAAAAATCATTTCAAGAATTTGATAATCAGATTCCACATCTTGAAAGGGGGATTCCTATACTAGATCAACCTATGGAATCTTCTTCTGAAGCACTCTCTCCCCCGCATGAAACTCCAACAACGGATGATACTTTAAGTGATGTGATTGATAGAATTGGGAGACTCAATCTTGATTCAGTCCCAACTCAATCAACAGAGCAGCCTGGACCATCTGAGAAAGGTCCCCCAAAGTGGCTGACAAAGACACTTGAAAGTGTTCATCCTGATGAGGTTGGAAAGACAAGAACTAGAAATTCAAACCGGCAAAATGGAGGTGATGTAGATGACTCTGATTCACCTGTTGATATGGATGTTTCTTATGATTGTGAATTGAATTTGTCTACAGATTTAAAACCAAGTTCCTTCAAAGAAGTTGCTTTTCATGATGAATGAAAAGAAGCAATGCAAAAGGAGTATGATGCCCTAATAAAGAATGGCACTTGGAAGCTGGTTGATCCTCCATTAGGAACCAAACCAATTGACTGCAAGTGGGTCTACAAGAACAAGTATAAAGCAGATGGCTCACTTGACAAGCACAAAGCCAGGCTTGTGGCAAAAGGTTTTGCATAGAAGGAAGGGGTCGATTATGAGGAGACTTTTGCCCCCACAGCAAAATGGGCTACCATCCGGACACTCTTTGCCCTAGCAACTTAGAATGGTTGGAAAATCCATCAAATGGACGTAAAACTGCTTTCTTGAATGGAGATCTAAAAGAGAATGTTTTTATGTCCCAGCCTGAAGGATTTGCTATGAAAGGACATGAACATAAAATATGCAAACTTGTGAAATCCTTGTATGGCCTCAAACAAGCACCGCGAGCCTGGTATGAAAAACTAATTGAGCATCTTCTGAAACTCAATTTCAAACATTATGATCTTGATGATGCAACTTTATTTGTCAAGAAAGTTGGCAAAACAGTTGTATATCTTGTGGTATATGTAGATGATCTTTTGATGACAGGGAACAATGAAAGCTACATTGCATCCATAAAAAAGGAATTGAGGAAAGGTTTTGAAATGACTGATTTGGGCTATGTTCATTACTATCTTAGTATTGAAGTAACTCAACATCCGAAGTCCATATTTCTTTCTCAAAAGAAGTACATTGGAGATCTGTTGAACAGGTTTGGCATGACAGAATGCAATCCTCTTACTACTCCAATGGAACAAAACTTAAAGCTCACATCCATTGAAGGAAAATAATTTGAGGATGCAACAAAGTTTAGACAGCTTGTAGGAAGTCTCAACAACCTAACTACTACCAGACCAGACATTTCGTTTGTTGTTGGAATCCTCTCCAGGTTTATGCAAAAGCCTTGTGAGGGACATTGGTCTGCTGCAAAAAGAGTTCTAAGGTACTTGAAGGGAACTCAAGACTTTGGAATCAAGTATACACAGGTGGACGACTTCAGCTTGATTGGATACTCTGATTTAGACTTCGATGGAGACAAAGAAATTGGGGTATCTACTTCAGGTTATGCTATGAGTCTTGGATCAGGAGCTGTCTCCTAGAGATCACGCAAACAATCAGTTCCAGCAGATTCCACAACAGAGGCAGAATATGTGGCAGCAGCTGAGGTAACAAAAGAAATTGCGTGGCTCAGGAAAATTCTTGAAGATTTGCAGGTAAAACAAGTACAATCGACTCCACTCATGATTGACAATACCTCGGCAATAAAGTTGGCCAAGAACTCAAAGTTCCATGATCAAACAAAGCACATCCATACTAAATATCATCTGATTCGACATCATGTTGAGGCCAAAAAATCCATCTCCGCCATTGTTCCACTAATGAGCAAATTGCAAACATCTTCACCAAAGCGCTTGGAAGAGAAAAGCTTGAACGATTCAGAACGATGCTTGGACTCACCAACATCCCTTCAGATTAAAGGGGGGAATGTTGACACCTTATCATCAGGATTGGGTGAATAAGTGTAACTAATGTAAATAAAAAATGGAAAATATGAAGAGTCACCGGGAGATGAAATGAACAGTCTCTCCCTCATGTATATAATAAAGACCAACCTGAATGAATATAATGAATTGATTCGAGGAGTTACTACCTGGTCTGACAAAATACACCAATTAATTGAGGTATTCTTTCAAAACTAGAATATAGGGTTAGGATTCACATCCCATCCTTTCAAAGAGACCTTGCACTGGATTGATTTCCATTACTAGACAATTTGCTACTACTTCTTACTTTGTTTGGGTTAGTTATGTCAACCTTGGAACTAGATGCATACCGTTATACCACTTGTCTCTCTGGAGCGAGTTTCCTTTTGGTCATCTTTTCACGCTCATTAAATAATGAAAATCCTAAGCTTCTTTTGTTGATTTTTGCATGCTCTCTAAAATACTTGAAAATGTCAATTTCTTTATGTTCTTTCCTACTCATTAGCCAAGATGAAAGTCAACAAGCAATATCTTCTCTATTCTCATTCTCGTTAAACCATGAGAAAGACACAAGTGAACTTCTACCACTTTTTTGATTGGATAAAAGCTCTCACCAAAAAGGCACAAATTTGAGTAAACTTTTAACTCCTTTTCAATGTTGTTAAAATTGAACGAAAAAACACTATCAAGCTCACTCGTCTTCTATTTTATGCTCATTACACTATGAATGGGATCATCCATATAAAAGCGAAATGGGAGAAGGTCTTATTATCTTCATTTTATCAAGGTAGCCATCAGTTTCCTTTGAACGTGGAACTTGTTTGAGTCATCCTCTTACAACTGGTATTTGTTGGCATTATGACACAGATTTGGCACTAAGACACAGGTGTTGTCCTTGATGGCAACTCACTCAGACAACAGATCACAGTTCAGACTCACAGAATGAAGAAAGAGAGCTATACGCAGGTTCCCCATTAACCAAGCTGCTTGTACATGCGGCTTAGCAGACCAAAAGATGCGTATAACGTACACACGCACTTTCACAGGAGTAAAGGCGCGTACATGTTGGAAAACTAAGTTTTGGTCTGTGGTATTTGGTCCATAGTGTTAGTGTCAGTCTTTCCAGCCTTCCTCCAGTGATCAAATATGCTCTTACAAAGTGGTCTCAGAGTGTCAAGGTCAAATTTTGTCATTTCAGTGAGTTTTCAAACAAAATTTGGTCACTAGGCATTAGGTCTAGGGTTTACTTTCACTCCTTCTAAGGTTGTCAAAATGTCGGTCCATGTCATTATTCAGCTGAGCCTATCATCATTCAGAGGGATGTCATCATCATGTCAAGTTTCATTACGTCATTTTACACCTTGTTCATGCTTCAGTTGCGCCTAGGTAAGGTCATTTTCCTCTCCTAGGGTTTTGAAGCTAATTTCTCTTGGACGGTCAAATCATCGGCAAAACTTGTATCCAGATGTTCATACACCTTCCCCTATCCTTCATGTACCTTATCAAACACTTTCCATCACTGAGATCCCCCAAATTCCTCATTTTTGCACAAACCCTAGTTTCTAGCTACAACCTGGCAATTTTCTAGGTTTGGCCTGTGTTTTGCCCTTTTGGACCCCTTCCCCTCGCTCAATCTCTGAGATTCCACTTTCCCCTGCTTCCTAACATCCCTCCCTACTTCCAAAAATTTCCCCAAGAATTTAGAAGCCCCTTATCCCCTTCATTTCGCTTCATTTCGACAAAATTCCTTGTTTCACACATCGGGATAAGTTTCACTCAAAAGATGTTTTAGAGAAATCAAAGATGAATTTTGGGAAACTGAGAGAGGTTTTTGTCCACAACATGCCAAAGAAGAAAAACCTCCTTCACTTTTTGCACAGGTGTCATGGTTTGAGAGAAATGTCAAGAATACCGTTGCCTAAGGAGAATCAAAGACACCTTTGAAGTGACCTTGGGAAAATCAAGTTTTCTCCTAGCTTGGTTGGCCAAATGATTTGCTTGATGGGTAAAACGATAACTAGACACAAGGAGCTTTCCAATGAGCTATCATGAGCTCAATTTGGGGTTGAGGAAGGCATTCAAAAGTTGACTGCAACAGCACTCTTCCTTGAGGCAGCCTCATTTGGCACTTTTTGACCAGTCTTGGGAGATTTGATTTTTGACAGGGCAAATGAACTCCAAATTGAAAAATTCCAGTTGGGTTGGAAAGTAGACTCAAAGACCTTTCCAACGAGCTATCCTGCACCCGATTCCGACACCGGGAAGGCCTCAAAAAGCCTCCTGCAAAAGCGCGCGACCTGTTGAGTGCGCGCGACCTGTCAGGGGGGTCTTACCAGTTGAGAAAATACACTGGCGCGACCTGTTGGGAATTCATCCAAAAAAATCGCCTGTAAACTCCCAAACGACCCCAAAATTCTTCAAGATTGCAGGTAGGCCTCTGATCATCAAAGTATTTTGCTTGATAAAGAAAAATGAGCATGGGAAATGTGTTTTAATGCCATCAAGTTGGAATGAGAAGTTCATGTATATTTGCTTTAAAAAATGTCAAAGTGCAAGTAAAGCTAGGGTTTTGTTTTGCTGCTCTCAAGGTCATCCCTTTCACTCCCATTTTTTCCCCACATCCCAACCATCTCCCTTGTCATTTTCACCTAATCTCCTTACCAAAAATATCAAAGTCCCTAAACCCTACCTCCTATGAAACCCCTACACAATATGATTATGTGATGGTATATGTTTCATAATTGCTTCCCTAAATTCCCCTTTCATATGTATTTTCCCTAAATCCCTTCAAAAGTCTCCCTCCCTAAACATCTCCCTTGTGTTTTTGTCCCCTTGGAGCAGCGTTTAAACAGTCAAAACAGCAGGGTATTCCATGGGAGAATTTTATCTCTCGAGAGGCTATGTTTCTCCAGGTCAATGCTCATTTGGAGAGGTTGCTGGCCAAAGCACTAAAACGAAGGAAAAGGCCCGATCCCCTCCACATCTTGGCTGAGGCTTTGAAGAATCATGGTGTTAAATAACTCACTTCCAGCACAAAATTCTAAAAATTTTGAGCATTTTTGGTCATTTGTGATATTTTTTGGCAAAAAACAGGTTTTCTCCACCAACGGCGCGCGACCTTTTCGTTGGGCAACTCCTTTTTGGGAAAACTCAGCATTTTTGGATTTGTCATGCAAAGATACACTTGCTCAGCCATTGCCAAGAAATTTCACCAAGTTTTGAGCCTCCAGAAAGTCAAAAAACAAGCGAAAAATGACTTTCTGCCACCTTTTTGACACACAGGAAGCAGTCTTGGGAGATTGCAATTTTGGAGGGGCAAATGACCACCAAATTCAGAGATTCCACTTGGGTTGGAAAGTAGACATCCAGACCTTTCCAACAAGCCCACTTTTGCCTCATTTGGACACCTGGAAGTACCTCAAAATCAGCTCCAAAGTAGCGCGACCCGTTGGGCAGTTTTCACAGGAATTCATCTACAGCTCAGGAATTCGCCCAGCTTTGACCAGTTTTGACTTGTGATGGGATTTTTCACCCTCTTTGATGTAATTAATGTATTTTCATGATGACATGACACTTATTTACCTACTCTAGAAGATTCATTCATGAAATAGCAAACATTTAATGAATGAATTGGTTTCCTAGCTTATAGAGGCAAGTTGTTTTGACTGCCTAGATTTTAGTGCTCAGTTTAGAATTGGTTGAAACAGCTCCTAGAAGGATGAGCTCGACCCCTAGAGGCTAGGGAATGGGTTGGCATGGTCTATATTATGTATTTTCTCAATCATTTTCATGGTTGGAGGGTGGGACTCTTGAGGGAGAAGCTCTATTGTATTACTCATTGCATCTCTGCAATTTTGGAAAAGAAAGAAAGACCAAGGTTTTGCACTCCTTTTTGGGATTCCTGTGGTTACATGTATTGATGGTGTGTTTTTCTTTGTACTTGTAAATTTGTTATGTGATTCATCTTCTTACTTTTCCTTCTGCAAATTAGGCAAATGAAGTGTTAAAGTAGAATTCATGATTGCCATGCTCTGCTTTTAAGTTTGCTTAATATTTACGTTTTCATCTGTCTAAAGAGAACTCTTGAAGGTTTCTTGCTCTCTTTAGCTCCTCACCAGTCATTCCTATTCATTCACTTAATTCAAAGGCATCAGTACAGTCTCCTACCTTGCCCCAAAGAACCCCCTACAAAAACTGTGTCCAATCCCCACACCCAAAATTGCCTTTCCCCAACTTTCCACCAAAACCCTAAAAATCCCAAATCAAACCTTTTATCAGTTTACTAGCCTAAAATCAGTGTTTCCTCATTGGCTATCTCGCCCGTTGAAAATCTTTACCGAGATAGACCGGAGAGAACCCTCTCCTGCCCCGTAGGGCTAGCTACGAAGCTAAGTGGTTTGATGTTGCCTTGAAGTTTACCTTTCTCAGCCTGAGGTGAAATTTCAAGCGCTAACACATAGTATTTTGATCCATGGTATTGGTCCAAGGTATCTAGTCCGAACTGTTGACCCCAGGTATTTGGTCCAAGGTATTGGTCCTAAATGGTTTTGGTCCATGGTATTGAGTAAGGCCTAAGACTATAAAAGGAGGAGAAGATTATTAGGCAAAAGTACTCAAGTATTGAATATCTGTTGAAGAGCAAGATCAAGTATACAGGTTATTGGGTTATGGTGCATAGCTGGATCTGAACCAAGGATGAATCTTAGCACTTGATGAAGGATAAGTTCTAATGATGGGTCAAGATCTTAAGGCTTGAAGTGAAGTATCTTTATGTGGTTTTGATCATTTATCTAAATAACTTGCACATGTTGTAGTCTGTAAATATGATGATCTGGTTATAACTGAAGTCTGAAATTGTTGTAAAGTTTAAATCATCATTTACAGATATGTACGCAGGTTCACTTTAGAAAAGACGCATATACACGTTGGTTCTGCATATCAAAACAGCGTATACATCTTAAATTTGATTTGCAGATCGTACGCAGGTTCGCCTTAAGAAAAGAGCGTATGCACGCAGGTTCGACACATTGAAATAGTGTATACCTCTTAAAATATGTTTTAGCTGCTTTTGTTTTCTGTTGCAGTGTTCTGGGTTCTGGCTTGGGTTTTGGTTATTGTATTCTGAAAGATCAAATTGAAGGGTTGTCAAAGTGATTGGTTGTTTTAGTTGTGGTTGGTACAAAGATTGGTTGATGCAGATATATTTGATGATTGAATGATGCTATTGATGGATCCAGTCTGAAAATTTATGAAACGTGGTCCTTGGAAGAAAAGAGAAGGTTGTCGCCTTCTGTAGGCCGACACCTACGTACTAGTAAACATATCAGCTAGTACAAGAGCTAGGGGTTGTAGCTCCCTTCCAAGAGAAGCTGGAGAACGAGAGAAGGTTGTAGCCTTCTACAGCGAAAAGCCTCCGTACTGGTATAAGACTGCACCAGTACAAAAATTGTAAAAAGAAGTTTCTAATTGAAAAAGGAGATAGAGACGATTACAACAGGTGGTTTTCACCCACATTGGGTTTCCACCTTATATCTTGTGTTCTTGTGTGTGATTGTCTGTTCTGTTTTCACTGCACCTGGTTACTGTTTAAATGGTTCCGATGCACTGATTAAAGATCAACATATGATGAATTAACTGAATCATAAGTCTGCAGGATATACGCTAGTTGCCTAAAACACTGTTGCGTATACAATCGAGTTCCATTAACTAAAGTAGCGTATATGAATCTGATTATGGAAATGAAAAATTATTGACTTGCTAACACTGATTCACCCCCCCTCTTAGTATTATTTCCAACAATTGGTATCAGAGCAGGTCCTTCAGAAGAAGCTTGATCACTTGAAGGAAGATCCATCATCATGAGTAACCACGAAAGAGAGGGATCCATCAAACTACCAATATTTGATGGGAGCAACTTCTTTTATTGGAAGGTAAGAACCACAGCCTATCTTCAATCTCTTGGAACAGATGTCTGGGAAATCGTGGAAGGAGGATATACATTTCCATCAGCAATGCCTATAGATACGGCAGGTAAGAAGTAATATGAAACCAATGCCAAGGTTGTCAATACATTATTAGGGAGTCTGTCACAATCAGAGTTTGTCAAAGTTATGCAGCTCAAATCCGCCAAAGAAATATGGGACAAGATCGTTCTCAGCTATGAAGGAGACAATCAGGTAAAACGTGCAAAACTGCAAACTCTCAGAATTCAATATGAAACTCTCAAAATGCAAAATGATGAAAGTATAGCTAGTTACTTCTTACGTATAGATGATATTGTTAATTGCATGAAGAATTTGGGTGAAGAGATAAAAGAAATTACTTTAGTTGAAAAGGTTTTAAGATCCTTGTCTACTAAGTTTGAATCAAAAGTATCTGCCATAGAAGAAACGCAGGATCTTCGAACTATTACTATGACACAGCGGCATAGAATCTTAACTACTTTCGAAATGAGAAAAGGAGGTCCATCAGATATGAGAGAAGTCACATTTAAAGCTTCAGGAAGAGAAGAACTCAATGAATCAGGACATATTTCAGAAGGAGAGGAAGAAGCAAACTTTGTCAAGAACCTTCAACGGGGTTCCGGAAGATTCAGAGGTAAACTACCTTTCAAATGTTTTGCTTGTGGAAGAGTCGATCATTATGCTGCCAAATGTCCTCATAAAGATAAGCTTGATAAAGGTAAAGAATCAGCAAAATGGAATAGAAAACAAAGTGTAAGTAAGAAGAGCTACTATACGCATGAAGATAGCGATGGTTTATCAATTAGTGATGAAGATGAAAATAGTAATGACTATAGACTTCTGATGGCTTTTGAAGATGATGATTTCTTGGATGCTTTAGATGAAGATGACCTTTATGAAGAAATCTCTAAACTCAAAATCTGTTTAAAAGAAAAGAATATGATTATAGATACTTTGACATTCCAACTTGCCGAAAGAGAAAAACACAATGAAAAACTAGAATGTGAAATTGTGGGTCTAAGAAAGGATATTGAGAAATAAAAAGCTCTCAATCTTAGATTTGCTAAAGGATCAGAAACCTTAAATGAAATTATCAAAGTGCAACGTTCTCCTCTGATAAAGACAGGTCTTGGATATACTGAAGAAGCATCTCAAGCACAGAAGCCGTCAACCTCCACTAAAAGCTATCTTGATACAGCAAAGAGCAGTGAACAGTTTGACAATCATCAGCAAAGGCATAAAGTAGATCACCAAGTCAATCAGACTCAATTTACTTCAAGGATAAACAGAAGCTACAACCAACCTCAGGTAAATCATCCACAATCTGGTTCAAGAATGAATATCAATAGAAACTACAATCACCAGGACAGTAGATTCAATAATTGCAGGAACTTCTTTAATGGCCAATGTTTTTCATGTCATAACTTTGGACACAAAGCTGCTCAATGTGTTGCTTACAAGACCATCATGACTAGAGAAGCACGAAATCAAAGGAATGTGACAGGGATCATGAAACGAACCTACAATAAATTCTCTTCTAGAAAATGAAATAGAATGCTCTATCTGCAACAACTTCAGTCATGAAGAATCTGAATGCAAAAATAAATTTCGGCAAACATCTCAGAAGGAGCAAACTTCACTAAGTCCCAAAATATGGAGAAAGAAAGAACCGCAAACAGAAAGATGTGGTATAGCCTTGTATGCAGAAGGACAAGAAAATCAGTGGTACTTCGACAGTGGATGCTCAAAACACATGATAGGTGACAAAGAAAAAATTCAATCATATAATGCCTTAGAAAAGGAAAAGAAAGTCTCATTTGGAAATGACACTCCCGTTGTCATAAAAGGTAAAGGTCTTGTTCTCTTAAAATAAAAAGTTAAAGCTGGGAATGTTATGTATGTTCATGGTCTAAAGCATAACCTGTTGAGTGTCAATCAAATGTGTGATCAAGGAAATGAAGTAGTATTTCGATCAAATGGATGTGTTGTTCATGAGCTTGATATAAGAAAAAACATGATCAAAGGTATAAGAACTCCAAACAACTTATACATACTCAATGGATGACAACAAAAGTGCTATCTGAGAAAAAATGATGAACACTAGCTATGGCACAAAAGATTGGAGCATCTAAGCTTCTCTCAAATAAGAAAAGCATGCAGATTCCAGGCTGTTCATGATCTTCCTGATATCAACATTCCAGAGAATACAATATGCAAATCATGTCAGTTTGGTAAGCAAACCAGAGCGCACTTCCCTGAAAGGGAAGGATCAGCTAGTAAGCCTCTTGAACTTGTTCATACTAATTTATGTGGACCATCAAGGAAAAAGTCACCTCGTGGAGAAGAATACTTTATATTGTTCATTGATGATTTTTCCAGAATGTGTTGGATAGGACTTCTAAAGCATAAAGATGAAGCATTTGAAAAATTCAAAGCCTTCAAAGCTTTGGTTGAAAATGAATCAGATCGCAAAATCAAATGCCTCAGATCTGATCAAGGAGGGGAATTTACCTCGGATGAATTCTTTGACTTTTGTGAAGAACATGGAATAAAAAGGCAATTCTCCACTGCAAGGACTCCTCAGCAAAATGGAGTGGTAGAAAGGATGAACAAAACTGTTCAACAAATGGCTCGTGCTATGCTAGATGAATCTGGAACTCCTGCAACCCTCTTGGGTGAAGCTGCATTCGCTGCCGTCACTATTCTCAACCAAGCAAATATTCGGGTAAATAGCACTGAAACTCCACATGGACTTTGGTATGGTAAAACTCCTACTGTAAAATACTTCAAAGTTTTTGGAAGAAAATGTTACATCAAAAGGACTGATGAAAAACTTGGTAAGTTTGAACCCAGAGCAGATGAAGGTATTCTCCTTGGTTACTCTTCCCGAAGTAAAGGATATAAATGTATAATAAAAAACTTGGGAAAATTATTGAAAGTATTGATGTTGTGGTTGATGAAGCATGCAAAAATCTGAAGCAAATAAAAACCGAAGATTGTGAAGAAAATGAGGATTATCCTTCCACATCAAATTAGACTAATTCTGAAGAAAAAACCAATGAAGCACCAGAAGAAGAGATAACGGTAGAAGAAAAGACTTCGTCCAGGTATGTTCAGAAAAATCATCCAGATACTCAAATTTTGGGACAGAAAGAGGCACGTGTGCAAACAAGAAGAACTATTACAGAAGCTTCAAGCTATCTAGCATTGCTATCCTCCACCGAACCTCAAAATGTAAATGAAGCATGCAAAGATGAATGTTGGGTCAAGGCCATGAATGAAGAACTTGAGCAAATTGAAAAGAATAATACTTGGGAATTAGTTCCTAGACCTCATGATAAGAATATCATAGGAACTAAATGGATATTCAAAAACAAGCTGAATGAAAATGGAGAAGTTATTAAAAACAAGGCCAGACTTGTTTGTAAGGGATATGCTCAACAAGAAGGTATAGATTTTGAAGAAACTTTTGCACCTGTTACTAGACTTGAAGCCATACGAATGTTCCTTGCTCTTTCTAGTTTTCAAAAATTCAAAGTATACCAAATGGATGTAAAATCTGCCTTTCTTAATGGAGACTTAGAAGAAGAAGTCTATATTCAGCAACCAGACCGATTCATTCTTGGAAATGATGCAAAACTTGTACAGACTCAGAAAGGCTCTCTATGGTCTAAAACAAGCTCCAAGGGCCTGGTATTACCATCTTGACAAATATCTCCATCAACAAGGCTTTTCAAAAGGATCAGCTGATAGTAATCTATATACAAAGATTGACAATAATAAATTGCTAATACTTGTTGTGTATGTTGATAATATCATTTTTGGTATTGCTAATACTTGTTGTGTATGTTGATAATATCATTTTTGGTAGCAATGAAGAAGCCATGAGTCAGAATTTTGCTTCGGTAATGTAGCAAGAATTTGAAATGTCCCTGCTTGGTGAGCTTACATATTTTCTTGGTCTACAAGTTCAACAAAATAAAGATGGTATTTTTCTGTCACAAACCAAATATCTCAAGCAAATCTTGAAAAAATACGGCATGGAAGATTCTAAACCAGTATGTACCCCAATGGTAACAGGATGCAGTCTCAGCTCAAATGATGAATCAGCAACAGTACATCAACCAACCTACAGATCCATGATTGGCAGTCTGCTTTATCTAATAGGTACCCGACCAGACATCATGCATGCAGTAGGAATAGTTGGAAGATTCCAAGCAAATCTAAAGGAATCACACCTTCAGGCAGTTAAAAGGATTTTCAAATATCTTCAAGGAACACAGAATTTTGGTTTATGGTATCCTAGAGATACAGATCTTACACTTCATGCATATACAGATGCAGATTGGGCAGGAAGCGTTGATGACAAAAAAAGCACTAGTGGTGGTGCATTCTATATGGGTTCCAGATTAGTGTCTTGGTTCAGCAAGAAACAAAGTTCAATTGCATTATCTACAGCTGAAGCAGAATATGTGGCTGCTACATCTCGTTGCACACAACTCCTTTGGATGATGCAAACACTACAAGACATTAAGATCACGTGTATTCCACCCATCTCCATTCTATGTGATAATACAAGTTCCATCAGTATTTCAAAGAATCTAGTCATGCATTCCAAGACCAAGCACATACCCATCAAATATCACTTTCTACGTGAACAAGTGCTTGAACAAAAGGTCAAATTGGAGTATGTTCCCTCCAAAGAACAGGTTATGGATATATTCACCAAACCACTGCTAGAGAGACATTTGAATATCTCAGACAGAAGCTGGGAGTAGTTGATGCATCATCCTGCTGTTAAAACTTATTTGTTTCAGAGAAATATGGTTATACGCGAGTTTCATGAAGCGTAGTCGCATACATACACTAGTTTCTGTGGATACAGTCGCGTATATGATGGTTTGAAGAAAAGTAATGGGCCAGACTCAAGATGGAAGGAGTCTGATATGGGTCTGACAGTGATCATCTGGCTCAGGTTCAGGGGGAGCATATACTTCTAATAATGCATTGTTGGCATTAACTTAAAAGATCTTGGTACAAATTCACACAATTGTTTTTGATTCAGGTGGAACAGGTTCAGGGGGAGAACATGGTTGCTAGTCTGGATGTTGATTAACAGATGCTGCTGATGATAGTTGTTGATGACTATCATGGTCTTATATTTGGTCTTTGTTATATATGTCATGTATATCTTTTAATGTAAAGGTCATGAAACGACCTATTTTGTTACCACACTATGCATGGGATGGTTGATGTAATGTTCTTGTTTTGACATGTATAAACAATTGGTATATCCCCACTTGGTTGGGTGGATGAGTCAAACTTGGTATATCCCCACTTGGTTGGGAGATGGATGTATGTATGAGTCATTGGTGATAAGAAGGTAATTTATGATGTATGTATAAAGTCATATTCTTCTTTTAGAACATCTTTTTGCAGACCTTGCTTATATTCAGGGGGAGCATGGAGCTCAATCAGCACACTTTAGCATATCAGAGAATTCAGCATGAACTCAGGGGGAGCATAACCCTTTTCCCTTAATGACAAAGGGGGAGAGTGACTTGGGATTGCCATCAAGTCCAAAGGGGGAGATTGTTGGCATTATGACACAGATTTGGCACTATGACACAGGTGTTGTCCTTGATGGCAACTCAGTTAGATGACAGATCATAGTTCAGATTCACAGAATGAAGAAAGAGATCTATACGCAGATTCCCCATTAACCAAGCCGCGTGTACATGCGGCTTAGCAAACCAAAATATGCGTATAACCTACACACGCACTTTCACAGAAGTAAAGGCGTGTACATGTTGGAAAACTAAGTTTTGGTCCGTGGTATTTGGTCCACGGTATTTTGATCCATGGTATTGGTCCAAGGTATTTGGTCCGAAGTGTTGAACCCAGGTATTTGGTCCAAGGTATTGGTCCTAAATGGTTTTGGTCCATGGTATTGAGTAAGGCCTAAGACTATAAAAGGAGGAGAAGATCATTAGGCAAAGGTACTCAAGTATTGAATATCTGTTGAAGAGCAAGATCGAGTATACAGGTTATTGGGTTATGGTGCATCGCTGGATTTGAACCAAGGATGAACCTTAGCACTTGATGAAGGATAAGTTCTAATGATGGGTCAAGATCTTAAGGCTTGAAGTGAAGTATCTTTATGTGGTTTTGATCATTTATCTGAATAACTGGCACATGTTGTAGTCTGTAAATATGATGATATGGGTATAACTGAAGTCTGAAATTGTTGTAAAGTTTAAATCATCATTTACAGATCTGTACACAGGTTCACTTTAGAAAAGGCACGTATACACGCTGGTTCTGCATATCAAAACAGCGTATACATCTTAAATTTGATTTGCAGATCTGTACGCAGGTTTGCCTTGAGAAAAGAGTGTATGCACGCAGGTTCGACACATTGAAGTAGCGTATACCTCTTAAAATATGTTTTAGCTGCTTCTGTTTGCTGTTGCAGTGTTCTGGGTTCTGGCCTGGGTTCTGGTCACTGTATTCTGGTTACTGTATTCTGAAAGATCAGATTGAAGGGTTGTCAAAGTGCTTGGTTGTTTCAGTTGTGGTTGGTACAAAGAAGATTGGTTGATGTAGATATATTTGATGATTGAATGATGCTATTGACGGATCTAGTCTGAAAATTTATGAAACGTGGTCCCTGGAAGAAAAGAGAAGGTTGTAGCCTTCTGTAGGCCGGCACCTACGTACTAGTAAACATATCAGCTAGTACAAGAGCTAGGGGGTTGTAGCTCCCTTTTAGGAGAAGTTGGAGAACAAGAGAAGGTTGTAGCCTTCTGCAGGTAAAAGCCTTGTACTTGTATAAGACTGCACCAATACAAAAACTGTAAAAAGAAGTTTCTAATTGAAAAAGAAGATAGAGACGATTGCAGCAGGGGGTTTTCACCCACATTGGGTTTCCACCTTATATCTTGTGTTCTTGTGTGTGATTGTTTCTGTTTTTACTGCACCTGGTTACTGTTTAAATGGTTCTGATGCACTGATTAAAGATCAACATATGATGAATTAACTGAATCATAAGTCTACAGGATATATGCTAGTTGCCTTAAACACAGTTGCGTATACACGCGAGTTCCATTAACTAAAGTAGCGTATATGAATCTGATTATGGAAATGAAAAATTATTGACTTGCTAATATTGATTCACCCCCCCTCTCAGTGTTACTTCCAACATTATTTTCTTGTCTTCGGATCCAAACCATCAACATGAGTCAATTCACTCCTTAATCAAGTTAGCATGTCAGTCGATTGGTTACCCTTCTAGCTTGTGGTGATGCCTCTTATGTCATCATTTTGTTTGAACGGTGTTCTTTAGTCCAAGCTACCAACTTCATATTTGTGTCATGCCATTATATGTTGAAGGGAAGTCCTAGTTAAGATTCAATTATTTACAGTGCCATTTTACCTTTTGTGTCATCCATCCCTATGTCAGTCGTGCATCATTTTTTCATCTGCTATCGTAAGTAACCTCATCTTGGTGTCACTTTCATGTCGAATGATGGGGGATCCAACAAGGCCTTCCTTTGATAGGTTTATTCCCATTGACATCATCACCTTACCTAGGATGTAGATCTAGAAATGGTCCAGTACCTTAGAGCTTGCAATCCTTAGCAACACGCTTCATCATGGTTGATAGTAGGTTTTTCTCATTGGCCCATGTTGACTGATTCTACAAGTGCTCTACATCAACTCATTCATTCGCACTCGATAGATTGTGCTAGGTACTTTGAGAACCATTTTCTGTGAAAATTCCTAGATCTAACAATCTCTGGAATCCTACTGCAACCAACAAAATCTACTCCACCTAAATTGTAAGTTACATTACAAACTTATTTCAAGTTTCTTCTTAAAATATTGAAGTAAATTACTGAAGCAACCTACAACCAATTAAATATGATTATGAAACATAGAAACTGAGAAAGGAAATAAAAACACATAGGACATCGTTATTTTTGGACAAAAGACCCCGGAAAAAACCAATGCGGGAAAACCAGTGCAGCAACTCTAAGGGTTTTATTATTATGCAGGAGAAAATCTGAGTACAATTCTAGGATGCTCAGCTAGCAATCCGATATAGAGACAATATTGAACAAAAGGCTGGTGAAATGATCTCACCCTGTCACTGGGAGAATCAGTGATTGATCCTGTTGAACTGGAGGCTCTGCGTCACCCTCTGTGTGGCTTCTGCACAGAACTGCGTCACTCCTAGCAGCTTCTACGTCACCCTTGTTGGGTATTACATTGCACCTCTTTCGAATCCTCTGCTGGCTGAGAAAATCGAACTTCATCCTCCTAGACTCACACCCCGGCTTTCGCCAACTGAAACTCAACTTCCCTTAGCAGGAAACGTGACTTCCCCTCAAGGACTGCGCTGCCTCTGCGTAGGCCAGCTTCAGCCTTCCTCTGGACGTCTTTCTGTCCTCCCTTTGCCTCGTACTCTCCGGAAATTCCTTCTTCCGGATTCTCACTACCCCTCTCCTGCAAGAAATCTCTTCAATCAATTTTTCCTCCTGAGAACTTCTCACTTCAGAAAATCGATTTCCTTGATCTCTCCGTGTATTTTCCAATTGACCCTCAAGCCCCTTCTTATATCTTCCTGTTGGACAACCAACGACCTAGATTAAAGCTTAATCAAAGGCTCAGATCATTTTGGCTTTATCCGTGTCTTTTTTTAGAAGTTTCACCCATGATTAAATTAATACCCATTAATATTTTAATTTTCCTAAGTTTAGGCTTAGGAACCCCATTAAAAATATTAATTATTTTAATAAAATCAATTCTGGGTGGAATTTCCCAAAATGCTTTATGGGTTCTTTGGAATACATGTGCCCAAGCCTCCCTGCAAAATTTGAGGCTTAGAGCACATCCGATGCTACTCCAAATCAACATTTTCATCATTGGTGTTCTCCCTCATGTATGTTAATAGGATCCTTCAATGCCTTGTAATTAGACAGTCCCCTTACATACTCAACATCAACTCATTCATTCGAATGTAGTAGGGCCGTACCATTAGGATGAGTCGAATACCTTGGGGATTGGGGCTACCTTACTAAAGCGCATTTCCTCCTCCATGTTGTATTGGAGAATGTATTATGTACTTTGAGGACCACATTTGGGCACTCTCACTGGTGTTGACAATGCTACTGATATATGTCGTAATCTACATTGTATTGTGATCAGTTATCATCATCCTCAACCAAGACATCATCATCAAGAAGGCTTGCATCCTCCACCTTAGGCATGAATGGGTGACTTCGCAACCTAGCACACATTGTTTGCCTCAAAAGGGAGTGTTCTAGCCCCCCCAAATCATCTCAAGTGATCTACATCCTCATATGGGCTTTGGAACAAGGAAACACCCATCAAGTAGGTATAAGGCTAGCCTAGTGGCATCCTGGGTCATTTGGGCACATCGTCAATCAAGCTAAAATCCTGGTCTCTTGGCCTAATGTTTCAACATCTGGAAGTGAAGAAGGGGGCTATACATCCATGTGCGGCTCCTCTAGGCCAAACACTAATCTCTAAAATGGAAATGTTGGCTTTGCAAGGTCTTAAGTGCTTTCACATCTCAGTTGAATGTCCTCAATGTGTTGAAAGGTTGATAAACCATCCCTCAAGGAGTATCCAACATATATGTATAAACCCAACTAAAACATACTCTCAAGATCAAGTAAGATCAACATCATTAGGGACACAAACTATTAAAGTATGATAGTGGACCATACTAAATGCTAGGAACACAAAATACTTCATAGAAACCTTTCCTTCAAATGTCTTTCTACTTGGTGATTTGTAAGCAAGTTACCACACTTATGTTAGAGATGATCATGAAATTATCCCTATTAAGCACTTCCATCCCCTAAGGGGAGGGACATTTCACAAGTAGGTCCAGCAATCCATAGATGCACATGATAATTGTGGTCATGGAATGGGAAAGACTTCAAGGAAGATGGCTATAGCCAGGGTACCTGTTGAATGAAGTCCAACATCTTTAGCATATTGATGATAAAAGAGAGCAATTGTGGAGGCATGAATTACCCCTTTCCTCAGCTTGCTTTTTCCTCCCCTCTGGTGTCTCTTAAATGATTTGTCTTTCTTTGTTGTATTACTTAGGTGACCTAGCTTGCTTTATGTTTTCCCAATATCCCTTAAGGATGTAGAAAGTTATCACTCATCAAGGTTAGGACATTCATAAGTTTCTTTATTTATGTAGAGCACGAAATTCTTAGGAATTGGGTGATGGCTAATGAGAGAGGTAGAGCTCATGCTATGATTTTCCCCACACACTTATTCAAAGCCTCAATCATCTTTCGCACTTTCAATTTCTTTTATTTGTGGCTTCATATGCTTTTATCTTTCTTTCAACTGCATCAATCATTTCGGGAAAATTTTCTTGACCATGACTCAAAGACGAGAATAAATGGTGCAAGTCCCAGTGACCAACGACAATCAACCCAAAGAATAAAAGTAAATATATGGGAAGCAAAAAAGGTGGTAAGTATGGATTGCCTTGGGCATGTTATATCAATCAGTGCTCCTATTAGTGCCCTCTAATAGTGGAGGAAAAGGCCCAAGAGGAGGTTGTTACCCACCCTTTGTGGGTGATATCCCTAGGAGAAAAAATTTCTCCATGATGGTCCTCAGCCGGCAACCAACAGCCTCTTGCAACTACCAACTAGCTCATTATGCCATTTCTCTGCCACCTAAACCAGCCATGTGGTCCCTCACCCATCTGTCGTGATCATATGTTTGAAGGTGGGCTTCCCAAACCTACAGGTATGTCTTTTCATTTGGTGATTGAGTATTTTAGTTTACTTATCATGGAAAATCTTGGGCATGGATTAATGAGGGGATTTGGCGGAAAGAGTGGACTAGGTGTGTGCTCTTGTCCCCTAGGTCTCTTTTGGATGTTAACCTTGGACCCTAGTCCCGTGGGATCTCTTTTACTGACCTTTGGGCTTTAGGGATGGTACTACATGGGAAACCCCGATTTTGGTTGCATGGTCCCACTCCCCGATCCACATATATCACCCCCCTTCCGGTAATTATTATCCCATTCATCACTCCTCCCACCTTGGTCCACATTCCTCCACTGGGTCCACAAAGGGTCAGCCAACCCCTCCCCTTTGCTCACACCTTGGGTTGGGCCTGGAACAATGCACAGAGGTTGATGCAAAAGAAAAGAAAAGAAAAAGCATAATTGGCCACATTCAACAGGAAATTGTACCACAAAATGCAAAAGATGGTCGGGACAAACACATTTAACACATGGGAAAAATCCAATACATGAGCTCTACCCCCTTCCATGGTCATCACCTTGGTTCCTATAGGCCCTAGATGAGACTCCTTTATCATTCAGGAACCCATGATTGTCCCAACCCCTGGTGAGCAATGAACTACCCCACCTTAAAGGTGGTATCCACTGTTATACTTTACACATCATGCTCTCATTCCCTTGAGCCCTGAGCAGTTAACCAAAGAAAAAATCATAAAAGGCAAAAGGCATATGATGAAGGGTGGAAAAATCAAGGCCAAGGTAACTCATGTACCACGATTGCTCCCTCCTACACATCATTTACCCAAGTATGGGCTTCCCTTTCATTATCTACCCTTGTACCATGGCATGTGACCCAAGTTTTACCCTTCATCCCTTAGCCTGTTCCATCACTTTATCACATGCAACCACCATTTAAAGGATGTACCATGGACATACCCCCACCTTTAGGAGCAGAAACCACCTAATAGGGTGCTTGGTTAACCTCCCTTTGAGCTTGGAAACATTTACACATGACAAAGCCCACTATGGAAGGGCATGCCATTATGAAGTGCCCACCTGTTTTCCATGGTTTGTAAACTCTCTTACTTGATTTCTTTAATGACTTGGCATACTATAGGGCAGGTGATGCATTGGATCTTATGCAGGGTTACAGATGGTCTCCATTTTGGGTTTGGTCTCCCTATATGGAGTCGTAACCCTCTAGAGGGCTACATTGGCACATGTAGGGTGTGTGTAGACAACCATGGGTGTCCACAACAGCAGAAAACATTCCATGGATCCCCAGAGTCGTTTAGAGATTTCTCATGGTCCACCTATTGGACAAGGAAAATGCACATAGTTCACCATGCTCAGTCGGCTCCACAGTTGCACCATACACTTGGCAAATGGCCCAGTATCTATATGATGATGTGGCATCACTTATATCATCATCCTAGCCCTTGCAGATGGTATACAGATTCTTCAATCTATTTGGAGACCCATGAGAATATTTTTGCACCCCCACATCCATTTGGGAGCACCCCGAGTTTATTCCTTGGAGAACAAGGGGCCAACCCCTTGTCCACTATTTTTGGAGTCCTATTTCACATTATGGCACCTATGGACTTCATTAAGCCTCCTCTAAGGCCCAAAGACACATGTTATTGATCATTCGACCCTCTTGAGAGGCTTACTCCTTTGTTATTGAGCTAGTTTGGTGGGCTTGTCACCAAAGGTACTTGTCATTTTGCACATTGTTTTATTCTAGGGGCTAAATTAGGCCAAAATAAGCTAAAATCGAATTCATTAGACATTGTATAAATAGATGATGAGCTAATTCATTCTCTCATCATCACTTGGATTAATCATATTCTCTTTGAAGGACGAAATTGGATGGATGGATGAATTTTGATGTTTGGATATCTTCATTTTTGTCTTGGAGATTCTATATTGGCATATGATGATGATTGGATATACTTGTTCTCACATGTAAGTGCTCTTTTAATGTTATTTTTGACATTATTTTCTATGTCACATAAATGATGCTAGGATTTTCGCTATAGTAGGCCAAAATTTTGCTGCTTCTCTTGGATGAAAGGGTATAAATTTGTCTTTTATTAGCGTTGCATCATGTTATGGGCCATGTTTGAATAAGTGAATGTTCCTAGAGATATTTCATTGAAATTTATCTTGACAAGTCATCACATATTGCACATTGAAGTATAAATACCTTGAAGCAGTTTTCCTCATGCCCTAATTGTCATGCGAAATTGTTCTAGAGGCCTCCTTGACTGAATGAAACCATCCTAATCATTGGAATCTTCTTGACTCCATTTCTCCCAAAGGAATAGGCACTAGTCTTCCATAGGTGATCACCATAAATCATACTCTTTATCACCTCTCCCTCTTTCTTTTAGGCCTAGCCTCCATAGGGGACCTTGGGCATCACATTTCTCACATACTACCCATCAAAAAAATTCGATCTTCTAGCCTCTACTATGTTGTTGTGTCTCCGTAGGATCCCTCCAAGTTTGAAGACATCCCGATGGTGCTGTCTTGAGATATTTCAAGCCCTAGATCCGAGATCGAATCTTGTCCTTTGATTCCCTTGGCTAGTGTACTCATTGAGATTATTGTGTTGAGATAGTTAAAAATTCTTCCTTTGATCTCCTTCTCCTCCTCAATTAGGTCAAGCATACC
The DNA here is from genome assembly GCA_031772625.1 of Pinus tabuliformis. Taxonomy (NCBI): domain Eukaryota; kingdom Viridiplantae; phylum Streptophyta; class Pinopsida; order Pinales; family Pinaceae; genus Pinus; species Pinus tabuliformis. Next base: position 1,987,476,613 of record CM062819.1, on the reverse strand, counting down.
CTTGATTGATCAATTCTACCCCCTTGACCTAGTTGTGGGTCCACTTGGTCCCGTGTGGTCCCATAACTTTTGGAAGGTAATTCTACAAAGACCATTCGGAAACCAAGTCTTCATAAGGGTTTTTAGGACTAGGTCCCTCCTTAAGAAGTCTCATTCCCAAAACCTAGCCCCTAAGACCCTCTTGGCCCTTCTTAGAGAGCCTTTCATCTTGCCTCTTGGGCAAGCAAGCCATATATTGAGCCTCTCTTGTGAATAGGCCTCTTTAGGAATCACTCTTTTCCCTTTATTGACCCATTTATCTAGGTGATTCCCTTCATATCGGGTCTCCTCCCATCGGTGAAAGTCCGTAAAGAGTAGGGAGCTTTAGCTGAGGTGATAGTGGGTTATTGCTCCATTGATGCCCTTGACCTAACAGTTTCCCCTTTAGTGTTATTTTTTGTAGCATCGGATGTGTTCTAGCCACGAAATTTGGTGGAGAGTCTAGAATACATGAGATCTCCAAAACCCAGAAATCGTTTCTGGAAATTCCGCCTAGAAGTGTCTCAATTAGATTATTAACCATTTTTAAAATATTTCCTAAGACTAAACTTAAGGAATATGGTTAATTAATCAGTATTAATTGGGATAAGGCGAGAATAGTCTAGAAATTCACACAGATCGATCCAGAGATGATCCTAGCCATTGATTAAGTTTTAATCTTGGTCGTTGGTGCTCCAACAATGGATTATAAGAGGTCTATGTGGTGATGGAGAATACACTTGAGCAGTTTGATTTCTTGGTAAATCGATTTCCAGAGTAGCAGTAGTTAGTTTCTGAAGAGAGCTAGAGATCAAAGTAGTGAGTGAGGGACAGGGACAGTGATCCACAGGAATTTTTTCCATATCCGAAGAGGCAACAGCAAGAGGGCCGAGTTATCCCAGTGAGGCAGTACAATATCTTCAAAGAGGGAAGTTCGATTTGCTGAAGAGAAAATCGTTCTCAGATCCAGAGGGTCGGAGAGACGAACTTCTCAGCAGCATAAGGCAAAACAACTTCATCAGAGACTACTCAAAGGCTAGACGTCATAGTGACTGCGCAGTCCAGTGCAGAGGGTGACGCAAAAGCTTCAGGAGGTCGAGTTTTTTGTAAGCAAGTCGTGTTGGGATTGCTTGTGGAGGAAGTATAAATCCCCTTCAATAATTTTGCCCAGATTTTCTTATTGTGGATTGCTAGTTTCAGGCATCCAGATTGTACTCAGATTTTCACTATTGCATAGTAATAAAAACCCTCAATGTTGCACTGGTTTTCCCAAGTTGGGTTTTTCCGGGGACATTTATCCAAAAATAATTGTCTCATATTTTATGTGTGTGTGCTAGCATTTCTCAGTTTCCAACGCATTATTTTTCTGTAGTATTTTATTTGTGAAGGTTGCAGTGTTTTTATTTCAATATTTGTCGTAGTAGATAAATTGCTAAATTAATTAACAATTAGGAGAAATAATACCGGTTGCTGCAATAAGATTCCATATTGGAATTTTCACATGGTATCAGAGCGCAGTTGATCAGTCGAAGAGTTCAAAAGCGAAAGAAGGAATTTTGGTTTTCAGTAAGAGCAGCGGGGCCGAAATTACCAGGGGGCAACGCAGTGTTTTGCTAGAGGGCCGAGTTACTTAAGGAAACTTGATTTTTCAAAGCAGAAAAATTGGATTTTCCAGATTGAGTAATTCCAGAGGCAAAGGGAGCAACTCAGATTTCTAGCTGGATGCAAAGGGTGTTGCAGCAGTTCGCTAGAGTAGAACCAGCGTCAAGTGGAAGAGAGAGAAGCACACACAGTTGAGGGAAAATTTTCCTCAAGGAACTTCTAGTCTCAAAAGTTCGCTTTTCCTTGTAGATTGGCAGTAGTTGTGAGCAGATATTCTCACTCCAGAAGGGAGTGCGAATAGAAAAGCAGCAGCCAAGCAGAAGGAAAAAGGGAGTTTTCGACAATTCATTGAGATGTTCATTGTTGGGCTTCGTGATCAGGATAGGTTGGGTGGAGCTTCCACTATGTCATTTGGAAGGCAAGGATGTCCTTCCTTCTAGATGAATATGGCCTGAAAGCCCACATTTATAATGTAGTGGCAATTCCCCAAGATGTGGATCAGCAGAAAGAATACAAGAAAGAGATGGCGCAGGCGAAGTAGTTGATCTTGGATGGAGTCCGAGATCATATAGTCTCACATATAGCTGGCAAAGATACTGCCAAACAGATGTGGGATGCTCTCTCCACGTTATACTAGGGAACTTCCGAGCAACGAAATATGTTTCTTGAGGAGAAGCAGAGATGCATCCAAATGCAGAAGGGGGAAGACATAAATCCCTTCCTAACCAGGATTCAAGAGGTCTGAGACCAGCTGTCAGTTGTTGGGGCAGCACCTCAACCCTCGAAGCTAGTGCGATTGGCACTCAATAGTGTCTCTAAGGATTAGAAAGTCTTTGTCCAAATCATATTGGGCAGAGATAGCCTACCAGAGTGGGACAGGATGTGGGATGATTTACAGCAGGAGTAGTTGAGATGAGCTCTGTTAAAGAGCTCCATCAGTGGCAGCAGCAGTAGTGAATCAAAGGTGGTGAAGGAGGAGGAGAATGTGGCCCTAGCATAAAAGGGTCCTAGTCAGGGGCAGAGCGAACATAGAAAGAAGAAGAAGGAACTGTTAACAATCAAGTGCTTCAAGTGTGGTGAGCTCGGTCACTACAGCACATAGTGTCCCCTCAGGAAGAAGGACAAGTGGGAGAAGCAAGACTAGCAGGTAGCGTTAGCTGAGATCAACGTTTTAAAAACCGGAATCGGTGGCCGAACCAGTCCACCTAATGAACTGGGTTTTGAACTGGGACTGGTCAAGTCTAAACGAACCGGTTTTTAAAAAATACATTAAATAATTAATTTTTAATGAAAAAAACTACTTTTAAGATTTAAAACCATGATTCCAAGCCAATAGAAACAAAATATGCAAGGTTTGCTCATCTATATACCATGTAAAGGTAAATATATCAAAATGGCATCGAGTGCAATACATATCCGCAACAAAATACATAATCAATGAGGCTCTAAATGGCCTCTAGAGTCTGAAAACAATGCTCTAAGCTATGGGGTCACTGAACTACTACAATTCTACATATCAGTGATCAACAACATGATCACTCCTCCTCATGATCAAACTCATCACCACTACTAGACAAGAGATCATCAACATGAGCTACATAAATAATATGGCTCAGAGTTTGAGGACTCCTAAAACTCCTCTACAACTTTAGTAGTAGTAGCAAAAATAGACATCAAAACTACAAATCACTAATCAACATGGTCACTCATGAAACTCATCATTGATTCAACGCTACTTGAAATACATAAACATCATCAACAAGAGATACATAAACATCATCTAGCTCAAAGTCTTTAGACTTGGATTGCTCAACCTTATAACATGATAGAAATTGAAAAGGTTTAACATGCCTAACCAATGATTTTGGTTTGAGTGAAGGGTTCATCTCCTCAACCTTATAATGTGGTAGAAAAAGATTAGCATGCCTAACCAGTTGTTTTCCTTTGAGTGAAGAGTGCATTCTTGTTAAGGACATGGTAGAGGAGTTCAACAATCAATACCACCAACATCAACAAAGTTCAACAATCAATGCCACCAACATCAAGGTTCTTAAAGGGCTTCATGCTCTTGATCAAATCTCATACCCTTACGCATGATAGAATCAAATGGAAACATTGCAAACCCACAAACTATGAAATCCTAAAAACCATCAAGTCTGATGACTTTTGAGTGAAATCTAAAATTCTAGTTTCTCCATATGAAATCCAATGAGGTGGAAACCACTCTCAAACATCCTGAGTCATTTCATGGTAATGTTAAAAATTTAAGTAAAAGGATGAATCAAATGGAAACAGTGCAAACTAGCAAACTATGAAATCCTGAAAACCATCAAGTCTGCTGAATTTTGAGTGAAATCTAAAATTCTAGTTTCTCCATATGAAATCCAATGAGGTGGAAACCACTCTCAAACATCCTGAGTCATTTCATGGTAATGTTAAAAATTTAAATAAATGGATGAAATGAAAATTAAAGGAATTGTCACTTTTACTTAAATTTTTAACATTACCATTAATTGCCAACATTGCTAGGGTTGAGATGTGTCAGGAAAATGAGAGGTAGGCATGTTTTTCTTGGAGGGACTATATTTGGAGGAAAAAAACCCCAAATTTCCCTCAAAATAGCTTCAAAACTAAAAAAAATGCATTTTGTGGGGTTTATGGTTGCCCTGGCAATAAACCGGCTGGTTTATGATGGAACCGGCCAGTTCGACTATAAACCGGCCAGTTAGGACCAGTTTTTCTAATTTTTTGGCGAAGGGAGGGGTCAAACCGGGTTTTTCTGCCGGTTTGACTGGTTACCGGTTCAAACCGGCTAGTTTTTAAGACACTGGCTGAGATCGACAAGTTATCCTCTAGGCAGGAGGAAGGATTCACAATGTTGGCAGCCATACCTCTAGGTGTGAGGTGGGGTGATTTAGAGTTGTAGCCACAGAGAGCTACACATTTGCGCAGGGTCCTTGAGTAAGTCCACCTCATGGATCATTACCTAGCTACGGGGGCCCACAATATTCAATAGCGGGATGGATCAGTGGCAGTTGATGGAGTCAGTACCAAAGTGACAGTTGTAGACTAGTAGCAATTAGATGTTAAGGAGTGTAGTACAGTGTTGACAGCAAAGCAGGTGGCTTAGCGCAGAGTTGGCAACAGCGGATTCTTCATTGACAGTGCAGATGCTAGTAGTAGTCAAAGACTCGGGAGATAGATGCATCATACTGAACACAGTTGATTCAGTATTTTGGATGCTTTTCAGTTGCAAATGTTGCAGTTGCAGCAACAACAGATGAGAGGGAGCTACAGTGTTGGCAGCAGTATGGAAGCTTCAGCAGCAGCACAGATGCAGCTTATATCAGAGTTGCGTGGTGGTTGGTGGGCAGCAGCAACAAGACAACAACAACATGCCAGGAGATGATACAGAGACAGGGTGTTGTAGCAGGGTGTGTAGCAACAGAACACATTCCTCACTAAGAGAGAGTGTTAGTTTTTGTAGCATCGGATGTGTTCTAGCCACGAAACTTGGTGGAGAGGCTAGAATACATGAGATCTCCAAAACTCAAAAATCGTTTCTGGAAATTCCGCCTAGAAGTGTCTCAATTAGATTATTAATCGTTTTTAAAATATTTCCTAAGACTAAACTTAGGAAATATGGTTAATTAATCAGTGTTAATTGAGATAAGGCAAGAATAGTCTAGAAACTCACATGAATCGATCCAGAGATGATCCTAGTCATCGATTATGTTTTAATCTTGGTCACTGGTGCTCCAACAGTGGATTATAAGCGAAGGTCGATGTGGTGATGGAGAATACACTTGAGCAATTCGATTTCTTGGCAGATCGCTTTCCAGAGTAGCAGTAGTCAGTTGCCGGAGAGAGTCAGAGATCGAACCAATGAGTGAGGGGCAGGGACAGTGATCTGGAGGAAGTTTTTCCAAATCCGGAGAGGCAACAGCAAGAGGGTCGAGTTATCCTAGTGAGGCAGCGCAGAGCTCTGCGCAGTAGCTTCAAAGAGGGCAGTTCGATTTGCTGAAGAGAAAATCGTTCTCAGATCCAGAGGTCGAGCAGAGGTTCCAAAGGGCTGAAGAGACGAATTTCTCAATAGCAAAAGGCATAACGACTTCATCAGAGACCAGTTAGAGGCTAGACGTCATAGTGACTGCACAATCCAGTGCAGAGGGTGACGTAGAAGCTTCAAGAGACCGATTTTTTTGTAGGCAAGTTCTATCAGGATTGTTTGTGGAGGAAGGGTAAATTCCCTTCAATAATTTCGCCCAGATTTTCACTACTGCATAACAATAAAAACCCTCACTACTGCACCGGTTTTCCCAAGTTGGGTTTTTCCGGGGACATTTGTCCAAAAATAATTGTCTCATATTTTATATGTGTGCTAGCATGTATCAGTTTCCAGCGCATTATTTTTCCGCAATATTTTATTTCTGAAGGTTGCAGTGTGTTTATTTCGATATTTTTCGTAGCAGATAAATTGTTAAATTAATTAACAATTAGGAGAAATAACACCAATTATTGCAATAGGATTCCATATTGGAATTTTCACATCTAGGATCCCCTTCTAGCACCCGTGCTAGTTTGAGCGGTAACAAAGGTCACATTGGACTAGGGGTTAAGGATAATCTCCTGGGTGAAGTATGGGATCAAGGGTACAATCAAGAGTAGTCAATTATCCATCTTGGCCTATGATCCATATTAGTATGCCCCAAACATCAAATTAAAGGACATGATTTGCTGAAATGGTTAGTTTTCCTTTTGATAGATTACCCACCTTCCTTTAAGAAGTATGTTAGATGGGAGGTAGTGCACTCATTGGAGCATAGGTGGAGGGTTCTGAAGTAAAGCTATCTTTGGATCATTATATGGTTGTTCGCTGATTGACTGACCAACAAGGAGAATTTTTTTCTCTTAGGGGTTATCCATTTCTAGTGGGTAACAAGTCCGTGGACTATTTTCCCTCTTTGAAGTTTTTAGCCATGTAATACATTAGTGTACTGATCTTTGATTTATTTATGTGAAAAATTACTTTAAAATGATCAATATTTATGGATATATCTTATTTTATTGAGCATAAATTATAAATTTAGTAAACATAGAATATAATAATTGTAAATGCCACTGAATTATAGATTCAACAAACTTAGAATAGAGTAACTCTAGATTCCATATTTATATAAGAGAGTAGAGAATCCCAAAACAAAATAACTCTACACATAAAGAGCAAGCTTATCATTCCAGAAAACACAAAGAGGTTGTAACTGAAGATTTGGTCATTGTATTCTTGCAAAAACATAAGTTTCCTTGATGAGAATATAACAAACTAAACAAGTGGTGCTGCAACGAGCAGCAAGTCCCAGCGTTTAGATGTTGTGTTTCAGCTACGTTTAACATAATTGTGATGACACTCAACCGAGGACAATGAAAATAACAAACTAAACAAGTGGTGCTGCAACGAGCAGCAAGTCCCAGCGTTTAGATGTTGTGTTTCAGCTATGTTTAACATAATTGTGATGACACTCAACCGAGGACAATGAAAAGTAGAATACTAATAGATCAATTTTCCAAGCAAGCAACATGTTATCTGGATTGGTAGATTATACTAATCAATGTAGAGGCCTTGAAGCGATGCGTCATGGTACTTAGAGTGCTTGCACAAATGTGATGTGATTGAACGAAGATTGACTCGGATGACAAATAAGAACTGTGTTTGTGTGAATAAGATGGATCCCCTTGAGTGAATGAAGAATTTTCATCCATAGGTTATCAAGCGCCATGAGATGGAGGCAGAGGCCCTGAGAACCAATTTTATTGGCACATTGTTTGAATAACTGCACATGTATACATTTATGTGAGACTTTTCTCTGAGCAATTAAATTAATAACAATCCAATAACCCCATCACCATGATAAAAGGAATCAATGTAATATTTTATATTTACAATCCTCGTACCAACAATTATTTAATCAATATGGAGTTCTCATTGATCATAAATGGAATGATATAATTTACAATTTTTTTTTAAATGTTAGTAGAAGGTCGACTAATAGGTCCAAGCAACTAAGTAGATATTAGTCTTGTAGTTAGAATTATCCATAGTGGTTTGGTGAGAGATAAAAATTTTAAACACACAAGAGAAGGTGGCTTAAGAAAATAGAAAACCTTGACATTGAGTTTTGGTTATATGTTTCTCTTCGAAGAAAGTAGTGTGTCATGTGGTTGGTTTTCAAAGCTTTTAAGTAGCAGTTGGCGATGGAGTTTGTGTGTTGGAGGTTATAATTAATCACTTATAAGCGCCAAAGTATAATTACAAAATGCATTTGACATGAACAAATAGGCTTATATTGAATACCAAAACTAAAAATTGAAAAATGAACCAAGAAACGGAAAGATCAATGGAAAATTGGAAAAAAATAAAAGGAAATGAAAATGCAAAAAAGAAACCAAGATAAACGATGCCATTGAAATAATGTTATGAAATATTAAAAGCCTAGGACGCAGTGAAAAAAAAAATGCAAAATAAACCAAGATAAATGATACCGTTGAAATAATGCTGTGAAACATTAAAAGAGTAGGACGCAGGAAATACGCAAACGAAAAGTTGGTAAGTTCCCTCCAACGACAAGAAGTAATATCGTCATCAAACTATTCTTCCCACTATATGAATCTTTACTTAACACTAACAAGAAAGATGACATTAAATCGTAGTTTCATATATGTATTTTTTTAACTTTTTAATCTATTATTTATGATTTCTTAAAGAATTTTTTAATTATATATTTTGTTTATTTGAATTTTTTTTAAGTGTTTTGAATTTTGATGTTTTTTTTCTTATGAATTGATGTTTATTATTGATAATTTGTAATACTAAGTTGAACCTGTATTTTTCATTTTAAAGCTGATTTATAGGGATCTATCAAACAACCGGAATTAATAACATATTTATTTTTATGATAAGCACTATATTTATGTAGTAGGTTGGGTAGCACTTGTCCTAGCCCATTAATGTAAGTCAGAGCCATGATTTCAATGCTACCTCCAAGCACTTAATGATTGATTCAACCTCTCTCCCAGGTTTGTCTTAACCGTGGTATAGCTTGAATGTTGAACAACATTTTGAGACACTCAAAACCACACTACCTGGCACTGCTTTGTGAACTCATGACACATGCATTACATCACATGTAGCAACCTCCACTTGGTTTTGCATGCATCACCCTACATTTGGCTCCCATGCATCATGCTCATGACCCAAGTTCTATCCCCACACTCTCTTTACCATTGATGATGTTGATCCCGTGGTTGGATGGGTGAGACTATCCTTGATTACAAAACCAATAAATATCTTTGTTGTTGATCCTTGCTAGGATGTTTTTGGTGGTGAATTTGGAATGGACTATGTCTCTTGAAATAACAGGGCTGTGATTGTTGGATCAATGGTTTAAAATGTTGCTAATGGGGTCTCTACCTATGCTTTCACAAGTTCCCTTTATGGCTTTGGGACGAGCCATTCTTCCTCGCTTCGCTTAGGTCTTTCTTTTACTAGATTAAGCCAAGTAAAGAGGAATAAATGGTGGAAAATTGAGAAGCAAACTACCAATTAAAACAAGGTCAAGTTCATGTCTTTCTTTTGCTAGATTAACCCAAGTAGTTGAGGAATAAATGGTGGAAAATTGAGAAGTGAACTACCGATCGAAAGCAAGGTCAAGTTCATGAGTTGGTTACGTCATCGATATCTCTTCAAGAGTAGCTCATTTATCATGGAGGGTAGAGGTATTCACTATTTTGACTAATTTTGTTTTGAATAAGACTTGTTTGTTTATCCTTCGTGTATTGTATTTTACTCGTTTGCTTCTTTGTTGGTGTCCCTATCAATAATGTCAATAGTTTCATAGCTCTAGTTTTTTGACCTTTTCATGACTATGTTGAGTAACTCAAAATCCGGTGGCAGTTTGGTCGCAACTCTTGAGGTATGGCATTTTTATTATGTCGAGATCGTGGGTGGCAAGGGGTCTGCTATTTCTTATTCTTCAACTACTCGAAGATGAGGGCTTGTGGCTTCCTAACCATGATGGGAACTCCATCAAGAAAATGTCCATAAGCCTTCTTGAGTCTCTATATAGAAGCTACCCCCTCCACTAGAGCAAGTGAAGGGTTCTTTGAAATTCTTTTTTTCATCACTAGTACTCCTTCATCTCTAGCAAGAATAATGGGAAGAGTAAAAAACATCTCCACCAATTTTAAGCCACCTTAATCATTATCTATTGATTCGATAAGACAAGAAAGAACCACCCCAATTATTTGGGAAGGGCAATGCCCTTGCAATTTGAAGCCAGGTAGCAACACAAGGTCAGGTTCACAGCTTATCAGCCCACAACTTAGTTATTGTGGATACATCCCATGAGCAGCATGAGGTGTCGCTTCACAATTGATAAGGCAAACAACCAAGTTGTGAAGACCTAATAATAGTAGGAGGTGCAGTGGACAAATTACTAGCCCAACACCAAACAAAGTCCATATGATTGTTTGAGAAGACTAGATCATTCAAGATCAAGCGTGAAATATTAGCATTGATAAACAACGTTAGTGTAGGTCTTTTTGTTGAGGCCACAAAGTTGTACGTGTCTTTGTTAAATGGTGGGCCCCTACTGCAATTGTATGCATCCACATTGCTTGAGGTGGATGGAGACCTCGTAGCTTGATTGACAGGAATGATAGACGACAAAGAGCTTGTAACCTAATGGAAAGGCGTAATAGAAGCAATGACCTAGGGTGGATGACCTAGAGTGGACAAAGACTTTGTAGTTTGATGGATTGACAAAATAGAAGTGTTTGAAACAAGTATAATACCTAAGCAGTGGGAAAAGCCATGAAGGTGGGGGATTATGTATACTTGGTCGCAATGAGAACAATGGTAGATAGCCAACATGTCAAGAGCCAAAAACAATACTAACTACACTTAATAACATTACCCTAAAAACTAAACTCAATTTTGTGTTTTTATGAAAATGCAATAACATAAAATGGGGTTATCATAAATACTAAATCCAATGTGCGCATTTTTATAAAAATGTGATAGCATAAAATGCTATGGATTAATGTTAACCTAAATTTTAGTAACAAGAATTAAGCATAAATATATCACCTATTTCCTAAGTTTAAACAAAAATTTCTCCCCTCATCTCCTAATATATTAAGGTAAATAGATAATATGCTTGAATGTTAAATCATCATTCTGAGATCGCTCTGATGCACCAGACTGCAAATCGCTTCAGAACCCTAACCATTAGCCGCCCCTGACCGCTTACGCTCTCGCCACCGCCGGACTCCTGCTGGAAACCTGCAATGGCAAAGATGGTAGGAGGGGAGAGCTCCGCCTCCCCTCCAATGGATACTCCAATCTCTGACAAGGAACAGCATGCACCGCCTCTGTACCCCTCTGGCGCAGTCCCTGAAGCTGGGCAGGAAGGACAAAGGACGAATGAAGAAAAGATACCCACAGCCCAGACAGAAGAGGAAAACGCAGAAAAAGAGATGCACAACAAAGCTTCGTCGTCACAGCCAAAGGCGACCTCGGCCACCTGTATCCCGAAGGCTGCAGAGCGTATCAAGGTCGACCTGCCAAGCCACCGCATCAACGGTGAGATCCAATACATGCAGGATCATGCACTAATAGGAAAGTTTCTGGGATTCTGGCCTACGGAAAAGGCCTTACAAGGCTGGATAGCCTCAAAATGGAAGCCCAAAGGACAAGTTACCCTGCAACTGGGTCCGAAAGGCTTCTTCACAGCCATCTTTCATTGTGTGGAGGACAAAGCGCGGATATTCGAAGGCGGCCCATACTTCTTCAACTCTTCAGGTCTCTATCTCACGGAATGGAAACCAAGATTTAACCCTGATAAAGAAGATTTCAGCTGGGCTCCGGTCTGGATAAGGATGTATTCCCTCCCAGTGGAATATTGGAAAGAAGAAACGCTGGCAGATATTGGCAACAAACTTGGGACCTTCATCAAAGTTGCGGCTGAAACAAAAACCCGCAAATACACCTCGTATGCTAGGATCTGCGTTCAGATGCACCTGACCAAAGCTTTAGCTGATTCGGTAAGTCTCTTTCACGATGACTTTGAATGGACACAGCCTTCAGATTATGAGCATATACCCTTCCGCTGTCGCAAATGTCATGAGCATGGCCACCTCTTCCGAGATTGTCCATTAAATTTACAGTCCAAAGCCGCTTCTGCTGTCTCAGACAAAGACTCGGAAGGTTTCACCAAAATTCCCAACCGCCGCAGGCATGCCAAGAAAAGCCAGCCAGTCTCGGACAATGCCTTCAAAGCTGACTCCCAGAACAGATTTTCTGTTCTCGCTTCACAAGTTATGCAAGACCAACCCAGTTCTGACCCCCTAAATCAGCCCTCTATGCCCTCAACCTCCCACAACCCCTCAGCCCCCATGCAGTCCACAGATCCCGCCTCTTCTCACCTCACCCCTAACCCTTCTTTGGAGAATGCAAAATTGGTTTCAGATCTTAGTCCCTTCACCTCCTCCCAGGGGAAATCTATGTTGGACAATAAACAGCAAGACACCGACATGGAGCTAGATGCAGCTCTAGCCCTCAGTCTACATGAAGAAGCAGATGAGGAAGAGCAGAGCTCTCCTATTGTCATGGAGGAAGATCAGGTGGATGTCAGCTTAGATGGTCTTGACATCTTCAAACTTGAAACTGCATGCAAACAGAAAGAATACAATTCAATTCCCCCCTGGCAAATAGACAGACTTGAAGGAGTCCTGACCAAGGTGCAGCACAATAAAAGTCTTGGCATACAAGGAGGCAACCCCTGGGACGGAAAAAAGGTGCTCAAAGAAACCAAGAAAAGGGGAAGAAAGACAGACCTTCAAAGAACCATAATAGTAGGTGAAATACTTATGGAATCGGGGCGATTCCCTAAGTTGACAAAGTTCTATAAACCTAAACCTCAGTTTACATGAAGCTCATCTCCTGGAACGTGAGAGGACTCAACAGCCCCTCAAAACATAGAATGATCAAAAACCTAATTCAACAAGAAAAACCAACCATAGTTTTTCTTCAAGAGACAAAAAGCAGCACCGAAGCTATTGAAAGAATTCGAAACAAGATCTGGGCAGGAAGCAGCTCTATTTCTGTAGACGCCTCTGGAGCCTCAGGCGGTCTGGCCATACTGTGGAACCCGCAGATTATTTCATTATATGACTTCCATGCCACCCTTCATCTTATCCAAGCATCCTTCCACCTTATAGGCACCAGAATCCATGGGCATCTCACAAATGTTTATTTTCCACAGACAATACAGCAAAAATTGGATCTTCTGGAAACGATCTCCATCCTCAATGAAAATAGGCAATTTCCCCTCTGGATCGGCGGCGGCGACTTCAACATAATAACATCCATGGAAGAGAAACAAGGAGGCAGAATCAGGCTCGACAGTGACAGCAATGGCCTCAGACAATTCATACAGACCAATCAACTTATGGATATTCCAACCTCCAATGGAATTTTCACTTGGACTAACAAGCGTCGAGGTATTCACCATATTGCCTCCAGGCTCGATAGATTCTTCATTTCGGATAATGCAATCCACCTGGGAGGGGACTTCAATGCTTCCATTATCCCCCAAGGAGGATCAGATCACTGGCCAATTTTGCTACAATGGTCCAGGCCAGGTAACTGCTGCAATAGACCTTTTCGATTCGAAGCCTTCTGGCTCACAAATACCAATTTTAAGGCAATGGTCAACGAGGCATGGACATCTTATATTCCGCCAGAGGGAGCCAAGATGTATCAATTCCAACAAAAGTTGAAAAACTTGAAACAAGTTCTCAAAGTTTGGAATCGCACACATTTTGGTAATATACAGGCAAATCGCCAACAATTGGAAAAGCAAATGCAAGTACTTCAACAAACTTTCATTCTAGAAGGCAGAACAGACGAACAAACACAACAGGAGCAGATACTCTGGAACCAAATTGAAGAGCGTCGAAAACAAGAGGAAATTCTCTGGCGGCAAAAGTCCCGAATCAATTGGCTAAAAGAGGGGGAGAAGAATACAAAATTCTTCCACAAAACCACAATCCAAAGGCGAATGCACAATAACATTACCTTCATCAACAATCAACAAGGTGAAAGAATCGAAGCACATGAAGATATGGAGAAGGAATTCACAGGATATTTTAAGGACATTCTTAAGGAACCCATAGACAACAGGGATGAAACAATCAGAGCCATCACGCAGCACATTCCTAGCATCATAACTGAGGATCACAATAACAAACTGCTTCAGCCCACGTCACTGCAGGAAGTTGAAGAAGCCATGGCTCAACTCAAAGATGGAAAGGCTCCTGGGCCTGATGGCTTCACAGCCAACTTCTTTCTTGAATTTTGGGAGCTCATCAAACTTGAGGTTTGGGAAGTCGTTGAGGAATCCAGAATCATGCACTGGATCCTCCCGGCCCTTAATACCACCTTCATAGCTTTGGTACCCAAGGGAGAAGAGCCAAACAGGCCGGAAAAATACAGACCAATCGCGTTATGCAATGTAATCTACAAGCTAATCTCAAAGGTCATCGCGAACAGGCTCAAACCACTCCTTCCCCTACTCATCTCTCCAGAACAGACGGGATATGTAGAAGGCCGGCAGATCATGGATGGAATAATTCTATCAAATGAGGTAATTCACTCATTAAAGATTCTCAAAAAACCAGGTATGATTCTAAAACTAGACCTTTCTAAAGCTTTCGATAAGCTCAGTTGGAATTTCATTCACAAAATGCTTTTAGCCTTTGGCTTTAGTGCAACCTGGACCAAATGGATTATGAACCTAATCACCTCTCCCAGCTTCTCTGTCTTGCTGAATGGTTCTCCCTCATCTCCTTTTCGACCCTCTCGCGGCATTAGGCAGGGGGATCCACTTTCACCTTTTCTCTTTGTTTTAATGGCAGAAGGTCTAAGCAGGCTTCTCAAATCAGCTGTCTCCTCTCAAGCTCTTAAAGGTATCTCCATCCATGGCCTCAATCCTCTGTCCCATCAGCAGTTCGTTGATGATACCATGTTATTCGGTCATCCATCCTCGAGAGAAGCCTCTGTATTCAACTCTCTACTTTCCCTCTTCTCCGATGCCTCTGGCACTACCATTAATGCCACGAAATCTCAGCTCTTCTTCTTTAACACCCCCCCCTCTACGCAAAGAAATATTGCCAGAATTTTGGGATTCACCATATCCCATTTGCCGTCCAAATACCTTGGGGCTCCACTTTCTGATTCAGCCATCAAACATGCTTCCTGGAGGTCTCTCCTTGATAAGCTAGAATCAAAGCTTTCATCTTGGACCTTCCGTGCTCTAAATATGGCAGGCAGACTCGTCCTAATCAAATCGGTCTTACAAGCAATGCCACTGTACCTCTTTTCCATCATGGCAGCTCCAAAATGGGTCCTTAAAGCCATACGCAACCTTCAGCGCAACTTCCTCTGGGGCTCCACTGGACTGAATCGAAAATGGGCTCTTGTTAATTGGAAAGAAGTTTGCAAAATCAAATCAGAAGGAGGACTAGGATTACGGGATCCGCTTCAAAGCAACAATACAATGGGAGCACGAATGTGGTGGAACTGGATCTCCAAACCTCATTCACCATGGGCTAGATTATGGCAAGCAAAATATGCCCCGGGAAGTCAATGGAGCGATCTCATAAGAATCAACTCCACAACCCAAGGATCACCCATCTGGAACACTGCAAAGATTCACAGCAACTTCATTCAAGAACACAGCTTCTGGGAAATTCACTCAGGCACGACAGCAAAGTTTTGGGAGGATTCGTGGCAGCAACTCCCTAAACTTGCAAATCTATTTCAAAAGCCCCTATGGCAAACTCATATGCAGCAAGCGAACCTCACCCATGTTCACCAATTCTGGCAACAATCCACGCATCATGACTACCAATCATGGAAACCAGCGAGCATCTGGCAGAGGGATTGGCAGGGAGAAACGTATTCTGATATCGATCAGGAACTCACATACCGAAGAATTCGTTACTCCAACCAGCAGGACAAACTCAGATGGGGTCACACACCCAAAGGCACATTCACCACTAAAGAAGCCCATCAACTGCGCTATTCAGACCTCCAAGCGGACAAAGATCAAATATGGGGACAAGTTTGGCTACCAGGGCTATGGCCCAAGATCTCAACTTTCTTATGGCTGCTAAGTAAAAGACGCATTCTTACATGGGACAATTTGATAAAACGGGGATTCATTGGGCCATCAAGATGCCCAAATTGCAATCTCAACTCTGAGACCATCAGCCATTTAATGGAAACATGTCCGCTAGCTAAGCAACTTTTGGAGAAAGTTGAGAAATGCAACATGAGAACAGAACCCAGGAGGGAAGATGTAACGGAAAATATCAGGAACTGGAACAAGAACCCGTTCAAAAGCCAGCTTCTCAACACTCTATGGAGTCTTATACCAGGCTTTTTGTACTGGATTCTCTGGAAGGAGCGAAACTACAGAATCTTTAACAACACATCCCGGTCAATAGACGCTCTGTGGCTCATCTACAAAAAAAACATCCAGGAAACCTTAGCCATAAGAACCTGGTATGATACAGACATGCCAGAATCGCAGCAGGAGCGTAATATTTTGAAAGAATGGAATCTAGACCTTTCTGCCTTAGCCAAGGTCATCACCCGTCCCCCAATCAGCTCCACCTCCCCGTCATCCTGGTCCCCACCAGCAACCAACTCATTCAAGCTAAACTTCGATGGGGCGGCTAAAGGAAATCCTGGACCTGCCGGATTTGGAGGAATCTTCAGAAGCCACACAGGAGCATTACTGCACATTTACTATGGATCAATAGGCAAAGACACTAACAATGCAGCAGAACTGGAAGGACTCTGGGAAGGGATCTGTCTAGCAGAACAAAAGCACTTCTTCCCTCTTGAGGTCGAAGGAGATTCTCTCATCCTTATAGCAGCGGCCAAGAGAATACAGGCTGGGGCTATGGCAATCAAGATAGCAACAAGCTGGAGATTGCTTAGTAGATTGGAATCCCTGGAGGCAAAGCTCAAAAATCCCCAAAGTATAACCTTCCAGCATGTAAGAAGAACAGCAAACCAGGTAGCAGATAGAATGGCTAACCAAGGTGTATCTCAGCTATTACCATACTTCTCCGGCTCTTTGGATATGGTAGATGATGATCAACTCAAAAAGGACTGCATCTCTTTGGTGCAAAAAGACCTCTCCCTCCCGGATGCGGGTGTTTCCAACGCGTAGCAGCCCAATGGCTCGTCACATGGGCATGTGTCAGCCCAGATGAGCCACGCAGTACCTGGCAGACGGTTACATAAGAATGACGGAGGTTGATCCTCTGCGGGAGTTAATACCAGTCATTTCAGTCTTAACTGTTCTCCTGCGAATTGGAAAAATGGCGCTACAAAGGCCCGGAACCTCAGTCACTCACCAGCATTCTTGCATAGGGTATGAGCACTTGACGGCAGCGTCGGAACATCCTCTGGTTCTGTGGGGGATTGCGCAGGGACATTCCTGCTCTCTGGTTAACTTGGCGATGCAGCGTGAGCGTTTGAGAATGAGCAGCCGGCGCGGAAGCTCAAGGGGTCGTGCTTCGGCTCAGAGGCCTGCAATTTCTCCCTCTTCCTCAATTGAGGTAACTTCAGACCATCGCCGCTCCCGGGGTCGAGCAGCAGGCCGTGGCAGGGCAACTGAGCATGGAGAAATCATGGAATGCGGACACACAGCGCATCCCACTGTCAGGTATAGAATACCCTGCTCTCTGGCAAATTCCACTTTCATCGTTTCGGTTTCTGTTGAGCACTGTGGCAATTCCAGAGGTCAAGAGGAAGCACCGCAGGGAAACCCTCCTCTGGTTCAAGGGATTGTTCCCACCATCGATATGCAGGTGCCTACTATTGATCTGTTACGCCCTATCAAGGAAAGCTCTTCCCCAGACTCTCAGGCTGCCCTTGCGGGCCCCAGCGAACCGGCTCAGAGGATCCAGCTCTCCGACCCGGACATCCCCAAGCACTTCAGGGGCAAGGTGGAGGACGAACCGCATACCACCGACGATGAATAACTCGACCTGCAGTTCGCTCTTAGTCGCTGGGAAGGGAAATTTTTTCTCTGTTTTCACTCATTGTTATCTTGTATGTGTTCGGACTCAGTCCAGATCTCAAAATCGATGTGTTGGCTATCCATATGTTTAAGGTGTCGGTCATAAGCAATGTCATGTGTCGTAATGCTAGTCTGTCATCGCTTCCAATTTTTGTACCTGTGTAATTTTGGACATGTTTAATCTTGGGCAATCTGTCAATCTCTCGGCAGGAATTACAGGGCCAAGGCCCTGTTGTAATACTGATGTAATTTTTGACTTTTTGTAATATAATAGATTAGCCTGATTCAGAAAAAAATATATATATATATATTAAGGTAAATAAGACTTTCAAGTTTATAAGGCATTAAAGTTTATAATTACCTAAACCAAAAACAATGGAAAATATAAAATACAAAACTTCAATTTTAGATTAAACACATCAGTTTGTTCGCCAGTCTAATAAAAATATTGGAAACCCGGGGACTAATAAAATCTGTAAAAAGAATAAAATTTAAAGATGTGGAACAATGCCTGCTATATCAATGTCTCGAGAAGGGGATGAGGGTAGTGGGAGATGAAGTTAAAGAAATGACAAATTGGATGAAACACGCACTTGAAAACAAACCCGATGAAATAGAGGAAGCGTCGGACTAAAGGTCTCTGAAACCAAAAATTCAAACTATAAGCACCAACTGCTAAAATGGAGAGGGAAGTGCACCTGGGTGTCTAAAGTTGATTCCAAAATGTTGGGGTCACGCAAGAAACTTGCTTCTGATTTGAGTGATTTGAGTGAGGACACTCATGATTCTCCTACAACTTGATTCCAAAAAGTTAGGGTCACGCAAGAAAGTTGCTTCTGGTTCGACTGAGGACACTCGGGCTTCTCCCGCAAGAAGAGAATGACGCGGAGCTATTTGAAATAACACTGGGCGGAACCGTTCTTCCACTTTGCAAACTACTCCTGCGCTGGCTTGACATCCTGTTGAGGGATTATATTATGGGTAGTTATATTGTGAAAAGTTCAAGCGGGTTTGATTATAATTGTACTCCTGTTTTGTTAGTGGTAGACTATTTGTTTGCTCTAAATAAAGGCATAAGGGTTTTGGAGTAGAAAACAGCAGAGGATACTGGGAAACTGAGGTATCTCCATTGTATGGTGCGGCAATTTCTGCCCCTTCCAGTTTATCCTCTGCAATATCAGGTTGTTTCCTGAATCTAAATAAAGTTAAGATAGAGATTCTCAGTGTTCTCTGGATTTGAGGCGGTGTGTATATAAAGCACTGTTTTTACAATTGGTTTATCAGATCTTTTGCACTGCTATATCTTTTTCTGCAGGGTTTTATGTTTTAACCCCTTTTTCTGCAGGATTTTAAGTTTTAACCCCTTTTAGTAGGGACGCTGCATCAAATAATTAGTAATACACATATTTTCCTGTCATGAACAGTTTAATTCTTCACGCAATAAATATGAGTCATCATAATAATGTCAGGGAAATCATCTTTACCAACATTGGTCTCATACTGTATGGATTTTCAACATTTTTTCTAGCAAGGTCTACAAGAAAGCTCCATCGTTTTTGAGAAAGACAACGTCACTCGATATTGTAATAAAGGATGAGTTTATATAAATGATTTTGTATTTACCTCTTCTTTCCTCTTTGCCATGACAGCCCGCTCCTTCTCTTGCTCCGCTGCTCTCATTTCATCCACATATTCATTGAATAAAGTTTCTCTATCTTCGCTTCTCACTGCTTCGTATCTTGGATCGCTGCGTAAGCTATTCTCGACCTAAATTGACAACCAGAAATTTCGATAGCATCCCATAAATAGAATAAATAAAAGCAGCACACAAATAATGGTTGTGCATGTTCAGAGAGATACAGCTTACCCCTGACCAAAGGCTGTTCGATTCAATATCAGCTGTATCCCCCAGCATAGCTCTAAAATCAGCAATAGTAGTAGCATATTGCATGGCCTTCTCTCTCTCCTCGAAAGCTCTCTTCAATGGCAGGACTCTGTATAAGGCTTTCAAGAATTAATATTTGACATCTGTTAATTATGTTTAGAACTTTATCCTCTAAAGCTTAACAGTTAGCAGAGGATAAGAATGTGCTTATATGCATTCTCAAGGTAGCTATGCCGTTTTACCACACTCATGTGAATAATTGTGTTACATAAAGCTTCATCTGAAAAATTAACAGAGGATGGATCTTAAGTCTTCAAAAAGTCATTTCCACCAAAATAAAGGCTGTTAATTGAACCAGTGCAAAGGGAATTTAACAGAGGATGGATCCTATCTTCTCATATGAATAATTGTGTTACATAAAGCTTCTTCTGAAAATTTAACAGAGGATGGATCTTAAGTCTTCAAGAAGTCATTTCCGCCAAAATAAAGGCTGTTAACTGAACCAGTGCAAATTCAATGACATGTATACAAACAGCAAGTTGATGGAGCAGTTATACTTATGTCAAAATACCTCCAAAATTTGTTGACGTGCAATGCTTTTTCTATTTGATAACTAATAAACAGTAAATCACAAAAACCAAAATATCAGGATTCTTTGCTAAAGGAGAGGAGATTAGACTTTAAAGTCCTAGAAATATCAGCAAATATCAAGCTGTTTTATATCCCGTGTATCATTCACACACAAGAACTCTTATGCTCCTTCACTGAAACAATATTGAAACATTTTAACAGCCCCACAGGTTAAGTCCCCTTGGGAATAACGGACAAGCAAGGATTAAAGATAGCCTATCACCAAAAGGCAGAGCAAACATATACCTGGCCCCAATTGGACACTTCAGTAGTCTGAAATCTAAATGCTTTAGCAGAATCCCAAAATTGTCACAGAGAACCAAAGGGAACAAAACTCTAAGTTGCAATACAGAAATATATATTAATGGGCAATGACTCCTACTCTGAAAAAAACCACGGCACCATGTACCTTTCATTCAACAATGGTTCCTTCTCTGTGGGATCGAGAGCTCCGAATCTTTGATCATTGCCCCATACTCTGGCAAAACTTTCGTAGGTTGTTTCATGGCTTATACTCTGAAATAAAATAATCAATATCGAGGAGAATCACCTCCTAAAGCTATAAGCAATACTCACTAGTAGTAGTGAACTGTGCATATAACCATATACATAAAGGTCTACTATCCTCACCCATAATAAATTACAAAATCCTGGGAACTCACCATTGACACTTCATCCAAGAATTGTTTAAAGCCCTTGATAGCTGCCTTCCGAGATCTATTTTCTGCTTGAATGCGTGTACTACGTTCCTGCAAAACAAAACACTCGTAATTTCAAAAATCTATATTGCAAGTTGTGGTAGACGACGTGAAAGAAAGTACGAGTCCTTAAATTTTGTTTTGCTCCCGGATGCAGAAGTGTTTCCTATACAGAGAAAAAAGAAACCACAATCTAGAGAGTCATGCAAACCAGTAGGGTGAATGAGTATCATTAGCCTAGTTTAGTTTTATTTGATGTTTTTTGTTTTTTGTTTTTTCCGGACATATTTTGTTTGTTTGAAATTTGGTCGAGAATTTTTAAAATTATCATTTTTTTGTCCTGTAATATTCAGAAGTTTTTCAAGTTTGTTTGAAATTTGGTAGAGAATTTTTAAAATTATATTTTTTTAGTCCTGTAATATTCAGAAGTTTTTCGAGTTTTTCAAGGTATTGAATCTCTTTATATATTCAAAAATGCATTTTAAATAATGAAAAACATTACAATCTCACATAAAAATTATATCATTATATCATTGGATTTTTATGAAAAAAGCCAAATTTTTTAATAATTACCTGTATGTGTATATTTAGTATAAAAATTATATCATTATATCATTGGATTTTTATGAAAAAAGCCAAATTTTTTAATAATTATCTGTATGTGTATATTTAGTATAATCTCAATCAGTTAGTATTATCTAGAGTTTTAGTTGTTAAAATTGACTATGTCAAATTATCTAGATGAAGATAATTCATCTCTAGATATTTCCAGAGAATTATCCTCATATTTTTTTAGAAGAACCATATATTTAAATATATATCCATGTCAATAGTGAGTATTGAATCTCTTTATATATTCAAAAATGCATTTAAATAATGAAAAACATTACAATCTCACATAAAAATTATATCATTATATTATTGGATTTTTATGAAAAAACCAAAATTACTTGTATGTGTATTTTTAGTATAATCTCAATCAGTTAGTATTATCTAGAGTTTTAGTTGTTAAAATTGACTATATCAAATTATCTAGATGAAGATAATTCATCTCTAGATATTTCCAGAGAATTATCCTCATATTTTTCTAGAAGGACTATATATTTAAATATATATCCATGTCAATAGTTTTTGTGGATTGATCATCTTTATATTTTTGTTGCTCGTCTCTTTGATTTTGTCATGGTTTCAAAGCACACTTAACTCTCTTCAGAGAAAGGAGGGTGGGATTATTTCAATTATGTGGATAAAGCCATGCAGGCGTGATTGGACAACGCGTAAGAGAAAAACAAGTTTTGTGGTGGGAAGAAATCAGTTGAAAGGAAATTGTGGTGAACCCTATTTGAAGGAGTTGTTTGCTATTAGTTGAGGAGAGTTGCCATTTGCTCAAAACCCTAGCCTCCCAACTTGTTGGATTGAAGAGAGTTTTGGCCTTCTTTAGTTCTTTTAATTTGGGTGATACAATTTTCAGAATTCTTTTAAGATTACGGAGAAAATTGTTATGGTTTGATACAAGTTTCATTTTAAAATATCAATCAAAGATTTATTTAAAAAATGGTTTGTTTAGCTGTGTGATGGTAAAGTAATTGTGATTTTGGAGAATTTGAAGTTATTTGATAATTAAATGTTTTTTTTAGTTGTGTGATGGTAAAGTAATTGTGATTTTGGAGAATTTGAAGTTTTATTATTAAATTGATAATTATTTTGGTTTAAAATAGAAGATTCATTTTGTAAAAATAAGTGGTAGATTTAAAAAAAATAAAGGAAAGGTTTTTTTTTATATAAAATATAAAATAGAGTAAAAATTTATTTAGAAAAACAATAAATCTAAATTTAAACGAGAGCATAATAATTGATTCAAAATAAGAATCTTGGTACAGTCTCACAAAGCCCCAGGCCCAATTTTAACTGGTATGAATTATGATCTTTGATCAATCAAAATGAAAAATTACCTTCATTTTCAAAAATATTGGGATATTGTAATAAGTGGATTTGTAGAACCAAATAAAGCAACTTTATAAGAAATGTCAAATGCACAAAGACAAATTATTGCTATAAATAGAAAGAAAAATTCGAAAGCATTATAGCTTATCCAACAAACACTAGAATATTCGATTTTTCCTAAGGTTGCAGCAGTTAATCATGCCAACTAGACAAGAGATACTCTTGAGACAACATTTCATTGCAAACAGTCAAAAAGAATTTTGAAAGCCTCAATATGAAGAATGTAAACGCTATAGATTATGCTATGACACAAGTCAAGGACATTGTTAATTAGCTTCAAGCACATGAAGGAGATATTTTATATCAAAAGGTCGTTGAAAAAGTACTTAGAAGTCTTCCTAAAATATTTGATATGGTCGTAATAGCTATAGGAGAGTCTAAAGATCTATCGCAATAGTCTGTTAAACAACCCATAGGGTCTTTGCTGACACATGAGACAAGAATCAATAGAAGCACCAACTCTTTTGAAAGTGTATTTTAGCCTCAAGCCTTCATTAGCAAAGAAAGAGGCTGAGGAAAGAGAAGTAGAGGAAAGGAATAAAGGGTCACTCTCAAGCAGGGATAGGTCAACGCCAGAACAGAAAAAACATTCACACAATTTCCTTCAAAACCAAAGAAGAAGAGGCAGATATTACAATAGTGTAAAGAGGACTGACAAGTTAAAAATCTAATGATATTATTGCAAGAAGTTTGGTCATTATGAATTTGAATGCAGGAGAAAGAAAACATATTTGAACAGAGCATAAGGGAGATTTTGAGGTCTAAAATGAGCTTCCTAAGGAAAATAAAAAATGATAATTATGAATTTTTAAAGGAAAATAAACAAAAACACATTTTTTAATTGTATTTTCGACTTATCTCCTTATATGTTTACTTAAATGTCAAGTGTAGGAACCTGTTGGACATGAAATTTATAGGTTTACTCAAAATTCAAGTGTAGGCACTCATTGGATGTGAAATTGAATTCCACATTCAATGGGTGCCTACATTTGACACTTAAGTAAACCTATAAAGAGACAAACCGAAAATATAATTAAAAGATTAGTTTTCTTCTTTTCCTTCCAAAAATATTTACCCCTAGGGATGACAACATCATCTCGAATCTTATTGGTTCTTTTAAAATTGATTTTGTTAGTATATTTTTTGTTTTGAGACCCATTTTTTTACTTCAAACTTCTCATAATAACAAAGCTAATGTGAAAAAACCTAATAAAGATACATATGAATCCATGTTCTTTTCATGTCAAACAACTAAAGAATGCAGCACTAGTGATCTCTAATTGATGGATAATGGCTACAACAATCATATAACAAGTAACATAATTGTGTTCTCAAGTTTAGATAACTCATTCATAACTAAAGTAAAATTAGGAGATGATTATCTAGTAAATGTTCAAGGAAAAGGGCCCACGAGGCGTGGAATAGACGGTGATCGAGTGTACTATTAAGTCACTCCGTGATGTGAAGGTCACCGGTTCAAAACTTCGTGGGAAAAAATCCAGTCATGTTAAGGGTTGGTGTGGCCCAGGTCAGGTGTGATCCCCGAGTGATTTTGACGGTTTAGATGCCCCTGGGTCGTGGTTTCTCAAGCCACAGGTTAAGCCTATTGTAATGTCTAATGAACTTAAACCAATTGACAAACAAAAAAAATGTTCAAGGAAAAGGAATAATATTTGTTTTGACCAAGTAAGATTAAAAGAAGGACATTGTTTATTATGTATCTAGTCTCAAACATAATTGGATGATTTAGGACAATTAAGTCATAGTGGGTGGTGTCATATTCAAAGGTTCCACATGTACCACTCTAGACAAGCCACCCAGTAGGAGACTCATTACAAAAATAAAAATGACTGAAAACACAATGTTTCCATTAGTTATGATGAACCTTAATTCATCATACTCATATGCATAGATTGTTTCAAGCTTAGATGAGTCTTGGTTATGGCATCTTAGCTATAGTCATTTTTCTTTTGAAAGCCCTAATCCTTTCACAAAAGAAATCTATGGTCAAAAGTCTCCCCATGATAAATGTTCAAGGCAATTCTTGTGAGAATTGTGTCCTAGCTAAACACCATAAATATATTTTTCTAGCATTTTCTTCCAAGAAAGCCAAAGCACCACTTGAATTAGTACACATAAAACTCTATGGATCGTTGCAAATGCAGTCAATAGGAGGTAATTTTTACTTCTTCACATTAACTGAAGATTTTAGTAAGAGGATGATGTGTAGAAATTCTCTTGTAGATTAAACTGATAATGCAATGTAACTAAAGCAATATACTTAATCTACTTCTACAATCAAACTTGCGGAAGCTTAATCGATTTTTAGCAAGATCAAATAGAACACATATAACAGATGGAGAAGATTCAATCACACATGAAACACATAAGAATACTCTGGGGAAAGCCTCAGCTAAAAAACCTCGCTATCTGTATTATCATACAAGTGGAAATATCTCAGGATTACACAAAGCTTTAGCTCACAAGCTATCCATCTCTCAGTACAATCCCTCACTACTGCTCATAGACAGAATAGACAACACATATGCCTTCCTTTAGTCCTCCAAGCCTCTTATTTCCTTGCGCAGTTTCTCCTGGGTCCTCAAGTTGCCACCTGTGTGTAATTATTCCTCACACACTGCTCTAACCTCTGAAATAACTGCACAATCCTCAAGGAATGAATTCCTTCTGCATGCAAGAGATATCCTCCTGGGAATATTCCTGCAACTAATAGTATCCTTTGATCTCAACTGGGTCTTTGTCTGAACTAACATGCATGAGTTATTTATGAGAGAATATTCAGTTATCTGAAGTACACTAGTTGCATGCATGCATGCATTGACTAATTGAACTCACAATCAGTTCCACAAACTGTTGGAACTAATCTAACTGGACTTAACTCAGTTAACTAAGCTAACTAATTACAACTCAAAGTACAACTCATCCTGATCTCCTTAATTAAGGGATAACTTCCTCAATCAAAGGGATAACTGTTGCATGTCTTCACAAAGACTTCATGTTTGATTTTCACCCACTAATTAACTCAAGATGAATTAATTAATTATTTTATAAATAGCTGCTGAGATCAAATTCGAATTTTAATTCTCAATTTTAATTTAGGGACTAATTAAAATTGGAATGTATCCCGAAATGCTATCTATAGCAATGCTATTTTTAGCATTTCTATTTTTAGTGTTTCTTGTTGTTATTTTCAACATGATGCAGGTGCATAGACCAAGCACAAGATCTGAGAGTCTGGACAAAACCTTACCAATGTGATGGGATGGCCACATGGTAATGTTGGGAGGAAACTTTAAATGTTTTGTAAGAAATTTTAAATATTTACATTATGAAGCAAGTTTTGATTTTTAGAAATAAGATGGAGAAGTTATTTTCTAATATAAATATAAATTTCAGTTTCCCTTATTTTATGGAGAAGAGGAAACGATTCACATTTGGTGACTCTTGGTTTTCATGAACGGTTTCTTTTGGGAAACAATAAGAAAAGAGTGTTTGGAGAAGAAAAAAGAGAGGAGAAGCTCCCAAGACAAGAGAAGAGAGTGAGAGAGAAGAGAGGAACTTTTTGTTTCTCTGTGTAACTACAATTTTGATGTTTGTGCAGACACCTGTACCTTCAATTTGTGTGAACAGAAGGTATTTATTTGTGAATGGCATAATAAACAACAATGTTAGGTTGTAAGTTGTCTAACTATTAAATGAATCGAAGTTCGGTAGTTACCCTAAATCATTTCCTGTTGTTAACTGTTAGTAATTCATAATTTTTATTCATGTGAATTGATATCGGTCAGTTTATGAAAACCTGTAGCTTGCTTAATCATTTTACATTAAATATTTGAACCTGGTAGCTTCAATCATTGTGTGATTTATTCATGCATCTTTGGCATTCTTGTTGTAATGATTCGAAACCCCGTGGGGGAGTGTTCATAGTGTTTTGACATAGTGGTTTCATAGTATTTACAACAATTTGAGTGTTGTTACAGAGACAGAGTACCCTGTTTGAAATTCTGAAAATAAAAATGCCTCTTTGACTGATTTATTATTGGCAAATTTGTTATGGTGTTGCAAATCTAGGTGAAGAAAGGCACGTGAAATAGTGCACTGGGTTAAGGAGTAAGTCAAAGCTGTTGAAGGTCGATTTTGAAAAGAGTTGAGTCATTTTAGCTTCCCTGAAAACCGCAATGCATAATTTGAACAGGCACTACGAAATCATTGCATAACACCTACATGATTTTAACAGGTGCTATGAAATCATTTCATAGCAACATAATAGTTTATTTGAAGCAAGCGCTACAAAATAATTTTGTAGTGACCATGCGAAAAAAAAAAAAAAAACTCTGAGGATTGCGTGTTCAGTTTTTAAATCTCCATTTGGTCAGCCTTCATATTGCCCAGTTGTGTGGTTATTTTATATTGTTTGGCGTTGAAAATGTTAAAGGGTCGAATCCATTATTATATGGATTGAGGAGATTGGTGAGATTGATGCCGACCTGCGAGCCTGATTTTTTTTTTAATTTGATGTAGATACAGAGTTGTGTGTGGAATAGCTTGGGGTTTTGGCAGCCGAGGTAACCTGGACGACATCAAGTGGTATCATAACCTTAAATGCTCTTTGGTGATGAGATCAAAACATAGTAGGGAATGGAAATCTAAAAGAAAGAAAACCAGTAAAGTTCAAAGATTTGCAGCAAAAACATGAAGCATAATCCAAATTAGAAATTTGGTTGAGGTTGAGCTAAATTTGGTTTTGTTTTCAATTTGTGGTGAATTTTGAAATTGACAATTGCATGGTTGAAGTTCTGAAGTTTGAAGAAGATAGTGTATGAAAGAAAATCTACTTTGGGAGGAGCTAGATCAGATTTGTTTTGAAGAAAACAAAAATTTATGAAGGACATTAGAAGATTGTAACCTTGAAGACAGAGTCAACAAAGAACACTGCAACAAAAATTATGCATGTTCAACAGAGATTTGGACAGTAAGAGAGAGTTCTTGATGATGATGGTAAAGAACCTTGTAGCAGAGATGGACGACCAACAAAGTTCTCAAAGGAAGAAGGTGAGTAAATTGCATGCAAATTCCAAAAGAGCAGAGAATGCTTAGATGAAGATTCTAGAGGAAGGAGTCGGCAGAAATACAGAGAGAAGATTAGGCATGGAGGAGCTTAGTATGGTATTTACAAACAGGTTGGTGGAGTCAGCTTGTTATAGTGGCCTGTGTGCAGCTTATCGTGAGCAAGGAGAAGCTCACAGAAAAAGGAGATTTGTGACTACTGAGATTCATAATAAAGGTTCAGAGAGAAGCCATAGTAGATCAAGTCAGGACAAACTTTATAGAGAAGTAGATGAAATTAAATTACAGCTAGAGATTTTGAAAGAAATGCTACAAAAATATGGGGAATACTAGGTGTTAGCGCTTGAAATTTCACCTCAGGCTGAGAAAGGTAAACCTCAAGGCAACATCAAACCACTTAGCCTCGTAGCTAGCCCTACGGGGCAGGAGAGGGCTCTCTCCGGTCTATCTCGATAAAGATCTTCAATGGGCGAGATAACCAATAGGGTAACACTGATTTTAGGCTAGTAAACTGATCAAAAGGGTTGATTTGGGATTTTTAGGGTTTTTGGTGGAAAATTGGGGAAATGGCAATTTCGGGTGCGGGGATTGGACACAGTTTTCGCAGGGGGTTCTTTGGGGCGAGGTAGGAAACAGTATTGATGCCTTTAATAGAGATGGATGGATGAGAATGACCGGTGAGGAGTTAAAGAGAGCAAGCAATAACCTTGAATTCCCTTTAAACAGTCGAAAACATTGATATTAAGCAAACTTAAAAGCAGAGCATGACAGTCATGAGTTCTACTTTAACACTTCATTTGCCTAATGTGCAGAAGGAAAAGTAAGGAAATGATTCACATAACACACTTACAAGTACAAAGAGAAACACACCATCAATACATGTGTCCACAAGAATCCCAAAAATGACTGCAAAACCCTGGTCTTCCTTAGCCAAAAATTGCAGAGATACAGTGAATAATACAATGATAGCTTCTCCCTCAAGAGTCCAACCTTCCAACTCCTGAAAATGATTGAGAAAATACATAATATAGGCAAGCCAACCTCTTCCCTTGCCTCTAGGGGTCGAGCTCATCTTTCTAGGAGCTGTTTCAACCAATTCTAAACTGAGCACTAAAATCTAGGCAGTCAAAACAACTTGCCTCTATAAGCTAGGAAACCAATTCATTCATTAAATACAAGCTATTTCATGAATGAATCTTCTAGAATAGGTAAATAAGTGTCACATCAACATGAAAATACATAAATTACATCAAGAGGGTGAAAAACCCCATCAAAAGTCAAAACTAGTAATAGCTAGGCGAATCCATGAGCTGTAAGTGAAAAATTATGAAATTTGCCTGATGGGTCGCGCGCCAAATCCTGACGGGTCGCGCGCCTTTGAGAGCACTTTTGGGGCACTTCCAGGTGTCCAAATGAGGCAAGAGTAGGCTTGTTGGAAAGGTCTGTGAGTCTACTTTCCAACCCAACTGGAATTTCTGAATTTGGTTGTCATTTGCCCCTCCAAAATTGCAATCTCCCAAGACTGCTTTCTGTGTGTCAAAAATGTGGCAGAAAGTCATTTTTTGCTTGTTTTTTGACTTTCTGGAGGCCCAAAACTTCATAAAATCTCTTGGCAATGGGTGAGCATGTGTAACTTTTCATGACAAATCCAGAAATGCTGAGTTTTCCCGGAACGGAGTTGCCAAATGAAAGGGTCGCGCGGGGGGTGAGACCCGTCAAGCGGAAAAACCTGTTTATGGCACAAAAAATTCACAAATGACAAAATTTTCTCCAAATTTCTTGAAATTTGGGCTGGGAGTCCCTAATCAAGTACCATGCTCAGTCAAAGAGGCTTTGGCCAAAATTTGGAGTGGATCGGGCCTTTTCCGTCGTTTTAGTGCCTTAGCCAACCTCCTTAGATCCGGCGATTGTAATTTTGACATTTCTCTAAAACAATGACACCTGTGCAAAAAG
The DNA here is from genome assembly GCA_031772625.1 of Pinus tabuliformis. Taxonomy (NCBI): domain Eukaryota; kingdom Viridiplantae; phylum Streptophyta; class Pinopsida; order Pinales; family Pinaceae; genus Pinus; species Pinus tabuliformis. The sequence goes on along the minus strand of CM062819.1, from coordinate 1,987,446,578 downwards.
TGAAGGAGGTTTTTCTTTGGCATGTTATGGACAAAAACCTCTCTCAGTTTTCCAAAATTCATCTTTTATTGCTCTGGAACATCATTTGAGTGCGACTTGTCCCGATGTGTGAAACAAGGAATTTTGTCGAAATGGAGCGAAATGAAGGGGATAGGGGGCTTCTAAATTCTTGGGGAAATTTTTGGGAGTGGGGAGGGATGTTAGGAAGTAGGGGAAAGTGGAATCTCAGAGATTGAGCGAGGGGAAGGGGTCCAAAAGGGAAAAACACAAGCCAAACCTAGAAAATTGCCAGGTTGTAGCTAGAAACTAGGGTTTGTGCAAAAATGAGGAATTTGGGGGATCTCAGTGATGGGAAGCATTTGATAAGGTACTTTAAGGATAGGGGAAGGTGTATGAACATCAAGATACAAGTTTTGCCGATGATTTGACCGTCCAAGAGAAATTGGCTTCAAAACCCTAGGAGAGGGAAATGACCTTACCTAGGCGCAACTGAAGCATGAACAAGGTGTAAAATGACTCATTAGACACTGACATGATAATGAAAACCCTATGAATGATGATAAACTCAGCTGAATGGTGACATGGACCAACATTTTGACAACTTTAGAAGGAGTTAAAGCAAACCCTAGACCTAATGTCTAGTGACCAAATTTTGCTTGAAAACTCTTTGAAATGACAAAATTTGACCTTGACACTTCAAAATCACTTTGTAAGAGCATGTTTGATCACTGAAGGAAGGCTGGAAAGACTGACACTAACACTAGGGTTACAAATGGACTCTCCAGAAGAAAGTGAAATGGAATTTGTTGCAGATGAAGTTGAGAAAAAAGATCAAATGCTTAGTTGATGGAGAAACTCAAGGACTTTGAACATAAGATAAATGCTCAGTTAGAGAAAAAGCTCAAAGAAGTTGAGCTGCAGAAAAGGACAATTGTTGAAGGAATAAACCTTGAAAAGAGAGACAATGATAATGCTGAAAGGAGACTAGCTGAAAGTCTCATGGGCCATTTGGAAACTAAAGACCAACATGAAGAAAATGTTGATGAGAGACTAGTTGAGAGTCTCACAAGTTGTGTGGACAATCAACATATGATGGTTGAGGTGTTAATGGAGGATACAAGCCATGATGATTTTGATTTTAACAATTGGTGTATGAATGCAGGAGTTGTTCTAGATGAAGGACAAAGCATTGATTTTGTTCTGTGCAGAGAGGAGAAACAATCACTAAGTACTTTTATATAGGTTGGAAGGAAGACAGAGGATAGTCAAGATGAAGACTATGTGCCATGGGAAAATGCAACCATGGAAGAATAACCTAAGGGTGATGAACACATGTGTGTGGATGTTAATGAGGATGTTGTTATAGTGGATGAAGCAGATGAAGGTTTGATGGGAAGTTTGGAAGCTTTAGTATTGCATGAGGAAATGATGCTTGGAGAAAGTGAGAAAGAGACAGTGTACATTTGTACACTGGAACAAGGATCCATCCTTGGAGAGGATGACAGTGATGAAGAAGATGTTGATGAGGGGCTCATTAGGAGTCTCACCGATTACTTGGAGAATGGAGATGAATAAGCACTTTATTCTTACTACTACTATTTCAGTTACCATAGGATATTAATTACATTGATAGGTGTGTCTATTTTGGAATACAACTTATAGAATTTTAACTCAATTATCAATAATTATTAAGTGGATGATATGGATTTAACCTCCATGGAATATTGATGAAATATTTTTTGTAGTAGTCAAAGATAGAGGGTTTGATATTTATTTCAAAGTTAGTTATGTCTTTTTTGTTTTTCAATTTACTTTAAAAATGTCATGTCCATACTATATTTTTCTTGTTATGTGTTTTTTTAAGTGTACATATATGTTTAACTCATATATTAATATTTTTTATAATTCATAAAATAACGATGATTATTTTAAATAAAAATTTAATTTAGTTAAATTTTACGATTTTTTTTTTAATCTTGGCAATGTGAGGAGATGTATCGTGAGATATATGTTTGATGCCTATCATGAATTGATGTCTATTGGTGTTTACCAATAATTTAATTTATATAATTGTGCTCGTTAAATAATATGAATATCTAAAAATGAGCAGTGTTGTAGATACTCCTCAAAGATTTAAAGGATTCTCTCATTCTCTAGAGAGGTACGATACTAATATGGTTGTAGTGAAGTTTTAATGACGACACGCAAAACACTATGCCATTGTCTAGTAGAGGATGAGTTGAAGTATTACGTGCACCCTACGACTCCAACAGACAACAATATAAGAGATAAAACGCCAAACAAATAAGTTATTCTTGCAAGAATTACTAGAATGTGGTCAACCAATGAACTAACATTGATTTCAACGCGCAAGAGAATGGGTAATATGCCAGCGGTGAAGGTACAACATGAGACAAATTTGGTATATGTTAGTGAACAGAGCTCAAGCAAATGCTTTCCTTCCTTTTCAATTCTCCGTTAGCTATCCACTACCCGTATTACCCATGCATGCTTCACTCCAGCGGCCAATTGAGCACACAAGCATCTTTGCTGATAATTGGCGGCGTAAGGTCCCCTAAAATGGTGGTCGTATACGACTCTCTTCAATCTCCGAGTACAACCAAGGTTGAATATGAATTTTCCAAGTAGCAAAGACGTTGCTTAAAGGAGAGGGGTACGCCAATGGAAAAGAAAAGAGAAATAAAGTAATTTAGTGATCTCCTACACAAGTGTAATGGCTTTAAGATGGCAACTATCAATCTCTAAACCAATGTTGCGAAAATCGTTATCGGGAGTAAATCGGTGAAGGGAAAAAATCGTAAAATACAAAAATATTTTTTTTCAAGTTTTTTAATATCTAAAGCATCTACAACATAAAATAAATACATTGACACATAAATATAATAAAAGAACTAATATATAAGATGTGTGATATCATTTCAAGTGCTACATCACACATAACAGTGAACCATGTCCTGAATAGTAAGTCTTGACTCCTGAGTCCCAGCTCAGCCTCAAAATATCAACAAAAAATATAATAATGTATATCATATCATGAGTCATAATGCCATATACAATGAAATGAACAAAATAACTAATACTATTGATTTCCTCTTCTCCTCTTGCGAGAAAATGCAATAGCTTTCCCACTCCCTCTAGATGTAGAGGCCGATGGAGTTGGTAGTGGACTCTGCTGTGCTCTAGAAGCTGAAGAACTAGGAGCTACAGGAGGTAGACCACGTCCTCTATTGGTGGCAGGGGTAGCGTGACTAGGTGGTGTCACCTCCTCCTCCTGTTGCTCCTCCTCCTCCTCCTCCCCCTCTACGCCTTCCACTACCTCATGCTCTAACCAAATGTTTAGTCAATTTAGTGTTTTCTAAATTGCTATCATAAAATGTCAACCCGGGGCTCGTAAGCTGATGAAGTGAAGGTGTACTATATGTACTTAAACAACCTCTTAGATCTTTTTGTCGTTTGGGGGTGTTGTGGTCAATTTAACTTCCTAAGATGGAGTGATGATTTTATAAACAGATGAGTGATAGTGTGTGTAAGGTGATTTCTAAATGAGTGAGTGTGTGCAACTGGTGTTTTCTAACTACCTTCTAAACTTTGCAAAGAAAGAGATTGAAAGAAATAAACTTGAAATGAAACTGAAAGCAAAGAACCACTTTCTAATGGCACTAGTCACTACTCATGCTGCTGCAAATAAAAAGGTAAGAAAAACCACTTTAAAGACCAATTATAATGTTCATCTCTTCCTAACACTCTGCTTCCAACATATAGTACTATGTGAAACACGATTAAGAAGTAGTTAGAGATAAGTCTAAAAAGTAGTCAAGCTCTAAGATGGCAAATTATAACACCACTGTGCCTCTCTTCAAAATTCTGCTTCCAACATACACTGTTATGTGTAACAAGTGAAGAAAGAGTTAGTGATATAAGCCAAAAACTACTCAAAGCAAGCTGTAATTTATTAGTATTCTGATCTCTTAAAGATGAACAACTTATGATAAGGAGACCATCAATATGTTAGCATACAACTTGAGAAACTAAACTAGAAATTAAGCTAGAGAAACAGAACAAAGGCAGCAACTATGAATATGACAACTGAAAATACCATCAGAGATAAAGCAAATACAACAAAGACACACAATCCCGGGCTAAAACCTGCAGAAAACAATCCTGATCAGTTTAAAGTAAATGCTGGAAATGAAAGTAAATCAAAACTGTACATGTGTTAAAGAAAAGGAAAATTGCTGAATTCGAAAGAAGGAAATGGCAAGAACATAAAGGTAAATTTACTGTACAAAGGTTGTTATGAATGGGGGCCCTCCATCCACAAAACCCAAGGAAAGATCAGCTACTTGAAGTCAAAACAGCACAGTCTTCTATTAACTCATATGCAGAAATTACAGTAAAAAGTGCTGAAACAGCAGCTCTAAAACAGAGTTTCTGTATACTCTAAAATTGCAGCAATTACATAAACATAGCAACTAAAAAACTAATCCTTAAGCGTACGCAGACGCTGGATTTATAGGCGTATGAACAACTGCCTACTGCGTAAAACATGAAACGAGAAATTAACTAACAGTCATGCTAATTAAATGGTTCAGCAACACGTAAACAGGTCCGTGTGCTTTTCTGGAGGGTACGGTCGTCATGGAGGTTGAATCCAAGGTTGGATCCTGTCTCCCATAACCTGCGTAGCGTGGAGGAATCGCCATCTGGAGTGACGTGACCTTTCAGCTTACGCAGCACCGTTTGAGCTGGCTTTGTTGACCGAAGTTTGTTCCACGTTGACCGGAGGTGTGCGTAGCATTGCTGGCCGAACCAATAGCATAGGAACCTTTAACACCTTCATTCCCACGTGCCCATGTGATTCGTTCTTCAAAATGACACGTGGAACATAGAGATCAATGAAAAGGCTGCGGAATGACTAGATAGCTGCGGAATTGCCAGACAGCTGCGGAATCTCTGTGCATATGTCAAAAATCTAGACAAACAGCCAAACATTAGCAAAGTTAACCAATCATGCTTAAAGACATCAAATGTAATGATCTGGGTAGGTTTATGAGGAAAATAGGGCAAAAGAGAGGGATAAGTGAGGAAAAGTTGTAGGTAATGATGGATAATTAGGTGCAAGTTAGAGGCTCTACATACCCCCACTACGAGGGAGTTGCATGTCCTCATGCAACGAAAACATTGTTTAATCTACCTGCTGAGATGCCTCTGCTAAGACATCTAGTCTTCTCCTCTTCCTCTGTGTAGCCACATTGACTCTTGGTTTCCTCACCAAGCATCTGATTTTTAGATTGACCAAAGCTCCGCTTAGCTTCCTGCATTTCTTTTTTAGCTTTCTGTTTTTCCTTTGCCAAAGGCCTAGATGAAGCATGGTATTATCGTGGATCATCTTGTCCACCTTAGCTTGCTCCTTCAATTTTTCATTCTCTTGTATGATGTGGCGATTTAAAACTTCAAGCTCAAAATTTTCCTGTTTGAGTGAGTGAATTTGCTGCTCAAGAGGTAGAACAGTGCTTGGACCAGCAGCAGCTTGTTCTAAGTTCTAACGTCTCCAGGTAATTATAAACCTTCTGCTGATCTGGGTCAATCTCTGGTGACCTCTTTGGACTAGGCTCATGCTCAAATTCGGGTTCATGCTCAAAAGGACTTTCCTCACGTGGAGGACTAGTCTCATCATGCTCAATATGTGGAGGACTTTTCTCAAAGTCAAGTCTTGTAGCAACCTTTTCAGGTGTGCTCAAGTCAATAATGAGTGACTTTTTATCCTTTGTGGCCCCCATTTTGCCTTGTAGCCTGCTGCTCCTTCTCACGGTGGTGATGCTCTGTTTTTCCTATTGTTGCTTTTGCTTTTGTTTTTGCATCTTCTTGGAAATGGCAGCCTCATGAAGTTGGGCCAATCTATGTGCTAATGGCTGAGTGTCCTCTTCACTGGAATTTTCAGGAGTAAGGTAGGTTTCTTGGGCTATAGCTTTTCCTTTATCTTTCTTTTGTCTCTTCCTACTCTCCTTTTTCTTTTGAGCAGCCTCTTGGACAATTTCTTGCAGGGTTTCTGTAATGATTTCTTGGGCTGTTTGGTCAATGTCTACAGCAGGCTCAGGGTCATTTTCTTCTTCAGAATGATGTGCAGCAATTTCTTCTTCAACAAGGTCTTGGACAGTTTCTTCTTGGACAACAGTTTCTGGGGTAATTTCCTCTGTTCTTTTCCTTCTACTCTTTTTAGGCACTTGAGGTGAACCACCAGAGGCTTCCCCTATCTCTTGGAAATGATTCCTTACAAGAAATCTTTCCCATGTGTCTCTTTTTGCTTTCAATTGTTCTTCAACTAGTATCTTGACAAGCCCATGATGGTACAAATGTGGCTCAATGTTTCTTGGGTTTCTTTGGACTATTGAGCACATTTTTCTAAGGCTTGAGAGTAAAAAGTATGGAAGGTTAATGTCATGTTCTCCTAAGAAATGCATCATAACTTTGGCATGATAGACATACAAAACTCCAAATCTTCCTTCACATGTAAAGAATTTCTGTATTAACAGAAGCAAAGTTGTCCATTCTTCTTTGACAAGACTAACAGGGATTCCCTTTGTAAAAATGCTAGTGTCCATACCTGGATTTTTCAGAATTTGCTTCCATTGCTGGTCTTGTACTGATCGGTTTTTGAACCATCTCTCCCCAGTTTGTGGTAGTGAAGTGGCCTGTGCCAAACTGCTTTCGGTGACTGTAAATTTCAGATCTCCTATCTCCACTTGGTTGTCTTTGTCTCTGAAAGAACGTGCAAAAGCCTTCATGACCTCTCTATGATAACCCTTGAATTTTTGGATGCACTGGAGCCAATTTGCCTTCTGCAAAGCGTCTTTGACTTGGGGATATCCTTCCAGAAATTTAGAGCCCTCTGGCTCTGCCCTCAAAAGTTTACCCATCAGCTCTCTGCTTGTCTTACGGCTCTGTTTTAATACTTTGGAGAAAGGGTTATACGGCTTCAACAGTGGCTTCAACACAATAGATTTACGGCTTCAACACAACAGCCGTAATACACTCACAACAGTGGTCGAAGTTTAGCAGAGGAGAAAACAGAGTATGGTTACGGTGGCAGAGTAGTGAATAAGGCAGAGCAGTGGAAAAACAAGGGAAATGCGGAAGTGAATCAACAGCGTGAATGAGATTATGCGTAGGAGGGTTATGAATAATGGGAAGAAACGGTTAAGTCCCTTAGACATCGGTCATGAGTGTACATTTGGCTGCGGAATCATAACGCAGAGAGCCGTAGTACAATTGTCTACGTCACTCAGGTACAGGAATTTAAATAGAAGAGCAGCCGTGCTTGAGTTTTAAAAATCATGATGAATAGGGACTGTCAAGGTTGAGGGATACATGGATTTCCGGTCGGGTAATGGAAAGGACTGGTAATCATTACATTAAATGGCTGAAAACACAATCCGTAAACCATGCAAAATGTTATAACCGTAAGTTTAGAAATTAGCTCATACCTCATGTATCCGCGCTTTGATTCCTTTTGCTCATCTGTGCTAACCTTTCATTGTTTATTGCTGCTACATGACCTTTTTTCAATTTTTGCTGATGACTTTTGGACTGCAGATTCCTTCTTAAACAGACTGTGTTTTTTTTATACAGGTGCAGAAAGTGTATCGGCTGCGGAATTGGGATGTTGGCTGCGGAATTGCTCCTCAGCTGCGGAAACTGCAGTGATACCCTTCTGTCTGCACAAAACAACTTTAGCTGTGTGAAATAAATCTGACAATGACTTTATTGGTGAGATGGAATGTAATGGATGGATGGATGGAAAGAAATGAGGTGGAGTGAGAATGATTGGATGAATGAGATGGTGAATGAAATGGATGAAATAACGAAATGAGATGGAACAAGGAGGAGAGAGAGATTTTTATTTTTTTTTTGGAAAATGTGAGGTGGCAGGTGACCCTGATTTTCACCTCAGATTTTCTACATAGGACTGCCAATCAGAGACTGGTTTTCAGACCTATACTTTTATTCTTTTTTTTTTTTCTTTTTTTTTTTCTTTTTTTTATTTTTTTTTTTCAAAAACCAAAGATTAGGCTGATGGAGGAGAAGAATCCTTCTCCACCAACCTGATTGCAGAATCTTCTTTAAACAACTTGACAAATTCCTCTTTTGAGAGTGGCTTCTGGTAGATCTTCAAGCGATGGCCATTCACAATAAGAGGAGTATGAAATTCATCAATAGTTTTCACTCGAACTGCTCCATTACTAAAGACTTCATCAATCTCATATGGCCCAAGCCAATGAGTTTGAAATTTTCCTTTGAAGTCTTTAAACTTTGAATCAAACAATAGAGCCCAATCTCCTTTCTGAAACTTTCTTTCTTTGATATGACGATCATGCCATTTAGATCTTTGGTGCTGAACTAGATCGGTCCTTAGAATTGCATCTTGTCTTATTTCATCTAGCTCATTTAGCTGGTCCATTTTGTGTTTTTGGGCTTCCGAGAGGCTCATCCCCAATTGGACTGCCATCTTGAAGGTCTTGATTTGGAACTCAATGGGGAGCAGGACTTCCTTCCCATAAACAAGTTCATAGGGAGAATGTCCTGTTGTGTTCCTCCATGTAGTTCTATAGGCCCATAAGGCTTCAGGAAGCCTTTCCGCCCAATCTCTTCTATGAAGATGAACAGTCTTGGTGATAATGCCTTCAAGAACTTTATTGGTAGATTCCACTTGGCCATTTGATTGCGGATGGTATGGAGTAGATGTTCTGTGCTTGATCTTATATTCCTCCATCAGCTTCTCCATCAATTTAGATGTAAATTGGCTTCCCTGATCTGTCACAATTTCCCTTGGGACACCAAAACGAGTGAAAATATCCTCAAAAAGAAATTGAACAACTGAATTTTCAGTGGCAGAAGGCAAAGCTTTTGCTTCTACCCACTTAGTAACATAGTCAGTACAAACCAATATATACTTCTTTTGCTTTGATGGTGGATTAATAGGTCCAACGAAATCTAGAGCCCATTTCTCAAAGGGTTCGATGCATACCTGTGGCTGTAGTGGCATTTCATTTGAAGGAGTTGGTCTCCCAACTCTTTGGCAGCTGTCACACCTTCTAACATACTGCTTTGCATCTTTAAAAAGAGAAGGCCAATAATATCCTAGAGAAAGGATTTTATAGGCTGTCCTCTTGTCAGCAAAGTGCCCGCCGCATGGTTCATCATGACATGCCTTAAGGATGTCAGGCATTTCATCTTCCCGAACACATCTTCTGATTATACAATCTGGCCCTGTTTTGAACAATTCATTAGAAATCCAAGAATAATGTGAACTCTTCTGAATGATTTTCCTTTTCTCATTAGGAAATAAGTATAGAGGTAGCTTCCCTGTAACTAGATAATTAGCAATATCTGCATACCAAGGAGTCTTGGTAGTTACTGCAAACAAGTATTCATCTGGAAACTTATCTTCTACTGGAGAATCTTCATTAGTGTTTTGGATTCTAGACAAGAAATCAGCTACTGTGTTTTGTTTTCCAGGTCTATCTAACACAGTAATGTTGAATTCTTGTAAAAGTAAAAGCCATCTTGTAACTCTGCCATTAGTAACAGGTTTGTTCATTAAATATCTTATGGCAGAGTGATCAGTATGGACAAAGGTTTCATAGCCGGTTATGTAGTGTCTAAACTTATTGATCGCATGTACCACAGCTAAGAACTCTTTTTCTGTAACAGTATAATTCAACTCAGTGGGAGTCAAATTTTTACTGGTGTAATAAATGGCATAAGGGATCAAATCCTTTTGTCCCAAAACAGCTCCTAGAGCTGTATCTGAAGCATCAGTAGAAATGTGGAAAGGGAGTTTCCAATTTGGCCCCCTTAAGATGGGTGCTTCAGATATTCTAGTCTTTAAAGCTTCAAAGGCAGACTGACACTCAGGATCCCATTTGAACTCACAGTCTTTGGTAAGCAATTTGAAAAGAGGAGATGCTATCTTAGTGAAGTTTTCAATAAATCTTCTGTAATATCCAGTAAACCCAAGAAAACTTCTAACATCTTTCTGGCAATTTGGAACAGGTAACTTAGAGATGACTTCAACTTTGGATCTATCAACCTTAATCCCATCTCCTGAAATATGATGTCCTAAAACAATCCCTTCAGTAAACATCATAAAACACTTTTCATGACTTAAAGAAAGATTTGTTTCCTTGCATCTTATCAGTACTTTTTCCAAATTTTCCAAAGCTTCTTCAAATGTATTACCGTAAACTGTAAAATCATCCATATAGACCTCTACACAATCATGGATTAGATCTGAAAAGATACCTAATACAGCCCTTTGAAAAGTAGCATGTGCATTGCATAATCCAAAAGGGAGTACTCGGTAGGCAAAAGTTCCCCATGGACAAGTAAATGTGGTTTTGTCTTGATCTTCAGGTGCTACCTGAATTTGATTATACCCACTAAAACCATCCAAGAATGAGAAATACTTTTTACCTGCTAAAGTGTCTAGTACCTGATCAATAAAAGGTAGAGGGAAATGATCCTTTAAGGTTGCCTTGTTCAATTCTCGATAATCAATGCAAACTCTCCATTTACCATTCTTTTTGGGCACTATAACCAAGGGAGAAACCCATTGGCTATCTGAAATGGGGTAAATGAAGTTTACCTTGAGTAATTTCTGGAGTTCTTCTTTCACGATTTCCCTAAGGTTTGGATTCATCCTTCTTTGTGGTTGCCTAATAGGTCTGCTGTTTTCTTCAATATAGATGTGATGAATACAAGTCTTAGGATCGATTCCTTTCATGTCAGTGTATTCCCATGCAAATGCAGTGGAATGTTTTTGCAAAAGTTTGGTTAATTCTTCTTGTTGTGGTCTTTCCAAGTTTCTGTTAATGTTTAGTGTTTTTCCTGGAAGGATTTCAACTGTAGAACTACCAAACTCTTCCATTGAGAAGAGAGACATCTGTCTAGAGGAGAGATATTCAATGTCCGCATCTAACTGAAACTGTGTAGAGTCATATTCTAAAGGTATTTCAAAATTTTCCAATGTATTTAGGATTTGACTGTCTTCACTGATTTCAGAGATGGTTAGAACAGGTTGTATAGTATCCTCATCATCGACCCACTCATCTTCTCCCATTTCTGTTATTGCCTTTGCTGGAGGATACAAGTTGAATTTCTTGGTGGAATTACCATCTGATATATACATGTCTCCAGACCTACAACTGATAAAAGCATCAGCTGTTGCTAGCCAAGGTCTTCCTAAGATAAGAGGATGTCCTCCTAGATTGTTCTTGGGAGTTAAAATCATAAAATCAACTGGATATTCCCAAGAGTCTAGGGAGACTGGAATGTCTTCCAATACACCATCAGGTTTAATGATTGATCGATCTGCAAGTTGCAGTAAAGTAGGTGTAAAGAGAAGGTTAGGAAGTTTTAACTGATCCATGGTCTGTCTACTCATGATGTTGATAGCGGCTCCTAAGTCAATCAAAGTATTTGGGATTTCAACCCCATTAATATGAGTCTTGACAATAGGGCTACCGGGATCCACATACTTTTGCATGGTAATCTTACCCCTCATAATGTCTGCAATTTTTCCAACCAGATGTATCCTTTTGGTATCTCTGGTTCTCTTTCCTGTTTTCTTCAAACTCAACTCCTTTATTGTCTTTGCTAGAATGGGAATTTCCTTAATGGCTTGTAACAAGGGGATCTTGATACAGACATTCTTCAATTCATCTAGAAAACTATAGTCAGGCAACCAAATTTGCTTTTCCACTCCTTTGTCAATTTGTAATCTTTCAGGAAAAGGAGGCGTAGCTAAAGATGTAGGTTGCTCAACTATGGGAGTTGTAGAGGTTGATTCTTTTTCTTTTTCTTTTTGGATATTTTGGTTTTGAAGTGATACTTCAGAACCCTTATTGGCTTTGAGAGATTCTTCCTCAGAAATGCTTGGTTGTTGAACACTTGTAGAAGGTTGATCTAGGATTCTACCTGATCTGAGTTGTACTTCATTGAGAGGAACAACCATATAGGTAGGGAATGGTTGACCTTCCATCATGTAAGCATTTTGAGGGTTCCTATTATTTGGATTTGGTAATGGCTGAGAGGGAAGTTGATTTGACTTCTGTTGGGATTGAAGCAAGAGTTGAGAATTTTGATTTTGTGGAGGAGGTTGTTGCTGTTGAGGGTATGGCAGTGATAATTGTTGACCTTGATTTGGAAGTTGTGGAGCTTGCTGATTCTGAAAAGATGGAGGATATTGATAGAATTGAGCAAGTCTCCCATAAGGATTTTGCATGCTTTGCATCCATGCTTGAAAAGGATTTTGAGGTTGAGGCCAAGGTTGTTGCCAAGGATTCCAATTTGGTTGGGATTGAAAATTCATAGAGTTGTTAAACCCTTGATTCTGTTGCCCTTGCCAAGGTCTCCTTGCAACAAAACAGAGAGATTCAAGTGTATTTGGATCCTCTTGAAAGACTGCTTTGAGGCCAGGAATTGAAGGACAATCCTTGGTCTCATGAGTTTCTGAGCAAATTACGCATGTTTCTACAACGTGTGCATCCAAGGGACATTCCCTTAAAGCATGTTTCTTTCTACATTTCGGGCAAAAAATGGCCAAAGCCTCAGCTTCTGCTTTTTGTTTATTGTGAATCTTAAGGGTATCTAATTGTTCACTAAGACTCCCTAAGATGTCAGTTTTGAATTCATCAAACATATTGCCGATTTCAGCCCTACTTACTGATCCCGTTGCAGATTTATTTGCTCTAAGGAGAGAAGGATCTCTAGGCCCTTTTTGAGTTTTTGATTTGCCCCTTGAGAGATGGATACATAGTTCTGCTATATCATTGAGTGAAAGTTGAGATATATCCCCTTTCCCCATCATATTCAAGATATCTATCCATTCATCCCTAATGGCTTTTAATAGGAGGGCTTTTAAAGTCTCTTCATCCAAATTACTCATTTTTGCTCGTTTCAGGTTATATTGAAATCTTTCAAGTAAATCTTCTAAGCTCTCATCTTCTCTTTGTATCATTTTAAATACCTCGTCCTTGTGATTAGTAGGCATACAATAGTCCAAATACCTATCCAAAAATGTTTGTTTCATTTCATCCCAAGACCTAATGGATTGAGTGAGTAACCCCATGAACCATTTCAAAGCTTGATCTTTCAGTGTTGAAGGGAACAATTTGAGTTTCTGAGAGTCATCCAGATAGTCATAAGTTCGACACACAACTTCAAACTCAAATAAAAATGTTTCAGGGTCCTCAGTCCTTAACCCATGGAAATTTGGGAGGACAGATGGCGATATGTTTTTCATGGTAGCTCGGGAATCCTCATTAACAATGGGAAACCCAAATGAATTATCCCCATCTCTATTTCCTCCTCCAAGGGGGCCTCTACCTCCTCCATTGTTGTTGTTATTTCCTCCTCCTCCTCTACCTCTACCTCTACCACCTCCTTCTTCCTCTGCCATGATGGTTCCTCTAGGGATTTCAAAATCTTCTGGTTCCTCTACAAAGGGTGAATGAGAAGAGATTTCTCCTTCTTCTTCAGATGATTCTACTTCCTCAATTACAATTGGTCTTTCTGTAGGAGAAAGAGAAGGGTCTCTTCCTGGTTCAAATTCAATAGAAGGTGTGGGAGAGTCAATTCTTGGCTCTTGAATTTCAGGAATTCTAGGGCTAGGAGTGTCGGTTGGAGATGAGGGAGGTGTCTCTTGTCTATCCCTTGAAGCAGATGGACTTGTAAAAATTGAACTTCGAGCTCTAGCTAAAAACCTTCCCCTATAATCTCTAGCTCTATGCATGTCATTTTTTTTTATTATTTTTCTTCAAGTCAAGTTAATAGTTCTTTTTCTGATCTTCCAGGTCACTCTAGGTGCAAGAAGAGAGCATACTCAAGAAACTACTAAATCAATAACTTTCTCTTTTCTGATCCTCCAGATCACTTTGAAGTGCAAGAGGAGAGCATACTTTGATAGGTTATCAACTTCTTTCCTTGAAATTTTATGTTTTTTTTTCTAAGAATATGGCTACTTAATTTCACTTCCCCGGCAACGGCGCCAAAATGTTTAGTCAATTTAGTGTTGTCTAAATTGCTATCATAAAATGTCAACCCGGGGCTCGTAAGCTGATGAAGTGAAGGTGTACTATATGTACTTAAGCAACCTCTTAGATCTTTTTGTCGTTTGGGGGTGTTGTGGTCAATTTAACTTCCTAAGATGGAGTGATGATTTTATAAACAGATGAGTGATAGTGTGTGTAAGGTGATTTCTAAATGAGTGAGTGTGTGCAACTGGTGTTTTCTAACTACCTTCTAAACTTTGCAAAGAAAGAGATTGAAAGAAATAAACTTGAAATGAAACTGAAAGCAAAGAACCACTTTCTAATGGCACTAGTCACTACTCATGCTGCTGCAAATAAAAAGGTAAGAAAAACCACTTTAAAGACCAATTATAATGTTCATCTCTTCCTAACACTCTGCTTCCAACATATAGTACTATGTGAAACACGATTAAGAAGTAGTTAGATATAAGTCTAAAAAGTAGTCAAGCTCTAAGATGGCAAATTATAACACCACTGTGCCTCTCTTCAACATTCTGCTTCCAACATACATTGTTTTGTGTAACAAGTGAAGAAAGAGTTAGTGATATAAGCCAAAAACTACTCAAAGCAAGCTGTAATTTATTAGTATTCTGATCTCTTAAAGATGAACAACTTATGATAAGGAGACCATCAATATGTTAGCATACAACTTGAGAAACTAAACTAGAAATTAAGCTAGAGAAACAGAATAAAGGCAGCAACTATGAATATGACAACTGAAAATACCATCAGAGATAAAGCAAATACAACAAAGACACACAATCCCGGGCTAAAACCTGCAGAAAACAATCCTGATCAGTTTAAAGTAAATGCTGGAAATGAAAGTAAATCAAAACTGTACATGTGTTAAAGAAAAGGAAAATTGCTGAATTCGAAAGAAGGAAATGGCAAGAACATAAAGGTAAATTTACTGTACAAAGGCTGTTATGAATGGGGGCCCTCCATCCACAAAACCCAAGGAAAGATCAGCTACTTGAAGTCAAAACAGCACAGTCTTCTATTAACTCATATGCAGAAATTACAGTAAAAAGTGCTGAAACAGCAGCTCTAAAACAGAGTTTCTGTATACTCTAAAATTGCAGCAATTGCATAAACACAGCAACTAAAAAACTAATCCTTAAGCGTACGCAGACGCTGGATTTATAGGCGTATGAACAACTGCCTACTGCGTAAAACATGAAACGAGAAATTAACTAACAGTCATGCTAATTAAATGGTTCAGCAACACGTAAACAGGTCCGTGTGCTTTTCTGGAGGGTACGGTCGTCATGGAGGTTGAATCCAAGGTTGGATCCTGTCTCCCATAACCTGCGTAGCGTGGAGGAATCGCCATCTGGAGTGACGTGACCTTTCAGCTTACGCAGCACCGTTTGAGCTGGCTTTGTTGACCGAAGTTTGTTCCACGTTGACCGGAGGTGTGCGTGGCATTGCTGGCCGAACCAATAGCATAGGAACCTTTAACACCTTCATTCCCACGTGCCCATGTGATTCGTTCTTCAAAATGACACGTGGAACATAGAGATCAATGAAAAGGCTGCGGAATGACTAGATAGCTGCGGAATCGCTGAATGGTTGCGGAATTGCCAGACAGCTGCGGAATCTCTGTGCATATGTCAAAAATCTAGACAAACAGCCAAATATTAGCAAAGTTAACCAATCATGCTTAAAGACATCAAATGTAATGATCTGGGTAGGTTTATGAGGAAAATAGGGCAAAAGAGAGGGATAAGTGAGGAAAAGTTGTAGGTAATGATGGATAATTAGGTGCAAGTTAGAGGCTCTACACCAATCATCGACAGACTCCATGAGAGGCCTCTCGACCTCAACCCTCCATGCAGCAGTGGTGTCAATCCCATCCAAGAGATGGCCTCCATATCAGGGATCCTCTCAAGTTGCTTCACCCACAATCGAAGATTGTAGTAGACGTAGACCATGTCATTAAGTCGCTGGGTCTCCAACTTGTACAAAGATCATAAAATAATAATTATTAAAAAAATTATTTAATGAATTCAAAAAATTAATTGGAAATTTGAAATATTTTAAGTTTTAAGTTTAACCTGTTGCGGTTCTTGTTGTAAATTTTTTCAAATACACTCTAGCTGCGCTCGCATCGTGAGGAGCTACATGTTTGGCTGAGGATTCAAATGGCAAGCTTTCACAAATGGGGTAATCTGGCACCATAGCGAGTCCACCATGCATCTATAACAAAAATACAAATAAGATAAACATAAGAAAAAAAATGAAAGTTGAAAGTTGAAGCAATGTATGAAATTATGAACTTGAAGAGATAATGAAATTTGAAAACACCTGGAATTGTAGTGTTCCTATCAGTTACAGCGATCTCAAAGCCAAATGTGCCATCTGCCATCCTGTATATCTCCATTTCTTTGGAGATTTTTGCACGTTCTGCTGGAGATCGCACCATCCTCTGAACACAGGTTAAGAATCCATCCATGATCTCAGGATCAAATAAGAATCCACATGGGTAAGAAAATGTGGGGTTCAGGTAGATCCATGCAACATGAATGGGACGATGGAGTGTGTTGTTCCATCGTTCATCAATCACTTCCCATAGGAGGAGTTGTTTCTGAAACCCCTCATCTTCCTTATCATCATAGTAGGCCCGAATGGATTCTTTGGCCCTGTCCATGGCCTCATACAAATATCCCATTGTGGGTTTCTCACCACCAACTAATCAAAGAACCTTTACCAAAGGTTCAGTAACGGTGCACACCTGCTACACTCCCGCCCAGAAGTCTTCCTGGTATGAAACTAATTTGCATATGTCCTCTCCCTCTGGTTTGCGGCTCATTGTCAAAGCACGCCACTTCTTTGAAAAAAACATTCTCTTCACATCCCACATAGAATTCAAGAGGGATTGGAGAGATATGAAACTAGTGGCAAACCGTGTAATGGCGGGGTGCAACTCCTTGTTGTTGGTGAATTTTCTCATCAAGCTAAGCACAGATGCATGATTATATATAAATTTTGTAATGCTTTTTGATGAGTCAACAATATCTTTGACAAAGGAGATTTTTCCTATATCCTCCAACATCAAATCAATACAATGTGCAGCACAAGGTGTCCAAAATAAAGTAGGATGTCTCTCCATTAGCATCTTGCCAGCAGCAACATTATTTGCAGCATTGTCCGTTATGACTTGAACAACATGTTCTGCACCCACCTCCAAAATAAACACATCCGGCAAATCACATAATAATTTTGCATCTTTGATATGTGAAGATGCATCAACAGATTTCATAAACATTGTCCCCTTGCGACAACTAACCAAGAAGTTTATAAGAGTTTTCCCCTTTTGGTCGGTCCAACCATCTGACATCACAGTGCATCCTGTTTGTGCCCATGATGCCCTAAACTCCTCCAATCTTTTGGTGCAGTCAACATTTTCCTCTTGAAGAATGTGGCCTCTAAAGTCATCATAAGAAGGGATCTTGTACCATGGGCCACCAGTTGCAATAACATCAACAACAGGCTGGAAAAATGGATTATTCCTTGCAACGCTGAAAGAAATATCACTCCAAAGGATAAACTTGCCCAACAACTTGTCAGCTTGTTCTTTCTCATTTTTTTAAGCATTGAAGTGATAGATGGTTGTGAACCAGGAGTGGTTCTAGGAACAAAAAATGATGAGGCAGCTATAGGGTTGGTTGTAAACATTGATGCTGAAGTAGAACCAATGCCACTTCCATATTCACCTCCTAACACCTTCCCTGCTAGTTGCTTCTTCAATTCTGCTTTGAGCACTCTCTCTTGCTCTAATTCTTCCAATGATCTCATGGCTCTTCGGATGATTTATGCATTTGTATTGTTGCAAGGCCTTACATCATGTCCAGGGATTTGTGCAAGGTGATACTTCAATCTATAAACCCCCCCTGACATATGTTGCCCACACAACTTGCAAGACAAGTTCAATCTATCAAACCCTCCATCAGGTTCACCATATTCCTACAGAAGGTCCAATTTCCTTGGCATGTTTGTAACTTGGTTGAATTTTTGAGTTTTAATGTAAGATGAAGTTTGAACTTTGAAGTTGAACCTATGGCACAATAAGAATTGCAAGTTACAAAAATTTAAAAAAAATTACATACATGACACAACACATTGAATTTTTGACAAACAAACAAAAAAACCTCAACTCAATCCAAAATGAACTCTCTTCACTCTATGCAACAAAAATGAAAAAAAATACCATCAAATCCACTAAAAAATCTTTGATAAACAATGGGTAATAGAAACCCAAGCAAAAACAAGAAAAAAACCAAAACAAAATGGCCAAATTTGGTGCCCATACCTGAAAACCACAGTTTGCCGGAGAAATTTAATCCAAAGACGAAGTTATCTTGCTTGGGATGCTAAAATCTCCAAGCTTCCTCCTCCTCTGCCCTAGTAGACGCCTTCCAAGGTTCCTCTCCTCCTCAACTCTCAATCCACACCGTTGTCTGTTCAAAATGACAAAAAAATCATGTTTTCCCTTATAAAACGCGTTGTCCGCCACCCCCGCAATAACTTCTCATCGAATCGCGATAACTTCGAAATTATCGCACTTTTTTGAAGTTAGCGCGATAATTTCAGCAATTTTTTGGAGGACAAGAAGGAACAACAACAAACCAACAAATAAACTAACCCAAAAAAAAACGCGTAGTAATCGAGCGAGTTTATCAGGAATTTGAAAAACGCGCGATTTTTCATGTTATCGCGATAATATCGCGATTTTCACAACACTGCTCTAAACCTTAAAAATCATCTTACAATTGTAGTAATATATTTGTTATACTCTTTATTAGACCAAGAAAATTAATAAAAAAAAATCCAAAAAATTGATTATATATCCCTCTCAATTACACTCCAATTATTCGTTGGCAACCATTAAAATTGGAACTAAAATAAGAATACATAGAGAACAACCACACAACCATTAAGCACCATAAGATAATGGAAATTATGCTATATTACAACCATTTATTTGCTTGGATCCATTTCAAATCACACCTTTCCCTTAAAATGCTTTTCGGTTTCCAAAAGTTTAAATGAAATCCATCTCGATCAATATGTCTTCTATCTAGATCAATATGGCTTTAACTCTGGCTCTCGACTACAGCTCTAGCTCTGGCTTGTGGCTCTAGCTACTTGCTCTAATTTTGGCTATGGTTTTACCTCTAGTTCTTGGCTCACTTATTCACACAATGTATAAATATATTCATTAATTCTCAACTTGGAGCCGTCTCTAGATCTGAAATTTGTAACCAATATTCACCTCTCTCTCAAACTTGGACATGATCCTTTTTGGAAATCAACGAAGCAAAGTTGAATGTTGGTATTCTTGTTCAATGTGACTCTAACAAGCTACGTTACCATGTAACAATTCCACAAGAGGAGGTTTGCATTGCCTTCTTCTATTAACACAAATTACTTTTGAACATGGAAATAATTCTCTGAAGTCATGTCAACTGAATGATAGTTTTGCATGCCCTTACATGTTATCCATAGGATACTTGATCATTAATAAGTTGTTTCATCCATTGGCAAGTATTTCTTCAATGAACTTACATTGAAGGAAACGTTACCCCATGCTTGAGATCATCATCTACTCTCTC
This sequence comes from Pinus tabuliformis, assembly GCA_031772625.1. Classification (NCBI taxonomy): domain Eukaryota; kingdom Viridiplantae; phylum Streptophyta; class Pinopsida; order Pinales; family Pinaceae; genus Pinus; species Pinus tabuliformis. The sequence goes on along the minus strand of CM062819.1, from coordinate 1,987,426,852 downwards.
TTGCTTTCACCAAACCACTTCTTCCTTTGTTGGTGAGGCTAACCACTTGTTTTGTTGGAATTCCTTGGATAACTTTTGCTTCTTGGGATAGAAATGCAAGGAACTCTTCATCCTCTTTATTTTTCACTCTCCACACTCTTCTCTTGGTTGTGCATTTTCAATATAGAGCTCTAAATGAAGTTTCCAACACTTGGCCTCCAAATGCCCACTCAATTTTTTTTTATGGAAAAGTTATCGGCGCTACTGTATGGAATACTTGAACATCCTTCTTTTCTTTAGATGTCTTTGAGTTTGTTGTTCTTTTGGTGAGTCCTTCTTACCATTCCTCCTCTAGAAACAATCAAGCTTATGGCATGCGACTTTCTTTTCCTCAAAAGATTCCTTAAGGTGGCATTTCTTCTTGTAGAATAAGCATTCCTATGAGTACCAACAAATGACAGCACTATGGCCTTTCCTCTAGCGATAGTGACAAACAAGGGATGCCTTGTTTGATGTAGACTTCTTTATCTTTACTTCTTCTTGTTCCAGTTGATCTTGCCACTTATTCTAAGTGTAAGTGTAGGTTGAGTCAAACTCTTCTCACCACTGCCCTTTTGCAATCTAGTATAAGAAGTTTGTGGTGGTAGTGTACTGCCACATTCGTGTACTATTGATTTTTCTTTTGATGAGTAGGATAATTCTATCATGTCTTTTTCCTTCACAAAAGTGGTCTTCATGGTCATGGATTTTCCCTCGTTACCAAAAAATCCTAGGCCTTCATGCTTAATCCTTGATGTAACTATAATAGGGTTTACAATGCCTGTCCTTCTCTTTCATATCCATGTCTATCATATACAATCATCCTTAGCAATTTTGAACCAATGTCTCTAGTATGCTTTTCAAATGTACCAATCTTTTCTTGGAACATTTCTACAAAAGGTAAGCTTACCAAAGTTCCCTTGGTCACGATGCTAGCCAAAATAGTGGAAATAGAAGGTGGCTTTACTAATACTTCTTCCTTCTTTGCCAACTCTTGGATTAACTGAGCTATATCATCTAAGTGAGCTCATGCTCCCGCTAGCTATCCATCTAAATGACCTTGTCTCCCATTTGTACAAGTTGCACAATATTCTTATCTCAATTTTTCATAACAAAAGTGAAGGGGTATTGGTGTTCATCAAATTGCTTCTTTAGTAACAACAACAATTTGCCAGAGATCTCAACCTTCTTCTCCATCTCTGCCATCCTCTACATATACATCTAACATTCTTCTTCAAGCATTAGTTCTCTTCTTGAAGCTAATCATCGATGGCCCTCAAGTCTTCCAACCTCTCTCTACTTACTTTCACCATGTTGAGTTTGAGTTTTCTCCAAATTTTTGACAATAACATCACAATTAAGAATACAACTACTTTGATACCTTATGATCCATAAATGAGGAACTTATAACCCACTCACTTCAGCAACACAGATCCTTTATATAAGTAAAATCTTAGGCTTTGTTCTTAGTGTGATGCAAAGATTTCTATCTTTAGAATGACATGTTTTTAGGTGTAACCTACAATTTTGACTTCTCTTCTAATATTCATCAACAAGCATTATAACCTCTATTCTAATTGATTTCAAAATTGGATTACAAAAAATATGTATTCTTTGTAACTCTATATACCAAAATAGAACAAAAATATATTGTGTAAGCCTTCTTAGTTGCTAATTACTAGTAAGCAAAAGGATGCCTCTACTTAAATTCCTAAACTTAGAATTTGTTTGTACAAATTCTCTATCAAACTTTCTAATTTTGTTATATGAGCTTCAACTCTATTCTATTAATTACTTTCTCACTGCCCATTCATAGAACCAACAATTATGCTCTCTACGCAATAAATACATTTCTTCATGTATTCAACAATTTACAAGCATTTTATTCTAGCTACTACTCTCAAGACAACAATGATATTAATTAAACAAAATGACTATTACTATCCCAACAACAATGATATTAATTAAACAAATATGACTATTACTATCCCAACATTATTGATATAGATTAAACAAATATGACTAGCACAACAACATTAATATATGTGGTTGATATACCAACATCATTTTCATACACCGATTGGCATATAAAATATAGAAAAAGGCTCTAACCAGCATATAGCAACCACATTTCCTAATGTGGTTGTGCTTGTTGATGGCTGACATGCATGGGGAGGATTAGTAGACCATGGATGACTATGGTTGACTAGGGATAAATATGTTCAAGTTATAGTTAAGGAGGGTTCTTTATGGCTAATATAGAGTTGACTATGGATGACCATGGTTGTCCACAACTAATTATAGTTGACTATCATGGATTATTATTGACTATCGTTGAGCATGATTGTTCATGTTTGATCATGGTCACACATGATTGCACATGGTTGAGTATGGTTGGGTATGTTAACCTGCAAGCAATTAACCCAAGCATTAACCCACAAGCAATTTGTTTCAGACTTCTTAATTTTTGCTCTTTTTCACTTTGCAAGTGCGCATTGAATTAAATGTGTTAATTCATGACTATGAAGGTTGTGAATTGTGATTTTCTCCTTCTCGAAGAGCCTCTCTAGCGTCATTTTGAAAGTATTACAATTTTCTGGAGTCGAAAGAATTCTGCCCTGTGGGAGATTTTGTTGGACATGCTGAATTTTTTATTCTAATTGTTTCTTTCCAGTCCAAGAGAAACATAAATAAATTGGCTTGTAATCTGATTGTAAGTCCCACAACTGATCTCCAATCAAAACTTCTTCCATTTTCTCACACGAACCATGCGAGCAAATTACATAATCTACTACACTTGCTCCATTGTAAGTATTGCAAGTGAAATTACCGGACTTTGCCCATCTAGTCAAGCCATTACAAATGACTAAATCAAAGGCCCCACATAGAGTAAGCAATTGTTCACCAAAGAAATTGTAACCCTTGTCCTTTGAAATTCTTTCCCACTGATGATTACTCTCTTCTGTAAGCCAAATAGGGTCGCAATCATCTTTACAACAAAGAATACTAGCTTGCTCATTTGCAGTGCTAGCATTGAAATCACCCACTATAAGGACTTCACCTAATTGCGAAATATGTTGCAATATTCGCTTTTAAGGCTGCAAATGGATCTTTGTGGTCAAGCACTCTACCTTTGTAGATTTTTGAAACTTGTGGTGTAAAATAGCATGTTGCAATTCTAATATGGTTTCCATTTTCTGATATTTTAAACCAAATGAATTTCTTGTTTGAGTCTTCTTTTTCTAACTGAATGAGACGACCTTCTTTCTCCATTACTAAAACCATGATACCCCCGTGGCCCTTTGCCATTCCCCACCGCCTTGTTCCACACTGCCATATTCCAGTATCCTTCAAATAGAGGTGTCTTGCACCCTTCATGCTCATGTGTTTCTATGAGGCAAATTATGTCTCTATCTTCCACAATAGGCCCTAACCCAGGTCCTCGTCTCCATGGGTAACCTCTGCAGTTCCAACAAACTAATTTTAAGGAAACCTAGGTATGACTTGATTGCTATTTATTTTGACATGCAAGACTCACATTTGAGTCTGTCCCTGCTTTCCTATACTGACCTTGCTTCCTAATTTCCTGTTGAAGAGTTTGTTCCCTCTTCTTTATTACCATCTTGCTGCTCTGTTTTGGAAGGAGGTCCAAATTGCACTATCACAACTTTGCCTTTATAAATCCATGCTCTCTTGCCTTCATCTTTGGCTGCCCTAACCTTTAACATTTCCTCCCTCCTTTCCTCGTGTTGTTTTACAGTTAAATCTTTTATATATAATAAATGTTAATATATAAAAGGTGCAAAGAGTGGGACAAAGTCCTTATGCTAAAATTGTTGGACATACCTTGCACTATATCAGTCTGGCCCTCCTCAATTTCTAAAACCGGCTATAAAAAATTATGACAAATAACCTAAATGATTGCAAATCAAATTTACGGGTTCAAAATTTTTTAACTCACGTTTCAAAAATTTTATTTGCCATCCACTACATTTAAAACACCGAAACCGAAAAAAAAAAACATTACAGAGAACGTTGAATTCCTAGACAGTTTACAAAGACAATATGCGCTTTCATCGTTATCAACTATCTGTCATCAAAGTTTAAATTTTGCTCATGTCAGCCAAAATAAAAAAATAAAATAAAAATTTATAAATAACTATACGAAATATTTGAATAATGTCTGGTCATAAAAAAAAATTGCACGTGAAGAAATTGGATCCCTCTGGGCTTGTGTTAGATCCATATTTAAGATAAATCTACACTGATTTAATGCCCATTGGCAAGCTACTTATTTTCAGCACTTTATTTTCGTTTTACAAAGACAATATGCCCCTTCATCATTGTAACAATATGCGCCTTCATCATTATCAGTGTATGAACAGGGCAGATTTGCACGAGTGCATGGCTCGCACGGTGGGGGCTGTCGGCTCCTTCGCGCCCCACCCGCGATCGATCCCCGTTGATGTGGCGTTGCGCGGTTCACAATGCAGCTATTTCCGAATCAATATATGATTGATGTGACGTGATTGACATAAAATTATATGTAAAATATTGTACATACGGGCCTTATAATAAAGCTTCTTCCAAGGGACTTAGCCCCCCTTTTTGAAAAATGAACAGGGCAGATCTGGTAATTTGAATCGTATCAGGCAAGACGGATCTGGTGATTCAGATCGTATCAGGCAAGACAGATCTAGTGATTCCAACATTTTGGAGTTTTGTTCACAAACATGGTATGGGTTTGGGAATATTTTGAAATTCAATAGAGGGCGGTGAGGTTAATTGACTTGCTGTGGTTCATTGGATTCCAAAATATTTCCAAACTCTGTGATCTAGATAAAGATTCTTTTTATGTAGTATTTAATGTAGCTAGGCACATAGTATAAGGGTACTCTAAAAAGACAACCATACTACTAGAAAAAATAATTTTCCTTTGCATGATTTTGATGAAATCTGGTGGAAATTTTTGAAAATCCAGATTACAACCATCAAATTTTAGAATTTTAAGCCATAGTATATTGCTACAGTCAAATTTTAGTCACACTATCTGTAAAATCTAAAGATATATACCAAACAAATATTAAGCATCATAAACATCTATGGACATATACCAAACAAATATTAAGCAACATACACTAATGCAATAATTGGCTCATTGCCTTTTCATCCTGTCCATTGAATATCACTCTATTCTTATCTAATGGACAAGATGTAAAGGCTATAAGCAAGTGATTGCCTTACTACATGATGCTTAATTGAGCAGAGGGGCTCATTTTACAGCCCAGTATGATGTGTAACCCTGTCCATCCATCATCAAAACTTGAAATTTTACTGGTCCCAAATAAAAAATTTATAAAATAAAATAAAATAAAAAATTAATAAACTTTACAAAATATTAAATAATGTCAATTTATAAAATAAAATAAAAATTAATAAACTTTATAAAATATTTAAATAATATCAGTTCATAGAAAAAAATTCGCAGATAAAGAAATTGGATCTCTATGGGCTCATATTAAATCGTATTTTAACTTTACAAAATATTTAACTAATATTGGTTCATAAAAAATTTGCAGATAAAGAAATTAGATCCCTATAGGCTCACATTAAATGATATATGCTAGTATATAACTAAGTCACAAGTACAATAAATATGGCATAGAAATAGCAAGGTAGATATTGCAGTTCAGATTTGATTGTTTTAAGCGGACAAACAGGACAGATCTGGTGAGTCTGATCATATCAGACAAAAAAATTCAATGGATATCCCAACGACAAGAATGATCCTAACCTTTTGTAATGTAACAGAACAAACAAATGCGGTAACACATAATTTATATGATTTATCTTAAATAACAGCAAAGAGGCGGCAATGCAGCTGTTACGAAGAAGGAGAATCAAATTATTACACAAAAATACACTGGCGAGATGGGTTCTTAGACAATAACCTAACCTTATGTCTGTAGTTGTCCACGGCGCTCATGAAATTACTGAGATTCAGATATCCGTAGATTTCTTCTTTGGTTTGCCTAAATCGGCGCGCGATAGCCCATGCCCAAACAAGCAAATACAGATAGCTTCTATTCTGGTAACTGTAGACAAGATCATTTGCCTCTCCCATTACATCGCCCAGATGCTCCAAAATGTTTCTGGTTTCAGGATACCTCATAAACTCCGTAGTCTCAAGTTCCAACCGCAGTTCATCAATGCACGTCAGTTTCTGTTCAAACCGACGGCGGTTCTCTTCATGCTTGTATGCAGAGATGACAGCTGTAATGAGTACAGGGATCAGCAAGGAAATGACAGGTCCCGCCAGCTGCACGACATTTGCCAGTTTGCCCACAAAATCCCAATTCAGTGCGATCCCCATGATGATAAACTCCTCCCAATTTATTAGCACTTATACTCTCTCAACCTTTTCTTCGATTGTTTCCAACTTCCGTTCACAAGTAAGTAACTTTCCCCAGCACTTTCAGAGAATAAACGAACGCGTTTCCAACTTCCGTTCACAAGTAAGCAACTTTCCCCAGCACTCTCAGAGAATAAACGAAGGCTTGTGGTTCTGGCAAATTTCAGTAAATGTAGTTTAATACCTCAAAATTTCAGTAAATGCAGTTTAATACCTCAAAATTTCAGTGCAAGAGCTGCGAAGCGTTTTGTCACCCTGCGAATGAAAGAACTAGAGGTTTGACATAAAAACGAAGAGCTAGGAGTAGCGTAAACGCTACGCGGTTAAAACACGGTGCAGGTCATTTGACATATTTTTTTATCAGGTCTGTTTTTTCATGGTCATTTGACAGAATTTTTATGACGTCTGCTTTTTATGATTCCTTGTAACACGATGAAACGGACAGTGAGCACAATGTGAAGAACATGTACAGGCTACAAAGTCTAAAAACATTTGGTTAGGATGACCGTTGTGTAATTATTTTAGATTTTGGAGGTTTTTGTTTGAAGTACTCAAAACCCGAATATATATATATATATACTCGCAGGCAGTATATACCCCGTAGATTTTGCAACACGGGATCCTCGTGACGTGCCCTGCGTGTTCAGTTCTAACGTACTAATAGGAGGTGGTATTGATGACAGTAAAAACATTGTGGATGACAGTAAAGGCAAAGTAATAGATGTTGATGGCGTCGAGCGAGTGTAAGTAGTGTGGTGGGACCCAACGGGTTTGAATGTGTGGTCGGGACCGGTGGGTTCACATTTCCATATGCTTGACTAAGTAATGTAATTATTTATTTTGATTCTTCCAAACAGCAGGTAGCTGCTATCGCTGGAGGTTGCCAGTACCAAATTGGTACAGCCAACCACAAAAAAATAAATGGTGTGGATGACAGTAAAAAGCAAAGTAGTAGAACCTATATTTTTTTTAAAAGATGAGATAGATTTCAATGATTTGAAATTATGTTGAACATTAGCGATGATTTATGGATTAAAATATTGAAGGCTTGGTTTAATTATTGAATTTTGAAATGTAAGAATTAATTATTGTATTTGAACAAGGGTGACTTTGTAGTTATTCTTGCTTATTTTAAGTATCTTTAAATTAGAGTAAGAAATAAATAAGACATACATAAATGAATAAATAAAATGTTTTTAGTAGCCATAAAATATTGCTAATGACTTGAGACTCAGTGCTTGAACATTGAAACCAAAATTTTAGAACCATACTTCCAAACAAAAAAAGTTTCTACCAAAAGTGGTAAAAAAAACATTGATATGAACGTTGAAACCAAAATTTTAAATCCATACTTCCAAACCAAAAAATGTTTCTACCAAAAGTAGTAAAAAAATATTATATTGTTATCTTGCACTGGAAATCTGCTAACTAAAACTGCTAACATATATATATATATATATATATATATATATATATATAACCTCTCATCAAATTCTATGTTTAACTAACTAAAATTGTTACATATATATATATATATATATGTATATATAACCTCTCATCAAATTCTATGTTTACACAATATTACATTTGTTCGAATACATATAAATATGCTCAAGATAAACATCACAAATATATATAAATATACTAAATATGAGCAAAAAGTATATGTTCTATAGAAGTGAAACGAACACTCAATTAGAGATTTTTATCAAACACAATATACGAACTAATAAATTAAGAATATATTGACGTTGTAATGTTTACATAAAAATCAGACTTGAATTGAAAAAGAAGGAGTTGCAGCTCACAGGTGAGTACTGCACCTGGAGACTGCACTCAAACAAAGAGAACTCTCTCCGTACACTCTACATTCATCAAATGAGTAATTACATCATTAAGTACATTACTAGAGATCAGGAAGTTGCAACCAACTCCTAAACTCTAGGAACAAATCCTAAACTAAGGAGATACGTTACAACTTGTGTAACCATTTCTCCATTAATATAAAATAATATTAATTATTTTCAACTTCCCCCTTAATGGAGAAAAGATTATCCTGAACTCCTAGCATCCCTCTAAACAATTCAAACTTTACACGCCCAAGAAGCTTAGTAAAAATATCAGCCAAGTTATCACAAGTTTTACAATATTCAACACATATCTCTTTTGATTGTAGTTTCTCTCGAACAAAATGAGACTGAGTATCGATATGCTTGGTATTTTTATGAAAAACTGGATTGTATGCAAGCTTGATGGTACTCTGGTTGTCAGTTTTGATAATAGTTGATTCTTTCGGCTCTGCTCCTGCATCGTTGAGAAGTCTTCTCAACCAGATAGCTTCACATGTGGCTGCACACAATGCTTGGTACTCAGCTTCACATGAAGATAGAGCTACAGTGCTCTGCTTTTTGCTGCTCCATGCTATGACCCCGGATCCAATGTTGAATGCGTAACCTGTGATAGATCTTCGATCATCCAAGTTACCTGCCCAATCAGAATCTGAAAAACCTGCTAGAATAACATCATAAGTGTCAGTGTACAAAATGCCATAATTACTAGTACCACTAAGATACCTCAACCCACTTTTTGCTTCGACCTAGTGACTTTCGAGTGGTTTTGACATGAACTAGCTCAACACACTAACAGAGTATGCCAAATCTGGTCTAGTTGTAGTCAGATATATCAAACTGCCAACTAGTTGTCTATACATGGTGGCACCCACCTCTTTTGTACCATCGTCACTGCTCAACTTTAAGTTCTGCTGTAATGGTGTTGCTGCTGATCTGCACTGCTCCATTCTGAACCTTTCCAGCAAGCTTTTGGCATACTTCCCTTGATTAAGAAAAGTTTGTCCAGAATCTTTTCATACCTCCAATCCCAAGCAATAATGAAGGTTTCCGAGATCTTTCATCTCAAACACTTGTGACATCTACTGTTTGATTTCTTTGATCAGATTGTTAGCATTCCCTGTTATGATCATATCATCTACATACAAAGAAATCAAAATAATTTGCCTCTGTTTATTAAACTTGGTATACATATTTGGATCATTCAAGCTCCTATGAAAGCCATGCTGTACAAAAAATGAGTCAATTTTCTCATACCACAACCTGGGTGCCTGTTTTAAACCATAAAGTGCCTTTTTCAATTTACACGCAAGATGTTGCTGCCCCTTTTTCACAAAACCTTCAGGTTGTACTAAATAAATTTCTTCCTTCAAGTCACCATTCAGAAATGCAGACTTAACATCTAGTTGGTGTAGTTGCCATTTGTGTTTTGTTGCTAAGAAAATTAGCATTCTAATGGTGTTTAATTTGGCTACAGGAGCAAAGGTGTCATCGAAATCTATTCCCTTTTGTTGTGAGTAACCCTTTGCTACCAGTCTAGCTTTAAGTTTCTCTATACTCCCATCTGCATTTATTTTTGGTTTATACAGCCATTTGCATCCTATGGGGGTTTTACCTTCAGGCAATTCAACCAAATCCCAAGTATGGTTTTTGTTTATTGATTCTATTTCCTCATACATTGCAGCCCTCCATGCATCAGATTTACTTGCTTCCTCATAATTTGCCGGTTCTACAATGTTTAAAATCTTTGACATTAATGCATAGTCTTTCAATTTAGAAGGTAATCGAGTCTTCCTACTTGATCTCCTTGTTAGGGGACTTACCTCAAATCTGTCTATTTCAGCCTTTTCTGGGCTTGCATCATTGATTACATTACCTGTTACTTCTTCTTCTTGTTTCTGCTCCTGCTCTTCATCTTCCTCACTGTTTTCTTCCATTAGCAATGGAATGTGCCAATCACTGTTAAAGTCATCATTTCCTTCTTCAACATGTTCATGAAATATGACATCTCTTCTTGTAAAAGCCTTGTGAGTCACAGGATTAAATAACTTATATGCCTTGAACTCAGTGCCATATCCAACAAATATACATTTCAGGGCTTTGGGATCTAACTTCTTCCTATCTGCCTTAGGTATATGAGCATAAGCTTTTGACCCAAATATTCTTAAGTGACTCACTGCTGGTTTGAATCCAAACAATGCTTCAAAAGGGGTTTTGAAGCCTAGACATATAGTAAGACTCCTATTCTTTAAATACACAGCAATGTTAATAGCTTCTGCCCAAAGACCATTTGATAGACCCTTACCTTGAAGCATGCTCCTTGCGCACTCCACAAGAGTTCTGTTCTTCCATTCTGCCACTCCATTCTGATGTGGAGTGTGGGGCACTGTAAACTGTTGCACAATCCCATGATGCTTGCAGAAAATCATGAACTCTCCCAACCTGTATTCTCCCCCTTGATCTGAGCGGAGAATTTTTATCTGTCTGGTTTTCTACCATGGATTTAAACTCTTTAAAATACTGAAAGGCTTGACTCTTTTTATTCAGAAAGTATATCCATGAAAATCTAGTGCAATCATCTGTAAATAAGAGACAGTAATATGCCCCTCCTAATGACCTAGTTTGCATAGGTCCGCAGATGTTTGTATGCACTAGTTCTAAAATATCTCTTTTCTTTCTATTAACATGCAAAGGGAACTCTTCTCTATGCATTTTCCCTAATGCACATCCATCACAATCCAGCTTAACATTATGGAAAATAGGAAGTCCATCAACCATACCTTTTCTCTGAAGTAGGATGAGGCCTTGCAAATTAAGATGGTCGAATCTTTGATGCCAAAGATCCTCGGCTGTCGATCCAGCTGCAACCATTGCTTGTTGTGGCACACTCTTCACATCTAGTCTGTACAAACTCCCCATGCGCACTCCTGTTGCAACTGTTTCCATCTGGCTATCCTTAACGACACAGTTAGTCTTAAAGATTTGAACTTGCATGTCCTGATCAGTAATCATTGAGACAGAGACCAATTTTTTCTTAATTCCTGGAACATACAATACATTTTTAAGGTGTCTAATGTCACCGCTAGGTAACCTTACAGGAATGTCACCATATCCTTTGATCTCATATCCACTATCATCTCCTAAATAGATTTTCGACCCACATGAAGTTTTTTCAAGAAATTCAAACCAGTCCTTCTTACCAGTCATATGTGAGGATGCGCCCGAGTCGACATACCATATGTCGTCCTCATCTCCCTTTGAAGCTGAAAGGGCACAATTGACTGTAAATAGTCGAAGTTTGTGGCTATGGTCCTCTTCTTCCTCAACAAAGTAACCCTTATGTTTTCTATGTTTGTTTCTTCCTTCGTCTGCCTGCCTCTTATAGCAATCTTTAATCTAATGACCAGGTTTTCCACAGTAAAAACATTTCTTGTTGGGAAATTATCAGCAAACATACCTTTAAACCGTCTCTTCTGAAATGTGTTGGTTCCTTTCTGCTGCTGCGGTTGCTGATGCTGCTTCCCTCTATACTGTCTCCTTTTTGCCATCAGAGCAAGGTCATTGCTCTGTGATTTCAGATTTTGTCATCGCTCTTCTTCCTGCAGCAGAATCCCTATCAGCTCTTCAAATGCAGGGGCTTTCTCCCTTGCTGCCAGCCCTGTGATAAACATCTGGTATTCATCAGTCATTCCGTTCAACGTGATCGTGACCAAATCTGAATCGGAAACTTTCTCTCCGATATCTCCCAGTCTGTCCTTCAAGTCTTTGACTCTAGCAATGAATCTAGCAGCGGACTCATTCTCCTCCATCTTCATTGCAAACAGCTTGCCTTTGAGTGACAAAACACAGTTTGTATTCTATGTCTGGTATAGATTTTTGATCGTCGTCCAAATGTCAATGGCCGATTTATAGTCTCTAATATGTGGGATAACATTGTCCTTGACGGACATCTTCAATATGACCTTTGCTTTTGTCTCCCTTTTATCCCAATCTTGTTCTTGTGCAGCTGATCCTGGTCTCAGCTCATTTCCTATAACGATCAACCACGCATTTGCACTTTTGAGTAAAGTCTGTATCTTGAATTTCCAGTTGGAGAAATTCGATCCATCGAGTTTGCCAGACTCGTGGAGATACGATTCTATACTGTTATTCATATTGGACTGATAAAATTTCTGATCCTTTGATGAATAAATCTATCCAATTTCAATGAGCCACCACCGGGCAAGTACAATCTGCTGCCACCAAACAGATCAGGAACTCCAATGTGCCACCACTGGGCAAATCCGATCTGCTGCCACCGAGCAGATCTGAAATTTCAAAGTGCCACCACCGGGCAAGGCCGATCTGCAAAAAATTGCAGATTTTCCAAAGAGAAAGAGGCTGGCGCTTCTCGATGGCGAAAGATCCGCGCCAAAAACAAAATCGATGCGTCTTACGAAATTGGCGCGATTAAGGCTTGTTTTTTTCCACGATAAACAACGCTAACCCCTCATTCCGCTCAAAAATGGCGCCACTGTTCACGACGAAACCGCGCCAACCCTTTCTCCGCTCAGAGATGATCAATCATCTGAGACCTGTGCTTCAGGGGTTATTGCAGTCCACCTGATTCTACGAATGCTTCTGTATACTCCACCGGCACTGCAGTTCTGTAATCAATGATGCAACCTAAAAAAAAAAAAATTAAGGTTGTCCCTACTCTGTGCTCTGATACCAACATAAAAATCAGACTTAAATTGAAAAAGAAGGAGTTGCAGCTCACAGGTGAGTACTGCACCTGGAGACTGCACTCAAACAAAGATAACTCTCTCTGTACACTCTACATTCATCAAATGAGTAATTACATCATTAAGTACATTACTAGAGATCAGGATGTTGCAACCAAACTCCTAAACTCTAGGAACAAATCCTAAACTAAGGAGATACATTACAACTTGTGTAACCATTTCTCCATTAATACAAAATAATATTAATTATTTTCAACTTGTTTTATGTAATAAAGACACAATTACCTTATTAGTTTTAGTTGATATAATTTTTGACAAAATTATGATATATATATATATATATATATATATATATATATATATATATTTTAATAATGTGTTTTTGAATGCATAATAATTTAAAGATATTTCAATTAATTTTTATTTGATTTTAAGAAAAATTCACTAGTGACAATTTGACCATGACTTATATAACTAGATTTCAATGTATTGTAAAAAATTACATTTGCATTAATTATCTTATGGCATTTCAAAATGAATAAAGTATTTGGCAAAACTGATATTAAAAATGTCATTTCAACAATATAAGATTATAATTTAACTAACCATTATATCAAAGACTTTCAAAATAAATATGATTAAAATCTTTCTCGGTGAAAAATGGTATTTCGAGGTGTATTTCAAGAACCAATAAATTAAAATTTATGTAATCTAAGTACTGTAAAATAATAATTTAACTAACTATAACATTTTTTAATAATTTCTATATTTCTCAAAATGAAATGTATTTTTTATTATTTGATAATTTATTTTCTATATGATGTAATTTGTTACTTTATATAATGTAATATGTTATTTAATAATATATATGACAATTTTATAATTGTATCATTCTAGAAACTGAAATTTATATAAACTTTAAAATGCAAAATAATTAAATAAAGATTCAAAGATACAAAATAACTAAATACAACAAAAACTAAAAATATAGGGTATATTAAAATTTTCAGTTAAAAAAAATAATTTCCAAAATATTTAACATGAATTTGAGGAGACACTTAAGCCCATTGCACCTTCTTACTTTTACTTTTAGTTAAAAACCTCTGCTTGACAAGAGACAAAATTCACCAAATCCAAAATTAATGTCAACGTCAATGTTTTTTGAATAAGTTATTTTGATGATTATGATGATGGTTAACCTCCACTGAGACCAAACTTTGGTCTATCTGACCTAAAGAAACGAATTATTTAGTTTGATTTAAGATTTTATTCCTATGCTCAAAAAGCTTGGAGAGAAGCCTCCCGAGCTCACTGTAATTTGACATCGTAAAAGGCTAGGAAGGTTAGTATTGCAATGATCCGAACTTAAACAGGAACGCAACAAATTACAGAGATAACCATAAACACAGATATGCAGCGGAAATAATACTTCATTTCATTAATGTAAAACACTGAAATATTCTTACAAACAGTAATGGAAATAAACCAGCTAGGGCGATGGTAGCTTATCTCTGAGAAGAGATGTGGTGGCTACATGCCTCTGAATTGTGTTACAATGAGGCTCGAAGGCCTATTTATTGTTGAGAAACAATGGAAAAGCCTTAACATTCCAAAACCTAACCCTAGAAGATGAAACGCCAAACTGTGGACCCCGTTTGGGTAAATTGGTACATCAACTTCCCGGGGTCGTAACTTTGGCATACGATCTTCGTTTGACGCATACAATAGCTCGTTAGAAATATCTATCCGAGCACTACCACTTTGGGAAGGGAAACATTGGTCTATGGACCTATGTTGCCCCCATATTTCCCAAAAAACGTCGTTTAGGGCCTCAAAACGACTCTGGAAGTTCAGGACCCGAAAAACTACTAAAAATAGAAAGTTGTGCTACAATTAAAGAAACTGAAAATGCTGAGAGAAACAATGGTGGGGGTCCAGGTGGATTTGGCAGGTGGCCACCAATATCCACTTGGATCATTCCTCCCCCCTTAGGAAGCAATGGTCCCCATTGCGTTGATTTCCTCCATGAGATGAGGAAACTTTTGCTGAACTTGGTCCCTAGTGAGCCACTTGCCCTGGTGAAGGAGTTGGCCTGCTTTGACAACTCAATACAGTTGGATATTCTGTTGGCGAGTGTTCTTGATCTGTGTGTCCATGATCCGATCAGTTGCAGCTTGTTCTATGCAATCTGGATTTAATTTTGTGGGTGTGCGTTGTTCTGCAATGTTGGATGTGTCTAGCAATGGTGGAAAGTATGGCCAGAGGCGGTCCACATTGAACACTGGGTGCAGGCCAAGGAATGGGGGAATGTTGAGCTCAAATGCATTTTTTCCCACAGCCTTAGTAATGGTGTAAGGACCATATCAGAGTGGTCTCAGTTTCCGATAGGATCCAATAAGGCGTTCCTTTTGCAAATGCAACCAGACTTTGTCGCCCACCTGAAACTTGTGTGGCTCCCGATGTTGATCATGTCGCTGCTAGTACTTGGCATTTGATTTCTCCAGAATGTCATGGACCTGATGGCGAATATGTTGGATGTGCTCAATGAAGCTGGTTGCCTTGTCTGTTTCGAACTGGACATGAGCCGAATCTGTGTGAGTAGTTGCAAGTGGCATGGCCACATCAATGGGGCATAGTGGCTGGAATCGAGCTGTGAAGAGCTCGGTTGTAGCTGTGCTGAACATAGGGGAGGCTCTCGTCTCATGTGCGTGGATGCTTTGAGTTGTACATGCGCAGAATGTGTACAATCATCCTATTGACAACCTCTGTCTGGCCATCAGTTTGAGGATGGAAGGCTGTGGACTTAGTGAGTTTGGTGTCCAGCATTGACCAAAGACTGGACCAAAATGTACTAAGGAACCGACTGTCCCAATCTGAGATGATAGACTATGGGATCCCAAAGTGCACCCACACTCGTCCAAAGAAGAGTTTAGGAGTGGCTTCTGCTGTGATATTCTTCTTGCAGGCCGCCATAATGGCCATGTTCGAGAACTTGTCGACGACCACAAAAACACAGTCATTTCCATGCTTAGTGGAAGGAAGGCCTGACATGTAATCCATGGAGATGGATTCCCAAGGTCGACTAGGGGTAGGCAGCGGGGTATAGAGGCCTTGCTTCTTAATGGTCGGTTTGGCAATGGCACAGGCAGTACATGATCTGATGTACTTCCCGGCATCCTGTCGAAGATTCGGCCAATAGAAATACTTTTGCAGCAATGCCACCATTTTCTCGACCCTGAAATACCCAGCAGCCCGACTGTAGTGTGCTTCCCAAATCATCTTGGCACGCTCGCTTGAAGGAACACAAAGGTGACCCAGGTGGCATAACAGGGCATCCTGGAGGTGAAAATCTGGAACATGTCGACCCTCCAAGAGTGTCTGGTATGTGTGGCCGAATTCTGGGTCGCTTTTGTAGAGAAGTGGCCAATCAGAAGTCTCTTGCCCACAAGAGTTGAGCACGGTGGTTAACGCCATGATCGGTGGTCGACTGAGGCAATCTACAACATTACTGGTGCCGCCCATCTTATACTTGATATTCAAATGGAACTGTTGCAGGTATGTAGACCACTTCTGATGGCGACCATTCTGCAATTTCCCTTGGGTCTGTATGAACTACAGGGGTCGGTGGTCTGTGTGGATGACCATTTCCTTCCCCAAAATGTAATGCTTCCGTTGTCGGCAGGCCTGCACAATGGAATACATCTCTTTATCATAAGTGGGATACTTCCGAACTGTGTCTGAAAGTGTTTCAATGTGATATGCCACTGGATGCCCGTGTTGATTAAGGACTGCCCCAATAGCATAGTTAGATGCATCTGTCTTGACCTCAAATGGTTGTTGTAAATCTGGTAACGCGAGCACTGGTGTCGTGCAGAGGCGATCTTTCAACTCTATGAATGCCTTCTGTTGAGATTCAGACCAAAAGAATTTTGCTTTCGCTCCTCCCTTGGTGACTTGACTCAAGGGCCAAGTGATATGAGAAAATCCCAACACGAACCTACGGTAGAAGTTGGCAAGACCTAGAAAGCTATGAAGCTCTGTGAGAGTGGTTGGAGATGGCCAACCCCGAATGACTTGGATCTTAGCTAGATCCACATGCACCCCCTGTTCATCAATAATGTATCCCAGATACTGAACCTAGGTCATGCCAAAAGTGCATTTCTCCAAATTGGCACATAGCTTGTGTTGCCGCAGTGTTTGGAGAACCTATCAGATGTGGTGGAGGTGCTCTTCCCAACTCTGGTTGAAAATCAGAATGTCATCCAAGTATACCACTACAAATGAGTTGGTGAATGGTCGCAAGATGTCATCCATTAGCCTCATGAAGGTTGCAGGAGCATTCGTCAATCTGAAAGGCATAACCAACCATTCGAAAAGGCCCTCCTTGGCTTTGAAGGTAGTCTTCCACACATCAGAGGGTTCGATTGGTACCTGGTGATATCCTGACTTTAGATTGATCTTGCTGAAATATTTTGCCCCCTTTAGTTGGTCCAAGAGGTCATCAATCCGCGAGATCAGGTACCTATTACGGATAGTGATCTTATTCAACGCCCGATAGTCAATACAGAGTCTCCAAGTCCCATCCTTCTTCTGTACCAACACGATCGGGCTCCCACAAGGTGATGAACTCAGACGGATGTGACCTTTCTATAGTAGCTCCTGAATCTGCGTCTTGATTTCTTCGTTCTCCAGAACGGAGCGCCGATAAATTGGTCCATTGGGTAGCGGTGCACCTAGGGTCAGATCGATGGAGTGCTTGACCTGACAGTGCAGAGGAACCCCTGCGGGGGAGGTGAAGATGTCCTCGTACTCCTCCACAACCTTGTCCATCTGTAGTTGTTGTGCAGAGGGGCCCTGTCTGGAGGCCATGGCCACCATCTTCTTCTTTCCTTGAGGGCGTGTCATCAGGAAAATAAATTTCTCGGTTTTGGAAATGAGCTTACTGCATTATTTTGCAGTAATCAAAGAGATGGCGGTAGGCGGTGCTACCTCTGGTATCCTGTACAACTTATTTCCCAATGTAATAATAACAACACGGGGCCTTGATTCATACACAGCATGTCGCTTCCACGAGTATGGTTGTCCTAATAATACATCACAAACTTCAAGGGGAGCAATGTCACACAATACCTCATCCGTGAAGGGCTTGATGTTGTATGGAAGGCGACACTGCTGGTTCACGCGAAGATCCCGTCCTTGGTGAAGCCACCTGATGGTGTACGGTTGTGGATGCGCTGTGGTCGGTAAGCCCAACCACTTCACGACCTCTGCCGAAATGAGGTTCTTTTGGCTCCCACTATCGACAATGAACTGTAGCGGGGAGCCCTTTACCCACATGTGGGAGTGGAAGAGACACTCCTCCTCCTCTGGATCTTCGGGTTCATTTTTCTGGATCTTGGCAGTAGCAACAATGGCATTGGGATTCGCATCAATGATCTGCTTCCCCTTGTCATTCCCCTTGTCGGGTTCTAACTCAGAGTCGGAACATGCATCTGATTCTGAAACCTTTAGCTCAGCCACTAGTGACTACTTGGCCCGACACTCACTTGTGTTGTGAGTGGAGCTCTTATGGAACTCACACCATTTTCCCGTGTCCTTTTTCGGCTTCGTGGCACTGTTCTTTGTTTGCAGCTTTGGCAGGTTGTCTTAGGCTACCCCGCCTTGGCTTTGTCCTTTGTTTTGTGGTTTAGGGGCACCTTTCCCTTGCTTCGGATTCGCAGATCCAAAGTCTCGCTTCTTTTGTTTAAACTTCTGCTCGACCTTGACGGCATATCGGTATGCTGTGCCGAGTGAGGAGATGTTTAGGAATTCTATTTCTTCCTGGATATACTTGTGCAGGCAGCTACGGTATTTGAGTATCAAATGCTGCTCTGTATCCTTGATACCCAACTTTGTGCGAAGGGTATGGAAAAGATTGGTGAACTCCGGCACGTCTTGGTCCCTTCCTTGCCGCAACGTGGTCCACTTTATGTATTCATCCTCATAGCTTCCGACAGGGTAGTACTGCTCCTTGATGGCATCCCCGAACGAATTCCAGGTGGGTGCGGCTGAAAATAGTGAGCCGGTATTTTCATCCTTCTACTCGCAGTAGGTTTCCCACCAGTCCTTGACATGGGGGGCTGCTTTGAGAAGAGCGAAAATAATCTTTTCCCGACTCGAAAATTCATGAACAGAAAAATAACCCTCTAGCAAATTTAACCATTTATCTACGGCATCTACGTCTATCTGACCCTCGAATATGGGGATTTAAAAATTAACTTGTACCTTAAAGGGCGTGGCGTTTCCAGAGTAGCTGCTGGAAGCCAATGCGTCGCTTCTGGGTAGCCGCTGAAGGATCTGGGCAAAGCTATCCATCATCGCGTTCCGTTGTTGCTCGAGGGCTTCTTTGAGCAAGATTTTGATAGGATCTCCTGCCCCCTCGTCTTTCTTCCATACACCATGGGAGGCCGTCAGGATTTGCGAGGCTGGTCTGGCAAAGGTTCGACCAGTTCAAGCCCTAACTCCTTATATCCCGACCTCGTTGGGGACATGCAAAAAAAAAAAACAGACCGCTTTGATACCATTGATCCGGACTTAAACAGGAAAGCAACAAATTACAGAGATAACCATAAACACAGATATGCAGCAGAAATAATACTTCATTTCAGTAATGTAAAATACTGAAATATGCTTACAAACAGTAATGGAAATAAATCGGCTAGGGTGATGGTAGCTTATCTCTGAGAAGAGATGTGGTGGCCTCTGAACTGTGTTACAATGAGGCTCGAAGGCCTATTTATTGTTGAGAAACAATGGAAAACCCTTAACATTCCAAAACCTAACCCTAGAAGATGAAACGCCAAACTGTGGGCCCCGTTTGGGTACATTGGTACATCAACTTCTCGGGGTCGTAACTTTGGCATACGATCTCTGTTTGACGCGTACAATAGCTCGCTAGAAAGATCTATCTGAGCACTACCACTTTGGGAAGGGCAACATGGGTCCATGGACCGATGTTGCCCCCAGATTTCCCAAAAAACGTTGTTCAGGGCCTCAAAACGGCTCCAGAAGTTCAGGACCCGAAAAACTACTGAAAACAGTAAGTTGTGCTACAATTAAGGAAACTGAAAATGCTGAAAGAAACAATGGTGGGGGTCCGGGTGGACTTGGCAGGTGGCCACCAATATCCACCTGGATCATGCAACAAAGATTTTGAAACTGAGATCTAATGTGGTAGTACGCGGGGCACTCTAAGAGGAAGTGATTTTCATCCTCGATGTTCGTATTCTCACGGAGATGGCAGAACCTTTCCATCCATGGTGTTTTAGAAACTGCCCAACGACCTGTTTCACTATGGAGCTCATGAGAGTTCGTTCTAATCTTGGCTATATTAATTTTCTTCTTTGAGCTAGTTAAAACAGAGAGATACTTTTGATCTTCTAGGGTGGGGTTGATGACCTGCTTATAATATCTTAATTTTCTTTTAGCTGCTAAATCTTTCTCACACCACATTTTTTCTTTGAACTTAGAAGTAACAATATTTTTAATGTTATTAATGTTTTGCAATGCAACATTCTCGTCGATCTCTCAATGGTTTAACCAGGCCCTGGTATCTTTATACCAACCTTGTTTGAGCCTTAGGTGGTTTTGGCTGGAATTTAAAGCTAGCTTAGGAAGTCTATGGTCTCCTATGTTATTGAGTTTGTGCTTTGTACAACAAAAGCCTAGTCATAGCTAGGCTCTTGATAGGGGAAAGACACACTTTTATAAGGAGAATAGGATGGGGTGTGTTGCTTTTAATTTTGAGGTTATACGTTATAAAATGCTTCTGGATTTGCTCAATCTTTCTCTAATTTCTTTAGAGATGCTACAACCCAAAACCTCACATCCATATAAGATAACCAGAGTGACTAAAGTTTCAAAGAGGAACTTCTTTCTATCCCACATTACGAGGTTTGTCGTTTTACAATTATTTTCAAGACCAAAATAAGCTTTCCATCCCCCATTAATCCTTTTCTCAATGCTATAGTTCCAATTGAGCTTCTGATGAATATCAATTCCTAGGTACTTGTAGGAAGACACTTCCTCCAAGTTATTATTGTCATACATAAAATTAGTGTAAGTGTTCTTCTTAGATTTGATAATCATAACTTTTGTTTTGTCAGTGTTAACAATCATACCCATGGTAGAGCAGAAATCGTTAAGAAGTTTAAGTTGCTTATCAAGATCAGATGGGCACCTTGCGAGAAGAACAATATCGTCAACGTAGAGAAGAAGGATGATGACTATCCCAACTAAGATCGTGCTAGTACATCCTGCTTCCTCTAAACAACCTTCTAGCTTGTCAATGTAAATGTCAAATAGGGTAGGGGAGAGGGGGCAACCTTGTTTAACTCTGATATTACACTTAATATCTTTCAACCACCCCTCGTTGCTCTTTAAGTTGGCAATTACATTCTCGTATAACCTTATAGCGGCAGCTCTCAACTCAAAAGGAACCTTTAGCTCTTCTAATCTATTCCAAAGGTTGTTTCTAGGAACCATATCGAAAACCTTTCTAAAGTCCACAAAGCAACAAAAGAGATTGGATTTATCATTGCGACATTCCTCCACAATGATCCTAAGCGTAATGAGGTGGTCTGTTGTTGAGTGCTGCTTTCTAAAACCCGCTTGGCCTTTAGCCCGCTTACCTTCACTTTCAAGCCATATGCTCAACTTCCTTTCGAAAATAATACCATATAACTTGGCTAGGAGAGGGTTGATCATAATTGTCCAATAATTAGAGGGGTTATTTGTATCCCCACTTTTAAAAATAGGGATAATGAGGCTTTGAGTCCATGGTTTAGGGAACCCTTGCTTGACCGCTTGATTGAAAAGCTTGTGAATGTAGGGGATGAGGACAGGACCTTCAATTTTTAACATTTCTGCCTAGTAACCTTCAACGTCCTTAGCTTTCCCATTAGCCAAGCGATTAACCCCAAAATCAATGTCTTCTAATGAGAAAACGTATTTCGTTGTGAGCAAGGTTTCAAAGTTATCCATGACATTTGGAGATTCATAAAGCTTTTTCAGATAGGAATTCCAGTCGTGTAAAGTAATTTTATTATTATCTTTAGTTTTCCTAGTTAGAATCTACCTCCAGAATTTCTTAGGAGCTACCTTAGAGAGGTGTAAGAGATTCTCTTGTCTTTTACGAATATACTGTTTTTTTTCTTCCTTTAAGTTAGGGCTTTGTATATTTTTATCTTGCCAATTTTAAGAGATTCATCAACAACTTCCTTAATTGCTCTCCTCGCACTTTTACAATTTTTCTCATACCATGGGTTGGTTTTGCTATTTCGTTTATTACTCAAAACTTCAATTGAGAACTTGTTAATAGAATATGAGAGGGTTGTAGTAAAATTATGATAGAGATCTTCTATGTTGTCTATACTAGATAAAGGAAGCAAATTAGTTTTTAATTCATTTAGAAAGAGATATTTTTTATTTCTATCAAAGATTAACTTCTTTTGGCTATAAGGATTATCTTCTATAGGTTATCTATGCATGACAAAATTGAAAGTTATAAGTAAAGACCTATGATTAGAGTCAGGCTCGTGGTCGTTTAAGATGTCAAAATTTGTTATTTCGTTGTATAGAGGGAGATCGGAGATAACATAGTCTACCACGCTGCTACCAAGCCCATGGATGCAGGTCATCTGGTTAGAATTGGGCCTCTTCTTTAGACCGTTACAAAGTATGAGATCCTGAGCACTACAGAGCTTGACTAACTTTGACCCAAACAAATTCTCCCCGAGGTCTTCAGAGCTCTTTTTGTATTGGCTAGCCAGAGGAAGGTCTTCGTCTAACCAAAGAGGATTAGGGTTGGAATGATTGCTTAGAAGAATAGCTTGGTTGCTTGAAATTCGAGCATTAAAGTCACCCATTAAAAAGATATTGCCTTCATTCCTTAGGCTAGAAATATCATTCTCTAAACCATT
Organism: Pinus tabuliformis; assembly: GCA_031772625.1. Lineage (NCBI taxonomy): Eukaryota > Viridiplantae > Streptophyta > Pinopsida > Pinales > Pinaceae > Pinus > Pinus tabuliformis. The sequence goes on along the minus strand of CM062819.1, from coordinate 1,987,403,892 downwards.
GTAAGGACTATTTTTATCTAGATTATTTTTCTTATAGAAGTTAGAATTGATGGGGGGAAATAGTAGATTGCTATGTAGGTCTTTTTATCATAAATGTCAGTAATTTCTATCCAACTATATTGGTTGTAAGGGTCGTTTTTATAAATCCTAGCATGGGGAGAGATGTTCTTCTTAATGTAACAAGCTATACCCCCAATTCCTCTATGGGAGGATCACTTATTCTAGGTAGACCATAATGTAAAGCCATCTATGTTAGGGACCTTAGATTCTTCGTGCTCCCAAGTTTCAACAAGCAAAATAATATCAACATCATTCGAGATCCAACTTAGCTTGGGGCCTTTGTTCCATGGAAAGCCTCGACAGTTCCAAGAAAGAATCTGGAGCATGTTGAATTGCTATTTATTATTATCTTTTTGGTTTCTATCTCGAATAACGACTTTTCTATTTCTGATTATTGCCCATTTTCCTTCCTTCCTAGCTTCCTTTACCTTTTGAACCTCCTTTCTCAATTCTGCTTGATCTTCTGGAATGATATCTTCATTTATAGATATTCTCGTTCCTTTTAGATTTGAGGTTTTACTAAGTATGTCATACTTATGGTCAATAGAGCTCACCTTTATTCGGATTAGCCTTCCTTTATTCTCAGTTAGTTTCTCCAACCTTGTTGCTTCTGTGAGACGCATTGTTTTAGTTTGTAATCTGTTATGTAATTCTGTTTGGGCTATGGCTAAAGTACTCTCGTCTACCTCCTCTTTCAAACCAAAGATTATAAGGTTCAAGGCCCTTTTGTTACGCTCATGGTCTAATTCTATCAATTTTTTATTTCATCTTTAATTGGTTTGATATCTAATTTACCTGCCACACTATTTAGGGTGAGGCAGCTATTAACTTTATCTTCTAGCTCTTTAATCATGTCCTTCATTTTAAGACTCTCTAAAGTATCAACATCTACTTGCTGGGATGTTTGGTTCACATTTTAGTTTTGTTTTTCTATAACCTGCAACCTAATCTCCATTGCCTCCATCTTATTCTCCAATAGTTTTATTTTATTTTCTATTTGTTTTTGGATCTTGTCTTCAAGAGATGTGAATTTATTTTCCAGCATGGCTGCTAACTCTGTTTGTAGCTTGACTTCTCTTTCTTCTCTACGTTTCTCTAAAGACTCTATATACTCATATAGGCTCTGCAGAGTAACTGTGTTAGGTCTACCTTTGGTAATCTTTGGTAATTGTGGTGAATTATTCATACTTGAAAATATATGAGCAGATATGTATTAGAAAAATATAAGGAATGTGTGCACCTGATATCAACAAGCCGGACTGCAGACGCACGTGCCCGGATTGTTTTTCTATTACCACAGAGACATCGTGAATTATTACAACAGAGAGATCGTAAATTATGACCGCAGAGATTGTAAATTATTACCGCAAAGAGATCATAAATTATTACCGCAGAGAGATCGTAAATACATCACCCTAAATTAGCTTGGGGCCTCAAGAATAATAAATAAATAAAATATTATTTAGTTTAAAATATGCTTAATTTATCTATAATTTTGTATTTTAGGTAAAAAAATCTATCATACTTCTAATTTATTTGAAAATATAACAACTATACATAAGAAATAATATTAATGTAAACTAATTATATATCATTTTAAAAAATATTAATTTAATATTAAAAAATAACCATTAAAAGTGAAAACTGCCCGCAAAGTATGACTCTGCACACGTGTCGCCTCTTGCAACTGTGACCCTATTAATCATTTAATAATTGAGCATATTACAATGAAATCTGTTTCATTAGTTTTTTTTTGAGTGGTTGAATTGGAACTTTACAGTACATATACCCAAACATAAATAAATGTGTGGCTTGCGGGGCTTAAATCGGATGGAGATGGTAGTTACACGATAGTCCATCCTAGAACCTTTTAATGAATAAAGCGTAACTTTTATGTAATGATCAGCGGATGAAGGGATACAAAAACTTTAACAAAAAAAGAAATTGGATATTAAAAACTTAAAAAAAAAAGAAATTGGATATTAAAAACTTAAAAAAAAAAGAATTACATAATTTATCTCTGGTGTCTTTTTCCACATTAATTAAATTTAACTAAGCCGGCTGTTGTACAATGTTATTAACATGTCAAAGTATATATTATCATTACAGAATAAGGCTCTAACCAATCAGAATGTAGAAAAATTAGCTTTAAAAAAAATAAAAAATAAATTTTATTTTATTATTTATTTATTTATTTATTTTTCTCAGAAGTAAACATTAGATAACATCATTTAATTTTTGGTAAATTTAAAATTAATGTCAACATCAATGTTTTTTGAATACGTTATTACGTTGCTGTGGCAGGGAATAACAAGCTTGACTCAAGACATTGCGATACAGACATTGATGCTCATCCAGGATTGAGTGCCAAGGTCCCTACTCCCATCTCTTCTTTTGATTCTTAATGGTGTTTATGTCTGATAGTATATCTGGTATTTTGTTACGCTTTGTAATGGGTCGCTAATATGTCAGGTTTTTGTATTTTCCAATTAGCTAGTTGATATCTTTTGTATTATGGGATTAGTAGAGAAGTATGAATCCTCCTGTATCCCCAGGAGTTAACAAAAATCTCCTTGGTGGTCTAGTGAACAACTATGCAATTTTGAGTTATTTTGGTAATACAAAGTGCTTTAGTTTTAAAAAAATGTTTATTTTTATATAATTTACAATATTTAGAAATTGAAGTGTATTAATGTTGATATGAGTAGATTTTTATAAATGAAATAGTTAGTTGGTAAATATTGATAGGCATCACAATACTTATCTCATGATAGATATCACATTACAAAGATTCGAAGAAATCATTAAAACCTATTAAATTATAATTTTATTATTAATTATAAAAAGAATCAATACATAGGTTAAACATATATCCTTCAAAAAAAAAATATGTAACTTGATTCTTATCATTGAGATTTACTCTCACTTTATCATGGAGATTCTTAACCTATAATAGACTATGTGATAATATTATGGGCCAATAACATGGCTTACTTATATTACATATCCCAAAAACCATAACACATATTCATATAATATATATTTTTTAATTAATAAATTTAATTAAAAAAACAAAAAAGACATAACTACTTTAGAAATATATCTCAATTTGTGATTTGTGATTATTTATAAAAATATTTTAAAATATTATTTAAAAGTATAAATTTTATTATTCATTGAATAAATTTTTGATAATTAAATTAAAAATTTGAAAACCTTATTCTAAAATAAACACATCATCAATATAAATAGAATAAAATAAAATAATTAACCCTATTTTATTGCAAATATATTTTTGTATTTTCTTTATAAAAATTATAAACCATCCATTCGAAATTTGAACAAAGTTTTAAATTGAACATAGATTTTTGTATTTTCTTTATAAAAATTATAGACTATCAATTCGAAATTTGAACAAAGTTTTAAATTTAATATTAACTTTGATAACAACATTTTTGTTTTGGCATCATCAGAATTCCATGAATATTGTATAATTTGATAATTAAAATGATGTTATTATTATATATATTTGATTATCATTAACTAACGAAATTAAATTTGATTATATTCAACCAGTAACCTTCCTTTTGAGGAAAAAAATGTTAAAATATTCCTGATAACGATGTTCTCTTGAATCCACTTGAAAAGACACGTTTGGCGGAAGAAAAATGTACTCAATGCCGAAATTTGTCTGCTCAAAGTAATTACCAGTAAATTATGGAGGTTGTGCAGACGCCCATGTACTTTCAAGTTTCACGCAATCGCATGGGAAATAGACCTCAAACATCTCCCAGGCTCGGCAGCCTCGGTCTCTGGTTCGAAACCGACAAATACGTGGAGATCGTCTACTGGTTCTTCGCTACTGTCAGAATCGTCGGTCCAATTACATTTACAACGGAAGAATAATAACCGCGTCACTGAATTAGTGCTCCAACTCGGAATTTAATAATAACCTCACCATGGAAATAGTGCTCCCACACAACACAAAGATAAAGGGTAAGGGTTAACTAGCTTGTCATAGGGCATTAAATGCTTGGATATATGCATGTTTTATAACAAAATATAAAGCGGGCACTGTGGCTACATAAATTAAAAATAATGGTGGTGTGTTATTTTGTTATAGAGCATGCATGTATCGGGTATTTAATGCCCTATGGCAGACTTGTTAACCCTTGCCCAAAGATTATACCAGCAAAGATTGCTTCAAGAATGCCAATAACTTACGAGTTGTCGGCCATTGGAGGGAATCAGACGGTTCGATATTTGTGCTGGACAAATTTTCGAGACTTCTCATTTGGAGTGTCTTTTCCCACAGTAATTAGATTTTTGACATATTAATAACAGTGTATAGCAGCTAGCTTGGTTAAATTTAATTACGGTGAGAAAAGACACCACAAATAAATTATGTATTTTCTTTTTAAGTTTTTAATATCTAATTTTTTTTTTAAGTTTTTAAGATCCCTTCATCCATCGGTCCTTACGCTTTATTCATTAAAAGGTTCTAGGATGAATGACCGTATAGCTAGTACCACCACCCACGCCTATTATGTCTTTATTTATTTATGTTTGGGTATATGTACGGTAATGGTCCAATTCAACAACCGAAAAAAACTAAACGGATTTACGCTCATTTATGAAACAGATTTCACTGCAATACTCTCAATTATTAAACGATTAATAGGGTCACAGTTGCGAGAGGCAGGTGTGCGGAGTCATACTTTGCGGGTAGTTTTCGTTTTTAATGGTTATTTTTTAATATTAAATTAATATTTTTTGAAATGATATGTAATTAATTTACACTAATATTATTTTAGATATAGTTGATATATTTTCAAATAAATTAGAATTATGATAGATTTTATTACTTAAAACACAAAATTATAGATAAATTAAGCATGTTTTAAATTAGATAATATTTTTTATTTATTTATTATTCCTGCAGCGTCAAGGTAATAACATATTCAAAAAATATTGATGTTGATATTAATTTTGGATTTGGTGAATTTTGTCTATTGTCAAGCAGAAGTTTTCAACTAAAAGTAAAAGTAAGTAGGTGCAATGGGCTTAAGTGTCTCCCCAAATTCATGTTAAATATTTTGAAAATTATTTTTTTTAACCAGAAATTTTAATATGCCCTATATTTTTAGTTTTTGTTGTATTTAATTTTTTTGTATCTTTGAATCTTTATTTAATTGTTTTGCATTTTAAAAATTATATTAAATTTCAATTTCTAGAATGATACAATTATAAAATTGTCATATATACTATCAAATAACATATTGCATCATATAAAATAACAAAATACATCATATAAAAAATAAATTATCAAATAATAAATAATCCATTTCATTTTGAAAAATATAGAAATTATTAAAAAATGTAATAGTTAGTTAAATTATTATTTTACAATATTTAGAGTACATAACTTTTAATCTATTGGTTCTTGAAATACATCTTGAAATACCCATTTTTCACCAAGAAAGATCTTAATCATATTTATTTTGAAAGTGTTTGATATAATGGTTTGTTAAATTATAATTTTATATTGTTGAAATGACATTTTTAATATCAGTTTTGCCAAATACTTTATCCATTTCGAAATGTCATAAGGTAATTAATGCAAATGTAATTTTTTATTTTATTTTTTACAATACATTGGAATCTAGTTATGTAAGTCATGGTCAAATTGTCACTAGTGAATTTTGCCTAAAATCAAATAAAAATTAATTGAAATATCTTTAAATTATTATGCATTCAAAACACCTTTTATATATATATATATATATCATAATTTTGTTAAAAATTATATCACCTAAAACTAATAAGGTAATTGTGTCTTTATTACATAAAACATTACAACGTCAATATATTCTTAATTTATTAGTTAGTTTATTGTGTTTGATAAAAATCTCTAATTGAGTGTTTGTTTCACTTCTCTAGAACATATACTTTTTGTTCATGTTTAGTATATTCATATATATTTGTGATGTTTATCTTGAGCATATTCATATGTATTTGAACAAATGTAATATTGTGTAAACATAGAATTTGATGAGAGGTTATATATATGTATATGTTAGCAGTTTTAGTTAGCAGATTTCCAGATAACAATATTTTTTTTTACTACTTTTGTAGAAACATTTTTTGGTTTGGAAGTATGGTTCTAGAATTTTGGTTTCAACATTCATATCAATATTTTTTTTACCACTTTTGGTAGAAACATTTTTTTTGGAAATATGGTTCTAGATTTTTTTTTTACCACTTTTGGTAGAAACATTTTTTTGTTTGGAAGTATGGTTCTAGAATTTTGGTTTCAACTTAAGTAGGTCATTAGTAGTATTTTATGGCTACTAAAAACACTTTATTCATTCATTCATGTATGTCTTATTTGTTTCTTACTCTAATTTAAGGATACTTAAAATAAGCAAGAATATCTACAAAGTAGCCCTCATTCAAATACAATAGTTAGTTCATACATTTCAAAATTCAATAATTGAACTAAGTGGTAGGGAAACGCTAGTTATGCAACCTTGTTATTATAATGGTTTCTTGCAAATATATGGTGATGAATTGTACATATTTATAATGAGTGTGTAATTCTTAGAGTTAAATAATACCTCTATTGAATGAGCTAATCTAATATGGGAGTTTAGTCTCACATATTGGTTTAGCTAATTTTATATGGTATAGTTATACATATTGGATTTAGATGATTCAATTAACTAATTTTATATGGTTTTTTAGTTATACATATTAGGTTTGGATAATCAATATGGTAGTATAATGTGTTGTTTTAATTATAATTTGGTTATTTTAATAAATTATAAATGGAATATAGGGAAAAATATTAGATAAAGTTATTGAAAATTTAGCATGAAGACTAAGTGTGTGAGTAAAAGTAAAATGAGCGTTTTTGTAATTATGATAAGTAGTTAATTATGGTTAATAACTAGTTAAAGTTATTTTTTATAATGAATGGTTAATGGTAAGAGTCGAAACTAAAATCTAAATAAAAACAATAATTAAAGATAAATAACCAAAATCTAAATCCAACCCATATTATTAGGTAAGAGTTGATTTGTGTGGTAATAAGGTAGAAAAATACATATTGTTTTGCCTTGAGATTTTATGAGTGGATGATGATACAAGTTAAATGTCAAATGGAGATTTTACGAGCATATGATAATGTAAATTAAAAGCCAAATGAGTAGCATGAATGTGATTTCTAGTGGGCTCATTTAGCAATAGATAAGAAAAATAAGTTCCAATCATTAATGATTATGAAAATATCCTATGTTATAAATAGACATAGTGTATGAGGCATAATTTGTTTAAAATTATATAAATATTGTTATAATTTGTTCTCCATATTTTCAATATTCTTTATTTTTTCACATTATCTCTCCCTAATGTTGAATACTCTTTATTATGTCAAACTCTCTTTCCCTAATGTTAGGCTTTCTCATTGTGTTCCCAATTTTTAGCTTTTTGCTACAATGTTCGTAGATTTGAGTGTTTAGAAATTATGGTTACATAACATTTTATTCATTTTTTTAGTTTATAATATTAAAAAAAAAAATCCCGATGGGGTGGATAAAAGGCTAGATGAGGACAATTGCAAGTACCACCTCATTTTCGAGAACTAAGCACTTTCGTATGAGTGGCATGTTCCATACATGTAACCACTTTATGGAAATTTTGAGATGAATGTCGTTATGGTTATATGTGGGAAGGTATTCAAACAATTATTGTTAGCAATTCTGGGCATGGGTGTTGGTGACAATGACAGAGGGAACGAAGAGTTTGTGTAGACAGACAACCTGCACAAAATTCTTCGAGCATGACTCTGATGGTTACTGTTTGTTGTCTGCAAATGAAGAATCCTTCCACAAATTGTTGGAGGTTACCAGAGACGGGTCTGGGACCCTGGAGAGGATATTAACTAGAGGCTATGGGGTGAAGGGGTTAGAGGGACACGAGAGTGGAATTCTCACAATTGGTTTCTCAGAGAAATGTTGCAGATTTGGTGCTTGGATTCGAACACCCTGGTAAGTTCGTTAAAAGGGTATCTCTTTTTTCACAATATGATTTTGCATTATCTCTAGGGGGAAGCTCACAACAATTGTGTTAGTCTCTGGTATTATCCTCTCCCTACCACGAGAAGCTTAGCCCTTCTCATAGGCCAAGCGTATTATATAATCATTGGTGGTTTTATTATGTATATTTGGTCTTTGAGGTTAGAAAATGTGAGTATAGAAGAGGGCCAGAGTAGTCAAGGCCTTGTCGTTATGTTTAGTTTTAGAGGGTGGTTGATCTAATAATTTTTCACAAGTGCTTTCAAACAAAAATCCCCATTATAAAATACATTTTACTGATGCTTACATTTGCATGTGAAATCATGAGCAATGTGAATTATTAAACAACACTTCAAAGATCCATCAACATGAGACAAGAAGCAATAATCAAGAAGCACACATGAACGCATGATATGATAACGAAGTTCGTCCAATATGGACTACGACTCTGGGCCTAGTCAAGAGCGGGGAGGTCACTTCATTAGTCGTTACAAAAAGATGATGACTACATGATGTAATCATTGTCATTACAACGATGGACCCCCTTAGCTAGCGTGACATGTCTCTGCCAAGAGACGTTCTTCTATGATAACTCTCACTCATGAGATGCTCTCCTTCAGCATGACAATAAAAAATATTTCACATAAAGTGGCATATAATGATCCTCTCACAAGGTTGCAAACATGGATCTTAGAATCAAATCATCATCTTAACAAAATCAAATGAACACATGGAAAAAGTACACCTTCTACCTCCAAGTTTGGTGATGACTTGAAAATCGGCTACTCGAATGAGGAAACAGGCTGTGCCATCATGTTCCTTGCAAAAATCCATGAAATTTGACTGTAAACGCGACCCCTTTCTGCATCAGTAAAATTTGGGCTCCTCAGGAATCTTACAGATTCCTCACAAGATTCTCTTTTGAACACGTGCGTAAATCCCCCTATTCAGATGAAGAAATGGACTACCCCATCATACTCCCGGCAAAAAACTAGTTCAAATGAGTATAAAGTTGGCATGTTTCTGACGATGTTAAAAATCAACCCCTAGGGAATCTTTTAGATTCCTCATTGATCTGAAAATGGGGCACTTAGGCTCCTTGTCTAACTTACAAGAACCTCTCCCACTTCCAAAGCTTAAATATTCCCAAGTCTTAATGCAGAATTAAATGTGTGCTTGACAATATAAGTGTATGCTTATGTTTATTTCAAACTGTTCAGGGGCTGTAAATTAATTTGCTTAAACTGATATAAAGCAAATAGCAGCAATTAAAAATAGCAGATACAATGTAGCAATAAAACACACAGAACAACAATGTAATTAGGAGTTCACCTAAAACTCTTGGGCTACGTCTTCGTGAGCTCTAGTCAACTCGACTAGGCTCTCTGGGATTATGGCAGCAATATTTTTACAAGCTCTCTGGCTCAACTCCACGGTTTAACACAGAAACAATGGGTTTAGAATGTCATTCTGTCCCTAGCTCTGAATCTCTTGACCTTCTTGCTTTGGCTTTGGCTCTTAGGATCTCGCGTTAGCTCTTAGGCTCTTGGCTCTTTGGCTCTGGCTTCTCTGAGCTCTCAGCAGTCCGCTTGACCCCCAAGCGACTGTCTCAGCAACGTTCTGCTCTCTGGTTTTCCACTTGACCTCTAAGTGACTCCAAGGCAACCTTCCAGTGACCTTGTTGCAGCTTTGCTACCTATCAATCGCACTCTTAGGCTTTCTCGCCCCTTCAGCTCTCTGTGCTGCCTGCTTATGCCTGTCAATCATGCTCTCAGACTTAGCAACAACTTCAACAACCCCTTTTCTGTCTCTAACATTCATGGATTTTAAGCCTATCGGCGCTTGTCTGTTCGTTCAGCTCTTGGACTCTCTGTCGATGTCCCTTCATCTTCCCTCTGGAGCACTTAACAATCATTGCTAACGTCCCAAGGTATGGTGGCCACCTGTTATGCAACAGAAGGAACCATCGGCACTTGAAATCCCCAGAAACAGTTGTTCCTTGTTTACATAAAGAAACATTGTAAAACATGGGAAAATTCGCCAAACGCAGTCTATCGGACTTCAAATATCCATAAATCCGCCTTTTAATTACTTATCACATCTCCACCGTTGATTTGAGAGGTCTAGATCCAACGGCTGAGGTTCATTTCAGGCAGCCTTTTCGTACGGGATTATCAGGCGGTTTTCTCTCTCCAGGCCCTGGACACGTGGCAGCCAATGTATGGGATCGGGCAGAGCCCAGCCCAAACCACTGACCGCCTTTGGCCCGCCCGAAATCCTGCTTGTATCGTGATTTCCCTTTTATATTTAAAATATATTAAAACATTGAAATATCACAAAAATGGCTTTATGGCGGACTTGAAATATTTATGAAGTGGCATTTACAAACCCTTTCGGGTCCGGTTTCATCGCATCGGTGCTTCCCTTCGTATTTCGTTTATTAAACGAAATACGCGAAATACATAGCAAAACACCTTTTTACATAACTGAAAATATTTTAAACTTGGTCTATAACCCCGTCAGGTCTGGCCATCGCATCGCATATGGTATCGGCCCCGCTCCTTTGAATAGCTCCGATGCGATAATGCGATGCGATTAATCGCAATCGCATATCGCAGAGACCTGGGGTCCTGCCTTAAGCCTCATGCCATTGCCGATTGCGATCCGCCGATATTGGCGATCGCAATATCGCATCGGCCCAGTCCTTTCTTCATGTTATATGCATATGCCTGCCTCCGACCCGATATGTCAGGGATCGGCTATCGGGGGTGCTTCCCCTTTTCACTTAAATCCGCCTTTGACCTCCTCCGATGCAATTTTCCTCATAAAACCTTTTAGGCCATTTTTAAAAGGATTTTGCCTCTTTTTCTAAGGAACAAAGGCATCTTCTTTCTGCAATAACTTTTGCATCTGAGGTCTGTTTTTTCCCATTCAAGTTGCAGTAGATTCAGAATGAAAAGATCTCTGTAATCGGGCTATTTCAAGGAACTTCCTTGGAATTTTATTTTCCTCAGTGAGGAACACTTAGACTTAGGAGTCTATCCAAAATTTGTTTTGGATCACGCCTTCCCACTAAAAGAACTTTTGGTCTCCAAAAGTCTAATATACTGATCTGAATAGTAAATGAGAGTGACTCACCCTGTTCTTTCAGCCTCCCTACACTTGCCTTGCATAGTGCCTCTGAACCAAAGTTTCTGACCACTTCCCTTCTTGGATGGGTTGGTCTTCCTGGGAAGAGCTGCCTTCTTCTTTGCCTCCCTGCAGGACTCCTGCTTAGATGGTCACAGAAGATAGTTTGAACTTCTTTGCCTTGATTATTGATCCAAGGTGGCTCAAACAAATGTGAAGTACACTTTCTCCACAAAACTTTCACTTGTACCTGTTTGACAAGCTGTCAACAACAACTGTTAACAACAACAGAAATACAGACAACAACTGGATGGCCTAACTCCTTCTTCAACAAAAGAAACAGATCTCACAGCTTGTGAACACCTCCATGTCTTACATCTGCACACAGATGATGGACTAGATAACAAGCCCACAAAACATGCCTTTAAAACAAATGACTCTTCAAGTCAAGCATGTAGAAAAAGACCATTAGGACTCTTTTCAAAAAGAGGAAACATTTCATCACTATCTCCATCTTGGAGACCAATTCAACTTTTTCCAAGTTAATATTGCATTACATGCATGTTTACAACAAAGCAATCAACCCTTCAAGTTAATTACACATACATGTTCAAATACAAGGAAAAAATCAACATCCCTATGTTCATGCATCTCATGCCCATGCATGCATTTCATCCTTCAACTTTCACTTAAGCACACTGTACTTTCGAAGTTGAAATGAAATATAATGTTGCAGAAACAAAGTGAGTCTCCTACTCAACCTTTTTCCATTCACCATCTTGGTAAAGTCCCGCAACTTGCATTTATTCAACAAATAAATGCAAAAAGATGCATCAATAGACATGCAATCTTAATTGGATAAGAAATCTAACCATTTCTTACCAATCCATTTCAAAGGTCCTTCCTTTGTTTTCACATCAGCATCAACAAGCGAATCATCCTGAGACACAACATTCATGGAATCTTCCTTTCCATTTCTGCCATCTTCTCTTTCCACCTTCTTCTTCAGCTTTGGTAGAAGCATTGCTGGATACAAAGTCCAACATCTTTCAGCAAGATTCCCTTTCTTATGGTAGTAAGTGCAACACATGTGCATCCTTTTGATAACATGATTTGCATTGTCCACTGGACCTTTGGCTTTTTGCTTCTTTTCCTTCAAAAGTTTCCTGTGTGTGGCCATGATCCGGATTTAAATAGGAATGCAACAAATTACAGAGATAACCATATACACAAAGATGCAGCGGAAATAATACTTCATTTCATTAATGGAAAATACTGAAATATGCTTACAACCAGAAATGGAAATAGACTAGCTAGAGCGATGGTAGCTTATCTCTGAGAAGAGATGTGATGGCTACATGCCTCTGAACTGTGTTACAATGAGGCTCGAAGGCCTATTTATTGTTGAGAAACAATGGAAAACCCTTAACATTCCAAAACCTAGCCCTAGGAGATGAAACGCCAAACTGTGGGCCCCGTTTGAGGGTAAGTTGGTACATCAACTTCCCGGGGTCGTAACTTTGGCATATGATCTCCGTTTGACATATGATCTCCATGGACCCATGTTGCCCCCGGATTCCCCAAAAAACGTCGTTTAGGGCCTCAAAACGGCTCCGGAAGTTCAGGACCCGAAAAACTGCTAAAAATAGTAAGTTGTGCTACAATTAAGGAAACTGAAAATGCTGAGAAAGACAATGGTGGGGGTCCAGGTGGACTTGGCAGGTGGCCACCAATATCCACCTAGATCATTCCTCCCCCCTTAGGAAGCAATGGTCCCCATTGCATTGAGCTCCTCCATGAGATGAGGAAACTTCTGCTGAACTTGTTCCCTGGTGAGCCACTTGCCCTGCTGAAGGAGTTGGCCTGCTTTGACAACTCGATACAGTTGGATATTCTGTTGGCGAGTGTTCTTGATCTGTGTGTCCATGATCTGATCAGTTGCAGCTTGTTCCATGCAATCTGGATTTAATTCTGTGGGTTTGAGCTGTTCTGCAATGTCGGATGTGTCTAGCAATGGTGGAAAGTATGGCCGAAGGCGGTCCACATTGAACACTGGGTGCAGGCCAAGGAATGGGGGAATGCTGAGCTCAAATGCATTGTCTCCCATAGCCTTAGTAATGGTGTAAGGACCATATCAGAGTGGTCTCAATTTCCGATAGGCTCCAGTAAGGCGTTCCTTTTGCAAATGCAACCAGACTTTGTCGCCCACCTGAAACTTGTGTGGCACCCGATGTTGATCATGTCGCTGCTTGTACTTGGCATTTGATTTCTCAAGAATGTCATGGACCTGCTGGCGAATATGTTGGATGCGCTCAATGAAGCTGGTGGCCTTATCTGTTTCGGACTGGACATGAGCTGAATTCATGTGAGTAGCTGCAAGTGGCATGGCCACATCAATGGGGCATAGTGGCTGGAATCCCAAACCCACCTGAAAAGGGCTATGGCCAGTGGAGCTGTGAAGAGCTCGGTTGTAGCTGTGCTGAACATAGGGGAGGCTCTCGTCCCATGTGCGTGGATGCTTTGAGTTATACATGCGCAGAATGTGCACAATCATCCTATTGACAACCTCTGTCTGGCCATCAGTTTGAGGATGGAAGGCTGTGGACTTCGTGAGTTTGGTGTCCAGCATTGACCAGAGACTGGACCAAAATGTGCTGAGAAACCGACTGTCCCGATCTGAGATGATAGACTGTGGGATCCCAAAGTGCACCCACACTCGTTCAAAGAAGAGTTTAGCAGTGGCTTCTGCTGTGATATTCTTCTTGCAGGCCACCATAATGGCCATCTTCGAGAACCTGTCGACGACCACAAAAACACAGTCATTTCCATGCTTAGTGGAAGGAAGGCCTGACATGTAATCCATGGAGATGGATTCCCAAGGTCGACTAGGGGTAGGCAACGGGGTATAGAGGCCGTGCTTCTTAATGGTCGGTTTGGCAATGGCACAGGCAGTACATGATCGGATGTACTTCCCAACATCCTGTCGAAGATTCGGCCAATAGAAATAATTTTGCAGTACTGCCACTGTTTTCTCGACCCCGAAATGCCCAGCAGCCCGACTGTAGTGTGCTTCCCAAATCATCTTGGCACGCTCGCTTGAAGGAACACAAAGGTGACCGAGGTGGCATAATAGGGCATCCTGGAGGTGAAAATCTGCAACCTGCCGACCCTCCAAGAGTGTCTGGTATGTGTGGCCGAATTCTGGGTCGCTTTTGTAGAGAAGTGGCCAATCAGAAGTCTCGTGCCCACAAGAGTTGAGCACGGTGGTTAGCGCCATGATCGGTGGTCGACTGAGGCAATCTGCAACATTATTGGTGCTGCCCTTTTTATACTTGATATTCAAGTGAAACTGTTGCAGGTATGTAGACCACTTCTGATGGCGATCATTCTGCAATTTCCCTTGGGTCTGTATGAACTGCAGAGGTCGGTGGTCTGTGTGGATGACCGTTTCCTTCCCCAAAATGTAATGCTTCCATTGTCGGCAGGCCTGTACAATGGAATACATCTCTTTATCATAAGTGGGGTACTTCCGGACTGTGTCTGAAAGTGTTTCACTGTGATATGCCACTGGATGTCCATGTTGAGTAAGGACTGCCCCAATAGCATAGTCAGAGGCATCTGTCTCGACCTCAAATGGTTGTTGTAAATCTGGTAACGCGAGCACTGGTGCCGTGCAGAGGCGATCCTTCAACTCCCTGAATGCCTTCTGTTGAGATTCAGACCAAAAGAATTTTGCTTTCGCCCCGCCCTTGGTGACTTGACTCAAGGGCCAAGAAATATGAGAAAACCCCAACACAAACCTGCGGTAGAAGTTGGCAAGACCTAGAAAGCTGCGGAGCTCTGTTAGAGTGGTTGGAGAGGGCAATCCCGAATGACTTGGATCTTGGCTGGATCGACATGCACCCCCTGTTCATCAATGATGTATCCCAGATACTGAACCTGGGTCATGCCAAAAGTGCATTTCTCCAAATTGGCACATAGCTTGTGTTGCCGCAGTGTTTGGAGAACCTGTCGGATGTGGTGGAGGTGCTCTTCCCAACTCTGGCTGAAGATCAGAATGTCATCCAAGTATACTACTACAAAGGAGTTGGTGAATGGCCGCAAGATGTCATCCATTAGCCTCATAAAGGTTGCAGGAGCATTCGTCAATCCGAAAGGCATGACCAACCATTCGAAGAGGCCCTCCTTGGATTTGAAGGCAGTCTTCCACACATCGGAGGGTTCGATTGGTACCTGGTGATATCCCGACTTCAGATCGATCTTGCTGAAATATTTCGCCCCCTTTAGTTGGTCTAGGAGGTCATCAATCCGCGGGATCGGGTACCTATTACGGACAGTGATCTTGTTCAGCGCCCGATAGTCAATACAGAGTCTCCACGTCCCATCCTTCTTCTGTACCAACACGATCGGGCTCCCACAGGGCGATGAACTCGGACGGATGTGACCTTTCTGCAGGAGCTCCTGAATCTGCCTCTTGATTTCATCGTTCTCCAGAACGGAGCGCCGATAAATTGGTCCATTGGGTAGCGGCGCACCTGGGGTCAGATCGATGGAGTGCTTGACTTGACAGTGCAGAGGAACCCCTGCCGGGGAGGTGAAGATGTCCTCGTACTCCTCCACAATCTTGTCCATCTGTAGTTGTCGTGCAGAGGGGCCCCGTTTGGAGGCCGCGGCCACTGTCTTCTTCTTTCCTTGAGGGCGTATCATCAGGAAAACAAATTTCCTGGTTTTGGAAATGATCTTACTGCATTGTTTTGCAGTAATCAAAGAGAGGGCGACAGGTGGTGCTACCTCTGGTATCCTGAACAACTTATTTCCCAATGTAATAATAACAGCACGGGGCCTTGATTCATACACAGCATGTCGCTTCCACAAGTATGGTTGTCCTAGTAATACATCACAAACTTCAAGGGGAGCAATGTCACACAATACCTCATCCGTGAAGGGCTTGATGTTGTATGGAAGGCGACACTGCTGGCTCACGCGAAGATCTCGTCCTTGGTGAAGCCACCCAATGGTGTATGGTTGTGGATGTGTTGTGGTCGGTAAGCCCAACCGCTTCACGACCTCTGCCGAAATGAGGTTCTTTTGACTCCCGCTATCAACAATGAACTGTATCGGGGAGCCCTTTACCCACATCTGGGAGTGGAAGAGACGTTCCTCCTCCTCTGGATCTTCGGGTTCATTTTTCTGGATCTTTGCGGTAGCAACAGTGGCGCTGGGGTCCGCATCAATGATCTGCTTCCCTTTTTCATACCCCTTATCTGGTTCTGACTCAGAGTCGGAACATGCATCTGATTCTGAAACCTTTAGCTCAGCCACCAGTGACTGCTTGGCCCGACACTCACTTGTGTTGTGAGTGGAGCTCTTATGGAACTCGCACCATTTTCCAGTGTCCTTTCTCGGCTTCGCGGCGCTGTTCTTTGCTTGCAGCTTTGGCTGGTTGTCTTGGGCTGTCCCGCCTTGGCTTTGTCCTTTGTTCTGTGGTTTAGTGGCACCTTTCCCCTGCTTTGGATTCGTAGATCCAAAGTCTCGCTTCTTTTGTTTAAACTTCTGCTCGACCTTGATGGCATACCGGTATGCTGCGCCGAGCGAGGGGATGTTCAGGAATTGTATTTCTTCCTGGATGTACTTGTGCAGGCAACCACGGTATTTGAGTATCAAAAGTTGCTCCGAATCCTTGATACCCAACTTTGTGCGAAGGGTATGGAAAAGATTGGTGAACTCCGGCACGTCTTGGTCCCTTCCCTGCCGCAGCGTGGTCCACTTTATGTATTCATCCTCATAGCTCTCGACAGGGTAGTACTGCTCCTTGATGGCATCCCGGAACGAATCCCAGGTGGGTGCGGCTGAAAATAGTGAGCCAGTACTTTCATCCTTCTACTCGCAGTAGGTTTCCCACCAGTCCTTGACGTGGGGGGCTGCTTTGAGGAGAGCAAAAACAATCTTTTCCCGACTCGAAAATTCATGAACAGAAAAATAACCCTCTAGCTGATTTAACCATTTATCTACGACATCGGCGTCTATCTGACCCTCGAATATGGGGATTTCAAAATTAACTTGTACCTTAAAGGGTGTGGCGTTTCCAGAGTAGCTGCTGGAAGCCGATGCGTTGCTTCTGGGTAGCCGCTGAAGGATCTGGGCAAAGCTGTCCATCATCGCGTTCCGTTGTCGCTCGAGGGCTTCTTCGAGCAAGATTTTGATGGGATCTCCTGCCCCCTCGTCTTTCTTCTCGTCCGCCATGGGAGGCCGTCGGGATTTGCGAGGCTGGTCTTGCAAAGGTTCAACCAGTTCAATCCCTAACTCCTTATATCCAGACCTTGTTGGGGACATGCAAAGAAAAACAGAGAAAAAAGCAGACCGCTCTGATACCACTGATCCGGATTTAAACAGGAACGCAACAAATTACAGAGATAACCATATACACAAAGATGCAGCGGAAATAATACTTCATTTCATTAATGGAAAATACTGAAATATGCTTACAACCAGAAATGGAAATAGACTAGCTAGGGCGATGGTAGCTTATCTCTGAGAAGAGATGTGATGGCTACATGCCTCTGAACTGTGTTACAATGAGGTTCGAAGGCCTATTTATTGTTGAGAAACAATGGAAAACCCTTAACATTCCAAAACCTAGCCCTAGGAGATGAAACGCCAAACTGTGGGCCCCGTTTGAGGGTAAGTTGGTACATCAACTTCCCGGGGTCGTAACTTTGGCATATGATCTCCGTTTGACGCGTACAATAGCTCATTAGAAAGATCTATCCGAGCACTATCATTGTTGGAACGGGCAACATCGGTCCATTCCATGGACCCATGTTGCCCCCGGATTCCCCAAAAAACGTCGTTTAGGGCCTCAAAACGGCTCCGGAAGTTCAGGACCCGAAAAACTGCTAAAAATAGTAAGTTGTGGTACAATTAAGGAAACTGAAAATGCTGAGAAAGACAATGGTGAGGGTCCAGGTGGACTTGGCAGGTGGCCACCAATATCCACCTGGATCAGGCCATTCTCTTCCAACATCTAGAAACATGATGGTTATCCAAACCACAAAAGGAACATGCAATTATTTTCCCATATCTATGTGGAAATTTATCATGCTTTGCAAAATCAAAAGGAAGATGATTAGAACCAGATTTATACCTTCCTCTTTCACCTTTATTGCCTTCATGAGGAGGTGAAGCAAATGAAGAAGTGGCTCACTTTGGAACACCATCAATCTCTTCAAGGCTGTTATAGTTTCCACAACTCTCTGGTTCAAGTGTATGCTTCTGAACACCTACATCGTGAAATTGATGTTTCAAGCTATTACATTCCTCCTTAATATAGTCTTCACACTCTGTAATGCAACTCCTTCTTGGAGCTATTTCAATGGCCTTCATGGCAGCTTTGGAACTCTCTCCATAAGACTGTCCATAGCCAAGACCTAAATACTTAGGCCTTTCCTCAACCATTATTGGTTCAACAATACCTTGTGCATGCTTTCCCAAGCCCTTTCCTTCATAGCCCATATTGGACATTAGCTTGGAACCTATGCCTCTAGTATGTTTTTCAAAAGAACCAATATAAGCATTCTTAGAGGAATTTGAAGACAAACTGGAATGGTTTACCTCTTCTTCAAGCTGATACTTGACCAAGGCTTCTTTGGCAACAAAGAGATGTGACTCCAACTCATGCATCCTTTTCAAGTTCATATTTGCAATATGAAGTTGCCTCTCCATTTCCTGCAGTCTTTCAGAAAGCAATTGCTTCTCTTCCTTCATGGAATTCAACTGCTCTCTAAGTCTGTTGCTCTTCCTTCCATCCTCATACATTTCTCTCTCCTTGTCCATCATGATGAACACGTCTTGCTTCAAGTCTCCATCATAGAGTCTTGTGATGAAGGAGGAATTTGAGGATTCACTTGTAGAAGTTGTCATTATACCAACGAACAAAAGAACATCAAACAAGATTAATAAAGAGCTTTATAAAGCAACCTTTTGCAACAAACCTCTTGTGCTTCAAGGATTGCTTTGAGGTCCCTTGGAATAGAAGAATGCCTTCAGCCCTCCTTCCTTCTTGTCCTTCCTGGACTGACCTATCAACATCTTTCCCTTCACCTCTGCAAACTCAGAAAATAGTCAGTCTGCAACAAGCATACAATCAATCCTTTACTGCCCAAACAACTTTAAGACAAGCAATCTTTTGCTCTGTCAATCAAGCATTATGGTACCACCTGCTCTGGTATAACCAGCTTTGATATCACCTTCTTTGAAGGTGGGGTTAATCAAACTATGGCTCCGATACCACCTAATCTGAAAATGGGGCACTTAGGCTCCTTGTCTAACTTACAAGAACCTCTCCCACTTCCAAAGCTTAAATATTCCCAAGTCTTATTGATTAACGAACGTGGAATTAAATGTGTGCTTCACAATATAAGTGTATGCTTATGTTTATTTCAAACTGTTCAGGTGTTGTAAATTAATTTGCTTAAACTGATATAAAGCAAATAGCAGCAATTAAAAACAGCGTATACAATGCAGCAATTAAATACACAGAACAACAATTTAATTAGGAGTTCACCCAAAACTCTTGGGCTACGTCTCCGTGAGCTCTAGTCAACTCAACTAGGCTCTCTGGGATTATGGCAGCAATATTTTTACAAGCTCTCTGGCTCAACTCCACGGTTTAACACAGAAACAATGGGTTTAGAATGCCATTCTGTCCCCAGCTCTGAAGCTCTCGGCCTTCTTTCTCTGGCTTTGGCTCTTAGGCTCTCGCGCTGGCTCTTAGGCTCTCGACTCTTTGGCTTTGGCTTCTCTAAGCTCTCAACAGTCTGCTTGACCCCTAAGCGACTGTCTCAGCAACCTTCTGCTCTCTGGTTTTCCACTTGACCTCCAAGTGACTCCAAGGCAACCTTCTAGCGACATTGTTGCAGCTTTGCTGCCTGTCAATCGCACTCTCAGGCTTTCTTGCCCCTTCAGCTCTTTGCACTGCCTGCTTATGCCTATCAATCGTGCTCTCAGACTCAGCAACAATTTCAACAACCCCTTTTCTATCTCTGACATTCATTGCTTTTAAGCCTATCGGCGCTTGTCTGTTCGTTTAGCTCTCGGGATATCTGTCGTTGTCCCTTCATCTTCCCTCTGGAGCGTTTAACAATCATTGCTAGCGTCCCAAGGTATGGTGGCCACCTGTTATGCAACGGAAGGAACCATCGGCGCTTGAAATCCCCAGAAATAGTCATTCCCTGTTTACACAGAGAAACACTGTAAAACACAGGAAAATCTGCCAAACGCAGTCTATCGGACTTCAAATATCCATAAATCCGCCTTTTAATTGCTTATCACATCTCCACCGTTGATCTGAGAGGTCTAGATCCAACGACTGAGGTTCATTTCAGGCGGCCTTTTCGTACCTAGGTTAACTACCCGATAAGGGTGGTTTTCTCTCTCTAGGCCCTGGACACGTGGCAGCTAATGTATGGGATCGAGCAGAGCCCAACCCAAACCACTTACCGCCTTTGGCCTGCCCGAAATCCCGCTTGTATAGTGATTTCCCTTTTATATTTAAAATACATTAAAACATTGAAATATCACAAAATGGCTTTATGGCGAACTTGAAATATTTATGAAGTGGCATTTACAAACCCTTTCGGGTCCGGTTTCATCGCATCGACACTTCCCTTCATATTTCGTTTGTTAAACGAAATACTCGAAATACATAGCAAAACATCTTTTTACAGAAATGAAAATATTTTAAACTTGGTCTATAACCCCATCGGGTCCGGCAATCGCATCGCATATGGTGTTGGCCCCACTCCTTTGAATAACTCTGATGTGATAATACGATGCGATTAATCGCAATTGCATATTGCAGAGACCTGGGGTCCTACCTTAAGCCTCATGCCATCGTCGATTGCGATCCACCGATATCGGCAATCACACTATGGCATCGGCCCGATCCTTTCTTCATGTTATATGCATATGCTCGCCTCCGACCTGATATGTCGGGGATCAGCCATCGGGGGTGCTTCCCCTTTTCACTTAAATCCGCCTTTGACCTCCTCCGATGCGATTTTCCTCATAAAGCCTTTTAGGCCATTTTTAAAAGGATGTTGCCTCTTTTTCTAAGGAATAGAGGCATCTTCTTTCTGAAATAACTTTTGCATCTGAGGTCCGTTTTTGCCCATTTGAGTTGCAATAGATTCAGTATGAAAAGATCTCTGCAATGGGGCTATTTCCAGGAACTTCCTTGGACTTTTATTTTCCTTAGTGAGGAACACTTAGACTTAGGAGTCTATCCAAAATCCGTTTTGGATCAATCATAGATTCCTTCATTCATGGTTCCATCTCCTTGAACTATGTCATGGTTCCATCTCGTCATGTTTCTGCCTAGTCGACCTCCAATTTCCTACACAACGTTCCACCTCCGCCCATGGCAGGTTAAATGACCTAGGGGTCGGGATTTTAATCATTTTAATGGGCAGATAGGTCAATGGGCTAGTTAGGTGTTTTGGTTGGGTGTACTGAGTTTAGGCGTTGGGTTGGGCATGGTCGTGGGTTCCACTCTCCCGTGACCCAACTTGTGACTTTGTTTTTTTGTTTTTGTTTGGGTGATTATATGGTTACATTAAATGTGGTATGGGGCCGCCCGATTAGCAAGCCAACAAAACGCTGGGTGGGTTTGATCCCTGTCGGGCCCCCATTAATGGTGTGCCAGGGATAGGGGGGTTCCCGGGTCACTCGTGGGCCCCGAACCTTTAATATTTATTAATAATATTACCAATGGGGTAGCAGGGTTAGTGGTCCGCCACCCCACTTTTTTTTTAATAATTTTTTTTAAACAAATCAATGAAAAATTGTCGACAAATTTTAGGGCTCACCATAAATTTTTAGTAGGTGACAAATTCGTCAGTTTCGACCACTACGAAAGCCAAACTATCGCTTAATTAGTGGCTTCCAAATTTAGCGGCTTCCGCTAAATTTATCTAGACCTCTAGATTTAGCAAACCTCCATCTTTAGCTGGTGCTCTACTAAATTTAGCTAGTGGGGCTGATTTGACCAAAACTTTGATTGTAAATATATTGAGCACATGAAGACAGATTTGAGTGTCGTCTACGCCATTGGAATCAAGACGACGAGCTCTATGTTCTAGTCCTGTTATCGATGAAATATGAAGACTTTGAGTTTTGAGTGTTTCTGGAGCCACTTAGATCATTCCTTTGCACTGAGGAGCTTTTGGTTCTCCAAATGAATAAACATAATCTGAAAATTATTTTACTCCCTCATCTGCGCAACAATTGCCCTAACATGCCATACTTCCTTCTCCTTCACCTTTTTACTTTGAAGCCATAAGCGATGAACCAACACTTGTATTCTATGCAAACCTATAGTACATCTTTGCAAAATACATGTTATTTTACAGGACCAAACATGACCCAAGAAAACCCCATGCTTTCCAAGAGTTTATAACACACTCATTTGTCAAGTTTACATCAAAATCATAACAGAAACCATTTCCCAAGCTATCAACTAAAAATCCAAAAAGATCATCATGTTGCTTTCATAAGTGATGGAAAACACTTCATCACTTTTACAATCATTTCGCAACAAGTGATTTACAAATGGAGCCATTGTCAACTACTTATAAATCCCCTTTTCTTACCCAACCAAGTTAATGGGTTTTCTTCTCGTGGGTGCCTCTCTTGTTGAACAACTTCATCTAATGGTTCCTTCACAGGTTCTTTCTAGTCCTCCTTCGGTCGTTGCTCTGGATGGTGCTCCCAAAATGTGGCTCTTTGATGTCCACCCTTGTTGCAATGGCTACAAAAATTTTTCTTCCTCCAAACTTTTTTGACCTTCTTCCTTTTATGATGTGGAGAAGGGCCTTCATGCCTTGTCCTCTTCCTCGCTGCCATTCTTTTCCAGCACTTGGCAACAATATGGTTATACAAGCCATAAAAAGTACATGGTTTTTATGCCATAAAATTTTCTCATCATTAACAATCCGCTTGTAATCAAAAGGAACATTATAATATTGAGACCTTTTATACCTTTCTTGGTTGTCTCTGGTGCAAATCTGGTGAGAAGTTCTTGCCTTGGTTCTTCCTCTGCAATGCACACTATCACGAGAATATTGTGATGTGATTTCAACATCCTGCATCATTTCAGGCTTGTTGCTTCAAGACTCTCTTGTCTCTTCCTTTATGGCATAGCCCAATCATGCATGTCATAGTAATTCCACCACTTGGATGGGATTCACAATGCCTTGGCCATTAGCTCCTAGGCCCTTCCCTTCATATCCCATCTTTTTCATTAATCTCGAACCAATGCCTATAGTGTGCAAATGAAACTAAAGAACTACCAAAATTGTTTACCTCAGCTGTTGATTCTAAAGCAGGTAATAATGGCTTCGCTAAACCTTCGTTGCACTTCAACTTTTCCAAGGCCTCTTCTGTGGCTTTTAATTGAAGCTGCAATATTTGATTCTCCTCTTCTGCTTCTTGTAAAGGTCTCCTCAATTCAACATTCTCCGCTTGAAGGCTTTGGTTGATCTCTTCTTTTGAATGATGAGAAGAAGATGAAGAAGAAGAATATTCACCTGAAGATGGAGATAGAGCATTGTCCTCTACTCTCTCTTTCTCTTGTTCATCTTTTTCCATTTTCTCCTCATAATCTGCAAATAATATATCCACCATGCTTTCCATCCTGTAAAATGCCTCATAGAGATTTTGGTTCTTCTCCAATTCCCTTCTTGTTTTATGTTCAATCTCACCCATGCTTCACAATCCCTAGAAAAAGGTTAGAACTCTCTAATACCACTTGATCCACGGATTTTTCGTGAGTGATTTCAAACAAAAATCCCCATTACACAAGACCTTTTATTGATGCTTACATTTGCATGTGAAATCATGAGCAATGTGAAATATTAAACAACACTTCAAAGATCCATCAACATGAGACAAGAAGTAATAATCAGGAAGCACATATAAACACACAATATGAAAATGGAGTTCGTCCAATGTGGACTACGTCTTTGGGCCTGGTGTCAAGAGTGGGGAGGCTGCTTCATTAGTATATGATTCAATATATGCCATTACAAGGATGAACCCCCTTATCTAGGGTGGCATGTCTCTCCAATGAGACGTTCTTCTATAAGAACTCTCGCTCAAAAGGTACTCTCCCTCAGCATGACAAGAAACAATCTCTTACATAAAGTGGCATACAATGATCCTCTCATAAGGTGGCATACATGGATCTTAGAATCAAATCATCATCTCAACAAAATAAATTGAACACATGGAAAAAGTACACCTTATACCTCCAAATTTGGGGATGACCTGAAAATAGGCTACTCGAATGAAGAAACATTCTACGCCATCGCGTTCCTTATGAAAATCGGGAAGTTTGATTGTAAAATCGAACCCTTTTGGTCTTGGTCAAATCTAGGCTCCCCAGGAATCTTTTAGATTCCTCACAAGATTTTTTTTCTGGACATTGGTGAAAAATTTGTTGCTTAGATGAAGAAATGGACTACACCATCATACTCTAAGCCAAAAAACGAGTTCAAATGAGTATAAAGTTGGCATGTTTTTGACACTGTAAAAAATCAGCCCCCAGGGAATATTTTAG
Source organism: Pinus tabuliformis (assembly GCA_031772625.1). NCBI lineage: Eukaryota > Viridiplantae > Streptophyta > Pinopsida > Pinales > Pinaceae > Pinus > Pinus tabuliformis. The sequence continues at coordinate 1,987,379,013 of CM062819.1, read as the reverse complement.
ATTCCTCATAGATTCCTCTATTCATGGTTCCATCTCTTGGCATTGTGTCATGGTTCCACTGTCTGATCAATGTTACATCTCTCCATGGTTTCGGCTGGTCAACCTCTAAGTTCCTACGCATCGTTCCACCTCTGCCCATGGCTGGTTGAATCACATAAGGGTTAGGCTTTTAATCATTTCACTGGGTGGATATGTCAACGGGCTAGTTAGGCAGTTTGGTTGGGCGTATTATATTTAAGCGTTGGGCTTGGCATGGTTGTGGGTTTCACTTTCCTGCAACCTAACTTGTGACACTATTGGTTTGTTTTTGTTTGGGTGGTTATATGGTTACATTAAATGTGGTATGGGGTCGCCCGATTGGTGCGTCAGCCAATCAGTCGGGCGGGTTCGATCCCCGCTATCCTCCCATTAATGGCGTGCAATTGTCGGGCGGGTCCTGGGTCACCCGCGGTCCTTTACCATTTAATATTTATTATTAATATGATCAATAGGGTAGCAGGGTTTTTGGCCTGGCACCCCCATTTTTTAATATTTTTTTGGTTTTTAAAACGAATGAGCCAAAAATTGTCAGTGGATTTTTAGGGGTCATTAGAAATTTTAAGTAGGTGACAAATTTGTCAGTTCCAACCACCACGAAGTGCCAAATTGTCACTTAGTTGATGGCCTCCAAATTTAGCAGCTTTAACCAAATTTAGCTAGAACTATATATTTAGTGAACCTCACTTTAGTTGGTGCTCTACTAAATTTAGCTAGTGGGGCCAAGTTGACCAAAACTTTGACTGCGAATATATTGAGCATACAAAGTCAGATTTGAGTGCCATTTGCGCCATTGGAATCAAGACAACGAGCTCTGCATTTTGGTCCTAGTTTCAACAAAATATGAATATTTTAATTTTTGAACCTTTTTGGAGCCACCTAGATCAGTGGTGGGACTTCCAAAGTGGTGTCCACATTGTGGTTATGGTGGTACTTTTATGCTCTAGGGAAGTGGTTGGGAATTGGTGCGTAACATATCAAACCGACATTCAAAGTCTTGTTTTCTTGTTGCAACATGTTGGGGCTGGGGTGGTGCCCTTAGGGTCCCATGAACCCCAATTATGTGACGGGAGTTGAACCATCAGAGCAGGGGTCGAATCGTTAGATGACAGTCAAGGTGAGTTTTTAGTGCTCATAAGTTAGTAAGGCCTAGCGAGGATCCCAGCTAGTGGCGGGCACCCACAAAGGAGGTGCAAAATATGCCGCTCTGACATTTTAAAATTGCTTTCCAGCGGGTGGTGAATTTTCGAAATTGTGGTACAACAAAGAAAATTTGGAGTTGGGGTCAGTGATATGGGGCAATGAAAATGTTTCAACAAATAAGTCAAGCAAGAAGATGGATTGGCCCATCAGGGCAGGAGGTTGAACGTGAAAGGCAAACAATAGCAGCTGAGGGAGAAGGGATCCAAGACACAGAGCTGGATGAAGGGGTGGTCCATAACCCTAACCAGTCACAAGTCATGTATTTTACCCTACCTCCTTAGACACCCTAGAAATATATTTGAGGAAAGTCACAACTCTTCTAGAACAGTTGAATCAAAATAGGCACAATGACCACAACGAGATGATCAACTCATGAATGACCTGCAACATAACCAGTGGAATATGCAGGATCGACTTGCATCACTTCATAGAGGCCAAAGGATACTAAAAAAATGGTTGGATTAGCTGTAGGGGCATTTGGCGCATGTTGAATTTTACTTTCGTGGAGATCTTGGCCATCCATATCGATTGGTCATTGGTCTGGATCATCCAACTCTTCCTTGATGTGTTTGGGTTGGGTTAGTATCTTGTGTGTCTTTTGGGCATTTCAGTCTTTCAGGTTCACAATGTTCAAAATATTTTGGCATTTTGTAATCAGTTGTTGGGTTTTTCTTCTAGCCAACAAATCTGGTCGGGGTGAGGATGGAAGAATAACAAATTTTGGACAAACATTTTGTAATCTTTTAAGGAATTAATAGAAATTTTTGACCGATAAAAACAAAGATTTTTTTTTTTTGTAATTGATGTATAAGGAAATAGGCTACAGATTGTGTTCACACTGTGAATTGTTTCATAATATAGTTACCAGCTTAATAAGAATTATGATTTCTGAATTCAAGGTTCTGATATCCATATCTTGAATATGAGACATCTTTCGGTAAAAAATCACATTGTATAATTTATGTTGACGCATCGACGTAATTTCTACAATGTGATTTTTTACCCAAAGATGTCTCATATTCAAAAAATATGATTTCACAATGAGGATTTGGCCTAGAAAACCCATATTTTTAGGTTAAAAACATCAAAATAAATCACCAAATTGAAAAGTGATGCTAATGGTAGATTCTTTTTGGGGTGGGTTAAAAGTGTGACTTGTTTGAAATTGTGGCATTAACAATTAATATTATTATGAAAACATTCAAATTGAAAAGTGATGTTTCCAATAATAAAAATTTTGTTTTTAGAGTTAAAGTCACATCTTAATTAAACTTACGACCTTGAGTACTAGCACGATTGCAAACAAAAAATATAAATTCAACTCATAAATTGAAAAGTAATGTTATTTGATTTTTTTAAATTTACACTAACAAATAAGTAAGAAAAAAAAGTGTGTATCACATATTAACAAAATTTAAAATCTTAAAACCAACCTAGATCCATCTTAACTCCATATCTACCAAGCATTGAGAGGGATCAAATTTGTTTTCACTCTAAAAGAGGTTTGGACCTCAAGAGATTTGATCCCTTTCATTGCTTGGTAGATCCATAGTTTAAACGGATCTAGGTTGGTTTAATTATAATTATAATTATGATTATGGTTATTAATTTTGTGTTTTTTATTTTATTTTTTAATTTAAATTTTATTTTATTTTATTTTGAATGAGTCAAAATGTTAAACATGAGATTATTGTTGAGAAATCGATAAGGGAAACAGTTAGGGTGATTTATTTGTTCTTGATCATTGCTTGTGAAGTTATGTTGGTTTCTTTATTACTTTTATTATGTTTTATTCATCAAACAATTACCAAAACCATAAACTATGAAGATCACAAATAGACAATGAACACAAGATATGGGCTCCAAGCCAGGGCAAAATTTCTCCAAGGGGAAACCCAAACTTTTTTTCTCTTCTTATAGAATCAAATCAAATGAGGAATACAAGACCCAAACAATAAGACCAAGACCTTTAACAATACCCAAGTCAACCCTCCTCCCAAGCTCTTCTAGGAAGACAAAGTCAACTCAATTCAAAACCTTCCAAACCAACTTTAGCTTCAAAATTTCAGACCTACAGTGAATCTGAAACTTTGATCCTACAACAACTTCATAACTTCGCACATGTGAGAGATCTAGGGTAGATTTAAGGACATAAACTTTGATTTTCTTCTTCTTTCTCCCTCTTTCTTCCCAACTTCTTCTCTCATATTTCACACTTCTTTCTTTGGAGATCAAACTTTCTTGAGTGGTGTTTCAAATGAGGTCGAACTCTCTCTATTTATACACATCCAAAAGGTCAAATTTCCCCTTTCTAGGTCAACTTGAAGAGGTAGGGATGAATTAGACTTATAGACCCTATTATTTTGACTCAATAAACCCTAGAAGCATGAAGAACATGCTTTACCTAGATGACCAAATAATTTGAGCATGAGACCCATGCTTGAAAAATAATATTTATTATTCTTCTTTTGATCTTTACATGAAATATACAATAATATAAGTACAATAGCAATTATGAAGACCGAACCTAGTAACATTTTCTAACACTCCCTCTTAACTAGCGAGGTATTTATAACCCCATAATAGGTATACGGATATAATCAAACTAAATTGTTCTCATAAGAAGAGTCGGATTGGTAAGCCATTTTTTAAGCATCATCAACTTGACAAACATTGTCAAATACCTACATAGTGAGGCCTTTCGACTAACATGATATATCTCTCCACAAGATAAGAGCACAATGTTGGGAGTCACACATATACGGACACCTCAACCTCTGAAGGCACATACCCTATCCGAATGTTTAAAAGTTATGTACTTCTAGGACTTATTCGTACCTTGGATTCTCAATCCTCAAAGAATGTTGGTACTCTTCAACCACTCTTATCCTGGATACTTGGTAAGATCCTCAAAGAGTTTCAGTCCACGAGACTACTTCCTATCTTGGATTTCCAATCCTCAAGGAGTACCAATTCTCAGATTCTTATCCAATCCTCCATTCTCCCTCCCAGTGTGATACACTAGATGTATGAAAATTATTCCTGGCCTAGTGCATGACACCCATGGAGAATATAGTGTCCACCATTGCTCCTTCTCAACCAAGGAGGAGGTCCTTACTCTATCAAATATGAAGGACATTTCTTAGTCCCTCTCAATTGGGGATACTTCATTATAATCATATACTTCATTCTTTGTTTCTTTCATCAAATACTTGTTCTTTCGTGGAGATCATAGTAGTAGTTGAAAGGGCTTCTTTCACTTATCATCATATCATATCTGAGCTTCAACCTTCCTGGATGTTTATGGATCCAAACTCTTTCTCAATCTTTCTTCATAACAGGGTTCATTCCGTCAAACTTTTACCTCACTTTCCATCAATCATTATCTTCATCATCAATAATATCTTATTAAACCAATCAATGCATATTTAATAATTTCTTCCTCTGTCCATTAGAAAGTGAATATCGTTGGATTCAACATGACCAACATGCTATCTTGTGACTTGATACCTTTTTCTTCCTTCATGGTGTACACATTTATGTCATCAATACTTCTAAGCCAAAATCAATGTTGTTCACTCAATCCATGTGATTAGAATTGAGCTTAAACCAAATAGTTGTAGATATGTTGTCACAATCGTTTTCTTTCCAATCCATATTTATGCAATATGTCCTTTTAAGTTGCCAAGTCATAAACAAATCACCAATACCAAATTATTAAAATCAAAGTTACCCAGTTGTGATAGCCTTCAAGATGTCATTTTTTGCTAGTAGCTCTCCTTGATATCAACATCACTTTGTATGGTCTATCTTCATACTAGAATCCTTCTTCATGCTTTCTTCCTTTCAAGTATCGATCAATGTGTTTGTGGAGTGAACTAATAAAGCTTCAAAATTATGTTTGGTAGGGTTTATGCAACTCCCTTTGTAGTTGTACAACTTTCATTATTCAAGAGACCAAATCAGTTGTTGATCAATATCTTCATGTGTTCTGCCCATCCTTCATATTTTTGTATATCAAATATATGGAAGATTTCCAAAACATATCATCATGATCATCTATCATGCTTCTATGTATATGGAAGAGTTCTTTCTTAGATATGTTGTCACAATTGTTTTCTTTCCAATCCATATTTCTGCAATATGTCCTTTCAGGTTGCCAAATCATAAAAAAAACATCAATGCCAAATTATAAAAAACAGAGTTACCCCGTTGGGATAGCCTTCAATATGTCATGTTTTTCTAGTAGCTCTCTCTGATATAAACATCACTTTGTATGGTCTATCTTCATACTAGAATCCTTCTTCATGATTTATGCCTTTCAAGTATCGATCAATGTGTTTGTGGAGTGAACTAATAAAGCTTCAAAATCATGTTTAGTAGAGTTTATGCAGCTCCCTCTAAAGTTGTGCATATTTCATTCTTCAAGAGACCAAATCAGTTGTTGATCAATACCTTCATGTGTTTTGCCCATCATTCATATTTTTGTATATCAGAGATATGCAAGAGTTCCAAAACATATCATCATTCTCATCTGTCATGCTTCTGTGTATGTGGAAGAGTTCTTTCTTATTCATCATGCTTCTTTTTTTTCGAGTAATTGAACAGAAGAGTTATGTCCAATCATTTCATGCTTGTGTTCCCAAGCATATTTCCGCAATGAGCTCTTCCTTCAATATTAATTGAAGATATGAAATTTGCTTCTTAAATAAATATATACATACCTCCTCATTTATTCTTGCTATCTAGTATTCCTTCTTTTGAACGATTTGAATCTCTTATTGGGGATGATGTCTAGAATGATGTTCAAGATGATACTACTTCTCTAATATGAGAAGTTATCGATTATATCTTTAGGCTGCAACTTGATCATCGTTATTTCTACGAGCTTCTTTTATGCAAGCTTCCATAATTTTAGTAGAAGTATTTTTTTTGTCATGTTACAAAGATTCTTTCACATAGTGAAGAACCTTCATAATCACTATCAAGGATCCTTGCAATCCTTTCTAGTTAGTAGATTTCTTTTATAATTATGTGAATGAAAAATAGTAATTGCATGAATGGTGGAGTGTTGGATGATCCAAAATCTTCAATATTCTTCTATCTTCGCTAGATGTGTGCTACTAATGAGATGTAATTAACAGTGTAAACTCTAATCCTTCCAATATTTTTATGCCTCTTCCATGATTCCATGCTTCAAAAGCAAACTTCTTCTACAAATGTAATTGTACATGCTACTCTAATTTCCATCTTCTAATGAAGAGAAAACATATCGTTAGCATACTTGATAGTGGAGGAGTCCTTCAATAGTATAAATCCTTGGTGTCTTCCTTCTTCGATTTTCTTCTTGGGTTCTTCATTTTCTTCAACTATATGTGCTCCTCTTCTTTCCTTCCTCTTATTTTTCTTCTTGTTTTGTGGGTATTTGGGACATTATTTCTTAAAATATCCATATTCATTGCATCCAAAGCATTTCACATTAAACATATCTATATTTTTTCGTGGTCGATTGAAGTTCCTTTGGTGAGGCTCAAATTTTCCTTTCTTCTTCTTTACTTTAGCAAAAAAAGCTTGAGACTTTTCATTTGTTTCAGTGTCATATGTTTCCTTTATTCTTGTTTCTTTTGTCATGCATAAAGACCATTTTTCATCAAATTTTAGTGTGTCCTCCCTTGAGTAAATGTTTGTCACAAAGCTACTCCATTCGAGAGGTAATGCATTGAGTATACAAGTTATTAATTCAGAATCAGTCACAATTTCTCCAAGTTCTTGTAATTGATCCTTTAATTGTGAGACCTTCAAGAGATATGAGGTCAATTCATCATCTTTTGATATTCTTATCTTGTAAAGCTTATTCCTTAGATATATATTTTGACTTGTAGTGCTTATAATTTCACCAACTTGTCATATATTGTTTTAGATGTTCCCAAATTTTCCCCAAAAGGAATGAGATGATCCTTAATGGACTTAATGAGGATCGTTTGATCTCTCACTTCTCCTTTCATGTACTTGGACCATTCTTGAGACTTATCTTTCTCTGGTTTTGCAATTTTCCTTAAACATGGTCCATGACTTCATTTTCTACAAGTATCAAATCTATTATTTTCTTCCATGCTTGAAAGTTTGTTGAACCATTAAGATTATTACCTTCCTTATATAATGAAGTCATTTGATTTGAAGATTGAGCCATAGCGAATAATGTAATACTTACTTGATAGAAGAGTGTCTAGCTTGAGCCCCTAGGGGTGTAGCTTGTTGGCCAGTGAATGTATTGTTAAGGAGTTCGTGTTGTTGTGTAGGTCACAGGTTCAAACTTCGTCTTACCCATGTTCCATGCTTGGGGTTAGTGTGGTTTCACCTAGAGTTTATAGTGGCAACCATCGGGGATCGACCCCATGTCATGTGAGTATGAGAACTAGTGCGTTACTGATTCTGTTAGTCATAAAAAAAAAGGGTCTGGCTTCCTAAAGAGATCTTCAAATACCTTGATGTTCCTAATACTTCTAAGAGAATTCAAATATTCCCTATAATGATGAATTTTGGGATGGCTCCAACGAAAGTGTCTTCAAGCTGCTTCAAAGAGTGTACATGATGTTCCCAGGATTCTTGATGCTTCCTTGTATGATGCCTTCTACAAAGATGTCTTCCAAAGAACCTTTAAAATGATAATATTTCAAGAGAGAGAGATCAATGTTCTTCTTTACGATAAAAATCCTTCAATGGAGGAGTGGTAGCCTTCCTTCAAGATGAACCTTATTGAGTCTTCTTGTATCATTCTCTTATGTCCTTTGTTATATCTATAACAACTCTGGTGAAAATTCCGTGTAATAAAAGTTAATAAAGGCAAAATAATAACCATTGTTAATGGGACACATATTCCAAGTTGAATATTGGGGAAAATCATAGTGATGGGGATCACTTGTGGTTAATGACTAAGGAAATTGGCAAAGGCAATGGAAAATGCTTTGGAAAGGCAATGTCGCATTTTGGCACATTCATTTATGAAAATAATGGAAATTAGGAGAAAAGGGAGGTGAAATGTCACAGGTTGCATGTGAGGGGGAAAATGAAGGAAAATAATGGAAAATGAAGAAAATAGAGGCCTCATTAATAAAAATGCTTTCGAGGATCAGTTCACAGAATTTTGTTAGTTCAATTTTGGAACCCTCTCTCTCTCATACTCTTGGACAAAGATTTTTCTTGGAGCACTCTTGGAGAGTGTGGCATACTTGGAGTTTTGGAGAAAGAAGGCAAAGGAAGAGTAGGAAAGCACAAGAGGGCATGGAGATCAATAGATACAACAAGTTTTTCTTGCAGGTACCGAGTTGCATGTATGTCTTCCTCACTAGTTTTTGCATGCATGGCATATGCATGTGGTTTATTGGTCATGATCTGTCATTGGCATCGAGGATTGCCTAGATTGACATTGGATTTTCCTAGCCTTGCCATTTCCTAGATAGCCATGGTGTTGTGGGTTCATTTCTTTGTTTTCTGGTTGGTTCTCATGTTTCCTTTAGCTTGGGTTGAGTTACTAGTTCCTGGAAGCCCTGGTTGGACAAACACTCTAGAAGCCCTGTAACAACTTGGGTTGAGTTACTAATCCTAGAAGCCTTGGTTGGACAAATGCTCTGGAATCCCTTGGTGGGTTGAGTTACTAGTCCTAGAAGCCCAAGCTGGAAAAACGCTCTAGAAGCCTTGTATCAACTGTGGGTTGAGTTACTAGTCCTAGAAGCCTTGATCGGAACAAACACTCTGGATCCCTGGAAGGCTTAGGTAGAGACCAATATGGTGATGGTTTTTTATGTCCAACCGTGAGGTGAAATCATTGTTTGATGGGTTGAGGTGTTTTGGCCTGTGAAAGCCCTGGATGGTTTTGATTGAAGTGTTTTATGAGATCCCACATTCATGCTTGGAATATGGCACGGGGTGGCTGGATGAAGAGAGATTTGGCTCAACCATGTCTATGGTCAGGTGGTTAGTGGAATTCCCATAATTGGTTGGCCTTTGCATTATTAATATGAGGTTATTCCTCCTTGCTAATTCACGAGAATTACACTGGTTGATATGTGGATGATATGACTGTTGTTTCCTTGGTATCTCTGTTTCTATTATGTTGGTTATGAACATGTATTATGACAGTGGATATGTATGGCTCTCATCATGTTTTTAATTGTAAATGAATGAACAATGTATCTGTGACCTAATGGATGAAACTGCAGCTAATGTGTTGAGGCATCAATGCTTCTTAGTGATTCTTAGATGAGTATGAGACCCTTATGTTCAGATCTATTGTTTAAAACTATATATTACATAATTGTGACATGTTTGACGAAATGTTTGTCATGGATATTAGGGGTCCAGTCAACTCCTTGTTCAAGTAATTGCATTTGTATCATTGTTCTGTTGTTATCTTTCAGTTCTAAAAGTGTCATTTAGTTCTTGGCAATGACATGGTTTTTGGGCTTGAAAAAGTGGCTCATATCCTGGAGACTTAGGCACAACACTGGGCAAAAAAGTCCCTAGACACATGCATACCCATGTTGTTGGAGCTTCTAGAGCCTCCTGTACGCATGATTGTCCATATCAAGGGAGCGTCTCGGGGTTTAATGGTCGAAAACTTTAGTTGGTCTCAGGGGTTGGTTACCTGAGTGGTTGGGATGGCTCATGGGAGTTCTGTTGCTGATGTGGAAGGTATGTATGGTGTGTTTCTGTCGATTCCACTTCCTTAACTGCCACTTAGGGAATCAAATCATATTATAGTAACTTCTCGTCACATGTTTACCCTGGTTAGTCGGTTACTTGGGTAGATGTGGGAGGAGGGTGTTACAATATGCTTCATAGTGTCTTTCCTTGTGTCCTTCCTACAAATGATGTCATTAAAGGTATCTTTGATGAAAGTCTTATCCTTGTGCCAACAAGACTGATCTTCAAGTTTGATTCTCCTTCACCTTAGCTTTGATACCATGCTGAGAAATCAACAGGGGAAACAATTAGCATGATTTCTCTTTTCTTGGTAATTTCTTATGAAGTTATGTTGGCTTCTTTATTAATTTTATTATGTTATGTTCATCAAACAATTTCCAAAACCATAAACTATGAATATCACAAATAGACAATGAACACAAGATATAGGCTCCAAGCCAAGGCAAAACCCCTCCAAGGGGAAAACCCAAAAAATATTCTCTTCTTATAGAATCAAATCAAATGAGGAATCCAAGACCCAAACAATAAGACCAATACCTTCAGCAAGATCCAAGTTAGCCCTCCTCCTAAGCTCTTCCAACAAGACAAATTCAACTCAATTTAAAACCCTCCAAACCAGCTTTAGCTTCAAAATTTCAACTCCCAGCTTCAAAGTTTCAGACTTGCAGTGAATTTACAACTTCGACCCTACAACAACTTCAGAACTTCGCATGTGTGAGAGATCTAGGGCAGATTTAAGGACAACAATTTTGAATTTCTTCTTCTTTCTCTCTCTTGCTTCCCAACTTCTTCTTCTCTTGTATTTCATACTTCTTTCTTCAGAGATCGATCTTGCTTGAGTGGTGCTTCAAATGAGTTCAAGCTCTCTCTATTTATTTTTCCATTTTCTCTTCAAATTCCAAATGGGAATTGACTCTAATACGATATTTTAACTTACGAAAAATATTTTTTTGACTCAATAAACCCTAGAAGCATGAAGAACATGCTTGAACTATATTACCAAATAATTTGAGCATGAAACACATGCTTGAAAAATAATATTCATTTTTCTTCTTTTGATATTGACATGAAATATACAATAATATAAGTACAATATAAATTATGAAGTTTGAACCTAGTTAAATTTTCTAACAATTACAATATCTCTACTACACTAGGTTGGAGAGCGCCTCAATATTGGGGAAAAACAACAACAACTTCAAACTTAATTAAAAAAAAAAAAAAAAAAGAAGAAAAAAAAGAAAAAAAAAAAAGAACTTGAATAAAACCAATAATACAAAATTTAAAAGGAAAAAAATTAAAAAATTGAATAAATAAATAAAAATTCAAAAAAAAGACCAAAACCAAGCAACTAAAGGGAAGAAATTATTGAAATCATCCATCTTCCCTCCTATGCCCACAAACTCCACCATTGTTTCCCCCCTTGCTCTCTTATTGTCCCCCTCCGCTTTCTCATCTCTTGCTTACCCACTTTCCCTATCCATTTCCTCACATCCTCCATAATAGGCCAACAAGTGATGGGTTTAGAACCTACCACTTCTCGCTCGCTTTGCAAAGTACAAGGGGAGAGAGGAAGAATGGGGATGATTTCAAAAACGATGTAGTATGTAGTCTAACTTATAAATGAAATAGTATTTTTCATCGAAATCCTATGATACAATTTTAAGCAAGATTGTGATTTTTTGTTGTTTAAAATACTTTTTTGAATGCATAATTGGATTTAGCACCCTGAAAAACCCATGAGACACTCGAATTTTATAGATTAAACAAATTAAACTCAAATTTTTAAAAATATATATTGCATTATGACTAAAATAACCAGAAAAAGGCCTCAAAAGCTATCATTAAACTATGTGTTCAAAAACTACCCCTCAATGATTTGAATTTTGTTTTATTTTATTATTTTTAATTTTTTAATAATATCTAATTTGAAGAGACCAAGGAGGGGGATGGAAGGAAAAGAGGGAGCAAGGACATAGAGAGTTGTAATTTTAAGAATTGTCCTTTAATTGATTCCTTGGATTTTGGGTTTTACTTTTATTTTTTAATTAGTATTCTGTTTTAAATTTTGTAGGGTTCATTTTTGCTTTGTTTTTTTCAATTTATTTTTGGTGTTTTCAAGTTTCTAATTATATTTGAATTTTTATTAAAGAATATATTTATATTATTTTTCATTTTATTTATTTTTTATAATTGGAGTAATATTTTAAAGGATTTTTTCATGGTTTATATCATTTTTAATATAATTTTTACATGTTAATTAAAAAAAATCAAGTAATGTCATTTTTAATTTAAGGGTTGATTTACATTTTTTTATTTCTGATGGTATTAGTGGTCAAGGCTATAACTTTAATTAAGTCATAATTTTAATTTGGCAAATAAAATTAGTGTTACTAGAAGTATCACTTTTGTGAGGAAGGTCAACTTTTTGTAATGGTATTAGTTGTCAAGGCTACGATTTCAAACATCTCACAATTTTAACCACCACTAAATAAAATGTACTACTAATATTATCACTTTTTGAAATGAGGATAAAAATAGACAAAAATGCAACTTTTAACAAAACAAAAAATCTAAAGAGTTTTTCTTAAGTTGGTAACTTTGTTACACTTCACACAACTTCTACATGTGTTTTTAAAGATTTAAATTGATTTTGAGAAATTTAACATATTTTTGAAGGATGCAACTTGAGTGGGCCTAATGGTTAAGGCATGTGTTTCCTCAGAGGTCACAAGTTCAAAACCAAAGGGGGTAGAGTATGTATTCCTTTATAGACTTGGCAGTTAAATCGTTCGCGGAAGTTGGTCCTTTATCCCATAAACAAAAGTGCCTCATACACTAATTTGGTGTGTATCTTGGCTATAACTTTAAAAAAATAAAATTATCCACAATTTTTTTTAAAAACTCAAATATATTTTTGATGCTCATTACATTTCTTTAATCCCAACCAGCTTATGTAATTTATTTATTTCTTTATGCATTGACCTCTCACACAATTGAACCTTCTCCCATTAACTTCAAAAGTTCACATATTAACTTATTAAGCTCCTTATATGAGCTCCCATCCCAAATTTCAGAAATATTGTACCTTGAATTGATCTTAAACACATGAAAATAACAATATTTATGTAATAAATGCAATAATGTAACAATGAGACACAATCATGAGACTTTGACAACAAGCACAATGTCATAATACCAACTAAACAACGCATAATGTTGATTAAGATACCTTTAATACATAGAATATGAACGCATTCATCACCATCATTAAAATTCCATTTATTTTCATGATATTGGTTTTCCATCATTAATTGAAAAAAATTAATGTACAAATTAGAATTTTAGTATTGTATGTTCAAATTAGCATTATTTATAAGTTAAAGCAAGTTAATTTGCAACACAAATATAAAAATATAAATAATTCCACTTATTTTGATGATATGGGTTCTCCATCATTAATTGAAAAAAAATAATGTACAAATTAGAATTTTAGTATTGTATATTCAAATTAGCATTATTTATAAGTTAAAGTAAGTTAATTTGCAACACAAATATAAAAATATAAATATCATAGTATAAAGTTTAAAATAAAATAGGAATTTATTAAATGATAATAAAGTATATGATAAGTCTTGAGGGTTAGTTTAATTGATCAAGGTCTTGTTGCTAAAAGCACCTTGTCATTGAGAAGTTATGGGTTCAATTTTCCTCGATGCCTTTGGAGTTAGGCTCGGATTAGTTTGGTTAGAGGGTATGGTTCCTTCAAGTAGACCTACTCTAACTCTTTCCTTAAAAAATAACAAAGTATATGATATTTAATTCTCAGGAGTTAAGAAATTTGATGGTAAAATAAATTCACAATGTATCTTATATGGGATGATATAATAAGACAATTGCAACCAAAGAGGCCCATGTTTTTGGCTAAGCATGAAGAAACATGTCGCTGAATGCATCGCTACGTGCATGGAATGTCAAAAGGTAAAGGTTGAGATAGACATCTAGTTGGATTGCTATAGTCATTGCCCATTCCTAAGTGGAAGTGGGAAGTTGTTTCAATAGATTTCTTTACCAAGATGCCCAAAAAAGTGAAGCAACATGGTTCCATCATGATAGTGGTGGATAAGCTCACAAACGCTTCGCATTTTATTTCAATGAAGTTGAAAAATAAGGAAGAAAACATTGCAGAGATTTACACGAAGGAAATTTCTAGCTTATATGGTGTACTAATATCATATAGAGATTCTAAATTTATTTCAATTTTTGGAAAGGATTATTTAAAGAATTTGGGACAAATTTAAATTTTAGAACATTTTATAACCCAGAGTTAGATGACTAGACATAAAGGGTCAATAAGTAATTGAGGACACGTGCTAAGAATGTATGTAATAGACAAGCCATTCAAATGAGAATAACATATACATTTACTTGATTTTGCATACAACCAACATCAATCCATCTTAACTTCGTATCTACCAAACACCGATAGGGATCAAATCTCTTTGCATGTTAAGACATTTGCATCTCAAAATATTTGATCCTTCTCGGAGCTTGGTAGATTGAGATTTAAGATGGATTTCATTCCTCCTTAAATTGGCTATATTCCACATGAATACCATGGGAAATACCACGGGTTCTCAGAAACCTCGATCTCAAAAACTATCAGTAACTTGACCAAGTTAAGTTTATCTTAACTACCCAACAAAAATTAATAATAATAAAAAAAAAACTTAGAATTTTTATTTTAACAATGGGTTATTTTTATTTTATTTTGATTGAGTCAAAATGTTTACAGGATAGGGCATTACAACATCTCTTACATATTAGGTTGGAGAGTACCTCTCACGACAATTAATTTGTGTGAACATAAAGTGATTAAGAATAGAATTTTCTAATGGTCTTGATTTTTTTATTTTTATTTATTTTTATAGACAAGAGTGAAGGTCACATTTCAACGCTATTCATGGGTTCCATGATCTATTGATACTCATGTTGATGGTTAAGGCATATACTCAACTAAAAATGAATGCACACCTTGATGTGATAACCTCCAAGAAAATATGTTTATATAGACCTATTAATTATATTATATTTAGTATTTTATATAGGCGTAGTCTAACTTATAGATGAAATAGTCTCTTTCACCAGAATTCACCAAAATCTGGCAATACAATTTCAAGATTTTTTGTTTTTTAAAATACATTTTTGAATGCATAAATGGATTCAACACCCTTGAAAACCCCTAGGGCACTCCAATTCTGCAGATTAAACAATTTAAACTTAGGTTTTTAAAAATATTTGTCGGATTTTGATTAAAATTAACCAAAAAAAATGGTCATGAAAAAGGTCATTTCGTCTATAAATTAGACTACGCCTTATATATATTTTTTTTTCCAAGGAAAAAAAGCGAACTTTTTTATAAGGAATAAAAAAGTTACAAAGCATATGAGTTAACATTCTGCAAAAAATTGCCTGATAAGGAGCAAAGGCTCCTCTGAGAAAGATCATCAGCACCCCTACAGAGCGCTAACAAAGTCTCCTGTACTCGGCCTGAACAGCCATAACCAAAAAGGAGCTGAAGTCCACAGTGTCTCCTGGGTCTCCTTTCATGAGGAAAACAACCCAGAAAAAACCCATACAGTAAACAGCTCACAATCCGCTCTATCAATCCAGAGCATAATAGTATATAAAAGGAAAAAACACAGTTGACATATGCCACCGATATCATATGAAACACAGATAATCTAGTGCATATAAGTGGAAAACAAAAAACATTATATATTTGGAGGGAGATCCGACACACGGATCTGATCCTGAAACTGTTCTGTTACTCTCCAAGTGCCCACAGCTTGCTGCAGACCTTCTTTAGAAAGCCGATCTGCCTCCTCGTTGCAATCCCTGTAGATGTGGTCAATAGAAAAAACATTAAACTGCTCTGTTAAGGTTTGTATTTCTTCTAGTAAAGGCATCAACATGTAGTGCTGGCATCTATATTTCCCATTAACCCAGTTAACAACATTCATCGAATCTCCATAAATCTGAACTGTAAGAATATTTTTGTGGATGAGCCAACAAAGGAGCAGCTTTAAGGCAGTGAGTTCAGCAAAGTTATTTGTTCCCATCCCGATTCCCACTGAGGCCTTTAGTGAGTGAGAATCACTAAGATGTATGCACAACCCAGCACCCGTGGAATTGTTTTGGGCTGCCCCGTCAAAGAAAGCCCACGGTATCCCATCTCTAATACGAAGCTCCTTCCGCAGATCAATTTTTGCAGGATCCTCCTTTACAGGAATGCTATCAAGAATGGCATTGCTTTGAATGGCAATAACAGCCACAGGGGTCGACATTTCTCTAAAAATACTACGATTCCTTGCAATCCAAATACCCCAGCAAATGATGGGAGGCAAATTCCTCAGGTTCCTCTCTTGAAAATGGTTCCACCAATACTCCCAAGCTGTGGTCATACTATCTCCCTCCCACCTTAATTTTACATTTAAGAGCCTTTCCGCTTCATTCTAGACCTGCTTTGTAAAAGGGCATGATAGGAAAAGATGGTGAATGGATTCTGAATCAGCAAAACACAGAGGGCATCTTCCAGGTCCCTGCTTAAACCGGGCTTGTAGAATTTCCCATGTAGGAATCTTATGATTTAAGGCGCACCAAAAAAAGATTCTAGCTTTTTTAGGACACTTAAGTTTGAACAAAGGATTTGACCACCAAACAGGAGGATTCCAGCCTTTATTCTTCATCAAGAAATTGTAGCCAGCCTTTGGAGAATATAGCCCTGTCTCAGCATGTGCCCAAACCAGAGAATCCGGCCTGTCCTTTATTCTTACATTGGATCTTCTAAGCTCCTGAAGGAATAGCTGCCATTCATTTCTCCAGGTGAGATCTATTCCTAGATCGGCTTCAGACTTCCAAGCCTGCCCCCATATAGATGACTGCTCCATATTTGCAATCTGCCTTAAGCTTCTTATTCCTATATCATCCAGGTGAGTGAGCATTCCAGGAGAAAGAGCAAAACCCTCACTACACCCTACCCACGGATCCCTACCGATCCTCAAACTTTCTCCATTTCCAACCCGCCAAGCCAGACCTTGTTCAATTACCTTAAAAGCCTCAGAAGTGGCTTTCCAGATGACAGAACAGTTTCTTCCTTTTTTGTTTGGGGTTCTAATCCAATCTTCGAGTGGAGTAGGGTCAATGTACTTTCTTTTAACTACCTTCGTCCAGAGATTCTCCATGGAGATGATTCTCCAACCTGATTTAGCTGCTAAGGCTAGGCTGAAGTCAGTGGGACTTTTCAAACCCCATCCACCCCAGTCTTTTGGTCTTGTGATCTTATCCCATGCCACCCAGGGGAGGACAGATTCCTCTTTGGACCCAGACCACAGAAACCTACTGCAAATCTGCTTTATTTTGTGGAGAATCCCTTTTGGGATCCAGGTCAATGCTGCCCAAAAAACCGGTATAGCCTGAAGGACTGAATTTACCAAGGTAAGTCTTCCTGCCCTAGAAAGCCACTTGAAACTCCAATGGGATATTTTTTGTTCAATCTTCGCTATTAGCCAATTCCAGTCCTGCTTTCTGTAAGAGGATGGTTTAAGCCAAAAACCAAGATATTTGAACGACTGCTCCATATTACAGGTTCCAAAGGGCAGGTGAGCAGCAATCATAGTCTCCTCTTGTCTATTGAAGCCTTCAAAGATTAATTGAGACTTCCTTTCATTTATTTGAAGCCCTGTAGCTTTCAGGAACTGATCAAGAATGCGCTTAATCTCTAAAATTTCATTTAAGTTCCCATTTGAAAACAAAAGAATATCATCGACAAAAAGCAGATGTGTAATGAACAGATTAACATCAACTTCCAAACCTTTTACCAAACCTGAACTTTTTTCCTTTGCAATAAGTCTGCTCAAGCCTTCTGCAGCAAGAAGGAAAAGCAGGGGGGAGAGCGGACACCCTTGACGCAGCCCTCTTTGACTTTTAAAGAATTGAGAAGCAGCTCCGTTTATCAGGACAACAAAATTTACATTTGTGATACATCCCATGATCCAATTTATGAAGCCCACCTGGAAGCCCAGATGTGTCAAGAGCAACTTTAAATACGTCCAACTGACCCTATCATAGGCTTTGGATAGATCTATTTTGAGCACTGCCCCCTTTTTGTTTGCTTGCCTGATACTGTGAATAGTTTCTTGAGCTACCCCGATAGCTTCATGAATTTGTCGCCCGTCCAGGAAACCAAATTGCTCCTTTGAAATACAGCAAGATAAAATGGGTTTCAGGCGAACCGCAATGATCTTTGCTATAATCTTGTAGATGGTATTGCACAGAGAGATAGGCCTGAAATCTTCGAAAGAACCAGGGTCTTCTTTTTTTGGAATAAGGGCTATGAAGGTTGCATTGAACGGACCATAGATTTCTCCTTTCACTCTAGATTCCTCCACAACTTCAGTAATTTCTGCCCCGATAGATTCAAAAAAGTGTGTAAAGAGTTCTATGGTCCATCCATCGGGCCCTGGACTTTTATCTTTCGCCATAGACTTTATTACACTTTCTACTTCCTCCTTTGTCACTTCTCTAAAAAGATCTTCAGCTTCTTCCTCCTCCACAAACCGAGGAAAAGCCTGGGCAGTTTTGATTATTTCAGGCAATGATATCCCCCCAGGATCGGAGAAGAGAGACTGGAAATGATTCTTTCCCATAGAAGACAGATCTTCAAATGATGAGGCCTCCCTGCCTTCAGAGTCCCTCAGCTTCCAGATAGTATTTGCATTCCTCCGCCCTTTTGCATAATTATGAAAAAAATTTGTATTTTCATCCCCTGCTTTCAACCAAATAGCTCTGCTTTTCAATCTCCACTCCTCTTCTCTATCCAATAAGATCTTCGCTCTTCTCTTTTCCAGAGCCAGAATTCTTTCTTTCGATTCCTGAGATGCATAAGCATCAGTCTCTGGGTCTTCAAGAACCCCCAGAGCCTCATCAATGCTGACTAGCTCTTCAATTTGTTTTTTCCTTCTAGCTGAAGCCCATTCAATAGCTGCTTTCTTAAGTCTTTTAAGATTATCCATGAAGCGACCTGCTTTATTCTCCGATTGCTCCGAACCCGAATGTCTCCAGGTTTCATTGAAAAGTTTTATGAAAGAGTCCTCCTGAAGCCAAGAGGCATTGAATTTGAAAGGAGCGGCCGGTTTTGGAGGGGGTTTTGAGAATTCCAGCAGAATGGGAAAGTGGTCCGAGTTTCCACCTTCACCCACCCATTGCCGGAACAAAGGAATATTGGACGCCAACCTTTCACTGATGAGAAACCGGTCCAATCTTTTCGCAATTCTATCATCCCCCGTTCTTCTGTTCCTCCAGGTTGGTTTTGCTTTTATGATATTTACATCAATCAGCTGATGAGAAAGAAGGGCATTTGAAAAGAAATCTGTCAGGGGATCCTCCCTCGCAAGAGGCCCCCAAGCTTCGGCGGTCCCCAAAGAAAAATTAAGGTCTCCCCCAATTATTAGATTTTTATCTTTAATCAGACCTTTTGAGAGGAGATCATTCCAAAAAGAAACCCTTCCCTGACAAGGGCCGTAAACATTAACAATCAACAAAGGGATATCAAAATCAGGGGAAACAACCTCCAATCCCAAAACATTTGGTAATCCCCAGGAATTTAACACCTTCAGTCTTCCTTTCTTAAAACCCATGGCAAGCCCTCCCGAGTGACCTGAAGCATCAGCAGCTATGAAGACCCAACCCGGTAAGATAGAACAGAGAGACGATTCAATATCCATACTTTTGCCCAATGTTTCTTGAAGAAAAACTATATCCGGGTTATTACGCGAAATTAGGTCTTTTAGAGCTAGTTTTTTGGGTTTACTAGCTAAACCCCTGCAATTCCAAGAAAAACAGATCATTTAATAACCATCTCAGGGGGTTTTGCTGCTCTAAGCGCCCCAGGAATTGTCATCTGTTTCCCATCAGCTACATCATAAACGGCTTTAGCTTGAGTTTTTGAAAGCAGGGATTTTCGCCCTCTACCCTTCTTAGAAAAACTCTTAGGAGTCTCAGCCCCTAACCCACCTACAGGCTCCATAATCTCATTCGAACAAACCGACTTCTTGCTGAGGGATCTAAGATTATAATGGCGAGCAGCAGAAGAAGGCCCAACACCCTTACCCAATGGGGGAAAATCCTCACAGTTCAGATTTAAGGAGGGCATTTCGGCAGAGAGATTATCAATATTTTGCATAACATCCTTACAATTATTTAACAGAGAACTACCCCCGACAATAGATTCAGATATAAAGGCAGGATTTTTTAGAGAGGACTGCATACCCGTTTGTTCATCTTCGTTGACGGCGGCCGGAACAGGAGTAGGAGGATCCAACATCGGTTGTTCATCGGAAGTGTTAGACTCCGTCTCATGTCAGAGATAGATTCTTCTTCAAAACAGGGTTTTGAAGAAGAAATCATTAATGTTGCTTTTCAGATTATGTAATTTATCTTCGGCTCTTCTTAAGACAGCAGCGACTTCAAGCTCCTACCCCTGTAAAAGCACAAAGAAAACAAAGCATACATCAGACTCTACTGTTGATGAATTTGGTCAAGTTTTATCTTCATATGGTTTCAAACTATCATGGCACAGAGGTTCTCTACAGTGGCACCCTTGGTCCAGATCTTGATCAAATATTCATATCCTCATACTCCCTTTCCTTTGCTCTGTTCATGGTATCAAGGTACATCATCATGGAATGAGCTCTGCTGTAGTTGTGGCGATTGCAGTGGTCATCTTGGTTATTCTATTTAGCATGCAGCAGTATGGTACAGACAAAGTTGGATGGTTATTTGCACCGGTAGTTTTCTTTTGGTTCCTATGCATTGGAAGTATTGGAGCTTACAATATATGAGTCTCCAGGGTACTCTTTCACGTGGAGTTCTTTTAGTGAGATTGAACTGGCTTAGAATCTCGGAGAAAATTGCAGAAGCTTCTTGTTTAAATTCACTATTACCAGCAGTTGTTTGGAAAGATAAAACTTTGTTCTTCATCAGGTGTTGGAAATTTAAATTCCATGATAACTTTCGAAGTTCTTCTTGATGTTTTCTTGAAACAAGTACCTGTTTTACTCTAAACGAAAAGTGATGAGATTTTTTGTCTAGTGAGCAAAAGGTATTGCTAGAGGAAGGACAGGGGCAGGAACATTGCCCATCGAGTGTTTTTGTTACAGTTAAGGGCTTGACTTCCTCTGGATATTTACTAGCAGTTGATGACGAGAATAACAAGTATGAGCTTCATCCAGATGGAAACAGTTACGATTTCTTTAAAGGTTTGGTACGGAGGAAACTTGCACAGACTGCCTAATTAAAGTTCAAAGATGGTTTCAGGGATTAGAAAAGACTAGTGGTTAAAAAACATGTTCATCCCTTGATCTCATTGGCAAGTCAGAGAAATACAAACCAAAATATAAAAGATCTGCTTATATTCATGTGTTTTTATCTTGGTCTAAATCTCTCACTTCTTATTTCGAAGACATCTACAACTGTTGAAAAACAGAATGAAGATTGGATCAAAAGCGCAGCTTCTGCTAAAGCTCGGGGTGGAAAAAGAAGACCTGGAACAGTTGAATGCCCTTGCTGATGAAAGTGGAACCATGTCTGTTTTGATGATGCGGCTCAAGTGTTGGTTTTACTCGCAGTCTCGGCATCTTAATTTCTTTACTATACTGATCCTTGCATCGGTACCCAATCCATTGTTTGACCTTGCAGGCATCATGTGTGGTCAGTTGTCAGCACTTGTTCTTTCCTATGATCCAAAGAGTGAGCAAGCTTAGTCTTATCGGCGTTGGTTGATAAGATTGATCATCAATGTCGGTGCAAAATCTAAGGAATCTCTCATGGTTTCAGAAAGAGAATCAGATTTTTTAGAGCGTATTGCTGAGAAATCATGGATGAATTACCAGGCTTGGCGCCATCGTTGTTGGCTTGTGAACCATATGTCAACTCAACAAGTATTGGCGGAACTGATTAGAACGAAAAATTACATGTAGGAGACAATTGTTTATTGCAGTGCATCTGTATTCAAAACGATACCTATCAGACAGTCTATTACTAAAGCTTATGGCCGAGTTGATGTGGATGGTTCTCGGTACCTGCTCAGTGACCATGCAGGCTTGCTTCATTTGCTTGTCATCACTCATGAAAAAGAAAGGGTTACTGGTCTCAAGGTAGAATTGTTGGGGAGACATCTGCCGCTTCAACCATTTCTTATTTAGATAATGGATGTGTGTATGTAGGGTGTAGCTATGGATATTCACAACCTATAAAACTACATTTATAACCTAATGGTAGAGGTCAATATCTGGAATTTTTCCAAAGATTTGTAAACCTTGGTCCCATAGTGGACTTGTGTGTTGTTGACGTTGAGAGACAAGGTCAGGGTCAAGTAGTAACTTGTTCTCGGGCATGCAAGAATAGTTCTCTTTGTATATTTTAAAATGGGATTGGAATCAATGAGAAGGCATCTGTAGAGCTTCCAGGAATAAAAGGAATTTGGTCATTAAGATCTTCAAATGTCGACATGTTTGACACTTTTTTGGTTGTGAGCTTTGTTAGTGAGACTCGTATACTCGCAATGAACTCAGAGGATGAATTGGAAGAAACAGAAATAGAAGGATTTGTTTTTGATGCACAGTCCTTATTTTGTCAAAATGCCATTCACGACCAGCTTGTGCAGGTAACGGCCAGTTCTGTGAGACTAGTAAGTGCAGCATCTCGGAAGCTATTGACCGATTGGCGAGTACCCACTGGATTTTCTATAATTGTAGCAACTGCTAATGCTACTCAGGTATTTTTGGGCTACAAGGTAGTGGCTTTTGAGGCAGTCTTCGAGAACTTACTTGTGATGGGTTGTACCTAAATCGAGCAGGTGATATGGTTAGTTTCTACCATGTAGCTGTGTCAGATGTCCCCGGTAACCTGACTATGCATAAGGCGGTTGGATGACTTGACAACAGTGCAGTATCCATGGCTGGAGCAAAATTGGCATTCAAATCCAATGAAATTGTACCAGTAAGCGTAATATCTGTAACTTTAGATACAGTAATTCCAGAGTCCGAGCCAATAACACTACTTCTGTTGGAATGCATCCAAATGTGATGGAGTCACCTATATCGAAGGAAGCTTTAATGGCATACGATCTTGTTTTTGATGCTGTTTACACACCAAAAGTTACTAGACTCTTACGAGAAGCAGAAGAGTGCCAAGGGTAAACGTGTAGTTTCAGTGCTATTCAAACGGCGCTAGAACAGCATAATAGGATTCGATTCCTATTTCCCAGACTTTAATCAATGCTTCAAACAAGATCTGCGCTCTATATGGCTGCCTTTGTCATTCAAGCAAACTGTATCATGAGTATGCCGCGTGGCATGTTTGTGATTCTGTACTTGTAGCACATTTTGCCACCGTCAAATTTCATGTGGTATTTTTAAACACCAAATCCAGGTCCTCATTCACGCCACAAAGATATCAACCGCAAACAGAAAAATAGGAACTAATTTCCTATTTCAAGACCGCAGAAACCAAAAAGAGATGCGCTCCAGCATTTATGTTTTTATTAGTCAATCAGAAGATTTTTAGGGACATGGTACTGTTTTAGAATAGAAGGCTTTTCTATTTTCGAATTTTTTTTGTAATTTCAGTTTCAAACAGCGCCCTGATTGTGGGGTCGAGCTGTTGCTTTTTGGTTTTTTTTTAGTTTAGTTTTATGTAATGTATAAAAAATATATATATAATTTTTAGATAGAGGGGAAGGAGGGAGAGTTTTTTCTGAGCGCTGGGAGCTGCTGGAGAAGCAGAGAGCTTTTTATTGTACAGTTTTATGACAGAGAATTTAATGGAATTTCACAGCTCTGTTTGCTGAGATTCATGTGGTATGTTGATTTAGCATAAGTTTTTCCCTTTGTCTCATATGTAATCAGTTATGTTCCATTTCATTTCATGACCCTTTCAAGCTGAACAAATGAAGTGATTAGGTAGGAATTCATAGTATTATATGCTCCTCCTATAAGTTTGTTCGCATTCGATGTTTTCTACTGTTTAAGGAGGATTCAGAGTTATTGTCTGCCCTCCTTAGCTCCTCACCAGTCTTGCCATCCCATTTGAAACCAGATTTGGTGTTAAATTGCATGCCTACCTTGCCTCAGTTGATAACCTGTGTAGTCATTATATTTTTCTGTTTGAAGCTGTGATTTTGCCCATGTAGCCCAGAAAAGCCCCGTCATTCCATTAAAAAACCCCAAAAATCATTAAATCCAAACCCCCTATCAATTTACTAGCCTAAAATCCTTATTCTTAATTGGTCAGCCTAATCATATTGAAAGATCTATCGAATCTGACCCGAGAGAGCCTTCTCATACCTCGTAGGGCTAGCTACGAGGTGAAATGGTTTGATGTAGCCTTGAAGGTTTACCTTCCTCAGCCTAGGGTGAAATCTCAAGCGCTAACATAGTGGCGACCATACTGGGGAAGAACAAACTTGTTTGTGTGTTGATGTGTTTGTTTCATAAGTCTTAGACGGAGCCTGAAGTTACGCCAGAAGCCTTCGAAAACGCTCTTGTTTTACATCAGCGTTAGTAGATAAACGCTGCTTCAATCAATCTCCGTGAGCTTGTGAATACGACCACTTCGATTGTATTTTACCCCAGTACATGTATCAAGTTCAGATCTGATTGTTGATAGTGGACAACGATCAGACACTTGAAAGGCTGAATCATTCACCTGGCGACTCCAACTCGATCCAGACATTCCAGTGCCTGTTGATATGTTCATGCAATGGTAGGGTATGTGGCAAACCCTGCACTGTGTGAAGCTCTAAACGAATTTAGAGAAAGCTTAGTGGATATTGAAATTAATGAAGAAGTTTTAAGTTTTTTCCTTCAATGTTTGAAATCTCCGAATTATCATCCTAGCGTCTGTGAGTTACTTGTTGAAAGAATCGAGAAGGAGATTCAAGATTTAGATGAGCAGATCCAGTCTTATGATTTCCAAGACCCTAAAAAGTTCTTGGAAATCCTTCCTCCTGCGCAACAAGAAACAACAGACTTGCCTATAGAGGTACACATTGACAATGTGCAGCTGGAAGTATGCATTGCAGAGTTGGGGCAGCCAACAGAGTCCGGTGTCCGTGATTCTATTGCAGCATACATGAACACATTTTTCAGTTTGATTGACAGATCAGGCTGTCTTCTCTGTGACCAGGGACATTATTTGCATGAAGGGCTGCCAGCAACTGCGTCTGTGACTTCGTGGTAGCATTCTCAAGCGGCTTCATTTTCAGGTTTACTTGAATGGCTAATTTGGCATTTTAGTATAACTTGATCTATTATATGTACAGCAGATTAGAGTAGGTTTTGTAAATAAATAAGCAGCCATATGGGTAGCATCTGGTTTTAGTTTGCTTGAAGTTTGTTCGAGTTCAGTTTCAGTTTGAAAATAAGTCAAGTGTTGATTTGTTGATGATGACTCCATTGCCCAATGGTGGAGGCACGGTCTGCTCTCCCAAAGTTCTGCGGTTCTTGGCACCTCCAGGAAGCTGCAGCTGCCATCCCAAATGGAGCCGATGTTAGACTCCGTCTCATGTCAGAGATAGATTCTTCTTCAAAACAGGGTTTTGAAGAAGAAATCATTAATGTTGCTTTTCAGATTATGTAATTTATCTTCGGCTCTTCTTAAGACAGCAGCGACTTCAAGCTCCTACCCCTGTAAAAGCACAAAGAAAACAAAGCATACATCAGACTCTACTGTTGATGAATTTGGTCAAGTTTTATCTTCATATGGTTTCAAACTATCATGGCACAGAGGTTCTCTACAGTGGCACCCTTGGTCCAGATCTTGATCAAATATTCATAGCCTCATACTCCCTTTCCTTTGCTCTGTTCATGGTATCAAGGTACATCATCATGGAATGAGCTCTGCTGTAGTTGTGGCGATTGCAGTGGTCATCTTGGTTATTCTATTTAGCATGCAGCAGTATGGTACAGACAAAGTTGGATGGTTATTTGCACCGGTAGTTTTCTTTTGGTTCCTATGCATTGGAAGTATTGGAGCTTACAATATATGAGTCTCCAGGGTACTCTTTCACGTGGAGTTCTTTTAGTGAGATTGAACTGGCTTAGAATCTCGGAGAAAATTGCAGAAGCTTCTTGTTTAAATTCACTATTACCAGCAGTTGTTTGGAAAGATAAAACTTTGTTCTTCATCAGGTGTTGGAAATTTAAATTCCATGATAACTTTCAAAGTTCTTCTTGATGTTTTCTTGAAACAAGTACCTGTTTTACTCTAAACGAAAAGTGATGAGATTTTTTGTCTAGTGAGCAAAAGGTATTGCTAGAGGAAGGACAGGGGCAGGACCATTGCCCATCGAGTGTTTTTGTTACAGTTAAGGGCTTGACTTCCTCTGGATATTTACTAGCAGTTGATGACGAGAATAACAAGTATGAGCTTCATCCAGATGGAAACAGTTACGATTTCTTTAAAGGTTTGGTACGGAGGAAACTTGCACAGACTGCCTAATTAAAGTTCAAAGATGGTTTCAGGGATTAGAAAAGACTAGTGGTTAAAAAACATGTTCATCCCTTGATCTCATTGGCAAGTCAGAGAAATACAAACCAAAATATAAAAGATCTGCTTATATTCATGTGTTTTTATCTTGGTCTAAATCTCTCACTTCTTATTTCGAAGACATCTACAACTGTTGAAAAACAGAATGAAGATTGGATCAAAAGCGCAGCTTCTGCTAAAGCTCGGGGTGGAAAAAGAAGACCTGGAACAGTTGAATGCCCTTGCTGATGAAAGTGGAACCATGTCTGTTTTGATGATGCGGCTCAAGTGTTGGTTTTACTCGCAGTCTCGGCATCTTAATTTCTTTACTATACTGATCCTTGCATCGGTACCCAATCCATTGTTTGACCTTGCAAGCATCATGTGTGGTCAGTTGTCAGCACTTGTTCTTTCCTATGATCCAAAGAGTGAGCAAGCTTAGTCTTATCGGCGTTGGTTGATAAGATTGATCATCAATGTCGGTGCAAAATCTAAGGAATCTCTCATGGTTTCAGAAAGAGAATCAGATTTTTTAGAGCGTATTGCTGAGAAATCATGGATGAATTACCGGGCTTGGCGCCATCGTTGTTGGCTTGTGAACCATATGTCAACTCAACAAGTATTGGCGGAACTGATTAGAACGAAAAATTACATGTAGGAGACAATTGTTTATTGCAGTGCATCTGTATTCAAAACGATACCTATCAGACAGTCTATTACTAAAGCTTATGGCCGAGTTGATGCGGATGGTTCTCGGTACCTGCTCAGTGACCATGCAGGCTTGCTTCATTTGCTTGTCATCACTCATTAAAAAGAAAGGGTTACTGGTCTCAAGGTAGAATTGTTGGGGGAGACATCTGCCGCTTCAACCATTTCTTATTTAGATAATGGCTGTGTGTATGTAGGGTCGAGCTATGGAGATTCACAGCTTATAAAACTGCATCTCCAACCTGATAATAGAGGTCAATATGTGGAAGTTTTGCAAAGATTTGTAAACCTTGGTCCCATAGTGGACTTCTGTGTTGTTGACCTCGAGAGACAAGGTCAGGGTCAAGTAGTAACTTGTTCTGGAGCATTCAAGGATGGTTCTCTTCGTATAGTCCGAAATGGGATTGGAATCAATGAGCAGGCATCTGCAGAGCTTCCAGGCATAAAAGGAATTTGGTCATTAAGATCTTCAAATGTCGACATGTTTGACACTTTTTTGGTTGTGAGCTTTGTTAGTGAGACTCGTATACTCGCAATGAACTCAGAGGATGAATTGGAAGAAACAGAAATAGAAGGATTTGTTTTTGATGCACAGTCCTTATTTTGTCAAAATGCCATTCACGACCAGCTTGTGCAGGTAACGGCCAGTTCTGTGAGACTAGTAAGTGCAGCATCTCGGAAGCTATTGACCGATTGGCGAGTACCCACTGGATTTTCTATAATTGTAGCAACTGCTAATGCTACTCAGGTATTTTTGGGCTACAAGGTAGTGGCTTTTGAGGCAGTCTTCGAGAACTTACTTGTGATGGGTTGTACCTAAATCGAGCAGGTGATATGGTTAGTTTCTACCATGTAGCTGTGTCAGATGTCCCCGGTAACCTGACTATGCATAAGGCGGTTGGACGACTTGACAACAGTGCAGTATCCATGGTTGGAGCAAAATTGGCATTCAAATCCAATGAAATTGTACCAGTAAGCGTAATATCTGTAACTTTAGATACAGTAATTCCAGAGTCCGAGCCAATAACACTACTTCTGTTGGAATGCATCCAAATGTGATGGAGTCACCTATATCGAAGGAAGCTTTAATGGCATACGATCTTGTTTTTGATGCTGTTTACACACCAAAAGTTACTAGACTCTTACGAGAAGCAGAAGAGTGCCAAGGGTAAACGTGTAGTTTCAGTGCTATTCAAACGGCGCCAGAACAGCATAATAGGATTCGATTCCTATTTCCCAGACTTTAATCAATGCTTCAAACAAGATCTGCGCTCTATATGGCTGCCTTTGTCATTCAAGCAAACTGTATCATGAGTATGCCGCGTGGCATGTTTGTGATTCTGTACTTGTAGCACATTTTGCCACCGTCAAATTTCATGTGGTATTTTTAAACACCAAATCCAGGTCCTCATTCACGCCACAAAGATATCAACCGCAAACAGAAAAATAGGAACTAATTTCCTATTTCAAGACCGCAGAAACCAAAAAGAGATGCGCTCCAGCATTTATGTTTTTATTAGTCAATCAGAAGATTTTTAGGGACATGGTACTGTTTTAGAATAGAAGGCTTTTCTATTTTCGAATTTTTTTTGTAATTTCAGTTTCAAACAGCGCCCTGATTGTGGGGTCGAGCTGTTGCTTTTTGGTTTTTTTTAGTTTAGTTTTATGTAATGTATAAAATATATATATATAATTTTTAGATAGAGGGGAAGGAGGGAGAGTTTTTTCTGAGCGCTGGGAGCTGCTGGAGAAGCAGACAACTTTTTATTGTACAGTTTTATGACAGAGAATTTAATGGAATTTCACAGCTCTGTTTGCTGAGATTCATGTGGTATGTTGATTTAGCATAATTTTTTCCCTTTGTCTCATATGTAATCAGTTATGTTCCATTTCATTTCATGACCCTTTCAAGCTGAACAAATGAAGTGATTAGGTAGGAATTCATAGTATTATATGCTCCTCCTATAAGTTTGTTCTTATTCGATGTTTTCTACTGTTTAAGGAGGATTCAGAGTTATTGTCTGCCCTCCTTAGCTCCTCACCAGTCTTGCCATCCCATTTGAAACCAGATTTGGTGTTAAATTGCATGCCTACCTTGCCTCAGTTGATAACCTATGTAGTCATTATATTTTTCTGTTTGAAGCTGTGATTTTGCCCATGTAGCCCAGAAAAGCCCCGTCATTCCATTAAAAAACCCCAAAAATAATTAAATCCAAACCCCCTATCAATTTACTAGCCTAAAATCCTTATTCTTAATTGGTCAGCCTAATCATATTGAAAGATCTATCGAATCTGACACGAGAAGGCCTTCTCATACCTCGTAGGGCTAGCTACGAGGTGAAATGGTTTGATGTAGCCTTGAAGGTTTACCTTCCTCAGCCTAGGGTGAAATCTCAAGCGCTAACAGGAAGAAACCAGCGGGCCTCCGTCCTCCTTGGGCTTTCCTTCCTCTGACTGATGCAGGTGCTCTTCTGCAGCAGTCCCAAATGCAATAGACTCCTCCAGCGGGCTCTCAACATGCCTCCTAGGCCCTTCCCACTCCTCTTCATCTCTTTGAGTCCTCCTCCTTCTCCTTCCCAACGGGCAGTCCCTCGCCAGATGCCCATACTCATGGCATCGATGGCAGCGGAACGGAAGGAGTTCACAATCCAAAGGCTGTTCTACGACATACTCCTTATAGCGCAAAGTTATAGATTTTTCCAGGCCATCCTTGGGGTTGAGTCTCACCAGGATTCTTGCCACTGCTCTCTCATAAGTATGAAGATACGACCTATCGGCATCCAGATAGGTACCCAACAAGTTCCCTATAGACTTGAAGACGGAATCCGCCTAGAGGAATGGAGGTAAGCTTGGAGCCCTAACCCAGACAGGGAACTCGTCGACCTTTTCTTTGGCGGCATTGAAGAGCGGTGTCCATCTTTTGAAGAAGACCGGTCGGTTCCCGTACTCCCAATTCTGCCCCTCGACCCATTCCAATGCCTCCTTACTGTCGAAACTGGCCATGAACCATCCTTTAACCAGAGAGTTTGTTCTGAAAGAGGCCGCTGGGGTACCCAACCATTGTCTCTCCGCCCACTGCCTGAGGGCTTTGCCTGATACAGGCCGCCCTCTGATCCTGCCTACGAGCGTGACCTCAGCTACCTCCAGAACGTCTTCCACCTGCACATCCATACCCAGAACCAGCTCCGAAAAGCGCTTTGTCTTCAGAGGTTTTGTCTTCTTTCTTTTTTCCCCTGTCCTTCTCAACTCCGGCTCAACTACGCCTTATATATATGTGTGTGTGCAAATAAAATTATATATGTACATTTATGCATAATAATAACAATAATTTAATTGCATTTTGTCTATTATGATCTAGTGAAACTTAGAACTTGTCTTTAGAAATTTTAAATAATAATAATAAATAAATAAATATTATTTATTAGTTTTGTAAAGTGAGCATATTGAAATATAAAATAGTCACTATTTCAAATTTTAACAAAATATGTTTTTTATAACTTAATATAAATAATAATATATTAATAGTAATTTATGTTGAAATTTAAAAAAAAATAAAATATTTATTTATTATTTTTTCAAATTATTAATTTTTAATTGTTGAAATTTAAACTTGTAAATTAATAAATATGAATTATTATCTTAAACTTAATTATTATTAGTATAACCAATAGACAAAGTGACTTTTTGGCCAGAATTTGGCAAAACAATTTCTAGTAAGATAGTGATTTGAATGCATAAATTGATTATGCACCCTCAAAAACCCATAAAGCACTTATATATGCAAATTAAACAACCTAATCATATGATTTTTAAAAAATTGTACTAGATTTTGAATAAAATTGACAAAAAAATGCTTCGAATAGAACCATTTCATCTATTAATTAGACTACCCAAACTTAATTCATAATTTTGATATAAAAATTTGTCATAATATTTAATTATTAATCTATTAATAAATTATGGTGTTTAATTCTTGATTCGGTTATTTATAATTTTTTAATTTATATTATAAATTGAAATAGACATTTTCATATATATTGTTTACTATAATTATTGTTAAAGTGTTTATTAGATCTCATTTGTACTTGTTAAATAGTTAATATATATATAGTTATATTTTATATTAATTATTTTGTATAATAAATTGATTACTATGTTAAATTTTGATGGTCAAATTTAACTATCACTTGATTCTATAACTTACTAAACCATTTGTTTTTAGTCGCTGGATTTGGTTGTGTTAAAGTAGCTTTCGATAAAAGTGTTATCACCCATGGTTTGGTTATAGCAGATGGTTTTCTAATTTATATTTATATAATATTTTAGTTTTTGCCTATGGTTTTGTACTTTATATTTATCCTATTTATTAATTTTTGTTTGTTATATTTTCTTTTATAAATTAAGATGATCGCCCCATATCATTGTCAAGTGAAATTATTTTGCATTTTATATTTATATACATTTGAATTTGAATATATATATATATATAGATTAATTTTTTTTTACTTTCTTTCTTTTCTCGACATTTTAAAATGTTGACAAACTTTCTTACATTACACTTACATATCTCCCCTATACTGAGTTGTAGAGCGCCTCAGTACAACAATAGGTATTGAGGCATCATTGAAAATGTGCCCATTTGAAGCAATGTATGGTATAAAGTGTGATACTCTAATGAGTTGAGACAATCTAGGAAATATATTAGTGATTGGTCTTGAGATACTCAAGGGTATGGAAGAATGAATGGTCAAAATAAAACATAATATGAAGGCGGTTGGGGATAGGCACAAAAACTATGTAGACAAAGGCAAGGGAGCCAAATAATTCCAGGCAAGTGAACATGTATTTTTGAAAATAAATCCAAAATTATGAACTTCACTAAAGCTAGCAGGTTTTAGCTTGTGACTCCTATATAATCACAAATTTATAGTACACCACCATTGCATATTTCACATTGTGGGATATGGTTGTATCCTAAGTGTCTTTCTAGTTCCTATTCTCCTGTCCTTGTCTTATCTCTCGATGAGGTGTTAAGGTCAGAGAAAATGATGCGGTTTTAATCATTTATTATATATTTGTATCATTGAAATGAATACAATGTCAAGAATACAACATGAGGCCTTTTCCACCAGGTCATTATCTCTTGTCTTATCTTGTGAGTTTTATTTCTTAACATGGTATGATGTCTCCTTGACCCTCAAGGGGCTTGTTAATTCCATGGTAGTTTTCCATGGAAAACAAGAAATTGTGATTCCTTCATGGTAGTTATCCATGAGAGTTATAGTCAATAAGGAAGAAGTAAGATAAAGTTATTCCATAGCAAGAGGAGCCAACATAGAGAAAGTTATTCCATAGCCATAAGAGCCAACATACCAGGAAAAGAACCCATGATGTGTACAATGTCACAATTCTCACAGTTTTGTGTTGGTTTAATTGGTCATTGTTTTCTTATATCTCCTTTCTTCCTTACATAACACTTTGAAACTAGTATATTATATATACTGAAAATAGTTTTCTTCAAGAATATGCATGTGTGATCCCAAAATTTGAAAGAAAAAAAGGAAGCATATGTAGGTCATTAGAAATTATATTTGGTCATGATTGTAGATTAGAGACTATAAATCAATCAAAATTGCAACTTTTTATTCAATATATATTTTAGATCATATTTGTTGTCTAATGTAGATATATTGATCCATAGTTTCAATTGATTTTCCATTGTCTTGTAATCAAATAGCTGTTAGACAACTAATCCTAGGGATTAAAGTTGGGTTAGTTTGTATTATGGTGAGTAGTTATTGGAGTCCAAGAAGACCCGAAAACTGATTCAACGATTTCTTGTATGTATTTATATGTACATCATTCTTTGAGATCAATATTTAATATAGTTGATTTTGGTTTCCAATATCGTGTGTTTAACAGTGGTATCAGAGTGGAGGTTTATCTGTTCTGTTGATTGAGTTGAGCCACTTGTTTTGTGGCCTTCCTGGGTGCCCCTCTTTTTACAGACTTTGAACTCCTTTCGAGTAGTTCGTCTATGGCATTGTGAAAAAGCTAGATGACTGAGAACATGTGGAGAGCTTGGTGCATCTTTGAATTAAAAGGAGAAAAAGGCATGTGGAATCTATGTTGAAGCAAGAAGAACCAATTACATGGAGAAGTCTATAATGGAGAAATAGTGTTGTAGCATAAAGAAAATGTATGAATTCTTATTTTAATCGAATGAATTTTTTTATTAATCTTCAACTAAAAAGGAAGAGTGGCATAGAGGCATGGTGATAAAAAAAATGCAGTCGAAGAGTGGGAAAGAAGATTTTTTAAATAAAATGTTCTGGACATTGGAGGTTAAAAGGATATTTTAAAGATATTTTGCATGCTGGAATTGGTGATGAAAATGTGGCAAAGATTTATCAAAGGGTAAAAGCAGTAAAATAAAATTCATCGAATTTTAAAATTTTATACGAGGTATTTTCAAGAATATTAGATCAAGGAATATATTTCTTTGATTTTTATTATTACTTCAAGGTTCAACAAAATTCAAACTTGATGGCTATACATAGAGCATGGAGGTATGAAAATTAAAGAATTAAATATAATATAATATTGTTGTTGTGTTATCATTGAAACAAACAACGATGGAGGAAGTTAATCACTCAAGGTGAATACATTTCCTATATATTTTATATTACTTCCAGAATCAACATCTTTGTGTGGAAGTAGGCAAAAATATAAAGGTGAAAATGAACAGAGAAAGAGGCAGAGCTAAAAAGGTGAAAGTGAACAGAGAAAGAAGTAGAGCCAGAAAGGTGAAAGTGAAGAGAGAAATAAACAGATAAATGTGAAAGTTAATAGGAGAAAAAGTTGGTGAGTATCAAGTGAATGGATATTGTATAAAAATTGTGATTAAAGAAAATATTTCTCATACTTTTTTTATACATTTCCTATATATTTTATATTACTTCCAGAATCAACATCTTTGTGTGGAAGTAGGCAAAACTAGAAAGGTGAAAATGATCAGAGAAAGAGGCAGAGCCAGAAAGGTGAAAGTGAACAGAAAAAGAAACAAAGCCAGAAAGGTGAAAGTGAATAGAGAAAGAAAAAGATAAACATGAAAGTTAATAGGAGAAAAAATTGGTGAGTATCAAGTGAATGGAAACTGTATAAAAATTGTGATTAAAGAAAATATTTCTCATTTCTTTTATTATATTTAAGAAAAAGAAAATGGTTAAAGAAAGGTGAAATGAGAAAGTAAAAGTAAAAGTGGCTAATTATGAAATTAATTAACTTGGATTCAAAAGTGGTGGAAATATTTTAGAACAAGTTTATTTTGATTTGAAATGAGTTTTAAAATTTGAAGAGAAAATTCGACGGGGTCTTGGATAGATGGTGATTGAGTGCTCTGTTAAGACACTCCTTGATGTGAAGTCATCATTTCAATTCCCCGTCCCGATCGAGGTGATATATTGGACATGATGAAGATATAGTCCTACCAAGCTTACAAAAAAAAGTTGAAGAGAGAAAGAAAAAGGGAAACAGTGAGATTTGAACCTAAATCTCTATTGAATTATTTTTCGAGACCACCATCAAATCACTAAGCCAATTTTTATTTTAAAACAAAAGGGGAAAGGGATTTGTATTTTATTTGAACCTAGTTCTCTCTTGAATTATTTTTGGAGACCACAATCAAATCACTAAGCCAATTTTTATTTAAAACAAAAGGAGAAAGGGATTTATATTTTCTTTTAGAGGAGTACTTCACATATTTAAAAATTTGAAAAGGATTTGTTTGAATAATATTTTGGTTGCTTGGTATATGAAAGAATTGACTATGAAAGTTCATGTGTAAGTCAAATGAAGTTTAACTTATAAAAAAATTGAGTATAAAATCAAAGAAAGAAAAAGCATTGAGGTTAGAAGAGCTCATTTGGTATGTTAAAGATCATAAGGTCAAAATTTCAACTCTTTGTGAAGACAATTTTGGAAGATATTTTTCTAGAAGTTGTCATAAGAAGAGGACATTTTGTCTGTAGCAATTTCAGTTTTATTTGAGCATGTCATTATTTTTTATATAATAGATTTTTGTTTTCATTTTACATTGTAAAATGGGTGCATTTTTCGTTGAACCTGACACCCGAGATTGACAAAAAAATGGCTCAAATAAAAATGCATTAGAAATTTTAAGAAATCTCATTAGTTCCACTCGAGATTATCCTAATTCGAAACAACAGTCGAAGAGTAATGAAGCCACGCAAGGAGAAAATTTGGGTGTAGTGGAAAGCCATGTTCAAGAAAGTGTATGTAGGAGTCATTTTCATACAAATGTGAAGCCTATCATTCTCAAGGCCCTTATAAGACCATGGGAAGAAATTACACATAACAAACACATAACTTGTTTGGGTTATAACAAATATGTCTTGGATATATCTTTTCATCTTCTTTGTTTTTCTAAACCCATACAATTTCGAAGTGTTGGATTTCTGGATGGTGTTGTGACAGAACAAGTTGATCGATGTCAACAGTGTAACAAAGTTGGACATGTGAAAGATAAATGTTTTGATCTTCACTCTTGTGAGCATTGTTGAAAGCGAAATCACCACTCAAACAGATGTTCCATAAAGAAGACTACTACAAGAGAGAAACTAAGTTTCAGATGGATTGCTTCTTGGGATTGGTGGAAAACAACCAAGAAGATTTACAGGTTATACCGAAGGGTATGTTTGAAAGTATTGAATAACCTTGCAGTGATGAAGAATACGTCATCTTCTCACCCTGCATTTGACAATGGGGGAATTGTTGATGGTCTTTATAGGTTCGAATATTTGTCAAGCGATCCTGAGTCAGAGATCCACAAGTGAGCCTAAGCCACAACCTGTACCAGTTAGAGCCAGAGAGACTTCAGTTCTTTCCGAATGAGTTGTTTGTGAACGAGCACTTCCAGATTCAGAATTGTTCAAGGAACTACATTGATAGTTCCAGATTTTGTGGTCACCTTAAAACCACATTTTTTGTTGTTCTAAGAACTGCTATGAAGGTTCCAGAGTTGGTGTTGGTTGAGACCTTGAGTTCTCCCATATTGGTTTTTGGTCATCCTTAAAAACCATTTCTTGAGAGACATTCAACTCTTGGCTGAGATGCATTTTTTCATTTTGAACTCTCATTCTTGGACTTTGATACATCCCTTCGGATTAAGGGGGGAATGTTAGACAAATAATACTCGGCGTTAAAGATTGGGTTAGTTTGTATTATGGTGAGTAGTTATTGGAGTCCAAGAAGACCCAAAAACTGATTCAATGGTTTCTTGTATGTATTTATATGTACATCATTCTTTGAGATCAATATTTAATATAGTTGATTTTGGTTTCCAATATCCTGTGTTTAATACTACCAAATTGGAGCGATATAAATGAGTAACCGACAATTTGCCTTTTTTCTACCCATTTCATCAACATATTTTGATCATTATTTGAGCTTTTTCAATCATAATAGCAATCAAATCTAGTTGATCTTCCTCATATATCTAAAGATTACAAATAGAAAGAGATATGAACCCTACAGAAAGCATGAACCTTCATTTTTAAAGCCAAAGTTAAGGTTGATCATACATAATTGTTGTGAGCATCAGTTAATTAGTAGCTCTAGTGTATTGTCCATCCAAGCTAGTGTTGGTTGCAGTTCACCTGTAATATGTAATTCACTCCATCTTAAACTTCAAAGGCTACATCGAAGCTAACAGGATACCTAAATACCCAATAAAGTTCCAAGACCAAGAATATGATTTGATCTACCAAATTGAATTCTATTATAGTGGATATAAATTTCTAAGCTACATGAGCCCATGAATTGGCCATGATTTGCTGAAATTTTAGGCATTATTGATATATTCATAAGCATTGTAGTCATGTTTTCTTGTAATCTAGCATTTAGAGAGTATATATGGTCAATAAGATATGGAAACACGTTCGATTGGGCTATCTAGGTGACAAGAATGTCTCCCCACTCGATCAAAAACCATATATTGCAAACAACTTTCTAGGCTTCTTTCAATGATGATGACAATCTTAGTAGATTCATTAGTTATTCGATAGTCATAAAAATTCGCATCCATCTTCGAAGGGTTCGAGGGATGAATTTTCTCTACACTTGGAACAACATATTTCGCACATCTTTGCTAGCAAACAATGTTCCATTCATCCATAATATACACTATATACATTGATGATCTCTCATGTGATCTTAATTAGTATATCTGTTTCTTTTGGTAGTTAATTTGAAAAGAAAATATCAACGAATTTAGCAGCCTCATGTAGGTATGTGCATTGCATGGCTCTTTTTATTCAATTATAGTCCCTATGTATTTCACTATTGCATATAGGAATAAATTTCGACAAAATAGTATGACGGTACAACTGAATTGGCCATATCGTCTAAAAATACAAGAATAATGTCAATTTATTTTTAAATTTTGTTTAATCCATTCATCTATGTTACGATGAACTATAATGTTTGTAAGATATCTGACAACAATTGTGTTCATGGTATATCCAACAAAAATACAATTATCGTCGAATATCAGACATTTGATTGTGAGTAAATGTTATTTCAAAATTTGGCTATATAGGTTGTAGTTATTTCGATGCTTGGTATTTGACTTGATTTGTGTTGAAGCCTCGACCTTTGCGCTACAAACATCTATGACTTCAATTCTTCCACTTTGTATGAATATAAATATTTAAAATTTGTGGATTTCTAATTCTTCATAGAAACAACTCCTCTTGGTTCCTTTACACCCTACTTGGTTTTCCATTATCAAAGGGTCTCGCCAAGTAGGTCAGGGCACCCCTTTTCATTTGAAACTAGTTTTCCTTCATTTTGGGTCAAGGGAAGTTTTCTTCTCAATTTATTTATTTTTCATAATGAAAGGTCAAGGAGATTTAATGGTTGTTGTTGCAGGAATTATGTGTATTGTGCTTTGTTTTCTAGCCAATCGCGACGTTCGCTTCAATGCTACTTCACAAAGAGTGAGTTTTTGAATTATTAAGGATTGTAGGTCATATTTTATTTTATGGTGTTTTGACATTTAATTTGGATTTATATGGACTGGGTATTCTATGCTGCAACCTAGAATGAAAGATTCAAAAAGACTTGAGGTAACTCAACAATCACATGCCACTCGATGAAGAGAAATTTACGCCGAGTTTCGATGGGCTACACTTCATTAAAACACTGGTAACTATTCATAGATAGGGCTTTACTATGATGGAATCACAGTTTGATTTGAGCAAGATTTGAAATGGTTTTGATAGGGTCATTTCAGATGAGGAAGTTTCATTAGATTTTGTTTATTTTTTCAACATTGTTTTTCTTTATTATTTTCTCTCTTACCCATGGTGAACATTTTAAGATTCCTTGTGGGCTTTGGATGGGAAGGATATATCTTGGTTTTTTATCTAAAAACCAAGGAGAACCTTGTCTTGTTGCTTATAATATGATCATGAAATGGTACGAAAACAATATATTAATTGGAATTTCTTTCTAATCTAATTTATTTTTTGTGCTACTGATGAGCCCCAAATTTGGTAACATTTGGGCTCATTTAGCCTAACTACCCTTGCTCAACCCTTCATTTTTCATAACTTATGCATCATTTTTTAGTATATTTATGTCATTTGTACGAATAAGGGCAGTCACTATTCCTAGGTGGCTAACACGTGCTTATTTCAGGTTTTTTTGACATTTGGTGGAGCAAAACCACGCATATGAGGGCTAGGAGACAGCCAAGATGGGGTTGAGGATTCGTAGGAGGGTTTTCCACAGCATTAAATGGCCTTCCTCAGGATTTTCACCCCCAACTCCGAGCTCTGACAGCCACCACAACCGGATCTAGAAGGCAGCCAAACGGATTTTGAGGAAGCAGCAGTTCACTCCTAGTTTGGTCAGCCAAGTCCCAGTGATTTAGGAGGCCAGCTTGGGGCCTCGTGATGTATAAATGATGAGGCTTTAGCCTTCAAAAAGGACTTTTGAAACCTTGTTGCACATTCTGCACTACGAGCTGCTAGCTCTGCTTTGCTCTTTTGTAGCCATTATTGGCATGCTGTTTGACTTATGATTATTATCTTTTAATGGAAAGCAGTCAGATTTGAGTTCAGTTCTGAGTTCTTAAAGGAGCCATAGCTCTCGGGGTTGGGCCCAACCTGAGAGCCTAAGGCCTCCTTCCTTTGTATTGTTATCTTTCTTTCAGCATTATGTTTTTTTTTCCCTTTACATGCAATTGAAACGCAGTTTGCTGAGTTAGATTTCTTGGTGTGGTTAAGTAGGTCAGTTTTATAAGACAGAGTTGCTTCAACTGTTTAGAATAGAGTAAAGAGATTGGAGTTGATAAAGGTTCCAAAAAAGGGTTTCCTGCACACTCATTTTCACCTCTTTCTAGGGGCTGGAATTGCAGACAGTGCTACCCACCAAAAACATTGGTTTACGTGTTCATGCAATCTTTGGTGCAGTATTTCCGGTTGTAATAGTTGTCCATGCGCTCAGACCTCTTGGAATGTTTCTTTGTTTCAGTACCATGCATGATTCTCCTTAGAAATAACGTTGCTGTTCATTGGTTTTATTAAACAGTTAGAATAGGTTAATAATATTTCGGTTATGTGCAGGACGTGGATGATTTGGTTTCGTTTGCACTGTGCAGTGTTACTCCCTCACTCTCTTGTCCTTCTAAGCCGTGCCCAGGCCAACTACTCATCTCCCAATTAGACCCCTTGTCTCTCAACTATTCTATTGCCCACGTTATTCTACCTTTTTCGGCCTTCCATTCCCTCTGCCCTCTTTAAGACAACCTAGCTTAGCACACCCCCTCTTCATCTCATCTCTCTGTCACTAAGTCATTACAAACCCCTCTCCTACCTCCCTATCCATCCATGCAGCCTCTTCCACTCACCCACCACCTAAAATCCGATTATAGAACATCCTGTAGGAATTACTGAACTTCCTGTAGAAATTCTGAACATCCTGTAGAACCCCTGCAGACTTCCTGTAGAAGCTCATAAACACGGTTGCTTGGCATCCAAACTTTGTGAAACTCTCTGAAAGGATGTTAGGGACTCCTTAGACCCTCTCTAAGCCTTCCTGACCTCTTCCAAGCATTTCTCCCCTTGATCTACCCCTGCACAGTAAAGATCCAGTTAGAAGCACATGCATAATAATTCCAACAACTTGAACAAAAATACAAAAATGTGTTCTCTTCAGATAAAAGTAGTCTAGACACATGCATCTCACCTTCATAGAAGTAATGGCATCTCTTTCAGTAGTTTGCATTCCCACCTTTGCATCAGCAGGCCTAGCTGGTAGAATTAGGGTTTACTAGGGTTTTCGTTTCTTGTTGGCTTTCAGTTCCTTTCTGCAAGTAGGTTAATTTCCTTTGAGTTAGCTTTCGTTCATCGGTTAAAAAGCTTCTTCTAAGAGCTCATAGAAGTTGGCTTGAGCCCTAGCGGACTTGTGCCAGCTGACCAAGTGACAACTGCGGCAAGAGCTAGTACTTGTGCATACAACACCGCCGCTTCCAAGTTTGTTACGAACTACCGGGTTGATAAAATTAGAGAAGGAAGCTCCAGGAGTTGTAGCATTATTGCTACAATACTGGATCCCACCATCTTTTTGGTGCCGTTGTCGGGGAAGCGTCAGAGTATTAGTGATTGTTGCTTTTCTTCTATTTTCCTACTCTCGCCTTCTGCTAAGTAGTTTATTTCATTTCCATTCCGAAAAAGTAGCATAGACATTTCCTGCTTTCATAGATTAACATTTCAATTCCGCAATTTCATTTTTGCAAAGCGTAGATTAGCATTTCAATTCTGCAAGCATAGACTAGCATTTCAATTCCTGCAATTTCATTCGAGCAAAATAGATTAGTCCTTTCCTGCTTTCATTTCAATTCCGCATTTTCATTTCAGCAAGATAGTTAGTTGCAGTTCAATCTGTTTCAGTTTTTGCAGGTACCAGAGAAAAAAAAAAACCAAAAGAAATCAAAAATCTTTCCATTTCATGCCTCGTAGGAATCGAGATAAAACAGGCAAATTCTTACCCAACACCCCCACCACATCACTAAGTCACCCTTCTCTCTTCTTTGGTGACAGTGATCCAGAAGAACCTATAGGCGAACCTCCTGAGATATACGAAGATCCTATAGCAGAAGAAGAGTTAGAGAACACTCCATCTGAAGCTATGGCTGACAATAGGGGAGAAGATGAGAGAATAGAAGGTGCTTTCCCCATCCGAGAGACCAATGGAGACATGAAAATGAAGAACATAAGCCCTTCTGCTTTACCTCACTTCCATGGACTGACTACTGAAGACCCTGATACCTTCCTGTTTGAGTTTGCTGTCCTTTGTCGAACCTATGACTATACTGAAGATGAGCAGAAACTGAAACTCTTCCCCTCAACCCTTAAGGATGCAGCATTACGCTGGTTCATGGGCTTACCTGGGAACAATATCACCACTTGGGCTCAGATGCAGCAAGCTTTCAATACCAAATACCGGGACTACTGTAGGTCCAAGGAAACCAAGGGAGAAATCTTTCGGATGACCATGGGGAATGATGAGTCCTTAGAGGATTACGAGGAAAGGTTCCAACTTAGCTATAAACGGGCCAGGTGCACACTTGACCCTGAATCCCTCAAGTTGGTTCTGCTCCGAGGAGTCCCTGAAGACATCTTAGATACCCTTCACATGCTAGCTGGAGGAGATATTTACCAACTACCTTATGAGGACATAAAGACTGTGTTTAGAAACCACTCTAGGGCAGCCCGGAAAAGAGGTAGAGGAAACCTCCTCTCAGCTGGTATTCCTTTCTCCAAACATGAGTTTGCAAATCAATTAGAGGACCTCAAGAGTGAGGTGAGACAGACCATTGCCATGCAACTTGATACATTCCGAATCCAGCAGAAGAAAGAGGAAGCTGAGAGGGCTTTGGCTATCTTCTGCCCTAGGTGTACAAGGAAACACCCTAAGAACGAATGCCCATTATATTCGGTTGAAGTATGTTTTGTTTGTGAGGAGGACCACCCCACAAACCAATGTCCAACCTTACCTGGGCTTAAAGCCATGTATCAAGGGACAGAAGCACCCA
This sequence comes from Pinus tabuliformis, assembly GCA_031772625.1. NCBI lineage: Eukaryota > Viridiplantae > Streptophyta > Pinopsida > Pinales > Pinaceae > Pinus > Pinus tabuliformis. The sequence goes on along the minus strand of CM062819.1, from coordinate 1,987,336,655 downwards.
CTGAACCTCTCTATTTCCTCAACCAAAGGAGACCACAAGGACCTAGACCTTACCAACAAGGGATGCAAGGGACACCCCAAGCTTATTACAGCCCCAACCAATCTACTCCTATGCCTTCCTGGGGTCCCCCTACTCATCCTTCCTGGTCTATACCCCCTCCATGGTATTACCCACCTCAGTACCATACTCAGCCCACTACTCATTCGTTTCACTCACATGCCCAGCCACAGCCTCAGTGGAGTGCACCTCAATCGGGGTGGAGGCCCCAGTACAATACTCCTCCCGCCATTTTGCCTCCACCACCAGCTCAACCACAACCATTACCTCCTGCTCCTCCAAGGTAGCCCCAAATGTCTGCTCAACCGAACCCGAACCCCAACAACAGACAGGCCCAGCAGGTATATACTGGGGAAACATCATTCCCTACCTATGCTGTGGAGATCCAGGAGATCAATCTGCGATCTGGAAAGACTCTTCCGGATCGCCAACCTCCTCCCCCAGAGGACGAGGAAGATAAATAGGAAAGTGAACCAAAGGCCATTCCACCCTTTCCTGAGAGATTAACAGCCACCACACAACCCAACCCAGAGGAGGATGAGCTTCTGGGAGAACTCAAACAGTTGTGTGTGAAAATACCACTTCTCCAAGCCATCAAAGATGTACCGATACAAAACAAACTGGTTAAGGAAAAGTGTTTCAGACACCCAGGCAGGCGAAAGAGAGATGCTTCGACCATCAATGTCATAGGACAACTGTCTGATCTTATGTTGGGACAAGTCATCTGCCCAAAGTATCTGGATCCTGGGAGTCCTGTAGTTGATGTCCACATCAATGGCACCATCATACCACACACATTGATTGATCTGGGGGCTGCCATTAATGTGATGACCAGGGATACCCTGCTCAAACTCAACCTTCAGGGTTCCTTGAGAAAGACCTCGACAGTCCTGCAACTAGCAGATCGCTCCACTATGACTCCCGAAGGGATTGTAGAGGATGTCTTGGTCTCTGTTGACTCTTGGGAGTACCCTGCAGACTTTTTGGTTCTGCAACCAAAGGCAAAGCTTACTGGATACCCTCTTATTTTGGGAAGGCCTTGGTTAGCCACTGCAAATGCTTACATAAGCTGCCGTGCAGGAAACATGACCATCAAAAATGGTCCTATGTCCAAGCAGCAAGTCTTGTACCCTCCTGCCCAACCCTCATTAGAGCATGACTTACCACTTTGGTTGGAGGAAGGAGAAGAGGATGAGGTGTACTCAGCACCTTTGTGCACCCTAGACACCACTAGGGGAGGCCTCCCAACCGAGGATGATTTGATTGAGACCTTGATCCAGAATCCACCTCCCAGTGCACTGTCCTTAGAGGAATTGGTGGAGGATGCCTAAGCCAGCACCTTAGTGGACCTTTGTGTGACCAACCCTGTCACTCCCAGAGTCAAAAATGTAGAGTTCGACCCTGAGAGAACGTTAAAGATCAGCTCCTCCCTATCTCCTTCCCAGGAAAAGGAGCTGTGTAGTCTGTTGGCCAGTCATCTAGATGCTTTTGCTTGGAGCTATAAGGAGATGAAAGGAGTCCATCCTTCGGTCTGTACCCATCACATATACATCAAGGAAGATTGTAAACCGGTTAGGCAACCCCAGAGGAGAATGAACCCAGCCCTTAAGGACATCGTCAAGGAAGAATTGCAAAAACTGTTGGATGCCAGATTCATTTACCCCATCTCGGATAGCGAATGGGTGTCCCCTCTGGTGTTGGTTCCCAAGAAAAATGGGAAGTGGAGAATCTGTGTGGACTACCGAGAACTAAACAAAGCTACCAAGAAAGACCATTTTCCTCTACCCTTCATAGATCAAGTGTTGGATGGACTGGCAGGAAAGAAGTTTTTCTCTTTCCTAGATGGGTTTAGCGGGTATAACCAGATCCAAATCAGCTCGGAAGACCAAGATAAGACCACCTTCACTTGTCCTTGGGGTACCTTTGCTTACCGAGTTCTTCCCTTTAGACTATGCAATGCTCCTGCCACCTTCCAGAGATCCGTCTTGAGCATCTTTTCTGAGCTGGTCCATGATTCGGTGGAAATCTATATGGATGAATTCACTCCTTATGGGTCCAACTTCCAGGAAGCATTGTCCAATCTGGGAAAAGTCTTAACCAAGTGCATTGAGATGAACCTATCCCTAAGTCCTGAAAAGTGTGAATTCCTGATGACTGAAGGGACCGTGCTAGGCCATACCATTTCTTGCCAAGGGTTACAAGTGGATCCTAACAAAATTGCTCTCATTGAGAAGGTTCCACCTCCTCAGAAGGTAAGAGATGTTCGAAGTTTCTTAGGATTAGCAGGGTATTATAGGAGATTCATTAAAGACTTCAGCAAGCTAGCCTCGCCATTGTTTGGCCTCTTGGCAAAAGATGTTGAGTTTAAATGGACTGACGATTGTCAGAAGGCTCTGAATGAATTAAAGGACAAGTTGGTGTCTGCCCCAATCTTGAGAGGTCCAAACTGGGCCCTACCTTTCCACATCCACACTGATGCCTCGAACAAAGCCATAGGGGCAGCCTTAGGACAAGTTGAACAAAAACTTCCATATGCCATCTACTTTGTCAGCAAAAACTTATCCAAGGCAGAACTGAATTACACTGTAACTGAGAAAGAATTCTTGGCCGTGGTCCATGCACTGAACAAGTTCTGACATTATATCACTGGCTATCAAACATTTGTACATACTGATCATGCTGCAATTAGATATTTAATGAATAAACCAGATGTGAATGCTCGTATTATTAGATGGTTACTTTTGTTGCAGCAGTTTGATTTGACTATCGTTGACAAACCAGGTAAAGAAAATGTTGTTGCTGACTTTTTGTCTAGATTGGATTTACCTGCAGGTGAGGATGGAACAGTGGATGACCAGATGCCCGATGAACATCTGTTTGCTATTTCAGTACTCTCTCCATGGTTTGATGATATAGCAAACTACCTTGTTTCAGCACAGTTCCCTCCGCACCTATCCTCAAGAGAAAAGAGCAGAATCGTTAGGAAGAGTGCCTCATTCACTTGGATCGGGGGCAACCTGTTCAAGCTTGGCCCTGATCAGATCTTAAGGCGTTGTGTAAGAGAGGAGGAAGTCTTTGATATCCTCCTCACCTGTCATGACGGGCCTTGTGGAGGACATTTTGCAGCAAAGAGGGCTGCTTTCAAAATCCTGCAGGCAGGCTACTATTGGCCCACGCTTCATCAAGATGTCAGAAGGTATATCAGCCAATGTGACCGATGCCAAAGGATGGGGAAATCGACTCCAAGGGACGAAATGCCTCTCCAACCTCAAGTGACTCTTGAGCCATTTGAGAAGTGGGGTATGGATTTTGTGGGTCCAATCAATCCTCCTTCGAGGCAAAGGTCTTACATCATTGTGTGCACAGACTACCTGACAAAGTGGGTAGAAACCAAGGCAATCAAAGCAGCGACAGAAGAAAAGGTGGCCGAGTTCTTAAGAGAAAACATCTTCTACAAATTTGGCTACCCAAGAGAGCTAGTCACCGATCAAGGAAGCCAGTTCACCTCCAACTTAATTGAAGACCTACTCGCTCATCACAAAATCAAGCATAGGACTTCCACCCCCTATCATCCTCAAGCAAATGGGCAGGTGGAAGTCACCAATAGAGCATTGGAAGGGATCTTGACTAAGGTGGTGAGCAGCAGTAGAAAAGATTGGGCAGATCGCTTGGTTGAGGCCACATGGGCTTACAACACCACTTGGAAGACCACAACCGGCTTCACACCTTATGAGCTGGTCTATGGGAAGAGAGCTTTGCTGTCAATTGAATTCGAGTACAACACTTTGAGGATGGCAGCTCAGCTGGACCTAGATCTCAGCCATGCCCAACAAGAAAGGTTATTGCAGCTGAATGGATTGGACGAGCACCGAATGCAGGCCCTTCTTCACTCAGAAGTGGTTCAACTTCAGAGGAAGGTATGGCATGACCAACACCTCAATGACAAGCAATTTCAGCCGGGAGATTGGGCGCTGTTGTATGATTCCAGGCATAAAGATTTCAAGGGGAAGCTGAGAACCAGATGGCTGGGACCATATGCAGTGGAAAAATGTAATGACAATGGATCTGTTCTTATTCGGACCATTGATGAGGAGGCCATCCCTATGCTTGTCAATGGGCATCGGTTGAAGATCTACGGAAAGCTTCTGTCAAGGCAAGAATTCATCAAAACTGTGGAAAAATCAGTGCTGGTCATAGAGAAGGGTTCTGCCTCTGTTTTGGGCATACCCTGAAGGTCTTAATATATATATATATATATAATAATAATAATAATAATAATAATAATAAAGATCCTTAGGTGAAAACCTTTCTGAGGCTCCCAAGGCAGATGGTAGGGGTGAAAACCTCATTGAGGCGTCCCTGCTGTCTTTCTGAAAAAGGTTTGAAAAAGACCCTTGAGTGAAAACCTCTCTGAGGCGCTCAAGGCAGATGGTAAGGGTGAAAACCTCATGGAGGCACCCCTATTGTCTTTCAAAAAAAAAAAAAAAAAACAATAAACAAAAAAAACGGGTAAAGCACGTTCACAATGTGGCAATGCATGCAGGTTGCAGGTATTCCATGCAGGAAAAGAGGCCCTCAACTCAAAGACAAGGGTCCCTACTATGTTACTAGGTGACCTCACCAGCACTCCCTCCAGAAACACTCATCTCTTCCAAGGTCTGGGCACGATTTGATCACAGTTCAGCCTCTTACAGGAAGCTACAGGACTTTCTACAGGAAGTCCTGTATTTCTACAGGAAACTTCTTGTAGAAGCTTTGGACGGCCCAGAACTGACTGTGTGAGGAGATCTAACGCCCGAGGTCTGGCATGGAGGCATGCAAGCTACTATTTTCTCCATCACGCACTGCTGTCGCCTCCTTCTACCACCCCAGTTGCCATGCAATGGAAATACCTGCACAGTCAAATCAGAACACTGAATTATCAGAGGAAGCGATTCTCAAATGGGAAAAAAGGATGCAGAGACACCATGCACTACTTATCAAAGCCATCCGAGGGTCCTGCGATCGTGACCGTGATGCCACCATCTCCACCATCTCAGCATGCACCCGAGGAGGAAAAACTGCTACAGGACATCCTACAGGAATCCCGTAGCAGTTCAGCCAGCTAGAGTGTACACCATCAAGACGCCTGCAACACATAGAGCGGGCACATGCACCATCCGCAGCCAGGTAATAAGCTTTGCAACCAGCAGCAATCTGCGAGGAGGAACCCCCGTGCCGGTGCATGAAATAGCAACAAGCAAATCCAATCACCATCGTCCTGAAACCTGAAAATCATGTCGCGGCCACACAGGTAAGTGCCTCACCCTTTTTTCGTCAAATTACATGAATAATACTCTGAAATGTTTGCAAGTGTGGAAATGAATGGGTTGAGTAGTCGAATGGCCATTCAACTGGCCACGACGACCAGTCAGATGGTCTCGTCCGATTTGGAAAGTGGTGGTCGTGGCAAGAAAAACGGGTAATGGACACGTGAGAAGCGTCCAGTCGGGGAGAAGCGGCGATTTAACGGAAATGGCGGCGGCAGATCTGCAGGGAATGATGCGGCAGTCAGGGAGACTTGCAGTGAAATAAGTAGGTGACGTCGTCCAACGGTTCGGTGGGGACAGCTCACCCCCGCACCACGAGTTCGGCCGGGATTCAAATCCACCGGCTAGATCATCACTCCACTCATTTATCACCAGCCGTTTTGCAGTCGAGTAGCGTCCGAATTTCTCTGAAGCTCGTTACTCTAAGTCCTCGGATCGTCCAGATGTCTGGTAGTGGCATAGAAGGCGCAGAACCACTGCCGTGCTCTCCAGAACCCGTGCGCTACTTCTACAGGAAAGCTACGCTACAGGAAGCTCACTGCCACGAGGAAAATTAGTCTATTCACGTCAAGGGTGGCGAATTGGAAAAGGTAAGCCTGAACCTGTTCCTCCCATGCAATTGGTTTAAAGGGTGGCGAAGTCGACGTCTTCAAAAATGTAAAACTACAGTCTGCACATAAAATTGCAAGCGTCGTCGTCCTTTTGCATGAAAATTGTCGTCGAAGTATATGCGGGGTTTTCTACAGGATGCGGTGTGTAATTGAGCCCCTGTCAAGGCTCATCTGTAGATAATCTTCATGAATTGTGTGCGTGACAGAGGCGTAGTTCTACGCTCTATCCCAAAGAAATCTGAAAGGCCAGCTTTTGATACGCACCCGCCACCTCCGGCTAACATAGCAGGCTTTCACCATGCCGGGTGGATTCATCAGAAAGGAACCGACAGACTCAAAGAAACTAAGGGAGAACCCTGAGGTGGTAGAACTGTTTTCCCGAGCACGATGGTTGTCGCTCTGCGACAAGCTCCAAGGTTATGATGATGAGGTGGCAGAGGAGTTCCTGCGAGCGTTGAAGCCAAAATCAAAAACGCTGGCCACTGTCAATTTCAAGGGTTTGAGTCTCAGACTCACCCCACAGTTCATCAGCAGAGTCACTGACCTTCCAATGGGGGTACCGTGGGACAAGGAGGAGAGGAAATTAGGCCAGAAGGCTAAAAAGGAGTTCTTTCCACTGGAGGAGCAATTCTCAGAGGATAAGAACGGGGTTCGCAGAGCTAGCCTACAGCTGCTTTGGAGTGAGGTCAGCCTCCAAATTATGAAATACATCACGTGCAAAGGACGGTTCAACATTGTATATGGGTACCATTTCCGACTACTCACAGAATTGAGGCACCAAATGGACCTACCTTCAGAAAGCAAGCTAAGTATTCCCTACTTCCTCCTGCAGTCTATGACTGAATGTGCCACCAAGTTACGGGAGGGCACGCCAGACCAGGTAGCCCATCATGGGCTCATTAAGCTCCTCGTGGAGGATGCACTCCACACCTACACAGTCCCTCTCTCGTGGGAAGCCTTCCGAAATCTGACTAAGGATGGCGATATAAAAATGTTGACCGAGGAGCTTGCTTCCTCCAGCAGTGAGGAGAAGGAGTCAGTACACACGGAGAAGAAAGGGAAAGGCCAAGAAACCGCGGCCAAAGCACCGAAGAAAGGGCAAAAGGGGAAACAAGAGAAAAAGGTTGCCGAAGAGAAGGATGACAAATCCACATTGACACCCAGAGAGAAAAGGCTACAGAGTAGGGTGGAAAGGACGGAACCAGTCTATTAGCGCTTGAAATTTCACCTTAGGCTGAGAAAGGTAAACCTCAAGGCAACATCAAACCACTTAGCCTCGTAGCTAGCCCTACGGGGCTGGAGAGGGCTCTCTCCGGGCTATCTTGGTGAAATCTTCAATGGATGAGATGAACAATAGGGTAACACTGATTTTAGGCTAGTAAACTGATCAAAAAGGTTGATTTGGGGTTTTTAGGGTTTTTGGTGGCAAATTGAGGGGATGGCAATTTTGGGTGCGGGGACTGGACACAGTTTCTGCAGGGGGTTCTTTGGGGCGAGGTAGGAGACAGTATTGATGCTTTTGATTGAGGTGGATGATCAGGAATGATAGGTGAGGAGCTAAGGAGAGCAAACAATAACTTTGAATTCTCCTTAAACAGTAGAAAACATTGAAATTAAACAAACTTAAAAGCAGAGCATGACAATCATGAATTCTTACTTTAACACTTCGTTTGCTTAATGTGCAGAAGGAAAAGAAAGGAAATGGTTCACATAACACACTTACAAGTACATAGAGAAACACACCATCAATACATGTAACCACAAGAATCCCAAAAAGGACTGCAAAACCCTGGTCTTCCTTAGCCAAAAATTGCAGAGATACAGTGAATAATACAATGATAGCTTATCCCTCAAGAGTCCAACCATGAAAATGAGCAAGAAAGTACATAATATAGATCATCTAACCTCTTTCCCTGCCTCCATGGGTCGAGCTCACTATCCTAGGAGCTGTTTCAACCACTTCTAAACTAAGCACTACAAACTAGGCAGTCAAAACAACTTGCCTCTATAAGCTAGGAAACCAATTCATTCATTTAATTTTCACTTTTTTCATGAATGAATCTTATAGAAGAGGTACATAAGAGTAAAAGTGTCATAAAAGTACATTAATTACATCAAATAGCCTAATAATCCACCCCAAAAAGTCAAACAGGGTCAAACTGCGTTTTTCTGAGCTGTACAGTGAAATTTGGAGAAGTTTGCAGGACGGGTCGCGCGCCTTTGGGACCACATTTGGAGCACTTCCAGGTGTCCAAATTGAGCAAGAGTAGGCTTGTTGGAAAGGTCTGTGAGTCTACTTTCCAACCCAACTGGAATTTCTGATTTTGGTGGTAATTTTCCGCTCCAAAATTGCAATCTCCCAAGACTGCTTTCTGCAACTCAAAAATGTGGCAGAAAGTCAATTTTTGCTTGTTTTTTGACTTTCTAGGGGCCCAAAACTTCATAAAATCTCAAGTCCATTGATGAGCATATGTAACTTCTCATGAAAAATTTGGAAATGCTGAGTTTTTGCAAAATGGAGTTGCCATGATGTAGGGTCGCGCGGGGGGTGAGATCCGTCAAGCGGAAAAACCTGTTTATGGCACAAAAAATTCACAAATGACAAAATTTTCTCCAAATTTCTTGAAATTTGGGCTGGGAGTCCCCAATCAAGTACCATGCTTAGTCAAAGAGGCTTTGACCAAAATTTGGAGTGGATCGGGCCTTTTCCGTCGTTTTAGTGCCTTGGCCAACCTCCTTGGATCCGGCGATTGTAATTTTGACATTTCTCTAAAACCATGACACCTGTGCAAAAAGTGAAGGAGGTTTTTCTTCTTTGGCATGTTGTGGAAAAAAACCTCTCTCAGTTTTGCAAAATTCATCTTTGATTGCTCTGAAACATCATTTGAGTGAAACTTGCCCCGATGTGTGAAACAAGGAATTTTGTCGAAATGAAGCGAAATGAAGGGGATAAGGGGCTTCTAAATTCTTGGGGAAATTTTTGGAAGTAGGGAGGGATGTTAGGAAGCAGGGGAAAGTGGAATCTCAGGGATTGAGTGAGCGGAACGGGTCCAAAAGGGCAAAACACAGGCCCAACCTAGAAAATTGCCAAGTTGTAGCTAGAAACTAGGGTTTGTGCAAAAATGAGGAATTTGGGGGATCTCAGTGATGGGAAGCATTTGGTAAGGTACTTTAAGGATAGGGGAAGGTGTATGAACATCAGGATACAAGTTTTGCCGATGATTTGACCGTCCAAGAGAAATTTCCCTCAAAACCCTAGGAGAGGAAAATGACCTTACCTAGGCGCAACTGAAGCATGGACAAGGTGTAAAAAGACTCATTAGAAACAGAGATGATAATGAAAACCCTATGAATGATGATAGACTCAGCTGAATGATGACATGGACCGCCATTTGGACAACTTTAGAAGGAGTGAAAGCAAGCCCTAGACCTAATGCCTAGTGACCAAATTTTGCTTGAAGACTCATGGAAATGACAAAATTTGGCCTTGACACTCTGAGACCACTTTGTGAGAGCATATTTGATCACTGGAGGAAGGCTGAAAAGACTGACACTAACACAGTCCACGTCAGCAAAGGCACCTCGAAAGCAGCCTCAACCAAGTCAAAAAGCAAAACACCCTCAGCCAAACAGGCTAAAACGGTGCCACCTGTTTCTACAGGAAAACCAAAAACGGCTTCTACAGGAAGCCAGAAATCAGCTGATACAGGGCCTTCTACAGGAAGCCCTGAGAAAGGAAAACCAAAGGAGAAGAGAGCCGAAATTCTTGAAAGGGAGGCAGCGGCCATGCTGGCCGCCCTTAGTACACCTCCTAAGCCGAAGGAAAAGCGAAAGAGGGAGATCCCTCTGTATTTTAAAGTCCGGAGAAGTGTGAGAATCAAAACAGGCAAGCCACAGCCTCCATCCAGCAGCCCAATTACTATAGAGGATACCCCTACCTCGCCCAGGGAGAGGTCCCCCTAAAAAATATCAGTCACTTATGAGAGGGGGAGCCCAAAGACAACTACTTGGAAGGAGAGAATGGACAGGTTGGCTTCACAAGGTCGGTTACAGGATGCTGAGGCCGCTCTACAGGAAACATTAGCCCGGCTTAAGGAGACAGAGAGGATGGAGGGAGAGGCACCCTCATCACCACCTAGGGAAGACGAAGCAGAGGCACCGAGAGAAGAAGAGGAAGAGCATATTCCGGAGCCTAGTCCCCAGCCAAGTTTGAGCTCATATTATAACTTCTTAGAAGCTGGAAAAATTATACCACAGAAATTCACTGTGCCACTTTTCTTCCCGTTGGAGGAAGAAAGAGTGAGAACCCACACGTGGATGAAAATAGCTAAATCAAAAGGTGTGGCAGATATTGGCCCCTTGGAGGAACAACTCAAGGAGGCACGAAAAGAATTAGCTATGGCCAAACACGTGGCAAACTGCCAGCGGGTGTTCCTACAGGAAGAGAATGAGAAATTGAAACTGCAACCACAGGAACTGAAGAAAGAAAAGGGTACATCATCTGGGGACATCACAGCAGAACATCAAGGCAGAGAAGGACTGCAAATTGGTTTTGGGGAGCCAACCTCGCATCTACAGGAAAGGGAACTGCAAGCACAAATTGAGGTACAAACTCTCAAACAACAGTTGCAGCAAAAAGAGGCACAACTGGCTTGCATGGCCAGTTGGGCCATGGATGCTATACAATGCAGACAACCGGCCAAATCCTATGGCCTGTACCTACGAGACCAGTGGCTGCAATTTCAAATCAATGCATTAGCGCAGAGGGGTATCTCCCAACTCCAAGACCCTCAGCAGTTCACAGAATTATGCAATAGCAGTTCATCAGAGGATAAGGCCAAACTTTCGGAGTTCTATCTCCATAATTTGGCCCTTCCTAATGTGACTTCATGGGATCCCAACACAGTCTTAGGGGATATGCAGTTGATGGCATTTGCCTCATGGTTGAACCATGAAGACAAGAGAGCAGCAGAAGTCAAAGAGGTCATGAACCGAGAGCTGCATGAGCCACTACTAATTAGAGCAGAGCCAGGGGATCCAACTGCATTAATATCGGCACACCAACACTTATCCACCAACCCTCAAGCTTTATTGAAATACATGGATCAGCAGGCCCAGGCTATAGCGCATTTCGAGGATATGGAGCGACTATTAGGGGACAACTGTGTTCAAGCTTGCACCCGCCGATGGAACACATTGTCCCACAGTCTAAAAATCAGGGAATATCACACTCCAACTCGAATGAGGGAAGCTCTAGTACGGGTGCCCCTCTATAAGAAGTCCATGCAGAACCTCCAGGCCAGCTGGATTGGCCTCAAGCTAAGCCCACCTCTGCTGTTAGGATTGATGGAAGGCAGCACAGAGAAAGATGAGCATGAGCAGTGGGAAGAGGTGGAAAGAAAGGCTGGGTTCCATGTCAGTGAGGAGGATACTACTGCAGAAGCCTGGGATGTGAGGGTGGCAGTGAAAGCAATGAAGGACGAGGAGCTGGATTAGTTGCTCAAGGATGAGCAATCATTTTAGCTGGGGGGTGATGATGAGCCCCAAATTTGGTAACATTTTGGGCTCATTTAGCCTAACTACCCTTGCTCAACCCTTCATTTTTCATAACTTATGCATCATTTTTTAGTATATTTATGTCATTTGTATGAATAAGGGCAGTCACTATTCCTAGGTGGCTAACATGTGCTTATTTTAGGTTTTTTTGACATTTGGTGGAGCAAAACCACGCAGATGAGGGCTAGGAGACAGCCAAGATGGGGTTGAGGATTCGTAGGAGGGTTGTCCACAGCATTAAATGGCCTTCCTCGGGATTTTCACCCCCAACTCCGAGCTCTGACAGCCACCACAACCGGATCTAGAAGGCAACCAAACGGATTTTGAGGAAGCAGCAGTTCACTCCTAGTTTGGTCAGCCAAGTCCCACTAATTTAGGAGGCCAGCTTGGGGCCTCGTGATGTATGAATGATGAGGCTTTAGCCTTCGAAAAGGACTTTTGAAACCTTGTTGCACATTCTGCACTACGAGCTGCTAGCTCTGCTTTGCTCTTTTGTAGCCATTATTGGCATGCTATTTGACTTATGATTATTATCTTTTAATGGAAAGCAGTCAGATTTGAGTTTAGTTCTGAGTTCTTAAAGGAGCCATAGCTCTCGGGGTTGGGCCCAACCTGAGAGCCTAAGGCCTCCTTCCTTTGTATTGTTATCTTTCTTTCAGCATTATGTTTTTTTTTCCCTTTACATTCAATTGAAACGCAGTTTGCTGAGTTAGATTTCTTGGTGTGGTTAAGTAGGTCAGTTTTATAAGACAGAGTTGCTTCAGCTGTTTAGAATAGAGTAAAGAGATTGGAGTTGATAAAGGTTCCAAAAAAGGGTTGCCTGCATACTCATTTTCACCTCTTTCTAGGGGCTGGAATTGCAGACAGTGCTACCCACCAAAAACATTGGTTTACGTGTTCATGCAATCTTTGGTGCAGTATTTCCGGTTGTAATGGTTGTCCATGCGCTCAGACCTCTTGGAATGTTTCTTTGTTTCAGTACCATGCATGGTTCTCCTTAGAAATAACGTTGCTGTTCATTGGTTTTATTAAACAGTTAGAATAGGTTAATAATATTTCGGTTATGTGCAGGACGTGGATGATTTGGTTTCGTTTGCACTGTGCAGTGTTACTCCCTCACCCTCTTGTCCTTCCAAGCCGTGCCCAGACCAACTACTCATCTCCCAATTAGACCCCTTGTCTCTCAACTATTCTATTACCCTCGTTATTCTACCCTTTTTCGGCCTTCCATTCCCTCTGCCCTCTTTAAGACAACCTAGCTTTGCACACCCCCTCTTCATCTCATCTCTCTGTCACTGAGTCATTACAAACCCCTCTCCTACCTCCCTATCCATCCATGCAGCCTCTTCCACTCACCCACCACCTAAAATCCGATTATAGAACATCCTGTAGGAATTACTGAACTTCCTGTAGAAATTCTGAACATCCTGTAGAACCCCTGCAGACTTCCTGTAGAAGCTCATAAACACGGTTGCTTGGTATCCAAACTTTGTGAAACTCTCTGAAAGGATGTTAGGGACTCCTTAGACCCTCTTTGAGCCTTCCTGACCTCTTCCAAGCATTTCTCCCCTTGATCTACCCCTGCACAGTAAAGATCCAGTTAGAAGCACATGCATAATAATTCCAACAACTTGAACAAAAATACAAAAATGTGTTCTCTTCAGATAAAATTAGTCTAGACACATGCATCTCACCTTCATAGAAGTAATGGCATCTCTTTCAGTAGTTTGCATTCCCACCTTTGCATCAGCAGGCCTAGCTGGTAGAATTAGGGTTTGCTAGGGTTTGCATTTCTTGTTGGCTTGAGCCCTAGCGGACTTGTGCCAGTTGACCAAGTGACAGCTGCGGCAAGAGCTAGTACTTGTGCATACAACACCGTCGCTTCCAAGTTTGTTACGAACTACCAGGTTGATAAAATTAGAGAAGGAAGCTCCAGGAGTTGTAGCATTATTGCTACAATACTGGAGCCCACCAGCTACTATGCATGGTTTCTATATGATGTCGATTTAAGTTGTTATATAAGTGGTAAAAAATGTATGTGTGTTGTGAATTTACCATAACTAGACCAAGTTTGATTCTCAAGGCATTCTGTATGATCTGTATGGCTACCAATTTTGATTTTCATCGGCATTATGTATGGATCTACTTGAGCATTCAATTCTAAGAGAATCTTCTATGGTTTGTATCATTCTCAAGTGTGATCCTTCTTCCCAATTTTAATCCAAAAGGATTTTTGTATGGTTTGTATGTCTTCCATGATTGTTCATCGAGGTAATCTATATGGCTCTAGGTCAATATAGTCAATTTCAATCCACAAGTTGTTTTGTATGGTCTATATGGCTCCCAAGATCGACCCTCATGGAATTATGTATGGATTTACCTAAGACTCAACCCATGTTGATTCTCAATGCATTTTGTATGGTCTGGATGACATCGAAGTTTGATCCTCTAGGCAATCTATATGACTCTACCATGAATCCCCCATAGACTGGAAGATGTCCCAAGGGAGTGGCCTCGCTCCCACTATAAAAAGGATAGTTTCAGTAAATAAATTTGTGATTTTAGGACGATTATGGTAAAATAATTGTGTGGATACAAGGAAATTACAATTCCTTCCTTACGTTATCTGGGTCCTTCTCAGATAACCCTATTGCTACAGAAAATTTAATGGACATATGTAAACATTTCCCTAGAGCTTAATTGGTGTAGAAAAGAAATTGAATACTTAATATATGAAAACATTTATAGATTTGAAATTAAATGGGGTGAAACATGTACATGAGAAAGAAAACATTGCATAATGAGAAAACATGCATCCCTTGTTGATCTAAGAAACATAGGTTGGTGTGGTATCGATTAGGGAGCATGATAGCCATATGCCATGCTTGGATAATCTAGTATGCAATCTGTTTCCCAAAGTTTGGCAATAATAACGAATAAGAAATAGATATATGTGTTACTAGATATGTTGCTCTTGGATGTTTCTTTGTTTCTGTTACTTTTTTGGGGATGTTTAGCATTTACTTCTACTTTTTCCTAAGGCTTTCGACTCATTGGAACAATTAACGTGGAAATATTTAATCTTGGATGTTGTTTCTTTGTTTTTGTTTCGTTATTGAGATGTTTAACATTTGCTCCTATTACTTCCTAAGGCTTTTGTTTTTGTTCCTTTTTGGGATGTTCAACATTGAATTCTACTTTTACCTAAGGATTTTGACTCAATGAGACAATTAAAGTGGAGATATTTACTCTTGAATGTTGTTTCTTTGGTTCTATTTCATTCTTGGGATGTTTAGTATTTACTCCTATTGCTTCATAAAGCTTTCTACTCAATAGGGCATTTAAAGTGGAAATTTTATAGTCGTAGACACAACTTCAAGATGCAAGCCAAGATGCATACACTAATCGTATTCAACTCATATTTTTGCACATCACACAACCCATAGAGAAGGGAATGAGATTGAGTAGAAGGTATATATATCCCAAGTCCAATTTGAGGTTGTAGAACATGGATCCATATTTGTTTCTGTAAGCTTCACAGCATGTAAGGACATTTATGGTACCATAAACTTGCCCTTAAGCTTGTGTGGGATACAAAAGGAAAGGTGTTTTTATAATGGTAGAAATAATTTGAAGATGCACACAATGGGAATATATAGCTTTTATTATTTGGCCATTTGTAGGATTTTTTTATCATCTTGATATTGCAATATTGAAAATGTTGGTTCTCTCTCTATCTCTCTCTCTCTCTCTCTATATATATATATATATATATAAACCTCATTTGATCTCTGTGAAATGGATTGTGATTAAGGGCTTATGACAAAATTGTGGTTCTGTTGTTGGAACACGTCAATCGGAATTTACCTCAATTGGCCTAGGTTTGATTTCAAATATTTCAACATTTGCACCTCTCTTTTTAAGAATCACAAAAGTGGGTTGTGTTTAAAATATATATCATGAGTTGTTCGTTGGAACATGGCCCGACAACGAATCAATGGGAATTTACCTCAATTGGTCAAGGTTTGATTCTAAATGTTTTAGCATTTCCACCTTCCTTGTTGGGAATCAAGTGACATGTCCTAGGTGTTTTGATCATGCTTTGGCAAAAAAGGGCATTTTTTTGTTGAAAGACAGAAATCATGAGTTGTAGAATAATTCATTTCAAAGATTTTATGGTCATAGTAGTGTTTTTGTGATTCACTTGAACCAACTTGATAGAAATACTAGCTACTTGTTAAAATGTAAGATCTCTTTATGGGATTTATGCCTTAGGATCTCTAGGACACTGGTTATTTGTTTTAGCTATGTACATTGCAAGTTGCTCCTTTTGAAATCTATTCAAGTAAGATGAGTGAAGTATTCCTTATATCTAAAGAAGGCGATAGGTCCTCTTTTGTTAAAGTTCACATTGGTATGAGCAGAGAATTGCATCCACAAAGCAGATTGATCCTAACTCTAACTCTTGTTAAGTATGTTGTGTAATAGGTATGGAGAATCTTGTGTTGTAGTAATGAGGTTCACACATCATAGGTCTTCTAAATTATCATTATAACTTGTTAATTAAGCTTATGAAATGTTTATTATTCTATTTTTACTCATTGATGCAATTGGATCTTATAAACTTGCAGCTAAAAAAAAAGAAAAAAGAAAGAAAGAAAAAAAGAAAAAAGAAAAAGAAAAAGTGAATGTATTAATACTATAACAAATCCATCTTAACTTTTGGATCTATGAAGCATTGAAAAAATCAAATAAAATAAACTATGAAGCATTGAAAAAATCAAATAAAATAAAGCACACATTTTTAGAGTTAACCGTGAATCTATTAAGCATAACAAAGATCAAAGTGTTCATCGTTAAACCAAACCAAATTTGGGCTATGAAGTGCACCACTCTATCTCATGGGAAATAAGAGCACACAAAGATATGCTAAAGTTTTATCCTAAGTCATTTGCTTATTCCTTATATTATTCGTTTATATTACTAATTTCATTTATATATCTATCCTCTTATGTATGTTGTATGTGGCATAAATTTTTCAATATCTTGGTATCTTTTGAAGGAAACATTTTTATCTACTATACGAGCAGAGATTTGCCTAGATAACATTATCAAGCTAAAGTATAAATGCCCATTTCTTGGGTTGGTACAATATTAATTAAGCAATTGATAACAACGTGGCTGATATTAATATCATTAAATATCAGATGTGTTGTGCATTAATATACTTAAATTAATAATCCATATTTAACATAGTTGTATTGTTTTAGAGAAAGCGGTAGGTATTCATGGCTAGAGATTATCGATTTTTTTGAATAATTCTCATCTTTTCGAGTTAGTGTACATATTTGTATTATTTCGATATTCGATTTATGTTCCAAATTGTACCAACTTAGGGTACAAATATGAATTCCCATATTGTGACTATTGTCCGTACTGTAATGGTGGATCGTTTTTAATTTTTGAAGTTTGTCCACGGACTATATAGGACCCTTATTTTCTTCTTCGATATTTGGTTTAATTTCATTCTATTGTTGTGCCCAAGTGCATTGATGTGAATTTTCCAAATCTGTTAAACATTTTCAAGCACATTCCAAGTATTTTATAACTTGGTGTTGAGCTTGGAAAAGATGGTGGTTTTAAATGGTTTTATGTAGAACCCTAAGTGTTGTGAAAATATCAAGTGCATTCTTGGAGCGTATGGAGTTTATAGTTGTGTGATTTAAATTAACTTTGCAATTGAGTTATAAATAGATATTTGTGATACATTTTTAACTTGAATCCAAGTCTTTTAGAACTTAGTGGTGAGGCTTACTAGAATTCTTTGTAAAATTAAAATATAAGGTTTTTAGTGCTGGAATATTTGGAGTTTGGTGTATGTTAATTGGGTTTAGCTCATTTGGTTGAGAAGAGGAAGTCTATTTTTTCCACTTGGGTTTAATTTTTGTTGGTGACAATGTTTGCTCATTGTGGGCCAATTGTTCATGGGCTCATAATGGCCCCAGTTGTTAATTGGACTAACAAAGTAGCAATGATCCCAATCTATTCTCGGAAATCCCATTTGTTCTCAACTCCTTGTTGCAGTGGTAGTTAACTACATCTTTCATCATTGTACATGTTATTTATTTATCAACTATCTCATTATTATTCTAAATTATAATGTGTCAAAACCTCTATAAAAGAACACAATAGAAAACTCAAGTAAGATTCTAATTCTACAAGCCTATTGTCTAGCTATAGTAAACATTATGGACTTGTAGCATAATTTAGCCTTGCATGTTTATCAACTTATTAGGGAAATTTTTATATGCCTTTGAACTAGTTTTCACAAGATGGATTTAGCAAATGCATGAGCTAAGTGCTATGCATATTCATCAATTATTGAATCCTAAAATATAATGTTCATTCATATAAGCAAAGAAAATAGTTTATTTTATGGAAAAAGAGAGAGGTGAAAATATATCATCATGATCTTTATTTTGACATTGGATCCAAGTTGAATCTTGTTATATGCAAATTTAATCATGATTACAACTCTTTGGAGCAATTCCCTTGGTAAACTATATAACAGATCAAGTACCAAAACTAGTGTTTCTTGAAGATCATCCAAGTGGTTACTGAGAATCCCATGTTAAAATGCTATTGCAAATGAATCTCATGAAATTTTCTCATAATAAATCATCTTAAGTAGACGAAAATATTTGTATAACTTGCTTGCAAAAATCCTCTCAATGCCTCCTCCAAAAGAAAAAAGGAAATAGAGCCACATGGGTGTATCCATTTTTTGTAGTTGGTGTAAACATCACATTCATGCTCGTTTAGATACTTGATCTTCGATCTAGTAAGTAACACTACTCTTTTGAAAATTCCCAATGTTGATGGAAATTTTAAAACTGTTCCTGTTTTTTGCTTCAAGGGAAATAAAATCCCTTTATTTAGTTGAACTTGGGAGCAATTGTCATGTTTGGTCTAATATTTATTCTTTTGAGAAATTCCATGCCATTGATTTCGCTTCAAAGGTGATTTTGTAGATTTATAAATCCTTTATATAGTATCAACAACAAGATGGTTTTTTAGTTGGTTTCCTGCTCATTAATGTATCCCTATTTTAACATATTATGCTCTGAAAATCTGCAAGATGTACAACTATCAAGCAATTAAATCTTTATTCTATGGAATTTTTTTTCTTTCCATGTCCCATTTATAAGTTCTTTGGTCATTGAAGTAATTTTGTGAAGCCATGATATATTTTGCATAACTTGAGCCTTTGAAGAAAAAGTAATATATAAGTTGTTTCAAAATTTCCTTCTATCTCCAGTAGTATCTTTTAATTTTTTTTCAAGGAAAAAATTCCTTACATATGTCTATAACATTTGCAGAAAAGTCTAGCACATGTTGTGGGAAATCTTCCTAAATATGCTTGTAGGTATCTTTTCTCCACATACCACCATGATATAAACCCATGAAATAGACTATTTGCTCAAGATAAAGTATTTAAATGTAGGTGTTGTCATGAATTTGGGAATCTTTATAGATATGGTACTTTGATTGCAAAGAACTTACCAGTAGATCAATTAACTCATAAAGAGTAAGATAGTTTTTGAAAAATCCCCCCAAAGGACAAGGAATTTGAGACCTCAAGGAGCCACAAAATCCAGTCAAAACTGCAAATATGGAAATAGGAAATACTATGTCTCTCTACTCTCTAGACGAGACCTCGATGCAAGAATTTAATCAATCAGTCCCACAATTAGTTGCTGGAGGTGTTCCCAAGTTTTTTCCGTCCCCAACAAAGCCCGAGAAAAATAATCTAGAAGGTAATCTCCAATTTTTTTTGCCAAAGGAGCCAACTATCTCAGTAATGGAAGAGGATGAGACAGAAGACCTCCTAGAAGACATAGATTTGGATGTTCCACATATTATTTCTCTAGAAAACGCGTGCCTTAATAAAGATCGATAATCCATGCCAAACCATTAAAAAAATAATGCTTAAATATTTGAAATTACAAAGTAAGATTATTATCATTTTTTATTGCAATTTCAACTTGTATATTGTAAATACTTGGAAAGACAATATTTCATATAGAATATTTTTTTTTTCCATGTGTACCTAGTTAACTCTTGTACACTAAAGTACAACTACTTTTTCAACTTGTCATAATGTAAGGATTAAACAAATATATATCCTTTAACTTGAAAGTGAGAGTATTCTTTAGATTTCATCTATGAGTTGGCCAATATTTGTATTTCCTACCATCGTCTAGTTCATAACTTTGTTGGTTGGGTGCAATATTTGTTCTCCTTTGCATCCAGATTCAATTGCCACAAGTGATATGATGACCTCTTGTGATAAGGATAGAAGGGTAGACCTTCCGTGGGATATGTTATAAATATGTTGTTATTGGTGACAAAGGTGATGAAAATGAAGGCAAAGGCAAATAAGATGATGGGGTATTGTGAAAATATGTTCTCAAGGAGGTGCTCGTTGATGTCAAGTATTGATATGTTGTTACTATGAAAGGTGGTTTTAATGTCACAAGTTCCAATGGTGTTGTATTCAGATCAAAGGTATTGCAATGGAAAAAACAGAGAATACTGCAAGAAGAAGGAAGATCAACACATGTATGGAAAAGGTGTTGCAAGGCTTAGATGTTTCCAAGCATATTTGTGAATAATAGTGGATCATGGAGCTAATTGGTGAAAGTGCATATATTTTGGAGCCATTTCATGTATATCAAATCACCTCAAATGAAGTTGGAATCCACTTACATGGATAGAGCTTTGAAAGAGCTTTCCAATGGTATATGGAAGTTCAGAAATTGCCTCTTGGATTGTAAGTTATGTCTAGTCAAAGCCAGGGACCCCAAAAGTAAAAATTTGAAAACCTATTAGTGGTTAGAGACCTGTTGGAGTATGTTTAAGTTTGAAATTTTAGCCAAACATGGTAAAGAAGTTAGTGGAGTGGTCAAAATAAAGAGTCGAGCAGACGTGGCTCTGACAACAACGTCGAAAAATCTTTCTATTGGTCTAGCGACGGAGCCCGTTAACTCACAATCATTGTAGGAGTACCCTAGAAGGTATTTCCTGAAATAAATTCAAGCAACCCAAGAGTGAAGCACAGGATGGTGTATGGTCGAGAAACATGGCACAAGGAGAGTTTAAGCAGTGTAAAAAAGGTCGAGACCCTTATAAAATTTTATAAATGACTTTAATGAAAAACAGAAAGGCTCAGACCCTTTTCTCTCTCCTCTTTGGTAGGCATGTGACAAAATTTTAGTGGATGATGATGTGAGCATGATATAAATATGGAGGACACGTGGTAGGAAGATTCAATGTTTTTAGGTTCCCTAGTAGGCCTAATTTGAGTGACACATGTCACCACTCAGATGGAACTATATGGCATTGGTGACGTCGACATGATGATAGCCTGAAAGGTTTTGAACAGTGCACAGGCAGAGGTTGTGGGCTGATTTAGCATCGGGCACATGTGGAATTTGCTAGATACAACTCATCCTGGCTTGCAGTTCATTGGTTATTACATGTAGCGGGCGGACCCTCTAAGACAGCTTAGCTTGATTCCCCCAAAAGATGGATTTTGCTTAGCGCAAAGGAGGATTGTTGGGCTGAAAAGCTCTAGGACATGGTGGGTGTACATAGCAGAATACAGGGGACAATAAGAATGGTGCACGTGAAAGAAGGGTGAATCGACAATACATGTCATCACAGAGGCAAACCCGAGGCTAAAAGCTTAAGGAAAAGGTCAAGGTTTTTCATGACATGAAGACCGAGTGTGTAGTGAATTGTAGAAGAAAATAACCCCTTGGGGCTTAAGGTAAAATGGGCCCGATGAAGTCGTATTTATAAGGCTTGGTAGCATTGTTGTTAAATTGCTTAAAAACATGCGTGGATGAGTCAACAACTTTGAAATTTGGCGTATATGTCAAATATAATAAAGTGTAGAGTTGAACTGAAGCAGGAATGAACGGGTTGCAGCTAAGATAGCATAACATACAATTTAAGAGGCAATTTCAACAGTTAAGCTAAACTTGGAGTTCAACTAGATTTAGAAATGCAACTTAAATTCCTGTAATTTCAACCAAATTTTGAGGAACACAATATTTAACTTAGAAATACTTATAGAAATAGCAGAGCAGTG